>JAACIZ010000023.1:0-662167 GCA_017140785.1 Calonectria pauciramosa | reverse complement strand
CCCTAACCCTAACCCTAACCCTAACCCTAACCCTAACCCTAACCCTAACCCTAACCCTAACCCTAACCCTAACCCTAACCCTAGAATTGTAATTTTGCTCTTTGCTGTATTGATTGAGTTGTAATTCTAAAGAAGCGCCTGGTTAGCATTGTTTATCCCGCAACAGCATATACCATCATGTTACATTAAGCTTTGCAAAAGCAATATACCCAGCAACCAACCAGGTGGGGCTTATACTTTGGCTGTAATCATCTGCTTTTTAGTGATAATTATACTATATTTTACAATATAAAATAAAATAAATATATATCCAAGTACTTATTTATACTATCTAACTCTTAATTATTTTTCATTATCTATATCTCATTATTTTTACTTGGAATTATTAACCCTAAATAACCCCAAGTGCGTAACCCCAAATAACCCCAAATAACCCCAAATAACCCCAAATAACCCCAAGCACCAATCAGAACATGGAATTCAGCACAGAAGGAAATCTGCATAACGCACGGACCACACCCAAAAATTTGTATGTAACCCTAAGGGGAATTCTGCCAGAATTCCCGCCGAATAGTACCTAGGCTGCCTGCTCTAGATATGCATAGTAGCCTTTAAGTTGTGCCTGAATTACTAGAGCTGTACAATAAATTCTTTAGCCTGCTGCTACTAATACTTAAGCTACTATATGTTATTACTATTACTACTACTACTCCCCCTCCTTTTTTCTCCCCTTCTTTCCCCTCTTCTTCTTTTGCTGTGTGCCTATTTTTATATTATCTTCTTTATAAGCTCTGCCATTTGCCTAGCTCTAGGTTCAAGCTATGTATTCCTTTGATCTATCGCAAATAACTTACTTGGCCCCTTATATACTAAGCTATTACTAATTCTTCTAAGCTTAATTATCTTCTTAACCTATGCCTATTACTAATCTATAAGCTAGTCTAGCGCTCCCTTTGCCTTTACTACTACTATTTATACTATCTTTTAAAAGTCTTTAATTTATATTTTATTCTTATTATAGTATAGTATTTTATTGTTATTTTCTTAGAATATTTGCATAATTTTACCTTTTTATATTTAGTATATATTGTTAGAAATATGATATATTATATTATAGAAGTCTAAAAGAACTGAACAAGTATTCAACTCAAGGGAGATATAAATAACCTCTATCCCTTAAATTTATACCTAATTACATAAATAAGCTTACTACCCATAAGACATTTCCAACACCCCTCCTCAAACAAGGCTAGATAATTAGCAAAATAATACTAGTCCTATTACCCTCATTAAAAACCCTCTTTGCGGGAAAAAAATAGCAACCACCTACTCATTTACAGCAATCTTTAACACAATTATCATAACTTCTTTCTTTCATATTTACCCATTATATTCCAACCTCCTTAACCCACTTCTCTAGTTCTTTAACTAGCAAGGCTTTTATTCCAAGGTCAGCTAGATTTTCTTCCCATAGGATCCATTCTATTGATATTATTCCATCATCAACTAGTTCTCATATTTTATAATATCTAACTCAGATATATTTAGTCCTCTCATAGAACTTTACATCCTTAACAAGTATATCTATCCCACTATTATTAGTACATAATAGGATTAATCTTTAGTCTTTATAGATTTCCTCAATTAGACTACTTAAGTAAATTACCTCTAATCTAGCACTATATAGGCTAAGGTATTCTAACTTAATACTAAAGGTAATAACTAAGGATTGCTTCTTACTCTTCCAACTAATTACCCCTCCTACAATTCTAAAGATATAGCATTCAACTAACTTCAAATCACTAGAGTCTCTAGCCCATTCCACATCAAAGAATCCAACAATCCTTAATTTAAGTTTTTTATCAAAAACTAATATATAGTCAATAGTATATTTAACATATCTTAAAACCCTTTTTACTACAAATAAATATTTAATTATAGATTTTAACATAAACCAACTTAGCTTTATAACTAAGTAGGCTAAGTTAACTCAAATTCCAACCATACAGAACATAAAGGTTCCAATAATTTATTAATATAATTATATAAGTTCATACATACAAAGTTCATCATCCTTTCCTACAGAGCATAACTTCTTAGAGATATCCATAGGCATATATTATAATTTCATATTTATAAAATCAAATACCTTCAGTAATCACTCAAGGTACAATTATTAAAATAGCACAATAATTTTCTTCTATCAATCTCAAATAA
The DNA here is from genome assembly GCA_017140785.1 of Calonectria pauciramosa. NCBI lineage: Eukaryota > Fungi > Ascomycota > Sordariomycetes > Hypocreales > Nectriaceae > Calonectria > Calonectria pauciramosa. Next base: position 659,950 of record JAACIZ010000023.1, on the reverse strand, counting down.
TTAGGATTCCAAGAAAATAGCATACTAATCCTAAATCAATCATTTTAAACCATTTCTTAAATTCCTCCTTTACTAGGTTAATAATATTAATTTTTAGTCCAAAGAACAAAAGATCATCTACATAAACACAAATAATCACATCTTCCTTAATAAACACTACTTCATCAAACTAGGACTATTTAAAGCCCATCTCAATAAGTACTTATAAGAGTATTTTAAACCAAATCCAAAATACTTATTTTAAACTATAAAAAGCCTTAAAAAGCTTACATATTTTACCTTCTTACTCAAATCCATAAAGCATTTCCATATAGATTTCTATATCAATCTTTCCATAAAAAAATACCATCTTAACATCCATTTATTCAATCTCCCAGTCAAGGGCGGCAACAATAGCAAAAAGCAATCTATATATCTTTTAACATACAATAAATACAAATATTTCTTTATAATTAATTCTATATTCTTACTCAAAGCCCCTTACTACCCATTAAGCTTTATAGCACTCAATATTTCCTATTAGCCCTAGTTTTATTTTAAATACCTATTTGCCAGATAATATATGCTATACTTCCTTTTTGTCTATAATAATAAATAAGCCATTTTTAATAAGTAAATTATATTCTTTAATTATAGTAATCTTCTATTTTAGCCATAAATATAAGTTTTAAGCCTACTTTAATATCTTAGATTCATCATCTTATAAATCCTCTTAAATAATTATAATATATACTTAGATATTTAGTTTCTTAGATTATAAACTTTCTAATAGATCTCTTAATATCTTCTTAAGTATACTTAATTCTTATAAAATTTTATTTTCCATCTCTATCCATAGTTATTTTATTAAGGCTATATTTATATCTATCTAATATACAATTAAATCTATTTAGAGATTATTCTAATAATTCTTTAAGATTATTAATTATAATATAATCTAGAGATTAAATCTAATAAATTTCTTATATATCCCCTCCTCAGGCCATACCATAAGCTTTTCAATTATTAATAGTACATATAATTCAAATTACTAAAAGCAATTAAATTACTCCAAGGGGAGAATCTCTTCCACAGTAAATAATACTAGTAGATTTACACTTCTTTAAAGGAACTTATATTCATATTAGCTATTTAAACATATATTCTTATTAAAAATAATCTCTTTAGCCCATTTAATTTGTCTAGTAATAGGATTCCAAAGTCAATAAATATTTTTAGCCTTATATCCAACAAAAAAATATAACTATATTTAATTATTTAATTTCTTTAGATACTTTACCTTAGGTATAAGTTTATAAGTTTTACACCTAAATCTTCTAAAGTACATAATTAATAATTTTAAGCCACTCCAGGCTTCAATTAAGGTCATTCCCCCTAGTACACTATAAGAAAATCATTCCCATAGATATACCACTACACATAATACTTCTCCCCACAATTCTTTTAATAATTTACTATCATAAAATACTACTTTTACTTTATTCTAAATTATTTAATACACTCATTCAATAGGATTTTAATTTGGTTAGTAAAAAACAATAAATTCTACCTAAATACCTTTACAATAAAAGAAATTAAATAAAGTTTTATTTTTAAATTTATTACTATTATTAAATTAATATTTCTTAATTATTATATATATATAATTTTTGATCATCTTTATATTAGCTTCAATAAGCCCTCCAGCTTATGCTTTTTCTTTAAGTAAATATACATATGGTTTCTTAGTAAGATTATCAATAATAAGAAAATAATATACCTCGCCTAATAGAGTCTTTGGTATTATAGGGCCACCTAGGTCAGCTATTTATTTTTGCCCTTGATTTAGTACTCTATAGATAATAACTTATGCTTTACTAGTCTTTCCTTTTCTATATATATATACTACATAGGGCCCTAGATCTATATTTATAATTAAAATATTATAATCTTTAGCAAGCCATTTATAATCATCATAGTTAAAATAATCTAGGCAAATATAGAGTATATATAAAAATACTACTTTAATAATATTATCTATAATAAATACAGCAAAATACTAACTTATTTTAAATATATTTTAATATTATATAATCTCTGCTTAAGAGTAATTAAAATATTTAAATCTTCTATATATAGTACCTTATATAATAAATATATTTTTATATTTAATAAAGGCCATTTTATAATTTTAAATATATATAAAGCCTTATTTTTTAATAATTACACCAATTAATAATAAATTAACTATCATTAATAGTACATATAATATTTATATAAGATAAATAAATTTAGTATTATTAACTCACTAAACAACAATAGGGACCTTTCCAAAGCCAAATACCACAACTCCTTAGCCCACACCATTCATTAGAATAAAATTCTTAAATACTATATATTCTAAGTATATATATTTATTACAACATATATAATATTTAGAAATATTATTAAATATCTAATCCAAGCAATAAGCATTTAATTTATTTTCCTCTATTTATATAATACATATAATACCTTTATTAATTATAATCATATAGCAATTTAAAGTACTCTCTAGCTAAGCTAGAAAGGCTTCTATATTACTTATATCAATATTTTGTAATATATCTACCTCTATATTATATACTATTATAGATTTCCTATCCTTTTATTACATATAACAATCTTAGTTATTATAATTTACTTTATTTAATAACCAACTATAAATTAAGCAAATCTTCTAGAAAAAGCCATTATAATTATCTAGCTTTAAAAATTTTACTTACTTAATATAATTATTTTATCTAAAATTTCTAAGCCATTTATTATTTCTCCAAATATTATTAAGCCAACTACTATTATTCAAATAATTATTTATCCTAACTAAATATACTATCCCCAAAGTAGCCATTAAGACCACAAATATAAAAATCTTTTATTTATTCTTATAACATTACCATTCATCTTTAGCTCATACTATTAACTAAATAAAGTTTAATAAATTACCTTCTCTAATTCTAGCTATTTTATAGTTTTAATATAAAATACTCCAAAAGGTAAAGAATATATTACTAAGATTAATAAGAAACCAAAGCTAACAAAGTTCTTTAAAGACTTACTAGCTTAATTATATATACTCAATTATATAAAGCCTTTCAGTAAATATTTATACATATTCTTTCACATCTTTATAAAACTATAAAATATCTAATATCAAATTACTAATTATATCACCAAAAATACTTACACCACATTATTAGCTATCCTTTTAGAATATTAAATAGGCATCTTATACCTTTTTAATACCTCTAATTTTTTCAATTATAAAGTTTAAGCATCAACCCCTTATTCCAGCTAAGAGATTATCATTTATATAGTTCTAATAAGCACTTTAGTAAACAAAGTAATTCTATTCTTTTATAGAGCAGTTTTCTTCTGGTCTTATAGATTATTTTTAAGTGCCATTTAAAATCCACATTACATACTCTATTAAAGCTATATTTTTAATACTTTTATCTTATTTAGCCTAATTTTTAGTTCTTTTAAATTATAAAATAATATTATAGCTTAATCCAATTCCATATATTTTCACTACTCTATTTTATACCTTATAATCAAATTTATCTAATTATAATCACTTTTTCAATTTTTAACCACTCTTTTATTAATTATTTATAATTATAAATATTTAAACTAGGTTTAAGAGTAAATATTAATCTAAGGTAAGTAAGATTATATTAAGGTAATTATTTATCCAATACTAAGATATTATAAATATTTATAAATATACTATTTCATCACTAAAAAACTCAATAAATTCAATTAAATCAAGTAATTATTCTTCCCCAAAGGTCTCCATCAAATACCAATTAACCTTATAACTACAGTAGAATTATTCCAAATATCAAAATCCTTCCAAAAATATAATAATAGCTTCTCCCTATACATATTACACCTCCTCATCAATAATAGAGATTTTATTAATAATAGTGTTTCATTAGTCTCAACACTCTCTTAAGTCTATAAATAAAAATCCAAGAAAAACTAAGGGAAAGGATAAAAGACTAAGGAACCAATATACATTTATTTATTACTATATAGTCCTCAGAGGAGCAATAACAAAAATAATATTTTCTAGCTTAAGGCTAACAAATATATATAACTCAGCGCTAAAGGTCAAGTCACTTAAGGAGCTAGACATAATCAATAACATTTTTCAGCAATTCATAATAACCCAAATATCATAGAAAACATCCAAGCTCATAACCTATTAAAAATATAGTATATTATATTATAAAAGTCTAAAAGAACTAAACAAATATTCAACTCAAGGGAGATATAGATAACCTCTATCCCTTAAGTTTATACCTAATTATATAAATAAGCTTGCTACCCATAAGACATTTCCAACATATATAACTATATACTATTTATTTAATTATCTTATTAAATAGTATATATAATTTGCTTATTAGCTAATTTTAGTAATTTATTTAAAATTAATTAATAGCCTTAAAGCTTGCTTTCTATATAGCTAGCTTACTATTACTAGCTTCTATATTACTATAATTATTATTATTATTATTATTATTATTATTATTATTATTATTATTATTATTATTATTATTATTATTATTATTATTATTATTATTATTATTATTATTATTATTATTATTATTATTATTATTATTATTATTATTATTATTATTATTATTATTATTATTTTTTTTATTTTTTTTATTATTGTTTTTAAAGAAATATTTAAGTATTAAGACTTAGCTATACTATAAGAAGCTAGCTAGAAATTAAGTGTAAAAGTGTGCTGGGATCTAGCCTTTGCTGGACTAGTTAATACCTAGAATAGCTATAAAGTATAATAATGGGTTTTTATAATTGCTATAGCCTAGCTTTTACTTGATGGAGTAAATGTATAAGTTAAATATGGCCTTATTTAGTATATTCTGGTTTATTTTGCTATTATTATTATTATTATTATTATTATTATTATTATTATCTTTTTTAATCCTTATTCTTTCCTTACTTTTACTCTTTTTCTTTCTTATTTTTATTACTATTCTATATCTTTCTTTTATTGTCCTAGCTATAATATTTAATTAGTTTATTATTTCTACAAGTACTATCTACTATATATTTATAAATTATATTTTATATTTTTTTTTGGCTTGACTATGGCCTAGTACATAGACCTGCTTGTAGTAGTAGAGATAGTGCTTAATAAATAAGTAATACTATTCTAATATTTTTGCCTTTTATTTTTTATTAAATAAATTATTATTTGCCTTACTTAGATTAATACTAATAAGCTATTTAAGTATATTATTTAGTACTTTATTTAGTTTTTTATAGTACTTACTTATAATCTAGGAGAAATTAGTTAAGAGTTAGTATAGTTATTAGTTTACTTTGGCTACTTTTTTATTCTATAATCTTACCTTAGTAACCTTAGATATTAGTAGCTTACTTATCTTAAATAATATTAGCTATATTTTCTTAGGAAGATATTTAGATTACTTTATAAACTTGATTTATTTTAATTTTTAATCTATACCCTTAATAGCCTACTCCTTCTCTTTCTACTCCTAGCTATACCTTTGCCTCTTAGTAGTAGCTTTCTTGAGTTTCTTTTTATAGCCTTATATTATTTAAAGTAATAGGCTATTATTACTATTACTAAAAACACCTTTTTTATTTTTATTATTATTATTATTACTACTATTATCTATATTTATAATCTAATATTATATATATTAGCCTTAGTAGAATAACTATAAATTAATAGGCTCCTAGCTACTATTTTTTCTTTCTTTATGCTAGAATAGGTAGCTAGTTATATATAGATATACAAGTATATTATTTTTATTAATAGTTAAGTATTAGTAATATAGCTTTATATATCTAAATTTTACTATAATTAGAAGATTATAAATAGGGATGTTATTGTTATTAGGGAATTTGATAGTATCTAGGTTATTAAGTATATACTTTGCTATATGTAATATAATAAAATTAAATACTTATTATAGTAGCTTTCCCTAGAATTTATATTATTTATAAAAATAAGATTTTATTATGCTTACTATAGGCTAGATATTAATTGTATTACTAGGATATTATTAGTAGAATAAGATATTATATATTTAGTTAAGGTAGATAATTTTGTTTATTTAGACTAGCTCTACTTAAGCTAAAGCCTATATATATTTTATAGTAGTTTTGGAAATAGCTGTTATTATTATTATTAATAGTAGTATTGCTTTAATTAGTATTATTGTTTGCTTTATGGTTATTTTTGTTATATGGGATAATAATGTGGTGGCTTGCTTTTTTAGAATTATAATTTTTATAATATTATGGCTTATTATTGCTTGTTTTTTTAGAATTATAATTTTAATTTATATTATTTGTTAATAAATTGTAATTTTAAAGAGTAGTGGTGGTTACTTTTGCTAATTGATTTACTTTTTTACCTTTCTATTCTTTTATTTATAGCTTTATAAAAGCAATATATCTAGTAATTAGGTAGGGCTCTTAGTACTTAGGGTATTTTTATTTCTTTATATTTAATAAATACTTATTTTTAATAGTAAAATATAAAATAAGATATAGAAAAGATAGCTATTTTCTATATAGATTTATATTCTTTTTTTATATATAAATATTTTTTTAATTATAGTTATAATAGTTTACTTTAAGTTAATCCTAAGTTATCCTAATAACTAATTATATTATATATTTTATTCTAATCTATATTTTATTCTAGTAGGGCAAATATTCTAATTTAATTAGTCTAATCACTAATCCCAACTCACATTTAAGTCGAAAATAAGGTGGAATGCATTAGCAGGAAAAATCTTTTTTTCTTTAGAAAACCCTTTAGAAATTATATAATTTCTTTAAGTAAAATGCTTTTTTTTTACTAAGAGATAGTATTTATTTTTTTCTAAGGTACCTACTAAGGTAGCTAGAATTAGAGGGCTTAGGAAATCTATGGCTAGAAATTAACCTAGTTATAAAAGTAGCTATTTAAAAACTAGCTACTAGGAAAAAAGGAGATAGACTTTTTAATTTAAATAAAGACCTAATAGTTATTTTAGCTAGACTTAAAGGCCTAGGAATTCCTATCTACTAAGATATAGCTAAGGATATTTACTAGATAGCTAAGAAAGCTGCCTTTCCTATAATAAATAGGATTATTTTAGTCTTTTCCTTTTTAATTATCCTAAAAAACCTTTTTTCAATCCTACCCTATATAATCCCACTATCCATAGTATAATAGGTTCTTACTAAGGATAGCTCTAAGAGGCTAGAAAAACTAGGGAATTCCCTAGGAACTAGCCCTAAGAAAACCTTCTTAGAAAATACTAGCTATTTAAGCAGAAAGTAGCTATAGGTCTTGCCTACCTAAAAATTATATATTTTAGTAGACTAAGAAACTATTAAATACCTAAGAAATAGGCTATTATTATTTATAAAGATCCTAGGAAGTCTTTATAATTATTATAAAGAAAAATCAAATATAAACCATAAAGATATCTATAAAACTACCTCTAGGAAATGGATATAATACTATAACCTAATAAATAAGGCCTTTAAAAAAGCCTTAGATTAGGAAGCTAAGCTAGAAGTAAAATTAGAACCTTTTATAGAGCTAAATTTAGACCTAAAAGTTGATTTTTCTATTATAAAGAGAGCTAGTTGCTTTTTTTATAACCTTTAAATTATAATTATTAATAATTAAGAAAAGAAATCCTAGGAAATCTTAGCTAAAGTAGCTATAAAAAAAAAAGGAAATATATCTCCCTAGGCCTTTTTTTTTACCCTATTATTATTTCTACTAGCAGCCTAATAGAATAGGAAATAGCTAAAATCTATAAGTAGCTCTAAAAACTAGTAGGAAAAATAGTAGCTTATTAATTAAATATAATTATAGGTTTTACTCTTAGTAAATTCAGAGCCTAAGCTATAGCTTTTATAGTTATTAGCCCTATTAGAAATCCTATCCTAGTCCTAAATAAACTAAAAACCAGCTATTTTAGCTTATTCTAAAAAAATCCCTAGAATTTCCTAAGAATTTCCTAAAAAATCCTAATTTTCCCATTTTTTTTATTTCCTTCCTTTATTTTCCTATTTATTTATAGTTTACTTTAATTTTCCTTAATTTTCTTAATTTTCTTTAAAATTCTTTTTATTTTTTTTATTTTTTTTTTTTAAAAATTCTTAATTATTTTATTATTAGTTTTTCTTATTATTTTATAACTTTTAATCTTTTATAAAACTAGAAAAGATTAAAAACTAGTAAAATACCTAGGCACTATAGCTATTATATAGGTAATAATATAACCCTTAAACCCTATCATCATTAGGAGATTCTCCAACAACATAAAGCTAACAAGCACATCTTTCAGATCGCTGGAAACACAAGCAACATGGGTCTGGACAAGCTCGTACCAAATGACCCACGGGTCTCCTTCATGACGGCTGAGCCTGAAAGCGGGACCTACAAGTATATGTTGGGAGACCCTGAGGGAACACCGATCGCGACTATGTTCCTCATCCACGGCTCCCCAGACCTTAGCCTCGGATGGCGCTTCCAAGTTCTCTTCTTCATACCATTCGGGTTCCCAGTCATCGTCCCGGATATGCTTGGCTACGGAGGAACCGCATGCCCCGAGGCCTTTGAGGAGTATAGCTTTAAAAAGGTGTCGGCGGATACCAAGAGGCTTACCGAGATTATTTGCGGTGGCAAAGCCATCCTTGGCGGCCATGATTGGGGCGGTGCTGTTGTCTGGAGAACTGCTCTGTGGTATCCCGAGCTTATCCAGGGCGTCTTTAGCCTCGCCTTCCCTTGCCCCCCACCAACCGACGCCTAGTAGGTCATTAGGGGGTATCCCATTCTTATAAGCGTGAGGTGTGCTGATGTGTGATAACAGGCCAATGCGTGGGACAGATCTGTACGAAAGCCACTTGTTGGCCACAGCAGCGCTACGCCGGAACTCCTGGCTAGGCTTTCTACAGGCGCTCCGAAGCCCTATGACAAAGCATGGGGTAAGCCGGTGGTCACCAAGTACCCGGGCCGTTGGCCTTTCCCAGTTCATGAGAGGACCTCAAAGCGGCCCTTATTTTATTTAACTAGATGTGCGTCAGACCCTGATTCGTTGGGCTAGAAATGCCTCCCGCCCTCGTGCCCAGGAGTTCATTTCCATCCGTCACAGCAAAATCTATCACCCTGCCTGACCTTCGAGCCTTATTAAAATTCTATTCGGTATTAAACACTCCAAGATAACTTTTGCAAAGCATGACCCGCCGCATCTAATAACCATAGTTGCGCAAGTCTATCGCTAAAATACCTAAAAACCATCCTTCACGACGAGGGGAGGATATGCCGACCCAGTTGAACATAATTCTGCTCATCGGCTTATTAGGCACTTAGATCCCAATATGTAAGGCCTCGGGGTTTGGCGATGACTTTGCTAATAATCTATTTACTAATCTAGCACCATAAGTATCTTTATTAATATACTTATTGTAGTAGTAGTAGTAGTAGTAGTAGATGTAATCTACATAGTAAGTAGCTATGGCGTATGAGAAGCTATTGTTGAGGACGAGTCATTCAATTCTTCACATCATTAGTTGTTGGACGCCAACGATTATTTTCGGCTCTTGGCGAAAACCCGGACATGCCCCGCTTGGCCCACTTGACGATCATGGTGATACAGTAGCTACCCGCGACGGCCGAGCCGTTCCGTGCTGGATAGGAACTACCCCTCACGAAGAATCAAATAAACACTGCATTGAACCCAATAAATCTAGGACACTAGCATGAGCAGATCATTTTCCAACTAAGCTCAGCTACCAAAGTCACAATTTTAGTATTAATAGTGAAATATAGCTCCATATAGTTCCAGTGATTGTTGGGACTTATAGTATGGCCTAATGTAGATGGGAAGCATTACATCTGTAACTTAGAAGCTTGTAATATCTGCAAGAATTTAAATAATCGGTCAAGCGAAGGAGGGGTGTAATTGCTGTGCGTGCAAAATCTGGATATAAGGACTATGATCTTGTGCCAAGTAGTGTGATGCCGGATGATGAATCTTATTTGCCCGTTTCAGTCGTGGCATCTACAGCAAAGTCCGTGCTGCATGAAATCTCCTCTAGGGTCTTGGCTTCTGTAAAAGCCTGGAGCTTGGCCGTCAAGGCACGAAACGAGTCGCTCCCCATTGGAACCCGCAAGACTTGGCCATACCCATGCTCGGACGTGTCCTTGGCCAGCCCGGTTCCATCTACGATTTCCACAATTCGCTTGGCCGCGACGGCCGGGTTTCCAGGCTGCTTGCCGGCTATGCTCTCCAGCAGCGAGACTGTGGCGTCAACCGGCAGGCCGACGTACGCGGCTCCAAGGCCGGCCTTTGGCTTGCTGAAGCTGTGAAGAAAGCCGGTCCGGAAGATGCCAAAGTCGATGAGCACCACGCGGATACCCATGGGGCCCAACTCGGCAGCGATGGCTTCTGACATGGTGTCCACGGCGCCCTTGGATGCGGCGTAAGCTGCGGTGGCGGCAAAGGGCGTCAGACACACGATGCTGCCAATGTTGATAATGGTAGCGCCCCCTTGCTTTCCGAGCGACCGGAAGTGGGGCAGGACGCCCTTGATGCACCGCACTGTTCCCATTGTGTTGGTGTCCATCTGTGCCGCAAACTCATCCTCCGAGGTGTCTTCCAGGCTTCCCAGCAGACCGTAGCCAGCGTTGTTGATCAGCACGTTGATTCCGTGTTCCCGAACAGCCCGGTCTACCCGCTCCCTGGTGTCGGCATGTGTCACGTCTAGCTGCATCCAGCTGCCGCCGAGCCGCTCCACCTCGGGATGGTCTCGTGCGGCGGCGGCGGGATCGCGTGCGGCGGCCACGGCCTGGTGGCCAGCCTGGAGGGCCTGAATTGCCAGTTGGAGACCTAGGCCCGACGAGGCCCCAGTGATGAGAAATGAATGACGCGACATGGCAAAGTCTGGAGTGACTAAGCACTAAAAGGTAAATATGACGAATCAGGTCGGAGCCGGAATTAGTGAAGGAAGGCTTACTCAAACAGGTTGTCTGACTGGGAGCTATTCTGGTCCTTTGGAGAGCCGGAATAACGGCGTCGATGGCGGCTTGCGGTTTTAAGTGTCTTTTCTTCTGCGGTTACACCCCGGGTGCCACTTTGCATCAAGCCTCTATCGGAGGGACGAATTAGTCGATGCCGAAGACACGAATTCGTCGATGCCGACAGGGCCGTGGTCAGCGGCGACCAGACCCATGGGTTCTCGGCCACGCTATTTGGTCCACCCCGATGACACAGTGGGAATGCATGAATGGAGTAGCCCTGAAAGGAAATCATGACTCCGTAGCTGCGAGAAACTAGCCGAGCTCGAATGCTCGGATTTATTGACCAAAAGATTCGTCTCAACGACTTTAATCTACAGGGCTGCTCTCTGCCGTGTTATTTTTCACACTCATTCAGCAAGAGGACCAGACACATCTAAAATGCACAGTCTGAGTGACGAAAATACTGCGAAAACCGCCAACGTGGTTCTCACTGGGAGCACTGGCTCCCTGGGAACATATCTGTTGGAATCACTGACCAAGCAAAAGCACGTAAAGAAGATTTTCTGTCTTAACCGTGCAGAGGATGGCAGGGTCAAGCAGATGAAAGCCAGTGCATCTCGCGGTCTAGCTGCCGACTGGGATGCTAGCCGTATCGAGTTTATACATGTTGACCTATCGGAGGAATATTTTGGCTTGGCCAAGACCAAATACCTCCAGCTGCTCCAAGAGGCCACGCACATCATTCGCAAGTCCAACATCTATCCACTCAATCCTTATTTCAAGTGTGCTAACCTTTGATTAGATAACCAGTGGCCCGTTAATTTCAATTGGGATATTTCGTCGTTTGAGCCCTACGTCAAGGGTGTGAGACATTTGCTAGACTTTTGCATCGACAGCACACGCCAAGTCGAGCTTTTATTCATATCCACCATCGGAACCATCAGTCAAGTCCGATCACCGGGCCCCGTGCTGGAAACTCCAAACCATTTGCTTTCGCCACAGCTCGGAGGGTACAGCGCCTCGAAGCAGATATGCGAGCTCATCATTGAGGAACATGTCAATTCGAGCTCCCACAAAAAGGCTGCCGTCTGTCGCGTAGGACAGATTGCTGGACCGATTTTGAAAGACAGAGGGATGTGGAACAGGCAAGAGTGGCTGCCTACCGTACGTCGTCACCTGAAAGGGCATATTTCAGCTTACATAAGAACTAATGAAAACAATCTTCAGATCATTGCCAGCTCAACCCAGATGGGATTTCTGCCCTCAGACCTCGGTTCCATGGATGAGGTTAACTGGGTTCCGGTTGACTTGCTTTCCGAAGTCATTCTTGAGCTGAGCGGTGTTGTTCCGAACCCTAAGCGTGGATCAAACAAGACGGTAGATTCGCCTTTGGAGAAGCAGCACGAAGAGGCGTATGAAAGCAGCGAGCCCATGCCCATCTACCATGCTGTAAACCCCCATTCTGTAGATTGGGCAGAGCTTGTTCCCACCGTGGCGAAGGGAGTGGGCATAAAATCCGAAAACATTGTCCCGTGGAGCGAATGGGTCAGTGCTCTGCGACGCTCAGGGGACCAAGGCGAGTCGGAGACCAATCCAGGTCACAAATTGCTGGACTTTTTCGAGTCGCTTGAAAGCCCGGTCAAGATGCCGTCATTGTCAACGGGAGTGTCCGCAGCCAAGAGCAAAACTTTGGCATCCTTGAGCCCGGTAGGGACGGAATGGATGGACAAGTGGTTGAAGCAATGGGGAATCCAGGGCTGAGTGTTGGCCGTGTCAGTAGGGATGAATGTGTGCGACACTCTAAAATACATGTAACTTTTATGCTCCCCCCCACTGCCCTAGCTCGTGGTTACAAACCAAGACCCTAGTAGAGGCATGCTTAAACCGTCCCCACTATTAAGGCTCCTCTTGTGAGCTGTCTGGCTCATCTCGCTGCAACAACTCGTAAGGCCCATCAGCCTGGGAAACCCCTCCAGGGAGCTTGAATGCAAACATGGCCGCAGTAGCTAACATCGCGCAGCATGATGTCATGGCATATGGTAAGCCCATCCAAGCGCCCCCCAGATCCATTCCCTCGCTTAGCAGCCACCCTAGAGCTGGAACGCTGACCAGCCCCACCAGCGTTTCAACGGTCGCAATGGTTGTGTTGAGGGTCGCGAGGGTGTCCTGCTCCACGATCCCGGAGAGCAGGGAGCGCATCTGAGGCCAGAAGCCGTTTCCGAAGCTCAGGACGATGAGCGACACTATTAATAGCCACGGCGCTGCTGCGACTGCCGTGAATAGATTGCCCGCCGTGATGAACAGGACGGAGCCGCGGGACAGGTACAGGTCCTTGGTCGAACCATCCAAGCCGTAGCGCCTGCTTATTATAGAAGAGCAGAGGGGCAAAAAGACTAAAAGAACAGCAACGGAAGTAATCTTGCCAACAGTGGTAACATAGGTCGCCTGCAGTGTCTGGTCAGAGCAAGTACAAAGGAGGAGAAACTGTCGGGGACTCACCGTCGACCAATCCCAGTCAAAACGCTTGGTTGCGTATTGCAGCATGTTCATTTCAAAGGCGACGTGGATAGGAAAGCATAGACCGTAGGCAATAATCAGGAGCATGAGTTCTCTAGAACAGAGGATGGAATGCCAAATGTGTGACAGTGATCGTTTGGTCGCGTTCCACATTGTTTTGGGAATGTTTTGCTTGAGCTCTGATGGCGCACCCTCCCGGGGTTGTCTGTGGGTCTCTTCGGCTGCGCAGGGTTCATATTTATCATCATCCCCGCGTGGTCGCATGTGCAGCGTCTCAGGGATGAGCAGGGTGGAGAGCATGCTGAGGACCAATGCGGCAAGGCCAATCCAAATAGGCAGCCATGGATTGATACCCATCAGCCAAGCGGCTACGGGGCGGAACGCGGCGCTGAAGATGAGCATCATGGCGTGCAGCTGGTAGAACAGCGTAGTTCGCTGGGCGGGCGGCACAGAGTCCGTGAGGATGGTCCAGACCATGGCTGTGATGACGGACACGCCACCGCCAATCAGTGTCGGGACGGAGCTGAGCAGAAGATGCCATACGGAGAAGGTTTTTGGGTGTAGCACTGTGAATTGTCAACAGGAATAAAGGCCAATGATGGATCGGTTGGCGTACAAACAACGATATTCCACAACGTCGCGAGCACTAGCCCGAAAAGGCCAAGGAATAGAACCGGGCGGCGCCCATACTTGTCGGCAACCATGCCGTAAGGAATTTGCACGAGCAGTGCTGCGAAGATTGCAAATTAGCGATGGCCGACCCATTCGTAGAGCTTGGTTACGTACGAACAAGCATCGAAACCCACATCATCCACGACCGGGCCATGGCAAGGGTGCGCTGAACGGGCGCGTCTTTGCAGCGGGCGTCCGGCTCTCCTGCGACGAGGTCGGCATAGTAGCCATGGCAGACAAAGTCCTCCATGATCTCCTGCAGCGGCGGCTCCATGATGAACTGGCTGAACTCGACCATGGCGAGGAACTGGACGCACATCAGCACCACATAGCGCTGGCTGGCCCTGGTGTGGACGCCATCTGGGGCATCGGGCAGGATTGGCAGGCACCGCAATACTCGTTCCTTCATTGTTTTGCTGGTATTACTCGTCCGTCAGCGTGAGACAATTCCTGGCAATGTGGATGCGGTGGTGTCCTGGTGGTCGTCGACAGGTTGCTGGCGATGAATAAGAGGCTGGTTCAGGAATCCGGCGGTGGGAGAAGCGAGGGAGAAGAAATCAATTGACCAGAAAAGATCGAGCTTCCATTTTCGATGTCTCATCCTAGATGCAACACACACCGTTCTGCGGCAGTCCTCTTTCTGTGTCACCGGATCTACCCGGCCATAAGCTCCGGTTGCATCTCGGTGGTGGGGGCTGAGCTGCCATGGCGCCTCGGTCGGGCCTCTCAGCCAACGTAAGCCAGGAGCGTAAATCAGGTGGCGCCCACCTGGTCAGCAGAGAGGTCAGCAGCCTGCATAACTTGGTCAGCTAGCCCGCAGGCCAGGACAACATTGCGTGCTTTGGAGTTTGTGAATGCGGCCTAGACTGGGACAATGACAAATTGTGCCTTACGACCTTGCCTAAATCTACCAAGTACATCGTTTGTCTACCGCCACAGGGCTAATGTCAGCGTCACATTCGTAGACGGAGCAGTTGCCTCCGCAGAACCTTTTGTGCCGTCCTTGTTATCCGCATACGAGCTGGCACTGTCCTCCACTATATCAGCCGCCACGCTTGCTAGCCCCGGCCGAGTCTCACTCGGGAACCAATTCTACTCTCAATTATAGGCAGCAATCCTGATTTGTCCCAGGGGTATAGCTTGGCCATGAACGTAACCACTATCGCGTAAGCTCCGCCTTCTTCGGCGAGCTTTATGAAATAGTGCTAGTAGGAATTCAAGGGTTTAAACTAGTCTCTCCCTGCGCATTTTGAGACCTTTGTTCCGGTTCTCTGCTAATTTTTGCATGAACCTCACAGTCGGCTCTGTTGCTATGTTTGGCACATTAAGCTACGAGCGCAACGATAGGGAACCAGTTTTCGAAGCTGATAAAACATTGCCAAACACGATAACCGGATCAGACCCACCTAGACGTGGGACCGCAGCACACAAAGCATGTAAGACATGCCGCGCACGCAAGGTACACAACTCTTAGTTTATCTTTACGGGTTTCGCATTCTCATCATTTCTTTTTTCAATAGCTTCGTTGTAGCGGTGATCCATCGGGATGCGACAGGTGCAAAGCCTCGTCCAGTGTGTGCAAATACCCTTCGAGAACCATCCGAGATGGGAGAAAACGAGTATTGGTCGCGCGGAAATCCCCCGGGACGACAAGTACCGAATCACTATCAATGGCCAGCACGACCTCGAGCCAAGGTGACCTTTTTGGAGGCCTGGAGGTGGATTTTGGCCGGCTTGACTGGCAGGACACGCCTGGTTCGACTGAGCCCCAGTATCATGCCCTGGCAGATGACTTTTCATTTGACCGCCATACACACAGTTTCCTTACTGATAATAGTCTTGAAGACTTTGAACTATGCAAACCAGACGATCGGGCAACAGCGTTCGTTGGAAGCGACTGCTCTGACGCTACTATTGACATTATTCCTGAGCTATCTGTCACGGCACCCCCCCTAATCGGTTCTACGTCTCTTGACGCAACAAAAACATATATGGTGTCAAAGTCAAACGACAATGGCGCCTCTTGCCAATGTCTCGGTCTTGTAGCTCGTTTAATAGAGCAGATAGAGACTCAAGGCTCGAAGTCAGATGCTGCCATCGATGCAATACTGGGGGGTTGCCGGGAGGCTTTGCGACAGCGCAGAATTCCCATGGCCTGCCCCCGATGCAAGTCTCGATCAGAGTGCACATTCTTGCTGGTCATGTTGGCCAAGTCTCTGAGCGTCACGTGCAACGACTTGGTCCAGCGATACTTGCAAAGTCGGCTTGATGGCGTTCCAGGATGGCCCCAAGTACGCGTGGGAAGCTTATTAATCGATGATTTGGCAGAGGGATCTCAGATTATCGCGGCCTTCATTGTGGCCAGCTTGAACAGCCTGCAGGGTTTCATCATAGACCTAAAAGTCCGGGCAAATTGCTTAGAAAGACACTTGGTCTTGGTGCAACAGGTTGAAGAGCGAGTGAAGGATTTGAAAACACTCATGCTCTAGCTTGAAAGTTATGGGCTGTTGTTAAACGGCATATAGGCTATTATTATACTAGGCATTAGCGGAGTGTCACGTCACTTTTGACGTAGCCGTCAATGTGACAGCTCTGATGTCAGAACAGGTTTTACATGGAAGAAGCACTGATCCATTTGTCAGTGGTAACATGGTTACGAAAAAGAGTTAGTCGACATTGCACATGGACTGGGCAAAAAATACATTGGTTAGATGGCTGACCACCACTCGCGCCTGATCATTTATCTAGTACATAACCTGCTTTTTGGCGTGGATATATATATCATCATGGGATAGATTAGCTGGTGCAACATATAGAATATGCTAAATATAGATTGATAAGCATCAAGCATACACTATTATGATTTTCTTTCCTCCAAAGGATCAACCGGCAGGTTAAGCGGTATCTCACTTTGCAGCTTGTCCAATTGCAATCACAGAGTTGGGTGTGAAAGAAAGAGTTTGGTACATATTTGGTCCCTTTTGGGACCATTGTGAATCAAATTAATATCAGCGTCTATGGAGCGCAACCATCTAGAATAAATCAAGTCTCGTCTAAGCCACACCCTCAATCGCCATCTTTCTTACTCTGCAACGACGAGCTCGTTGGCTTCGACTGACTTTTCTTTGAAATAGCTTGGGTGGCCATCTTCATAGACGATTTCCATTCCGGGGTCTTCCTTGAAATCACCCATTGGCGCACTAAGCCACTCGCCATTCGCCATGAGCGCAACACTGCAATGCCAAGGTGTTGTGTAGCCCGTCTTTGTGTCGAGGAGGCTCATGGAAACCTTGTGTTCACCAGTGGACTGGTGGATGGAAAGGCGCAAATGGTCGGGATAAGCCTCCTTGACTGCTCCAGCAAAGGCCTATTCAGACGCGATCAGATTAGTCTTGTAGCGAGATAGATACAAGGTCGGAATGCATCAGGGACTCACGTATCCACGGATGAGCATTTGCTTGGCCAAGAACTTGACGTCTCTCTTATAGGCGTTGTTTGTCCTACCCTTGCCAGCTGGGAAAACATGCTGCAAATCCGATTCCAGGAATCTTCGGTAGCCACAATAGGTCATCTTGGTATCGGGTTTAGTAGCAATCTCATGGTCAATATCCAAGTTATCTTGACCAAATCTATTGAGAAGGTACCGACGGAAATTCGTGGCGTTGGCAACGTAGGTGATCTCCTCCAGGTTTTCCGGTAGTGGGAACTTTACTAGGTCTCGAAGACGAGAAAAGTCAATGTGTGTAAATCCCTTCTCAACAGCCATGGCACGCAGTGCCTGACCATAGGCCCACGTATCCTTGTCACTAATAGTTAACAAGTCTAGTGAATAAAGAAGAAGAGAAATATTAGCATAGAGCTGTGAACGGATAGGCGGTGTGGTTACGTACCGTTGTACACGAGACCATCGGAGATAATAGTGATGGTTGCTCCTGGCTTGTATACCTCTGCGATACGATTGCACATTGTGTTTAGGCGCTCCAGTGCAATCTCCTCAGCTTTGTCGGGCAGGGTACCAAACACTTTGTACACCTTGTTTGCCGACTTGAAGGGAAAGGCCGGAAGACACATTTGCAATTTCTTGTCCGCATCCACGAAGCGGTCGATGACTGCAAGGAACTGGGGCACGCCAGCGGCAAGTCTGTCCATGGTGTCATCAAATTTGTTGAGGGCATATTCGTAGATGATGGCAAGAATCTTCGAGGACGTCTCTGTAGCCTCTTGGATGGCCTGAGATGTCTTTTTAGCATCCAAGGCTGGCTCGCTCGCTACTAGAGCAGGAACCTGACGAAGGGTTTTCAAAGACATGGGGGGCAGAGTTCAAAGTGCAGGAGATGACTACTGAGAATGGTAAAAAAAGCCGAGTGGGCACCGGAATGATACGAATAATAAGAAAGTGATGTAGGAAGTGATTGGGAAAAGGCTGTGCCTAGAGGGTATCTGCTGGCGATTAATATAATTCTTTCTCATTAAGCGCACTGAATGAATGCACGTGGGAATGAAAACTGCATCGTCACGAATTGATGACCTTCCTCAACGAATGCAAACGAGCACGCCACGAGGCCAACTGCATTGGCTTGAGCCGCTCGTGCTTGCATTTCGGTAAACAATGCTAGTGGCAATCGCCTCTAGTCCTATATTCCGAAAGCCCCCTCGGCGTCTCATCCTATCGGCGCTCTTGTTAATTTTGCCCCACTATGGATGGCACTGGGTATGACAAAGATAGCGTGTCCGATTTCATCGAGCCTAGGAGTTCGGCTTGCGGTATGCGGGGTTATTGGATAGAGGCGAACAAATAAGCATGTCTGGAAGTGTCCTAGGGCTCGCCATGGGGCTGTGGTAGGGCTGACTCAGTGTCAGAAATCTCGCAACCCGATGTGGACATGCGAAGCCATAAGCTTACCATTCGCACGGCTGGCGGGTCCGCCACATATGCTCGACTCGGAGGTCCGAAACTGGTGCGGCCCGATAAATCACTCCGGAAGGAGCTTTGTAATTGTAACGTTGATACTTGTGCTGAAATTGGAATCCCCGTTGAAAAGTATTGTAGCCAAAAGCTTATTTTATAAGCCAAAGGACAATGAGAAGTGTAGTATAAGTCTATCGTCTAGTAAACATATTGAAAAAAGAAGCGCAACGCTGAGCTCAAACCTTCTTTCATCTTCCTGTACACGGTTACCAGTAATCATGGCGGCCCCAAGCGACTTGGGCAAGAGGCTAATCCCTCAAATCCTGGACAAGCTAGCCTTGGAGGATCCCGACCGCATTGTCTACTCGGTAGCAAAGTCTGCAGATATTTCCAAGGGGCTGGTGCCTATATCCGCACGTCAGTTTGCTAAAGCAGTCGATAAGACAGCTTGGTGGCTGGACGGCCATGTTGGCAAAGGTGACTCTTGCCAAGCCATTGGATATATTGGGCCGCGTAAGTGAATATTCAAACAAGGGTTTAATGCCGAACGTGGGCCGAGCGCTAATACATCCAAACAGATGATCTCCGACACATTCTGCTGACCTACGCCGCCATAAAAGTGGGATACGCTGTAAGTCATCCAACATGTTTGTTGATCCCAAACTAAATCCATTAGGCCTTGTTCCTCTCGCCCAAAAACAGCACCGAGGGAGCCCTAGCTGTTCTAGAAGCGTCGGACTGTGATATATGGGTCCATCCGGTTGAGCAGCCTCGTTCCGCCAACGTGCAAGAGTTTTTGCAAGAACGCCCTATGAGAGTATTGGAGCTTCCACAGCTAGATGACCTCCTCGATACTGCGGCAACGGAGCGTTATCCATATGAAAAGACATTTGAGGAAGCTGCTCAAGATCCATTCTGTATTCTTCATACATCTGGATCCACTGGCTTGCCAAAGCCCACAATATGGTCTCATGCTCTTGTGGGAACCATGGATGCTGTACGGCTGCTCCCACCGGTCGAGGGAGATCTAGGCATGGCCCCTTGGACATTGGACTGGAATGAAGGAGACACAATTTATTCTTCATTCCCCATGAGTCATGGAGCGGGCGTAATTATGGACATCATGGTTCCATCGCTTTTCGCGATGCACTGTGTCCTCGGGCCCGTTGGCGTTATTCCTAATATGGCTCTTATAGAGTCACTTGTGGATTATGGAAAGATTGATATTTGGAGCATGGTTCCCTCCCTAGTTGACGAGTTGGGTGAGACCCCGGATGTTCTTGCCAAGTTCAAGTTCTCGTCCTCCAAGTTTATATGCGCTTCGGGTGGACCAACTAGCCCTATGAGCGCTTCAAAGGTCAATAAGGCAATCCGCGTGCTCAACCTGACCGGCACAACGGAAGGATTGTTCATTGGCAACCTCTGGGTCAACGAAGAGGATTGGCTCTACTTTGCCTTTCACCCTTACTCTGGATTCGAGTTTCGAGAGGTTGAACCTGGTGTGTACGAGCACTGGATCAAACGTAATCAACACTCGCATCTCTTCCAGGGTATCTTTACCACTTTTCCAGATCTCCAGGAATACAATTTCAAAGATCTCTATACAAAACACCCCAATAAGCCAGACCACTGGGCCTACAAGGGTAGGAGTGATGACGTTATCGTTCTCTCCAACGGTTACAAAATCGCACCCCTAGAAACTGAAGCATTCGTCTCCACCCACCCTGCTGTAAGCGCCTGTCTTATAGTGGGATCAGGAAAGACTCAGGGTGCATTGCTCATTGAGCTAAAGGATCCTACTCTAAAGAATGTCGGGCTTTTGGACAGCATCTGGTCAACGGTGGAAACAGCCACTGCTTCATCACTACACAAAGGCCAATTACATAAAGAGTACATTTTCTTTTCAGATCCAAGCCAGCCATTTGTGCGAACCGACAAAGGAACGATTAAGAGGCGAGCTACCTTGATTCTTTACAAGAACTACATCGACAAGTTCTACGAGTCAAAGGAGTTAGAGATCGACCCGGAGCACATGATAGACGTTGATACATCCTGTATTGAATCCATTCAAAATGCGGTACGACACATTCTCAGCTCTCTGAAACCCGGATTCAAGGATGCCTCACCAGACACTGACTTCTTTAACCTCGGCTTGGACTCCCTACTCGTCTTCCGTGCTATCCGATCTCTTCGAATCGTCCTCAGGTTGAAGGAAAAACTGGCCCCTCGTCACTTGTATGCGAACCCAACTCTTGCCAAGTTTTCTGTCGCTCTATTGAAGCTAGTTGGAGGGTCCAAATTGGAAAATGGCGTAGAATCCGAGCTTGATGAAAAGTTAGCCAAGATGAAAGAGCTGCTCGGCAAATACATGTCGCGACAGCCTATCACATTGAGCGGATTCGACTTGATCATGCCCAAGCTGTATCCAAAGTTAATGATTTACATACCCCTGCGCAAGGGCATCAGCTTCCAGGAAGCCTTTGTCGTATTGCAGCGTGGCCTTGCTCGCACCCTCAGTCGCGTCCCGGCCCTGGATGGGAAAGTTGTCATGTCCTCAGAACAGGATGCCGGATATAAGCCGGGCCAACTCCAAATTGTACCACCGCCGCCTCAGAATGGGCATGATGGAAACACCTCGCTCAGTCCGAGACAGCTGGTTTACAGTGATTTGTCAGACATCCTTCCGTCCTTTGAAAATTTGCGACGAGTCGGGTTCACTTCGATAGCATTAAAGGACAAGCTCTTTTTGGACGTGCCTTGGTTTCCGTCTTATCCGACGGACGTAATCAGGGCGCAGGCCAACTTTGTTGACGGTGGCTGTCTGCTGGCCGCCGCGTTCCACCATGTGTGCTTTGATGGAACGGGTGTTTTGACAGCGTTTACGGCTTGGGCTGAAAGCTGCAGATACATTCAAGGAGATGCCTCGGCCACTTGCAGCTGGTTGGATTCTGACAGCATGAACCGTATGCTTCCGCACCTCATATGGCAAGAGGAAAGCTCGGCTCGCCCTGTTCAGGAGATTGACCCTAGAACATGGGAATATCTCGGGCTACCGGCGTCTGAAAAAGTTGAAAAGTCTTTCCAAAGCCCTGAGAGCAAGATCAAGCCCGTGGAGCTTCCTCCTCCGAAGCTAGATCGTCATCTCGAGACGACCACCTTTTCCATCTCTGCACAAGCCATCGAAAGGTTGATGGAAGAAGTGGCTACTGATCTGGGAGCCAAAGAAGTAGTAACATCTGCGGATATTCTGCAAGCTTTGTTTTGGCGTGCGCTGATCCGGGCCCGATATCGTGTGGAAAAGGAGTGCCACGAAAAGAAGTTTGGGTCTGATGATGTCTCCATCCTAGAACTTCCCATAGACGCACGGCCTTACTTTTCGCCTTCACTGCCATCCTCCTACATGGGAAATCTGGTCGTAATCAACCGCTCCTCCATGTCTGTTGAGACTCTCTGTTCGCCCGAGACAAGCATCGGGCGTATTGCGTTGCTCATTCGTGAGGCAGCCACACGCATCAGGCCGTCGCTCGTACACGATGCCTATTCGTTGTTGCAGACTGTTCAAGACTATACAAAGATGAAGTACGCCTTCATGCGTCTTGACGGACTTGACATGATGATTACGAACCTGATGCTCCTACCTATGAGTACACTGTCCTTCGGTGGGACCATCTTTGAGAACGGAGGAGTTCCCGACACGATGATGCCGCTCCTAGATGGATTCAACTCGGGCTTCCGCCTATGTTTCATTCTACCAATGCGCGAAGATGGTAGTGTGGACTTTCGATTTGGTGTTTTCCCCGAGGAGTTGGAAAGACTGAAAGTAGATGAAGAATTCAGCCGATATGCTACATTTTTGGGATAATCGACGTTGGACGGGGGGCGACAGAGAGCGCTACGCCGGAATGGAGCTGGCCACTAAACTATTACGGCATAGCAAAGTAGAATAAACGTAAGACTAGATTTCAAGTTTCTATTCCGATTGTGAACATTCCCGAACACAGCTTCGTATCAGTGGGACAGATGGGAATTTTACCGTCCCATCTCCCTTGACTAGGGTTACGGGAACCCTCACAATTTGAGATGTCAATTAAAAACCCAATCTCTCTAGAAGAACTTGTAACATAAATTTCTTTTTATTATTGCTTGGGATTGTGTTGCTTTCTTCAAGTGTAGGTTATAACGGCTCTGTTAAATTCGGCA
Organism: Calonectria pauciramosa; assembly: GCA_017140785.1. Taxonomy (NCBI): domain Eukaryota; kingdom Fungi; phylum Ascomycota; class Sordariomycetes; order Hypocreales; family Nectriaceae; genus Calonectria; species Calonectria pauciramosa. The sequence continues at coordinate 636,593 of JAACIZ010000023.1, read as the reverse complement.
TTTTTCACACAAAGCATGTGGTCAGCTAGACAAGGAATTATATAGGAAAATAAAATGATAAATTTGGATTATATACACTATGAACTTCCATCAATAATAAACGCCAGTTTATGAAATAGAGAAATTGCTTTTGTGATGGGAGTTAGTGGATAGAAGTCGTACCTAGGAACTAGTTGAGCTTTTTGTCATCTTAGGCTGAAGCCATAGTGCTGAACCTTGCCTTTGAGTCTACTAAGAGCATTAGTTCATCTAAAAGCAGAATCTTTGGTATTAATATGGGTTCTGGGGCAATATTTGTTGCATACTTCTGGCCCATGGAAATGCCTTTGCTAATAAAATCATGAAAAATCCTATCTGCTTATTCCAGGGGCCCAGATGTGCGTGGAATGCCACTGAGCATTCCGAGTTGCTGTACTTGTATCTCTGGCATCGATATCAAGATCTTAGCTATAGATTATTAAGGTTTTAGTATGGAGGGAGATTGGATAAGGCTTCTTTACTGTTGGCGTAGGGCAATCGAGTCTTGAAGAACGTTTCTAAATGTTTTTATTATTTTCAAAACTATTAGTGTTGGTTTCAAAGGGAATGGGATTACATGCACTAGTGAAAATAGGAGTCTGTATGTAAGATGAATTGGTTAGTGATGTCCATCTACCTAGCTAGCTCGGCTACAAGGCAGGGCCCTCCTCGACCTTGGCAAACGTGCGGTGCGGCGCCCCGGCACCGCGCGAGATCCAGATGGAGTATCCCAAGGCATTGGCGCCTTCCAGTCGCTTATTGGCCATTTGCGCGTACCTGAATAATCAGCAATGGGTTCGCTAGAGGGCAGGAGAACTCCCCAGCCATAAGCAATGATAGCCCAGTGACCCCCCAGAATATGATGTTGAATGTGGACTTCCTTAAAGCCAGCTGCCTTCTCAACACACGTAACATGTCCATAAAACTGGTAGTCTATGAGACCTCTTCATAGTAGCGCGTGAGGACAGGAAAGACTAGACTCTAGCTCAACAGTCTACAGAAAGAACAGATTCGATCTTTGCAAGCCAGCTTGCACGGCACATTTGCCTTTTGTTCTGCTGACTTCAAGAAAAGGAAAGAAAAAAAGGAAATCATGTAACAGAAGGGGTATAGGAAAGATTATCTTTGCATTTGATTGAAGAACATCTCTTTAAGCTACAAAGAGGATGGCTGCAGGGTCGTCTTACTGCGGCCCCTTAGGCTTCGGCTTGAGCTACGCGAATGGCCACTGAAGGTATTAAGAAACTCCAATAGTTTCACCCGGGTAGCTTGAGGGGAGGTATGCAATTATGAGAAAAACATGCTGTACCCATTCAGGGGCTGGTGTATTCGGGGGCCGTCGGGGCAGTCGAGGGAATCGAGGCAGTCGGGGCAATCGGGGGAGCCGGGTAGTTGCTGGGCTGAAAGACCAATTGATTTTACGGATCTGAGCGCAGCTGCAAAATTTCATGACGAATTGCCTAATTAGAGCCATGCTCATTTCTTGTCCAGACTGTGGCCGTGACTAATCGTAACAAATTCCAGCCCTCGGTTACATGTGTCGTGGTTTCGACAACGGACCTGCTCCACTTTCCTCGCATGCCTTCACCGGACTTGTATTGAAGGAATCCTGATAGACAATAAAGATCGCGTTATTACGTTATGGTGTATGAAGTAAGGATGGCCTTGGAAATGATGAGAATAGGAAGATGTATCTATACCCACAGAAACCTTTCCATCATCATGGCTATTCTAGCCAAACCTGTCCCCAGGCATTCACCAGCACCTTAAAGAGCTCTAGTAGTTTTTATCATAATACGCAAGAACAAAGTACATTCCATCCCACCTCGAGGGTGTCATTTTGGAGCTTGCATGCTTTTCCGAAGACGCTGCCAACACTTGAACCGATGCTTCGTTGCCTAATAGCCCTTTCCCTGGCCAACAGCCCTTTCCCTGGCCAACAGCCCTTTCCCTGGCCAACAGCCCTTTCCCTGGCCAACAGCCCTCCCTCTAGACAACGGGCCTTCCCTCAGCCGTTGTCTTACCCCAGCAACTGTCTTACTAAACTCTCCCTGGCTTGGCAGCTAAATCTGGGTTCTTGGGTCTCAAAAGTCTTCCCGGTTGGCCAGGTCTCAGACACGGGCCATTGGTCAATGTGCGACATAAACTCAATAGTCTAACCAGGTTGGTCCCCTTGAAGAATGCCTCTCGAATTCCCTTGCCGACTTTTTGCCTGCCGGTGGATCTTCCGGCTGTATTCTGACTGAGATGTTTATGCGGAGAGATGGCGCATATCCCACACCACTCCCTGGTCTGGACACATTCCTGTGAGTTGTCGTGTGGAGAGAAGCGGGCCATATAACATTTTGATCATTTCGAGGGTGGGCAAGAGTGGCAACATCTCGTATGTTAGCATTTTTCATCGGCAAATAAACAGATTAGTTACTTGGTAACTCTGAAGGGTAAATCAGTATATAATACCACACAATGTGATCATCTTTCCTATCCTTCCAAAAGCCCGTGTACATTGATTTCGACATCATCCAACAGTAATTTCCTACCCAAAAAAAGGATACAGCTATTCATAATGGCTCCGGTACGTCAAGACGAGTTTGATGCGATTCACGCATACTTCATCGGACCAAAGGGTTCAAACCTTCCCGATTTCAGAGCCAACATCAACACGATTCTGGACGAACTGCTTGCTGCAAGACAGAATTATTATCCCGAGGACCAAGTACTATCCCAATCCATCTACTAGACCCCTTTCAATCCGCTGACTCTTAGTAGGCTTTCCTTTCGAAGGACTACCGTCGATCCCCGGTGTTCCTCAAAGCAAGATCTGATCTTCGTCTTGCCACCGAAAAGGTTGCACAGCTTCTTGGCGAGCACTCGGCACCTTTTTGGTCACCTCGCTATGAGGCCCACATGTGTACAGACTTGACCATGTCGTCACTGCTCGGGTACTTCATGACTATGTTGTACAATCCGAACAACGTCGCTCTGGAGGCTAGTCCACTGACGACCCTGGTTGAGCTTCGGGTTGGCCAGCAGCTGTCCAAGTTGTTCGGGTACAACATTGATGCACAGAAATCTCCACTTTCATGGGGACACATTACCTGTGACGGAACGATTGCAAACCTCGAGTCAATCTGGGTTGGTACGTATTTATCTCCCTCTCGAAAGCCTCCAACTGAAACTGACATGTAGCCTAATAGCACGAAACCTGAAGTTCTACCCACTGAGTCTCTCTCTCGCACTGAGAAAGGGACAACTCAAGTTCATCGCCGACAAGTTCTGTCTGCCATGCAGCCAAAACCCACCCAAGAAGTTCAAGGATCTCACAGGGTGGGAGCTACTCAACCTGCGTTCTGATGTCATTCTTGATCTGCCCGATGAGCTCAACAAGAAATTCGGTGTCACAAGCAAATTTCTCGAGAAGGCCCTGGAAGAGTACAACATTCAGACCATTGGCCGCGAGCAATTGCAACAGGAGTTTGACGTCAAGGAGCCAATTAAGTATTTCGTGAGCAAGACGCGCCATTATTCTTGGCCAAAGGGAGTCGGTAAGTCGCACCCTCCTCGGAGACGAAAGATATAAAGCAGAATTAACATGAATCCCTTCCTTTTAGCAATTGCTGGCCTCGGCTCAGGAAACCTTGTTGGTGTCAATGTCAACAATGCCGCCCAAATCGACCTCAAGGAGTTGGAAGAGCATCTGCACGCGTGTGTCAAAGACAAGGTAGCCGTCTTTGCGGTAGTCGTCATTATAGGGTCGACCGAAGAGGGCGCAGTTGACAGGCTCACGGAGATTCTGCGTCTTCGGAAGAAATTCCAGGAGGAGCACGGCCTGTCTTTCCTCGTTCATGCTGACGCTGCTTGGGGAGGCTACTTTGCTACAATGGTGAACCCGGATCGACGCTACAGCGTTGAGGATTATGTCGGTGCCAAGCCTGAGCCAGAGTGGTACTTGGACCCTAAGACAGTCGAGGACATCAAGGCCCTGGCTGAGGCTGACTCGATCACTGTTGATCCCCACAAAGCTGGTTATATCCCGTATCCCGCTGGAAGTCTGGTATATCGCGACGGAAGAATGAGGCATCTGGTCACATGGTCGGGTCCTTATCTTTCTCAAGGATCTTCTGAAAACATTGGCATCTACGGAGTTGAGGGCAGGTGAGATAACCCTGGCATGATTTATTTGCGCCACACCAACTAATAAATCTTTCCTGCTAGCAAACCTGGTGCCTCGGCAATGTCGGCTTGGTTCTCCAACCAAACTATTGGCTTGAACCATCAAGGCTACGGCAAGTTGCTGGGTGAGGCGACTTTTACGAGCGCCAGAGTAAGTTTGACAATTTATTATACTAAATACTGTTCATACTAACATATTCTAGCTGTCGGCGCACTACGCAACCATGATCAATGATGACTTCATCTGTGTCCCATTCAACATGCTTTCTGCGGAGAATGGAGGCGCTAGGAAGTTCTTATCTGCCCAGGTACAGAACCAAAGAAAGAAGATCCACGACCTTATCATTGGAAAAGAGGATTCCGAGATCTTTGAGTCAGATGACGCCATGAAGCTCATCCGCGAACTTGGATCTGACACCAACATCAACTGCTTTGCACTCAACTGGAAGGACAAGCATGGAAACCTAAACACTGACTTGGAGGAAGCAAACTATCTCATGAAGAGAGTCGTGGACAGATTGTCCATTACCTCTCCAAACACTGATCCCACCACCATCCCAATCTTCTTGACATCTACTCAGTTCCTACCTGAGGACTATGGCAAATGCGCACATACGTTCATGCAGCGAATGGGTGTCAAGGAGTGCGACCAGAGCCTTTTCGTTATTCGAAATGTCGTCATGAGCCCATTCCCAACTCGCCATGGTTTCATTGACAAACTTATGACTGATCTCGAGAAGATCATCAAAGAAGAGGTCAAGATTGTTCGAAAAAGGAACCAACCTGGTGAGAAGAAGCTCCATTTCCACGTGCTGGGTTCGCCGGACGCTCCCGAGGTGTTTTTGGCATTTGGAGCTTCGTTCCACACTATTACCAGACGACAGCAGGTTATCCTCTCAGCAACTTTAGACAAACCCTTGAAGGACTTCTATCAGCAGCGGTTGGGTGAGAGTGCTGACACTATTGTCATGCTGGAGACGAAAGAGGAACGATACATCAAAGAGGTCATCGACGATATTGGTCCAGATGGTCTCAAGATGTCCGTTAATGTTTACGCGAGGGGTGAGAAGTAAGTAATCTAACTGACAGGCTGCTTGGAAAATGATGCTGACAGTTCGCAGGAAATATCAGTCTCAAGAAGGAACGATTACTCTTACTTCAGTGGTCAAGAGTCGACCACTGAACTCGATCCATCGTGATAACGAGTATCCCACCGATTTTATGCCATTCTACCTTTACGGCGCGGGCCAGGAGATGCACATCTCGCACATGCTTGTCAAGTCGCCCAACATCAACCTCGCTGCCAGCAATGTGAAATTCACCCCGGATCTCGGAAACGCCGCTCAATATCTCCCAGAGGGTTTGATTCTTGGTTTGTCTGAGATTCCCGAGGCTTCTATGCAGCCTTTTGCCGAGTCTAATGATGCCCTGGCGGAGAGCTTTTTCTTCCGCAAGGATCAATCTTTCCAAGTGAAGATCTGGAAAGACCCCAATGAACCTACTGCGGAGGGCCCTGGGCTACTTGACAAGCTGGGCAGGGTCTTGTACGAAGGAAAGATGACTCTTGGGCAGAATGTGTTTGTGGACGCTGAAGGGCCCAACAAGGATAAGCTGAAGGGGAAGAAGGTTGAGTCTGACGCTTGGCAGAGGAAGCTGGACGAGATTGGTTGCGTGCTGGATGGTAGCCACAACTGCGCAAACTAAAATAGTGAATACTTTTATTTGTTCAAAGTATTAGAGTTACGAGGGCTATGTTATGCTTGCCCTTCTATTTACTTGAAAAGAAAATAAGGTACTAAATAGAAAAAGAAAATCACATTTTGTTTACTAAAACTAGCTGAGTTTGAGAAAAATATCGGATTACATAGATGTTAAGCCTGTGCAATATCGTCTCGACCGGCCTAACTTGGTCGCGATGATCTACAGCATAGTTCGCAAGTGGAAGAGGTCAGCTACTAGTGATTCTACGATTTTTGTCTGTTTCATTGTGTCCAAGTTGAGATGCCTTTCCATCCAGGACAGGTATTTGACATAGACAATGGAAAGTTTAGCCAGAATTAGGAACAATGCACCTCACGGTCTAAATGGACTATTAGATATTACTTTACTAATGCTTTAGGAAAATATCAAAATTGCCAATGTAAAGGATGTGAATTGATTTTTAATCTCCCTACTCACCGTAAGTTTATCTCTCATAGGACAATTGGTGAGCATGCAAACGAAAGACCAAAACCTACCCTGCACTGTTCTTGATGGGCCTTTGCTGCAGTTCGCTAAAGCTGCCACTCGTGTAGCTTAGCGCTAACGCAGGGGTCATTTGCCGATGACTCTGGCATTGTTTTCAGCTTGCTCCACCAGGCCCAGGCCCAGACGCCAGCCAAGATGCATGTTGGTCGGAAAGTCGCTAAAATATGCACGGATCCGTTTTGCCCCCGAAGAGTTGGTCTAGCCTTGACTTATGTAGAATAAGTGAACCGCTGTTGGCACTTTCTGCCTTGGATAAAATTTCCTCAACACACGACAGTCCGCATCTTGAAAAAAGGATTTCGACCCTAAAGAGGCTGCGATTCTGGGACAGACTGACCGGAGGACCTGGAGGATGACATCATTGTTCGCTGTCTTATTCGTGGAATTCGCTATCACGATGGCTTTGCTTCTCACTTGCGCGACACCACGCAAAACCCGTCCATCGTGCAGGCCCTCAACGCTCGTGACATTATGAGCAACTGGATTCCTGCCATGAATGACGCCGAGGATATCCCCTGCTGCTTCTGGCATCCCGACATCCCGTCAGAGGAAACCCTGCGCTAACTTCTGGCCCAGAACTCAACCCTGGATGTGCGCTACAAAGTCGGCCGTGCTTGTGCGGCTGGAGGATACACGGCGCCGTACAAGGAACTCGATCTCTTGCCAGAAGTTTCTATTGCCGAGGAGGCTGGCGAAAATAAGGCCAACGGTGGAGAAATCTACCGCCTGATCATGGAGGCCTCCACACGATATGCAGTCATGAACGACTACAAGCGCACCATTCAACAAAACCCGACCCCGGGAGCTTTTCTTAATGCGAATACTTGCGTTAGATCTACTATGAACAGAAAATAGAACATCAAACGAAGACTATTCAAGACATACTTTGACATGGCCGAAGACTGGAACTTGGGGGTCGAGGGTGACATGGTTGAGCCACAGCCGATCAAGGACTATTTCATTGCTTTGCTTTCTTCGCCATTACCCGCTGATATCCCACTCATAGACAAGGACTTCCTCATCCTCATGCCTGCATGGTCGGGCAATGTGGATCGATATGTCCGGCTGCGAAGACTCGCCCCGTTGAGGGGTGAGCGCGAGTGCGTTGCCAGGGGTATGCACTGGGAGACATTTTTCGCAAAGTGGTGTTACAGGCAGCCTGAGCTGCAGGGCTTTCGCAAGTACTACTATGATCGCTGCATTATGAACAATGATCTGTCATGGGCGGATGAGCAGGTTCCAGAAAGCGACCTACCGTATTTCATATGGCATCGAACGAAAGATTGCCCAGAAACCTACGTGGAACTCGCGTATAGGTACCCTTCTATGGTGACGGCGGCTGCTCATGCTGACTATTCCTATCCGCCATCGTCTTTGCCGTTATTTCTTTCGTTGGTGAAGCATCCGCAGCACTTGGTGGCGCGGCATGGATTGCATGTGCTGGACTCATTGTCGGCGAAGCTGGGAATGCCGCTCTCAGCATCGTCGAAATTGTCAACGATCCGCTCTCAGCACCATTTGCGGTCGTGGGTATGCTCATTGAAGCCTCTGGGATCAAGGTAAAGGCACCTCGAAAGGCCTTTGGCGACGCCGCTGAGGCTCGTCGGGCTCTAGATGAGGGGAAACTCAAGCTATTTTCTGACAACTTTAGAAAGCGCGACAGCATTATTCAAAGTATTCTGAAGAGGGCGTGTAGTATTTAGGTTAGAGTGTTTAGAAAGAGCAACATGTTTGTGCCCATTCATGTTTGATTTCCGGAAGAGTCGTGGTTTGCCTTGCTAATCTCAACTTAACAACAATTCATTTCATGGAAGTCGGGTTAGATACCGTATAATCTCGCAAAATCCGGCCATGGAGTGGAGCTCCATTTTGCTTTTCTCTCCGTGGTTTGGCTTTTATTATCAATCGTTATTGGTTATCTGCGAATTTATGGAGATATTTCTGTCTCCACTTCCTGGCCGGATCTTACGAGATTATATGGTATTTGGTCTCACTAGTTCTCAACTATAGTTCGTAGGAAGACTCATAGAATGAAAGGTCCCGAGTTAAATGGTTCAAATACACAGAAACAGCACAATAAGGATTGGCAAATTTTGTTGATGATGAGCTCTAGTACTTTCAAGTGTGGTTCAAAGTTGCCTCTTAAGTCCTAGTGCTACTTAAGCTCAAAAATAAAGGCTTACTAGTGCAACGAGGCTAAATGACTCTTCGGGTCTCACACAACACACACTAAACGTTCTCCAAGGGTTCACACAGAAGGTGCACACATGCAAACTCGTCAGTTGGATTATTTCTTGTGACAGAGTAATTAATGTAGCCTTCCAAAGAGTAATTTCATTTACATCAATCTCTTTGAGCATGCATGGCACTCTCAATGCAACTGAATTCCTAGCTGGCTTTTGCCACTAGTCTTACCAATTCACGCCATTTGGTCAGCCGCACGAAGCGTGATACGCCACTGTCATATTAATTCTAGCCGTGGCGTCGCTAGGGCTGCCGCGTAACAAGCCAACTTCTCTTCTTAGGCAGATCTGTCGGGGTACCCCGCTTGTGGCGGAGCGATGTGGTCTAGATCGCGTTGCGTTGTCTCAGCTAGCGTTCAAGCGAAATGTGTTGGCGTTGTGATCAGGGGCACAGATAAAGATGCGCGCCGTTTGTTATATCAGATAGCAAGCTTCCTGTAGTTGCGTGCCGGCCTGGTCCTCGACGACAACGCACTCATTGTCTTTACGATACAAAATGGTGTCCTTGAGGCAGCTGGTGCTCCTTTCCCTGGGCATCGAGGCCGTTGTCGCTTACGGCCCCGACAACTGCGCCACGCAACTTGGTCCCGTATTTGTAAAGAATCCTAAGACACGGTGGACGACGGAAACACATACGGCGACGCTTGTGGAGAAGGCCACCCAGTGCAAGACTGTTACACCAAACCCAAAGACCATCACCATCAAAAGTACCAAGGTCGTCAGGAGCATCACGACAGTTCCCCCCAAAACGAAGACGACGACAGCAATCGTTATCAGTAGGTGCTTATCAATCCACGCCAAACCCAAACCACGACCTTACTAAGAGCATCAAGGTTCTTCTACCACTGTTACTGCGACTACCACCGAATCCACAACTGTGACCATCCCGACCACATTCACGATTGTACCCACTGAGCCGGACACCGAGACGATTCCCGCACCAAGCGGCTTCGTCCCCATCAGCTCTGGCGCAAACCCCCAAGCAACCCGTCGAACACTTGAACAAGTCGTCAAAAAGGACAAGATTTCCCAATATCCCCAGTCCGTCGACTGCACAAAAACCCTCACCAAAACAAAAACAAGAACTACCACCACCACACTCCAGGGCAAGACCGTCACACTTCCGCCCAAGAAGACTTCGGTGATTCGGTACACGACCTCGACCACTACTAGTACAAAGCATCCCCCAAAGGTCCTCAAGACCATCACCACAAGGTGAGCGCGCCCATATAGACGGCTTCATGAAACAATATTAACGAGTTGTAGAACCGACACCACCATTACAACTACCGAGACAGAGGAGAGCACTCGGACAATTTCAACCACAGGTACGCAACCTACTTTTCCCACATTGCGAACTGTGCTGACGTGTAGCTAGTTTCATTGCCAGGGGAGGCCACCGCGACGACTACAGTTGTCGCAGCATGCAACGCCGATAATTTATTGATCAGGGCTAACGGTGGACATAACATTGAATACTTGCTGTACAGAGGTGTCCAGACAGAGCAATTTCGCACAGAAAGTGCATATGACTGTTGTGCTGCTTGCTTTACCACCTATGCCCAAGTCTGTGCTGGATCCAGGTGGTATTCAGGAACGTGCGAAATTGAATCTACAGTAGGTACCTGCGCACCTGCAGGATTTCCTGGACACAGTTACTTTACCGAAAATGTCTTGAGTGGTGCCTCTCCAGGGAATACGCTCAGCAATGGCCCTTGCGGCCGATGGATAAACGGCGGCGATTTACAACCTGTTTAAATTGCGGGTAAGTTCGGCAGCTAGATAGTCAATAATACTATTATTACACTGCTTCATCATCTATGGCTACTAGGCCCTGACAACAGCACACGATGCCGCATCCTTTTTTATTAGCCAGATGCAATGTCAGTTCATGAGAACAAGGCATCTCCCCTGTAGATTTTGTGCATTCATCACGACAAATCCGATAGCAGTGCTACTACAAAGCAGACAAGCCAACTGTGGATCCAAGCGTCACGTCTTTGACATATATCCACCTGAGCCTCTTCTTCTATAACTGTGAGCCGCGGGGGCACCCGGCTTCTGTGTCAAAATGGAGGGGGCGGCAGGAGCCATTATGTTGCGGTTGTTATTGGTGGCGGGGTTGTGTGGCGGGAGCGTGTTCGTTGCGGGTATAGGGCTAAGATGGGGATATAAAATTAATCGAGGTGCTCTTATTTTTGCGATTTCGGATTGCAGCCTTGAGAGGAATGAATCAAATAGGCTGGTAATTGCGGCATTGATGGAACACTCTCAGTCGCTGTCGAATCTTTATTGCATGTAATCTTTGTATCGCGTCGCAAATAACAACACACCATTCTCCAGTGCCGTGTCATTTTAACACGTGCGGGCCACTTGGTTCATACTTGAGCGACACGGAAAACATTACTTACGAATAAAAAGTCTTTTAAAAAAATAATCAAGTAACTCTTGCTTGCATCATCGTGACAGACTCACAGGCTTTGATAAATTCGTTTGATTTATCGGAGCATGGCGAAAATTGCTTGTCTTCATTCCGAGGGCCTTTTCCACGGAACTAGGAACTCATAATGCAGGCTACCTGCATTGACCTTTGCATCAAAATATAGTTTACGTAGCGGTCATGTAGGCCTTCTTCACATAACGGTCACTATATTTTTCTTCTACTTTGCCGAATTATTTCCGAGATTCCACCCCCAAAATAAATGTTAACTCGTGTCATCTTTTCCGTGGGTTCATACAGGATAACAACCTTGAGATTAAATTTTAATTGGACCGAATTGGTCTTTTCCTAGACTTTAACCATCGAAAATTCTTTTCCGAGTCCCGAGCGCCACAGAATGAATACTGCTAGTAATTCGGTGCGGCTCTATTCCGCAAGATCATTCCGAAATCACTCCCCGGACATTGTGGAGATTCGGCAGTTGAATCAGACTTAAACAGCTGATCCCACCTTGGGATTCGAAAATGGAAAATTCAATCAGTATTTTCTCTACGCCTATTCGAATACTATTACCACTGCGACAAAGTGCCGCTCGCAGATACTTACGCAGCAATGGCAAGTTTCGTGAATAAGATTGTTGCCATCACTGGGGCGGGGTCTGGCATCGGTCTTGCTACGGCTCAACACCTATTCTCACGAGGGGCTAAAATACCCATCTCCGACAGAGCTCCCAGACTGCTAAGCTAGGCCGCCCAATGCATTCTTGAGGCGAATTTAGGTCGGAACAAAGAAGATATCATGATAGCAGAAGTTGATGTAACCTCCAGTATGCAAGTTTCATCTTGGATTGAGGATACAGTCAAACGATTTGGGAAGCTTCATGATGCGGTCAATTCTGCGGGCATTCGGAGCGTCCACATGGGCAAAAGCAAAGTTCGCGACATTACCGACGAGAATTGGGCCAAATGCATGGATATTAACGCTACCGGCTTGTTTTACTGTATGAGAGCTGAGTTAAAGGCTATGGTTCACGGTGGGAGTATCGTGAATATAGCAAGCTTGGCTGGGGTGGTAGCAGTCCCTGGGGCTGCAGAATACGCAGCATCGAAACATGCCGTTGTTGGTCTCACCAGAACCGGAGCAAAGGAGGAGGGACGGGCAGGAATTAGGGTGAACGCAGTCGCACCGTAAGTTTCATCGGTTATTCCCTCAACAAAATATTTTTTAACAAGCCTAATATTTATCTATCAGTGGTGTCATCGATACCCCAATGACTGGAGATGTTTCTCCAGAATTTGACGTGTATTTGCAGGAAAGGCTTGCGAAACAACCCATTCCAAGAGCAGAGCGTCCTGAGGAGGTTGCTGGATTAATTTCATTTCTTCTTAGCGAGGACTCTTCGTTTGTGAATGGTCAGATTGTCAGAATAGATGGGGGCTCGTCGGGATAGACTACTTTGAACAAACAGCCAAGGCAATCAACACATGTTACCTTAGAGTTGCTCCTACAATAGCACATACTCTGATTATTTACATGATACAATTTCCTTATTTTGCCGAAGACTTGAAACATACTATGTCACTATTTCTGTCACTAAAATACAAAGAATCTTGAAATATTATTTACTCGTCGTAAAAGGAAACAAGCAGTAGGCTTAATTGGGCGGTCTAGGAACGAGGCCACAGAGGTTGCATACATTAGCATTGAACCATTGGTTTGCTCATGAAACTCTTTTCGTCCTCACTAAAAGAACAAGGAACCTAATACTCTTGCATTACAAACATTGCCCTTGTCAACCGAACTTGGAATTTCGAATATATAGATTCAAGAATAGTGCCAAAGCCTAGATTCGCTGAAACGTCTCGCACAGAGTACTCTGGTTTCTGTTAGCTTCTTGGCGCTTGGGACTTTTCCCCCTGCCTAAATGGAGATGTGAAACACAGAAAAAACCCACACACCAAGCTAACACGTGCGAGAGTGAGGTTCAGGGTAAGTCGGGCCTCAGTGAAAGTTGTGAAGTCCCTAAATAACAAAATGACGCTTGCGGCGCCTGCAGTCACAAAGATCAACATATAGTCATAGAACCGATCGATGGAACGGCTCTTCAAATAATGAAGCTTTGAACATGGGATAAAATCATGAATTGAGACGAAGCTGCTATCTCAATCCTGGTGTTGAGACCAGCTGACTAACTCTCAGGCAGGCTCCACCTGTCTCTAGCACCTAGACCTTCTTCCGCCCTCCCCAATACACTGCATCTGCATACACTGTGATTTCCTCAAATAGGGAAGGTCTTGGTTACTGGGTGCAGAATTGCCCTAGCATGCCTTATCATGGTTGCGCTAACGTAGCGAACCACATGGAGCCTGTGCAGAGGATCAAACTCCGAGACGTTGAAGAGGCTAATTGATCCCTCTCCCGACCAAACCTCGGCATGTGTGACGTGAAACCAAGTAGGTATAAATTCCCTTAGTACGGGAGGATCATAAGAATTCGCTGCGGGGATCGAACGAAGGTGCAGGGTCTCTCGCTTGGGTCGCTCCAAGGGGCCCCAATCCTGCAGCTTCCTCTGTGGTTTGAATCCAAATTGCACCAGCTTGCTGCCCGCTGGTCGCTCGACATGGCCGGTTATATATCCAGGAGGGACTGTGGTAATGCCGGAAGGATCCCAAACGACATTACCTCCAACCTTCGGAATGCCCCATCGTTCGCGACCAGCATAAATAGCGCCTTCGTTGTTGAGTATGAGTTCAATTGAAAAAGGATACCTCTTCCCTTCCCATTTGACCTCCACTTGACTAATGAATTCATTATAGGCACCTATAGGGCTGAACCCGTATTTAAACAGTGTAAGAGTTACAAGTGGTTCGTCTTCCAACTCGCATTCTTCAGGGATGAGGTCCTTGACAGCATCATATGTTGTGTGATATTGAATAGTTAAGCCGTCAAGGTCACTGAATTCATCCAGCTCTACAGGATAAGGTGAAGAGCATAGAGGAATAGCTTGCCTCGCATGGCTGGTCTTGAGAGTACCGAACGGCATTGGTGTGGCTTGGGTGGAACGATTGTTGTCTTTGGAGATATATAGTGAGATAGTAATCAAGAATACCTGGGCTGCTTGGGCTCCTTAAGTATTGCTGCTCAAGTTGGACTGTGGTCCAGAGAGTTTCGGAATATCAATCGCAAAGCTGCTTGTTCCGAAATCCAACATTTAATCGGTGTTTTCCGTGGATTTCGTGGGTCTCACGGGATAATTTATGATTAGAATAAAATGTACAGAGTTTATTATTGCCAATGTGGCCAAACTGGCCTACAGGTCCCTTAATTAGCATATGCCGAAGGATGCGACAATATCTGAGCTCTCCGAAACACAGCAGTAGGAGCCCAACTGGTGAGACTCTGACATGTGGAATACAATTACTCATTTGACCGGAGTTTATGGGAGATTCTATTGATAACCCTTTTTTCCCTTTGAAAAATAAAACATGTAATAGAATTAAAGGTCAAAATTAGGCCACAGGAAGGAGAATACTTAGTTTCTTATCTGTCATAAGTTAGACCTTGTCTGTAGAGCACTGGTACCGGATGTAATTAAAGGTCATGACTGAGTACTTTGCTGATCCACCGTGTCGGGAATGCTGGTAGAGTATAAGTCTACAACGGTCCTGCATCCTGTGCCCGCATTTACTGTATAGTTAATACTAGATCAATCTGTGACACAGTTATACATACATTAAATAGCAAGATTCTAGCAGCATATATATTAAACTAAGGCAAACATGGAAGCAAAGAAACTTTCAAATAATAATTTCAATCTCACTAGAGAAAAACCAAAGCTGGTCTAGTTATTCTTCCGTGGAACAATTTCTATGGGATCCTTCCGCGGAACCTACTGTGGGAAGATCACTAAGGTTCCGAATGCCGTTCTCCGCCATATTGGGGACTGTGTAACAGCTCGAAATAGTTGATCTTATTGCTAGGATGAGGTTCCGGGAGGCCAGAGCTCTTTAGGGTATGAGGCATCAAACTTGGTCTACAGTTCAACCCCGTTCATTTGTCAACTGAAAACATCGCCCGCAAACAGCCCCCTCCCCCCCTCCAAAAAAAGATCCTAATGTAAAATGCTATAGCGAGCAAAAAGAAAGAGAAAATCCCGAAATTGAACTCAAGTAATGATTTATTCATCCATTTATTAATTTTTCATTTCTCTTTTGTGAATATGGAATGCGGTCAACGATTTACGGCACCTTAGCTGTAGCCAGCCACTAACTGACACGCTTACAGGGGTTGTATTGTAAAGACCGTCGGGCTTTTCCCGCCAAATTCGGCGGCACGACCAGCTAACAAGCAAGCCCGGCGTTCAACCGAACATTCGCCGATCCCCAGTATCATCGACAACCTAAAATAGTTTGGTTCACGGAGCTGTTCCACGGAAGCGGAATTGCTTCTCTTACATTAGCTTGCACCGACTGAAGAAATGTGCTAAATTCACTGTCAGGCAGGTGGGATTGCTTATAGACTTTATATTCCGGACCCTCCAATTCTCTATTCTATTTCCTATCTCATCCTAAAAATTTCATCACTCTCAGGATTCGGCAAGACTAGCCATTTGATAGCGAGACTAAAATCATCCTCGCATCTTTGAGTTGCAGACAAGAACTTACACGCCATGAAGCCGTGGGGAACGCCATCGTAAATGTCGGCTTTGATTGGGATTCTATGAGAAATGCAAGACGTTAGCATTGACTCTGGGTGTTCAGGAGCAATTGAAGCTAGTTGTAGAATAATGCAAAGAAATTAATATGCTGACCCTGCTTGGTAGAGCTTTTCCGCATACGCAAACCCGTCATCTCGCAACGGGTCCAAGCCGGAGATTTGGATGTATGTCGGGGGTAAATATTTGAAATTCTCTGATAATAAGGGCGAGAATCTAGAGTCATTTGGAATGGGGTTGTAAAATTTGACAAATTGATACACTGCATCCGTTGGCAATATATCGGCATTTTTGTTTTCTCCATAACTGGAAAAGTCGAAATTGGGAGGTTGCGCATCCCAATGTACGACCATCGGGTTTCGTAAGATCTGACCTCGGAATGGGCCTACAGATTCGGAACCAAGTTTAGAATCGTTCTCTAACTGTGATCGGGTTGCTCTTTGTGCGCAAACGGCAGCCTGGGGACGTTTTTATCCTTGTCAGATACGCGGCACATGTCCCTGCTTTTCAACTCACCATGTTTGCGCCTGCACTATTTCCAGAGATAATAATATTATGCTTTTGACCGCCTAAAGATTCGATATTGTCAAAAACCTGCCCAATGTTAGTTCCGTAGAGTACCAATTAAGCCTGTGCAACCTTACCCAACACACACCTGCCCAAACATCTTCTAAAGGGATTGGAAAGGGATTCTCTGGAGCCCTGGTTACTGTTAGAGTCAGGTTCCCACACGTCATTGACCATTAGCAAATCTTTCTGACTTTCTGTAATTCAAAGAAACCACAACCACTTTTGCATCGTGGCAAACTTTGGCACAAGTGCTATGCTCGGAATCAAGAGACCCAATGGTCCAGCCCCCTCCATGAATACTGAAAGATACGTTAGTATAGTATAAAGCGTTAAATATACCTAGTGCTTGGGCATCACGGGACCTAGTGTTAGGTCCAGGATATTTGGTGAATCATACTATATCAAAACTGTTCGCCCCAAAGCAATGGGCGTAGGTTTGTAAACGCGAGCTTTATTTTCAAAGCTTTCGTATCCTGGAATGGTGACCTCCTCCACTAAAAGGTCTGAAAGGTCAACCGGAGGCTTCATTGCCAATAGCTGGTCTCCAAGAGCTCTTAACTCTTTGGGAGAGCCAACAAGCTTTGGAAGCTGCATTTTTTCCCTTAGCTATCATCATTAGCAATCTCACGCTAACTTTATGTTTTCATTGATAGAAGTTATGTGCCAAGGTATAGGGTACCTACCTGTGCCCATTCGGAGCTGGGGGAAGAGGATATGGCAGGTCGCGACAGGGACATTTTTGAACTAAATATTGCAATTCTTTGATAAAGGTTGGAAGATGGTAGGAAAGTATACAGACGATGAGATTAAAATGGTGCTGCCTTTTCTGATTATAGATAATAACGTGTGAGTTGAGAATTGCATTGACATATATGCAACGAAAACGAAACCTAGGAGCAGCTGGAGACAATACCGGAACGGTCAACCTTAGTGTGTACTCGGAAATGCCTTGGTCCGGTTCGGAACAAGATCAAACTAAAGAAATAAATAAAGTGAGAGGGTTCCGCGGCGAAAGAATTTCGGAATCTGGAGCAGTGGGGAGGCCTTCAACCAGCCTCGGTAGACCCACTGTGATTCAAAGACGGAATGGTCTCAGCGTTTCCGTGTGGAGTACGGACTGCGGTATTGAACGGCTGCCAACTCAGAGAGTTCCCCTTTAATATAGAAGGCCATATTAAATAAAGACATACAATCCCAATTTGACTTAAACTTTCACACAGAACCAACAGAACAAGCGATCTAACATTTTAAGCATCATGACTATCCAAGCAAGCAGTGGAAATATGGATGGGCCATCCGGCATGAAGTTCAGTCCACCAAAAACCACAACTACTAGGCCTGGGAATTCCTTCACGGAGAAAATCTCGGATGAATATCATTCAGATCTGAATACGGGCTATCACATCCCACTGATAACTTACGGTCTGGCCAAGAACCGACGACTCAAAGTCATTACTATTGGTGCTGGGTTTTCCGGAATTATGCTTGCCTATAATATTGGGAAACGCTGCGACAATGTCGACCATGTTATTTATGAAAAGAACTCAGATTTGGGAGGAACTTGGGTATGATTAGAATCTGGAAACTTGCTCGTGCAATCAGTGCTTACGCTCACCAGTTTCAAAACCGATACCCCAATGCTGCATGCGATGCTCCCAGTTGTGTGTATCAGATGAACTTTGCTTTGAATCCCGGTAATTGCCCAATGAATGTCCCATGGAACAGGCTTTGAACTGGTACTAACCTAACTGAAAATCCGGAAATAGATTGGCCAAAGTTCTACTCCGAATCTGAAAGCATCAATGACTATATGATAAACGTTGTTGATAAGCTAGATCTGAGGAAATACATGAATTTCAATTCCGAGGTAATTTCCGCCAATTTCAACGAGGAGCTTGGCGTCTGGAAGGTCAAAATCAAACAAACTCTCGCCGATGGATCAGTTCAAGAAATTATCGATGACTGCGACTTGCTTCTTGGCGCCATCGGTGTTTTGGATCGGTGGGACTACCCCAGCATCCCTGGACTTGATACATTCAAAGGAAAAGTCGTGCATACCGCCGGGTAAGATCACCATTAGCATCTATCATTGTTATTTCTAATAGCAGTTATGGACACAACAGCTGGGACAAGGCATACGGTCCGGATCAGTGGAAGCACGAGAAAATAGCAGTCATTGGTTCCGGCTCCAGCAGCCTCCAAACTGTCCCGGGGATGCAGCCATATGCAAAGCAGTTGGATGTCTTTGTACGCACCGGTATATGGTTCTTTTCCCATGACTGGGATGAATCAAAACCGAATACAAGGAAGTCTCAAACCTACCAATGTAAGTATTTGCGTTTTACTCGTGATTTCACTATCTAATCGCAAATCTAGACACCAACGAAGAAAAGCTGGCCATGCGAAACGATCATCAGATATTACTGAATCAGACGAAGCAAGTCGAAAATCAATTGATGATGGTATGTGACTTGTAACCAGATTGGTTTCATGCTCTATACTTTTCCATTCTCTAAATACCGTGTAGCTATTCCATTACATGGTCAAGTATTCGCCACTCTATCCTCAAATTAATCAGGTAAGCCAATTGCGTCCGGCCCACCGAGTCTGATTTCAGGTGTATATTAACTTTATAACCTAGGCACTAGAGAAGCGTATGCGCAAAGTATTTCGTGACAATGAATATCTAATCCAAGGATTCACTCCAAAATTCAGCGTTGGATGTCGCCGGATCGCTCCGGGAGATCCATACATTGAAGCGTGAGTCTGAAGTCACACATACGCACGTTTATTTACTGATATTTCCTGGTAGAGTACAGCAGCCAAATGTCAAAGTCCATTTTACTGGCGTATCCAAAATTGTTCCCGAAGGGGTGGTCAGCGACGAAGGTCATGTAACAGCATGCGATACGATTGTTTGCGCGACTGGATTCGGTACGTAACCGCGGCGTATATGCTTATTCTCTTAATAACTCCTTAATAACAAGTATTAGACGTTTCTTATCAACCCAGGTTCTCTCTTGTGGGACTCAATGGAACTGACCTTCGAAACAAATGGAAGAACAAGCCCGAAGGCTACTTTGGGGTATGTTATCCGACTATTGTTATCTGAAGCGATTTTCTAATAATTTCGAAGCTTGCTTGCCCCGAAATGCCAAACTATCTGAGTACTGCTTAAAATTATAAACCGAGGAAACTTCCAAGTGGTGCTAACAAAAAGCAGCCTATATTGGTCCCAACTGGCCAGTTGAGAATGGTAGTATTATGGGTAAGTATTAATACCATCCACATGTAGCAAATTGTTCTAGTAAAAGTGTGCTCCTCACTTACAACATCTTCCCGATCAACAGGACCGCTTACTTCAGTCATTGAATATACCCTGAAGATCATAGCCAAGATGCAGACAGAGAACATCAAATACTGGGTTCCCAAACAATCTGTGACTGACGACTTCAATCGGCACACTCAAACATGGTTCAAGGGCACCGTATGGGAGGAAAACTGCAATGCTTGGTGTATTCCTTTTACCAAATGTCCTTTGATGTTCTCTATCAGCTGACATTGGGCCAGATAAAAACCGCGAAACGGGCCATGTCAACGCTGTCTGGCCGGGTAGTGCCTTGCATTATATGGAGTGTATCAAAGAGCCTCGTTACGAAGATTTTGATATTGTCTATCATAATACGGTAAGTGGTTTAAATTTCCGTAGACTCCATCAACGCCCGATGCTGAATCTATTTTGCAAACTAATCATTATTCTCGTGTTAACATCTATAGCAAAATCGATTTGAATTCCTTGGCAATGGGTTTACAGAAACTGATCTGGACTTTTCTGGAAATTCTGATCGTTCGCCACATTTCAGTGTTGATAAGCTAGAGCCTCGTTACTACAATTAAATTGACTTGTGTTTTGCTCCATCGTATAACGATCCAATTCAATCATTACATATCAAGCTCCACAGCCAAACAACCCGGTATCCGGATACTCTACTTCTCTTGAATCCGTGGCAGGCAATAAATTAGCTAGCAAGGAGTCAAAATCGGATGCAGATTCGGAGATGGTGATTGAAAATTCTTTCATGGTGCCTTCAGACGACAATCGACATTTTCCCTCTAATGTAGCAGTCTCGCTTTGCATGCCAAGGTCGAAAGTAGATGCTAGTCCTGAAAAGCCTGCGAGTGGATCAACAAGGTCAAACTCTTGATGAAGCCCGTCAAAATCAAACTCGAACACGCATTTCAGAGCTTTGAAAGCTCTCGCGGCAGACATAATAGTATGAGATAGGCCTTGTAGTGTATTTCTAGCGCGGATTAGTGCTGCTGCCGAGATTTCCGGATCATAACCGATAACTCCCTCGCGATGTCCGAGCGTTATATAGTATACTGACTCGACCAGGGAAGAGGTAACAATATAGCCTGAACTTGGTCTTGCTCCCCAATTATTGAGATATTGCTCAATCACATCTAGAGTCTCCATAGCAATGGCCAAACAGGACTCTACCCTTCGGACGTTGAGTTCATGGGGCTTCAAAGTCTTGTGTCTGATGCTCAAGCGCAGTGATTGGTATCTCTGCAGTGTCTCTAGTGAGTAGCAATATCTCAATACTCGAACGTGCTAGACTTACTAGAAAAATCACAAGCCGCCGTCTCACAGAGCTTTCAGTAGCTCCACTAGCAATGGCAATGTCAATCAGCTCTGATGTCCAAGCAAGCTGACGGGGAGTCTGTTCTCTGAAGGCCAAAAGCTTGGCATCGAAAACCTGGATCTCTACCCAATCATTCGCCATGGAAGCGTCCGGAGCGAGGAAGGCATCCCATATTGTTGCCCATAGCCTCGCGTGACTGAACATGGTTTTGAGATATGCCTTGCCAATAGCATCAATGCGGGTGCCGGTCTTCTGTTCAATATCATCACCCTTATAGCCATTCCTCACAAAGTATGATGTACCGCACTTTTGAGTGATTCTTTTGTCTAAAAAGTCAAGCACCACCCACAAAGCTAAGGGATCTGCGAGTTCCTCCGAGACGGTCGCAGACAGTTCCCCTTGACCGAAACCCACGCTTATGGCAGAGTGAAGCCCGTGAAGGATATGTATAGAAGCGACCCGTAATCGCTCTGCCGCGAGAAGGTATATCGCGGAGATGGCGTGGTAGATGACGTAGGTAGTCTGCGGCCCATTAATTCCTTCGAAGTGCTGTATGAGCTTTCTGCTCTGCCAGTAAGACTGCGACCCTGGCCATAACTCTAACAAATCTCCTTGAGAGTTATTTTGAGGGGCAAGAAGCCGCCCATACGCAATCAGTATGAGCAAAAGCGCAATCGCAAGATGATGTGATGCGGAAACACGGAGAGAATTATCCTGAGAGGGATAGTCCATCTCGTGAAGAGCCGCTGAGATGGCTTCAATCACTCGTCTGCCATGGAGGGCTGGAAAGTAACAATCGAGCTCAAGCAATGCTGCTTTGACCAGCTTCGTTAAGTCTGTGGGGGAGGGGAGGATGACAGAGAAGTTTCCGGTTGCGATTGCTGTGGAGAGAATAGGGCTCGCGCCCACGCTTGAGCGGAGAGCGCGAATTTGAGACGCAACGGCAAACCGGCTTGTCCACTTGATTCCAGGTGAAAAAGTATCTGTTTCAGCATAGAGACGCTCCATCGATTGTCCGTTGTCTTGGTCATAGGAGTTTGGTCCATAGTCAATGTTAGATGTAGCATTCTGCGAGGGAAAAGTCCCACAATCTTGGCCAAAGAGGAAAGAGTGTTCCTGAGTAGATACGGTGGTATCATCTGCCAGACTTGGCAGGGTAGGAGAGGCAGCAGGGCCGAAAAAGTCGAGGTTTAGCGACTGTTGCATCATCAAAGTATCCAATCCTTGCTGCAACTGTCGAACTTGCTCCTTCAGAAGGTCGGTATCACTGGATGCGGAAACATCGCGTTTGGGAACAGAACGCTTTCTGGGCAAATGTTAGGATTCAAGTTCTACTTCCCAGTATCGCAGCGCACAGAGGCCCCCGAAAGGATGGGCCAACACAAGATTGCAAGAGATTATGGCGATGATCATACTTATTAATGATTGAAGAAGGCCCTCCTCGTTTCCTTTTTTGAGGTGGACCGTGTGATCCAGAATACTTGCACTCAGCGCCCCTGGCTTCGCAGTTGTGGCATGGATACTGGCCGGAGCACTGCGACCGAACCATCGATATCAGTATTATGTAGAATAATCAAGCTCAAGAAAGCAGAGGCGGTATGTTGACAAACCTTGACCTTGCGACGCTGGCATTCGCCACTGTATTGATTGCGATAAGCACAATTGGCATTGCAAATGACCATCTCAAAAACCCACCAAGCATGGAGCGTATATACATCCCTTTTGTTCGTTTCTTTTCCTGTGCGAGCGGAAGACATGGCAATAGCTGATGAGGATTTAGGGAATACAAACATCAAGAGTTGAAAAGGACCTAAAGACGATCTGTCACGAAGGTAATTGCATTGTTGTAGGAGGCGTCAACCCCGCTTGGGTAGCGGTACAAATAGCTTTTCAATAAGACTACTAAAATCATCCAGACCGCTACTCCCAACACGACGGAATTCCACATCATTTTCATTGCATGGCATTGTACCGAGGCAGACCCACCCTCGCCCACACCCATCCCTGACACTTGCATCTAAAAAACCTTGGCCCGTATTTATTTGCTGCAATAATGGATGGGGCTACAGGCACTAAATATTTATGGGTCTATAGAAACTTTGCGCTAGGTACAATAGAATCTCCTAAAGTCCGATCATAGAGTGGAGCACCATTTTAGTTCCCCCCGCGTTTTGGCTGATAATTGTTACAGTCTGATTACTCGCACCAGCTCGGTGGCAGGTCTAATTTGTAATAATTAGATCTAATATAATGGTTTGACATAATATATAAAGTAAGCCAGAGTGTTTATGTTATAAGCCGTATTAAGAATAAGTATGCTAGGGAAGCCAGCTAATGGGGTCAAAATATACCCTAAAACGACCAGAACGATGGATATCTAGATTAGAGCTCGCGTGTAGCAACGGCCCCCCTTCGCATCGGGGCACCCTCCTTGGCATAGTATAACCAAAGACAAATTTCAAGCGAGAAAGCGCTCATAATAGTATTTGTTGGGACGAGGGCTTGGGCAGTTACCACCTCCAATACGATCAATTATATCCTTCCAATGCGGTCGGCAGTGCCTTATAGTGTATTAAAAAGCATTGTATTACTAAACGTAGTCTTATTTGAATAAAAAGAGGGAAAAAAGGAAGAAGAAAAGAATTCTAGGAGAGATTTCTGACTGCACGTGACCTTGTTGCGCCAAATAACAATCGCTGTCGCGGTAAATATTAAATCTCCTTCATATGCTCGCCAGACCACAGCCTCTTGACCACCCGAGTTGAAATGGGGGATTCCTCCAGTTCTTCTGTTTCTCAAATGACGCATATTAACGAGAGAATCTGTAGCTGAGGCAAGAATAAAAGCTCTCGCATTGACAGCTGTGGCCGGAATAATGGCCCCGGTAGGATCGCCAGCGACGGCTTGAAACAAACTCTTGATGTATAATGCGTAAATGCCATCAACTCGTGCGTATTCATCGACTATTGATTCAAATAACCTCCAACCATCAACTCCCAACCTACAAACTACAAGGGTCGTAAAATGGCGAACCGACAACATCAAATGTGTGGCACACTGATATTGGCCAAATAGCCCCAAGCACCAAAGAAAATATTTGCCATTTAGGAGTGAGGTTAAAATTGGACGCTCCCATTCTTGGTGCTGGAAGTTTGAGGGGATGCAGGTCATGTTTAATAATGTCCCTCCGAATATGCCGCTCTTCGATCATCCTCAGTGGCTGGATCCCAGAACCAGCGATTCGCTGTTGACACCCCTTCTGAATTGACTGTTCAAGTTCCTTTATTCACCAAATTCGTCCAAGTCTGGAGCATCACTACACCATTTGGTTGTCTTGTAAGGGACCCCCTCTATCAAGCGATTCGTCCGGAAACGTCTTTTCCGGAGCCGGACCACATACCGTAGGAAGCAAGAGGGAAGTGGGCTCATCGCAATCGTTACCACGATCTACATACTTGAGACGTCTGCTATTGGAAGTCTCGGCTTCGTGTATGCTGCGGAATGAGTTTGAAGCGAAAGTGGTGATGTCGGGCCCGACATAAGTAAACGAGGGTATCTACTCTACGCCGCTTACTCCTGACTACTTTTAAACAAATTTTGTATACATGATTGTGGAGAATATGTATATAATTTCCATTCTGAAATGATTTCCTTGTTGAACTGTTCATCTTTCGTTTCTCCTAAGTGGAATAAATCAAGACTGTAGGGTAGGAGAGCTGTCCGTGCAAGTAAGATGCTTAGTCATGGCGAGTCGGGAACGAGCCCCAGAAACGTTGAGTGGATTGAACGGGAGGGAAAACCGACGCTTACACTTGATAACAAGTAGGATCTTGCAGCAGATTGATAATATTTATTGTAATTTAGGTAATAAATATTGGTGGGGGATAATAAGTAAATAAAAGTTTTGACTACTGTACTAAGCAGTCTAGGCTATAGAATACTTTGCTTACAGAATTAAACCATGATCATAGCGACGGCAGACTTGACGGTCTTCTCCGTAAATTGTCGCAACGATATTCAATATCTTAATATGCCTTAAGCCACGAAATAGACGACATAGTCTTTCTAATTCGACGATTCACGAAATACAAGGGAATGGCAAGAGAGCCAAGGGCAAAAAGGAGGCCACCAAATAGAATGTGCGTGTCCCGAATGCCCATAGATGCAATCCAAGACGCAAAAGAGTGACTGTAGCCGAAAGATACTGCATTCCTTCCTCCACAAACCAGGACAATGGCCGGCCCCGACATATGAGGGAGCAGTTCGCCAAGCCAAACACCAGTGATGGCCGAGATGGCGCAGAAGCCAAAGTAGAAGAGAGCGAAGGCAACATGTATCCCGACCCAACTGTATTTGGCAGGCTCGGCAGCCACGACTCCATACACGATCATGCCCAGGAAAGTCATAACTGAGGGCAGAATGAAGTTGGGGAGGATATGCTCGGGCTCGCGCAGGCCACCATTGCGGCGCGTCAGGTATCGGCTAATGGGCTCCGTCATTTCCCCATAGACCAGGCCACACAGGGCTCCGATTGCAGCTCCTGCTTGGACTGTCCCAACTGTGGAAGGAGAAAAGTGCCAGGGCTCCATCTCGAGGCGTTGGGTATATGTGAGGCTAAGAATAACGAGGCCACCAAACACCATACTGTTGAAGAGGAGCGCCCAGAGTGTGCCTGGCACAAGAATACACATGATAATGTCCCTATATGCACCAGCAAACCGCGCTATAGGAGACGGCTGAACAGAGAAAGGTGTTAATTTCTGCATATACGAGAAGGGTCTTGGGGTTGGGTCTGAGTTGCCATGGTCGATCTCGAAACCAGCATCTTGGGCAGCCTCGGCCGTAGCAAAGGTTCGGTGCGTTCCGTAGGCATCGGTGGCGTGAATTCTTCCCATGATGGCCGCAGCGGGCCGAATAAAGAGCGTCTCGGGAACAGCTCCGACAACGATGACGAGCGAAAACGATGCCCATGCGGTCCAGAACCAATAGCTGACGCGCCAATCGCCATCGGCGTGGTTGACGATAAAGGGGACAGCGATCAATAGCAAGGAAGATCCAACTGCAGTAAGAGTCCAATAGGAGACAAGGCGTGCACTGCGCTTGTTGAGGAAGGACAAATCGAGCACGATGATGGGGAGCTTTCGCGCGTTAGTTAATCATTGTCTAAAGTTGAGATTTAGTGTAGCAGAGCACACACCAAGCAGTCAGCAATTCCTGCGGTCAATCCTTGGAGGCAGCGAGCCCCAAGATGAGACTGGAAAGACTGCGACTTTGCAGCCCAGATGACGGAGCCCAGCAAGATTATGTTGCTAAGGATGAAGGCGAGACGGCGACCAAGCGCCATCGACAAAGGGACGAAGAAAAAGTTTCCCATGCCCATGCACAACGAAGGATAGCTGGCAAGATCGATAATGCGCTCTGGGTCAAACTCCTAGTTTAACGCGACATTAGTAAACGCGTCTCTGTAGACCCAACTTATTGGCCTACCCCGTGGGTCTGCATCTTATACTCTTCGATGAGTTTACCAAAGAAGAGTGGGGTTGACTGCATGACACCGAATCCCGTGATACCGTACACGCAGACAGCTGCGATGATGAGACGCTGGCGCCAGACCCCAAAGTTGAGAGGGTCGTTAGGGTTAGATGAGGGAACGGGCAGCCTGCGTGCGTGGCCGTCCTTCTCGTATAGTAGAACGCCGCCATCTCGAGCATCGGTGTCTTCAATTGCCACGGCCTTGCCCACTGCTTCCATTATATCCTTGTTGTTCATGATGCTAACCAGTGCAGCAAATGGGATATGGCTGTCCTAAGAAGACCTGTGGCACCAAGCTGTAACGAAGACGTAGGTCGATGAAGGAACTTGGGACGTGATATTTAACTACAACAAACAAGGTACGGTGCGGTTAAGATTTAGCTGCGCCGTGGAGCTTGTCGTCATGACCCATTTTCCCCAGCTCGTCCCTAAATTGCAACCCCAGTAGCCCCAGCTCAGTTTTCCCCACAGGTTCGGACCGAACGTTCGGCCTCCGCATTATCCATCTACAGTACTCTAGGGTAAACCACCTAGACCGCCTTGGCAAATATTTAAGTTTACGCTTGTCGCTTAGGCCTTCGGGCCGACGGTTTCGGCACGCGTTCGCGTTGCTTGATCCGAACAATGGTTATCTCAACAGAATACTGGACTGCTCCGATGGCTGACTTGGCACAGTCTCTCGTAATGGATACACCAAAAGATCCTCCAGCGGTATCGTGCTTACGCTGCCGTAAGCAGAAGGTCCAATACTACCCCCATGACATTGGTGAGATTCGACTCTCGCTGACCGCTTGAAGCTGAGATGCAGTCGAGAGCGACCCCAATGCCGCCGCTGCCAAAGAGCAGGCACCGATTGCGACTATCCGACTCCGCCAGATCGCAAGAGATTGGCTCTTGAGCGCGCGAATGAGAAGTTGTCAGGGCCTACTAGCTCTCAGGCCCGGCCATCGCTTGACAACTCAGGGCCGCCAACTGCCCAAGTTTCGGACCCTCGCGACTCGCTGCCTCCGACACAAGATAGCACAGCATGGTCAGGTAAAAATGACACGGCCTGCGATAGACAAGCGATCTTGGCTTCAGTCGGAGGGATGAGTGTCTTGTCTCATAGTCAGAACGCTTTCCCCGCTATTCAAGTCTCCAGGGAGGTAGCGCTCTTTCTATTCGAGATTTTCTTCGAACGCCACTACCAGGCTAATCTTTTATTTCACAAGAAGCAATTTGCTGAAAAATATACAGCTGGTAAAGCTTGCGGCCATGTTGTTCTTGCCATCTTCGCCTTTGCTTCCCTGTACGTAGACTCTACCCTCATTCGCTTTTCCTCTGCCTCTTTCTCACTTATCTGTACCCAGATTTCTGCATCCCAACCCGGGAGGAATTTTCCAAGGAGACATAGACATTGCAGAAGTGTCCCTAGTGGATTGGCAGGTAATCGGTCGGCTGTGGGGAGAGCAGGCTAGCCAGCTGGCGTTGATGACTGCGGACAAGCCATGTCTTGACCTTGTACAGGCATGCCAGGTCCTGGCTCTGTTTTGGTTTGCCAAGGCTGAGAGCACAAGAACAAACATGCACACAGGTATCTTACGTCTTCCTGCTTGGTCTGCTTAATGGTGCTGACATGCTCTGCTGCGATCGCCTACCGGGCTTCTCGGCTGTTGCACTTTGATCAGGTCCGTTTAAACGAGACTATGGATAGGATAGCTGAGCGTTGCTATGGGATAAGGTGCTTCTGGGCATGTTGGCTTACTAAGTGCGCTAGTCTAGAGAACTCGCGATTTGAAGTTGACTGTTGGGCATGTGTGGAAGGCCGTCCACTACCCTCCGGTGGCATTGGTCAGGAAGATTCCGCTGATACCCTGACTTGCTGCCTTGACAAAAACGGGTCCCTCTTTGCACCAGTTCAATGTGTACAATTAGGATTTAATTCCGTGTTGGTCATAGTGCAAGGGTTATGGTAGGTCCCAGCCTGTCCCACTAGAGGTCCAATCTGATGGTGGATAGGTGGGAAGCACAGAGGTTTGCCCGATCGATTCACAAGCATCAAGGTAGTCCTGAACAGTGGGCTACGAATTACTGTTCGCTAGATCAGCGACTGCAGAGTCTCCCAGATCAGCTTGCAAAGTACAGACAGCCCATCCTGGCAATTCCAATTAGCGAAGCACCTTCGACCGAGCTCAGCCGTACATTTTCCCTCAAATACATGTATGAGCTCTGTTTACTTTACCTGCACTCCTCGGTAGTCCCAGTTTTGTCTTGCCGCACGCAAGTACCGAATTTCTCACATTCGATGCTGCAACTAGCGGCTGAGCAAGCGTGGAAGTATTCGAAGCGGATGGCCGCGATGACGGAACAATACATATCGTTGAAGGCATCTATATCAAAACTATGGCCCATCGTTGGGTATGGTGCTTATGTGTGTGCAGCTGTCCAACTCCGTCGATGCTTCGCTCTCGGCTTACTCAGCCATGCTGAGATTCAGAGCACGCGGATCAATCTTCGTCTTACAGCTGAACTTTGCAAATATTGGGCCCATTTGCGACTGGTGGTATGTTATTGAGCATTGCTGGCGATTATTTCTTTCCATTCTAACCTTAATCATATAGTTTGAGGATATGGAACGCCAATTCCTTCAAGCTACAGCTCTGGCTTCTCAGGAAGCTGAAAAGGGCACGGAACATGACAACGACAGGGGAAATTTACTCATTAAAAGCCAAGGCTTCTGTACGTCTCCAGCATTGTCCAGTCATATCCGGACTTATGTTGTTACAAACGACGAGAACAGGCACCAATTGGAAGAAATTGCCCCATTATCTGGGTCAGGCGAGGATGCCGGCCGGAGTAATCACACTTGGTCACATCCACCCCTGGATCAGCAAACCGTCTCCACTGCCACAAGTATGTCATTAGTTGAAGCCGATGCCATGTCGGCAGATCTTGTCCATGATGATTGGGAAGTGAGACTGGATTCAATCTGGTGGAGTCAGGATCCTGGGACGTTAGGTGAGCTATTTGGAAGTGGATGCCTCTTATTGGATGAACTTGGGAATTCAACAGATCTATGTTAGAAAATAAGAGTTAGAAAGTAAAAGAGTTTTCATATGAGAAAAAAGAATCCAAGAATTTCCCTTGATAAACGATGACTGAAAGCATGTTTTTAAGCTTGGTGTATTGGTTCAAGGGGATTGGCCAGAATGCGTCGACAAATAAAAGAGCGCTTGATGGAGGGGCCCGGTTAGCGTCTGAACCAACTCGGCAGTGTGCTTCGATCCGGTTGGCGGTGCAAGCAAACAGTTCAGATGCTCTCCTGAATACATTTTTGGATATTTCGTGAAATTGAACACAGATGCCTGTTGGAAAATACCTTCGCGTTCTGGTGAAACGGGGGTTCCTTGTCTGAATTGACAGAGGTCTTCTAGATTCCATAAAATTTTACAATTTCATATTTACTAACTATGTTTCACACCAATAAAGCAAACCCAAGTACATGTTTACTTAGCAAGCAAGACGCTGATCCGAAGACTTGAAGCTAACTGTGGTTATCACTTGCATCGAAAAGTTATCGGGGAAGCTGGTTCCTTTTGGAAACATTTAGTAATGATTTGCCCCGAAAGGTATGATGAATGTGGATAATTGTAGCACATTTAATAGCACTGAAGATAGTTTTCGAAAGCATGGTTAAAATCCAGGGACTGGTAAATGAATTCAGGTCCCCAGCGGCAAGGTCAGCTCTGGCTAGATCCAGCAAAGATCCGAATTCTCTATCCGTAACCGCAGGTAATATGGAGAAGATACAAAACTGGGTATTAACAACAACAAAGGGGATACGAGGCGTATGGATTCTGCTCCTCAACCCAACATTTCGGACATTGCTAAAAAAAGCCCAGATCAGCTGGGCCCCAACTTATGGGGTTGACGATCATCTATTAGATCCGGGAAAGATTGCGGGTCTTGATATAAATGCTACATCTCTAAACCAAAACCAAAATAAAGACCTGTCCTATTCTTTCCACTTTGGGGGAAGACAAGGGAGCAATGAACTAATTCTCAGCCGACAACAATGGGACTGCGCAAAGCAGAGCTCTCACACCGTGAGCCCACACTATATTAACCATTCTTACCGCATATTCAGCCAGTGCCAAAAGCTAATGCCCACCATTCTCCATTTCCACGAGTAAACAGTCGACCATCGAAATGGTTGGCATGTCGGCGGAACAAACAGTGACGCTACACTGAGGCTAGTAAATTAAGGGAGTCTGGGCAGTGGTGAGAGATTAACATCATGTCTAAATAAAATCTGAAAAACATCCTGATCATTGTGAAACTCACGAGCCGTCTCTGGACTCCCGTAATAAGCTGCTGAACCTAGTAAAGATAGGATTCCGGGAGCCAGTGATACCTCACCGACCTAGCGCGAGCATACCGGCCCACGATAACTCCGAATCTACCGACTTGCGGTCGTTCACGATATATGTAGTACCCACAAGCCCCGCTGACTAGCTTAAGAGGACGTGGCATAGAGTGCGCCGATCCCGAGAGAATGAGATTAGCCCCTAACATTTCTATCTAAGTAATGGATATGGCTCCACTTAAATATTGTTTTATGAGACTTTAAGGAAAGTGATGTTGAAGTATAGCCTTTTGTATACTAATCATTAACACAAGGGGAAAGCTCCGATGCTTCGGGGGGATGATTAGTAATTAATTTATAGTGGATTTCAACCTCTAAGCAGAAATATAAATACGGCAGCAATCTACGATTATTTGGGACTTATTCTATCCTACTCTAGGCCATCTGGCAAGCAAAACATCCACCACTATCAAATCAAGCTTCTGATACTATGAAGTACTTCGCTTTCGCGACTACGCTCCTTGCCACCGTTACTGGTTTTCTATCTGGAGCCGCTGCTATTATGTGCGGTGTATGTACTCTTGGTGTCTCTCTGAAGTACAGTATTATCGATGTCAAGGGTGTTCAAGACCCTGCTGGTCTGTCCAATGGCTTAAGAGGCAATATTCACAAGTTCGGTTCCTGCCTTGAGACCCTTTGGGACTATAAAGTTATTGATAACGGTATATGGCAAATCGAATTTACCGTCCCGGCTGGCTGCAACGATGGCATGGTTGAGTCTGCTTGGTGGGGGGCTACGAAGAATGAATACGGCGGCCTTGACTGCCCCGGAGGAACTGCTCCTGGTAAGTCTATTTGCTCCCAGTTTACGTATTATTACTACTGACTCCATTGTTTTAGTCTGCTAGATTAGCAATACATGTCATGACCCAGCTCAACTGAGCCTGCAGAGGCTCTGGCAAATCTCGGGCTAACCCCGCCTTTAGTGCTAGCCGATCAACACCATTGCGATCACTGTAACCATTTTGATCGCCCCGGTCAAAGCCCTCACCTTTCAGCCCGAAGTTACTCTCAGGAGATCATGTTTTTAAATTATTAGAGTTGCTGCTACCTAGAGCACAACTCAGCTTGCAATACAACTTGGTTACCATTAATTAGCCTAATTAATTGACTCATCACCAGACCCGTAACAACCCTTCTTATCGCTCAAATTCAACACCCCTGATCCAGGGCACCACACAGCACTCCCAGTTTACCTGGCAGGTTCAGATGGGTCATAGGGTCGAAGGACGAAACAAGAGACTAGTGCCCGGCTTGATGACATCATTGCCCGTTGGAAACAATCTCTCATCGGCACAACCAAGGCTTTAAAAAGATTTCATAACGGGGACAAATAGGCAGGTATATCCGTTCTCACTGTTAAATCGGTACCAGGGAATTGCTTCCTTGTTATCATCTGCCTACCACTGGAGCATTGTCATTTTTCCAGGCCGCTTTTCCATCCATTCCTGCCAAGTTCGCAATGATATAACCGCCTTTCTCCTATCCGTCTTCTGAAAAGTCATGCTGTATATCCGGTAAAGGGGATCTACCGGCAGCGTACTGTTGCTTTCCAGTATTGGGGATCCCTCAGCCAATCCTCTCAGTTGGTCTTCGAATGCGGCAGACTCTTCCCTCTCCATTATCACCTCCCCTAGCTTCGCCATCAATCGAGTATCCCATATTCCGGCCATCCGAGGGCGCTTGAGTAGCGATATAGCACGTCGTCGTGTTTCTTGGGCAAGTCCAGAGTGAATAAGAATGAATAGTGGGGTAGAAATTAAAGCGCTCAGGATAAAAGATGGCACCTATTATTTAGCAATCAATTTATAATAACAAACATCCAAAAAATAGCTAATAATAGCTAAACAAGATCCAACCACCGCAACCAAAAATTCACACCTAAATTAACATTTCTTACATAAGCCAACATCCATAACCCATCCCAAATCCATTTTTTCCCATTACCTAAAATTACCAATAACCAAAGAAACTATTTACAATTATTACTCAAATCTATATCTTCTACTTATATTTCCTAAACCTTAATATAATTATAAATTTTCTTTTTATTTTATTATATATATAATTAAAAAAATTTAATTTTTTAAGTCAATTTCTTAATTACATTAAAATCAATATTATTATCTTCCTAATCTTTTATACCTATCAATAAAACTAATAATAAAATTATTATTATTATATCCCTATTACCCTCATTATAATCATCTTTAAGCCAAGCTAATATATATTAATATAATCTTAATATTACCATTCTAAGCTTATATAAATTACCTAATTAAAGTCTTTAAAGCCTAATTATTATTAATAATATTTTAATTATATTAATAATTACTAAGGCCATTAAAGCTAATAACTATTATAATATTAATAAAACTAAATTATATATATTCCTATTAATCACAATAACCTTAATCTATTTAAAGGCAAAGATTTTCTTAAAAAAAATAAGATTTTACCTTAAGCTATTAATACTAAGGCTTTTCTTAAAACTAAAACTCCCCCAAAGCTAACCTTTTTCCTTTATAAATTAAAAATCAAATAAGCTTTTAATAATAAATATATCTTAGAAAATCAACTTTCTATTCTAATACTAAAATATATTAATTTTATAAGACTAAATTAACTTATTATCTTTTAATTTCCTCTAAATTATATAATAATATAATACCCTATATATAATAATAAGTAAATAAATCAAGTAAAACTATCTAATACTTTTAACTTTCTACTTAATCTATTACAATTCCTTATTAATAAAAATTATTATAATAAAGAAAATTTAATCCTAAATAAAAATAAAAAAAAACTACATTAAAAATAAAGAAATTTTATATTACTATTAGGCCTAAAAAGTATTAATATTAATTCTTTAATTAACCTAAAAAACCTCTAACTTTATAAAAATAATAATAAAATTACTAATACTTAATAAAATAATCCTTTTAATTATAATATAAAAAAATTCAATAATAAAAATCATTAAATAATTAAAATAATAATATTAATTAATAAAATAATAAATAATCTTTTTTTTTTATAAATTAATTTATATATTAAGAATATATATAATAATAAATAGCAAAAATCCCCCTAATTTAAAATTATTAAGCCTTAAGTTAAATTCAATAATTATATTACTATTTACAATACTATTTTACTTATTAAAAAACTATTAAAAGCCTAGATTATAATACACACAGCCAATTATACTATTTTTTATATTTTTAGAGAAAAATAACTTATATTAAATAAAAATATTTATATTTATATACTAATAATATAAAAAATAAAACATTATATCTAAAGTTAAATTATTTATAATTACCTTTATTAAAGCAAATTTATAATTTATTATAATAGCCTAAGGCAAAAGAATATTATATATATTTATAAGCTTTTAGAATTACTTAAAAACCTAGGTATACTAAGCCTTAATCTTACTATTAATAAATATAATTATAATATAAAAAATTTACTTTAATAAAATCCTTTTATAAATATTAAAAAATAATAAATTAAAATAATTAATCTTATATATACTATTATAAATAAAGATTTTATAATATTATAAATATAGCTCAATTCTACTTTTTAAGGCAATAAAAAAATATAAAATATATCCTTTATTATTATAAAACTTAAAATAATAATATTAATTTTTATTTATTTCTAATAAAAAAAAAAAAAAACAAGCTATAGGCTCAACCAAATGATCCAAGAACTAGGCCATAGAGGTGGCATATAAATAGGATTTAATAATAGATTTAATTATAAAAATCTTTGCCCTAACTAAAAAAATAAATAACTTAATCCTTTTAAATTTTATACTTAGTAATTATAAAAAAGTTAATTTTTTATTACTTTAAATAATTTCTTTTACTAAGATTAATTAGCTCTAATATATAATTAATACTATCTAAGATTATAATATCTTTTTTTAGACACATAATAATCAAGTAATCTAAATAGCCTTACACAATATATACCACAGGCACTCTTTGCATTTAATTAATAGCCTAGCCCTATCAATATTATACCTTTATCTAACAGAAAATCCCACCCAAGACTTTTAAGACTAAAATTCCTTAACTTTTTTTCTTCAACCAAATATAACTCATCAAATTTAAGCTATTTACACTATTACATAACTACCCCAATAAACAGGAAAAAGCCTTCCTTAAAAAGTAAATAGAGGCATTAAATACAATTATAGCTATCTACAATCCCCATACCCACCAGCTCAATAAAAACACTAATAAGCAAAAGGACTTTACTTAAGAGATCTATAAGCCCTATCACAATACTTAAATAACAAAAATCCAAAAATAGATTAAGGAAATATATAAAAAGGTAAAGTAAGAGAACTAGTAGAATTAGCAAAGGCA
Source organism: Calonectria pauciramosa (assembly GCA_017140785.1). Lineage (NCBI taxonomy): Eukaryota > Fungi > Ascomycota > Sordariomycetes > Hypocreales > Nectriaceae > Calonectria > Calonectria pauciramosa. The sequence goes on along the minus strand of JAACIZ010000023.1, from coordinate 601,217 downwards.
ATAACCGCCATGCGTGGCACTAGCTAAAAAGCCCAGAAATAACAAGGAAGCTTTCTATATCATAGAATAAAAAATGCATTCAATACAAATGTATGTGTGTGTGTAATAATTAAGGATTAATTTTTATTTTAAAATTAATTAATAAACTATTTAACTAGAATCTAACTAATAAACTCTTAGTAATAATAATATATAATAAGATTATTTATATTAGGGTAGATAATATAACTAACTTTATAGCCAGCCTTATAATAGATTTTCACAATAATAGCAATAAATCATAATCCCATATTTTAAGAAAAAATAATATTATCTTTAAACTTTATAATAACTTCTTTTCAATATTATAAAATAACTAAAAAATCAAAAAAATTATAATTATAATCAAAAAACTTTTCTATAAATAACTAAATAACCCACCAATTATCCAAATACTATTTTAATACTAAGTAATAAAAATATTTAATTATTTAATTATTATTCTTATATTTCTTTAAATTATATATTAAATAATTTTTTTAAATTTATAAATAATCCCTTAAATAATATAAAATAATTATAGATAGATTAGCAACATTAAGGCATTTTTAGTATATAATAATAATCATACCTTCCTCTTTAATAATAACCTATATTATATTATAAGCTTCTTTAAAAAAAAAGAAATTTAATTTAAAAAATACTTTTATTATTATAAAATACTTTAATATATAACATTAAACTATATATTAAGGTAAAATATATTAAAGGGGGCAAGGGTAGTGTAAGAAAATATTAAGTATATATATTTTACTAAGAAATTATATATATATACTAATATTAGGCATTATAGACTAATAAGGGACACCCTAGCCACAAATTAAATACTCATTATCAAAAAGTAAATGCCAAATAATAAATTCCTAAAAGATTTATCTTTTCCTCCTTCGCTAATATTAAAGAATTCTTCTACAAGGCTAATGATTTGCATGCCGGTTGCTAGTAGCTCTGCACATCTTTTCACAAGGTCGGGTTCATCAGGATCCTTTAAAATGATGAGCCGGTTAGTTTCATGATATATCTTCAATGACAAGAGGAGTCTATCAAACTGGCTGTTTGAAATATAGTTCGGTAGGCAGAATGCTTTTCTCTCCATTTGAAAAAGGCGAATAGCTTCTGAAAGCTCAATGAAGCAACGGGACTCGGCCTCTTGTTTAGAGGCAATGCATTCTATTAAATTTGCATTGTCTTCTCCGATGAAGCAGTCCTTGATTTCACTAGAATATTTCTGCATGAAAAACACGAACCCATTTAACAACGATTCAGCTGCTCGGTTGGCACGGGTGAGGTTCTCCACCGTTAAGTATGGTGTTTTGGATGGCGCTTCATAGAAGCGCCACGCAGTGTAGCTGTCATGACTTGATACCAACATAGGAAGATTCGAAATGCCACCTTGACTCAGTGCCTTTTCTGTGATTTCAAACCCTCTCAGGACAGAGCTGACTGATGATAATGATATAGGGTTTGCATCTGGTGACGGACCACTGTGGTTTTCATGGTTCAGTCGAGCTGTTTTCTCTTGCTCGATCTCCTGGAGAATTTTGCATCCAGCTGTTAGATGCATTTGGGCCTGGTCTGAGAGCCCTTCTAGGTGGCATACACAGGTGAAGATGATGCTAATAGCAAGCGCTCTCCATTTGTCGATGTAGGTTGGAGCAGTAAGGCATCGAATTGAAGCATTAAATTGCTTCATAGCAAATGCGCTTGCATGCTGATTCGGCGTTCTTGATACATAGTTCTCGTGGACGCACCCAAAACTTACAACCGCATGCCACATGGCTGAGTCAGATTGACATATTCTGGGAAGCTCAGATTGCCAGAACCCGGCATCGAAAGTCGTGGCGATGGAAGGGGCAGTGACCTCCATGAAGAACTGATAACTTCTCATCTCTTCATTATTCTTTGCTGGCAATAGCAGTTTAGAGTTGACGACCGGGTGGTACTGATGCAAGGCCGTGTCTTGCTTTAGCAATCGTGCATTTGACGAATAGCCGTCACATTTGCGACCAGTAGAGACACAGCGGTCACAGTTAGGTTTTGCTTCGTCACAACGCACCCTGCGAATCCTAAACAGCGTGATTAATGGTTTATTTCGTGGAGCGTTCGCAAGAGAGCATACTTGCAAGTGATGCAACCAGTTTTCACCTTTTTGTGAGGCATCCGTCTTTTCCGATCTGTCAAAGAAGCAGCCTCCGGCTGCAATTTCTCGGCTATCATGGCACGCATTGTGGTAAACGTTTCGAGCTGGAATGAATCATGATTTTCCCCGACTTTCAGCCCCTAGACCCAAGGGCTTTTGACCCAGAATATGCCCGCCCCACTTCAACGTGCATGATTGTGCGACCTGGCCAATCACCAATGAGATTTAGGCGCAGTAGAAGCTGATTGGCCCATCTTGTCAGCCAACAAGGAATTCCACAGACTAAAATCTCGCCAAATACGTGGCTGTCGTGAAAGTCAGCAAATTGACTCCACAAACTACAAACCACCAATCAAAGAATCACCCCTCCGTAGAGTGAGGCGAACGTGGTATCCACTGCAGTTGTACCATTCGTAAGATTTTACGCCAATCTTAAATTGATTTGTGCTAGATATCGCCGCCTAGCGGAAGTACATCTTTGCGACCTGGCCAATCATACAGCTTTCTCATTCTTGAACGGCTCTGGTTCGCCAACATGGCTGTGTCTGTTTCAATATCATGACTACAACTTTCGAAATGGAAGGGCCGCCGATGCTCTATAAAGAATGGCCATTGTCTCCCGTAATTTTTATTTTGTTAATCGCCCTCCATCACACTACCCTTGCTCATTCGCTCACTCTTTGGCCATCATGCGTCCCAGCACATTTCATACCTCTACGTTCAATCTGCTAGCTTTAGCAGGCGGTGCATTTTGTCAAACCAGCCCAGCCTGTTCCTTCATAGGGCCTATTTTCCCTCCCGTTGAAAAGGGTCTCAGTCAAACCGCAGCCTTCAAGCACGCAGTCGCTCAAATCACCAACGAGATCAATGAGGTTGTCAAGGAAGGAACAGATACAACCTTCTATGTACAAGGCTTCTCGAAAAAGGAAAAGTTGTTTAGTTATGGATACGCTCCTCCAAGCGCAGCCGACTCTTTGACATCTAGCACCTTGAACGAAGACACGATCTTTCGTATCGGGAGTGTTTCCAAGCTGATTACAGTCTACACCCTTCTCGCCAAGGTCGGCATGGACCGGTTGAACGATCCGGTTACCAAGTGGGTCCCAGAACTAGCAGAAGCCTCCAAGCATCTCTCGGACCCTGTGCAAAGCCCGCATTGGGGTGAAGTGACTATCGGACAACTAGCTGGCCACATGTCAGGTATTCAAAGAAACTGTGGGTCGCTAACATTTGTCCGGTCTCTTGAAAGTTGCTAACGCTATGATAAGTCGGGCTTCTTGATTACTCCCTCATGGTGGAGACCTCGGACACATTGACCCCTGAGAAACTTGGCTTACCAACTCTCAAAAGCCAAGACATGCCAAAGTGTGATTTAGCAATCGGTCGCAGAGCATGCACTCGTGAAGGTGGGCAGAATGAGCTTCAAGTGGACGCCTAGTCCTTTCAGTCTCTTTATTTGCAGGATCTAATTCACTACATGGTAGAATTCTTTCAAGGTATTACCAGCAAGAATGCCTTTGCTATTACATCGACCTCGAATACACCAGTCTACTCGAATACTGCATTTCAAATCTTGGGATATGCCTTAGAAGCCATGACAAATAAAACATTTGAAGAATGTTTCAAGTTGTCGCTGGTTGAGCCATTGAGACTCAGTCGCACATCTTTAGAGGCGCCGCAGAATAAAAGCAATGCTGTCATTCCCGTCAACGAAACTGCCTCGGGGTGGAATCTAAGATTTTCTGGAGCCAGCGCGTAAGCCTCCATACCGTCCATTGCATTTTGGTACCTAACTTTCTTTTAGATATGGAGGCATGTTCTCGACGGCAGCCGATCTTACTGCTGTTGGACAATCCATTCTTGGTTCCTCCATCCTGGCCAAGAACGAAACTCGGGCCTGGCTCAAACCTATCTCACACACTTCAGAGATTCAAATGTCATTGGGCATGCCTTGGGAAATTCGACGTGTGTTGCTTCCCATCTCCCCCAAATCCAATCAGACCCGTGTTGTCGACCTTTACACAAAGAATGGCATGTTTGGGTCCTACAGTTCTTTTATTGTTCTTTCACCAGACCATGACTTTGGCTTCGTGATCCTGCTTGCAAGTCCATCCATGGGAATTGATATGTTTCCTGTTTTGCCAAGCTTGATCACCGATAAGATGCTTCTGGCCATTGAAGAAGCGACACGAGAACAAGCCAGAAGCAGATTTGCAGGGAGTTACACCAACGCACATGGAAAGCTTGTCGTGGGAGTTGATAAAACTCTGCCTGGTCTGTCAGTCCGAAGCTGGACCAGAGGGAAAGTTGATGTATTGAAACAGTTTGAGAATGTTTCTGGCCTTGGATCTGGCGGACTAAGACTCTATCCTGTTGGGTTAGAAGGAAACAAAAAGATCAGGTTCAGAGGCGTCTATGATGTGAAACGAGAGGTACCTTCTCCGGGAAACGTCGATCCTTGGGTTGATCTTTGCTCGGCATGGGGCGGTGCTGATGTTTGGTCCTATGGTAACATTGGTATGGATGATTTTGAGTTTGATTTGAATGATAAAGGCGAGGCTATCGGCATTAGTCCTAGAGTCTGGAGAGAGACTCTTACAAAGGCTAAGTAGTGGTTTATCAAGGGCTATTAGCATTTTTCTCAAATCCCCACATTCTTTTCTCTCTATACATATTTAACAAATACATTTCTATATACACCCAACTCCAGCCTGTACAGCGAGCAGATGAAAAAATAAGAGCAGTTTTATGGCCTAAATACTCATTGTGCCGTATGAGTTAGATTTATTTAACAAGCAAACAGCTAGATCTAGCATTGAATATTTAAGTCCACGTTTTTATTCTTCTTTCAAGCGCTATTCACTATTGCTTAGTCCCCCGATGTGTGCAGGTCATACCAAAGCCTAATCCGTCTAATTTTATCGTCAGCTAAACTTCCTTAAATCAGGACAACAGAGGATAGAGGAAGACCAAATTTACATTGAGCGGGTATGTGAATATCAACATCGAGGTCTTCAGCCCAGTGCCAAACCAGATTAAGATTTGGAAGGAACTCTCGGCCAATAAGTACTGCATCAATCAGACCATCGCTGAGGTATCCTTCACCTTGCTTTCTAGATGCAATGTAACCCACAGCACCAACGAATTCCGGTGCTCCGGCGATCACCTTCTTAACCTTAGTGACGTAAGGAATCTAGTATCCTAGTCCCGAGTTAATCCTCTGCCTGTTGTCGTTTCCGCCACCGGAAATGTCGAAAAAGTCAACGCGCTGGGTGGTCAGGATCTTGGCCAGCTCCACAAAATCCTTGACATTCCACTGTGAAAGAGAAGGGTCATATTCCAAGTAGTCGGTACCAGGCAAGCGTGCCAGGGGCGGGTAATCTTCAGGGACAATCTCCCGGGTTATCTCGACGAACTGAACCAAGAGGCGCGCGCGATTCACGAGCGAGCCACCATACTCGTCAGTGCGCTGGTTGGATGCAGGGGACAGGAAAGAATTGAGCAGATAGTCGTGGGCAGCATGAATCTCAATAACCTAACATAATTATTAGATAAAACTCATATTTTTATGCTCGAGAAACTCACATCAAATCCAGTATTTAGTGCTCTTTTTACTGCATCGGGCCATCCCTCAGCCTATCACCAATTAGTTTGCAAAGGCTTTCGCATGTCTCAATGTGAAAGTGCTTACATCCTAACAGCGATAGCCTTTCGGTCCAGCCATGGTGCCACCGTGCTTGCCTTACACCCAGCTGGATTGTAATCTTGCTATTCTGGCTGTGTGCAAAGTCAATGACCTCTTTGAGCGGGCCTAGCTGACCATCCTCCCAAATGCCTAAATCTTGAGGGGTAATGCGGCCTTCGAGGTTGACAGAATGGACCTCGGTGATGATAAGACCTGGGCCACGGGCTGCGAAATTACCCAGGTGCTGCTTGTGCCACGAAGTCAAGTAGCCATCCTGGGGAGAGTATCTGCATGAATGATGGATAATATATTTATCTTGCTTTTGAATACATACTGGCACATGGGTGAAATGATTATGCGATTGTGAAGGGTCAGGCCCCTCAGCTTGAGGGGAGAGAAGAGAGTCCCATCAGGCAGTGTATCCCAAGGAGTGCCTGCTGGAGGTTCTTGGAGGGGCGTATAGAAAGGGACCTTGATACTGCGAGTTGGGAGGTTCAAAACATGTGGAATTTTATCAAACATACGCCTGGGGCATGAGCATTGATGATGGCTTTGGTTGTTGGGGCCATAATGCAACAGGAAAAGTACACTTGGAGGATGGATGATGGACTTGTACTTGGGGATGATGGAGATGATTGAAAAAGTGCCAGCACGAACTGGAAGAAAAAGAGACATGACGACTTTATACTTGGGACGTAAGTGGCGCAACCGTGGCCATCATAGCAGCCATCGCCCCGCGGGTACACAGTCGGCACATTGGGCGCCGTCTTTTGCGACCAAAAATGATACCACAAGCGTGCTGAATCAGCCACCAGCCAACCCAGCAGGAGTTTTCGGTTCGCAAATGGCCAATGGGTGGGGGGGTGCAGATCGGCAACCCGGCGAGATTGACGCATCAAGCGCTGGGGTCGAATCTAGACCTTCTAGAAGCAGCATGCCACCTGTATACTGACTTCGCACTTCGCCCTGCCTGACTGGTCATCGCCTTTGTCTGAAGGCTCCATTGAATGGCCCAAGGACCTTCGGAGACCCACGAAGATGTCCACAGTTAGTTAGTATTCTCCCCCTTTTTTTTTCTTTAGCGTGCCGTCATGGGGCATTTTGAGCATCCTCGTTGGTGGATATGGGAAGGCTAATGCAAGCGTTGTTTATACCCTTGACCGTAGAGCTTGTGGGTCATTGACCTATCACGTGATAATTATGGCAGTACTTGTCTCGCCTGCCAATTTGGCAGTAAGTGAAAGTATATTCAAAACCCTCCTCTCGCCTAATTGGTTCAGCTTCAGTCGCAGCTGACCCACAAGCTCCACGGAGCTCAAAGGGATCTGGATAAAGATTTTCTCGCCTCGACCAACAGTGGCCCGAGCTAAATCAGGACTTTTGCAGATGCCATTGCCCCTTTGGTCTCCCCTGATTTGCTCGCCTGCGCCTTACAGCCTGCGCCCTTAAGGCGTTACGGTGAGACGGCATTAGACAAAGCCCCAAAGCTCTGGGAGAACATGAATGCCTTGGCATCTACGTTGGGCATTCCTTTGAATGGGACGCCAGTTGTGCTTGGCATTGGTCAACGCCTGTTGTACCTTCCCCTACCCTGCACGCTGATCGGGAAAACCTCCAGTTTGAGGGCTGATCTAGACTTCAACACCAAGCCTCCCAATATGCAGAGGATCACCATATTTGTACATTGAGGGCAGTTGGAGATACTTTTCTTTCCAACGCGACAAGCCACTAATCATAGGGTTGAAATGTATTTTTTATTCATAACCCTAGCACTTTTACTATTTACCTCGTTGGCCCTCTAAGACAGAATCATATATTTCGCGAGTGAACATGCTCAATGAGATACAAAAGCAGACCCACAGCAATTAGAACAAATGAGCTTTGTTGCGGCTGTTTAGGATGCGCGCAGTTTGCTCATGACCTCTTAAAGTATTTTTTTCACCATAGATTAATCATTGACTGTCGCTGGAAGATTAGAATTGAGTATAAACTATGAAGGTTCTCTTGTGATATAGGGTAGGAAAGCTTCTAGCGGAACAACATGCAGCCGGTGAGTGCACAGGCCCCTCGTTTGTTAATTCTTGAACCCATAGCCACGGTCACAACTACGCGCCATCAACAGCGCAAGAAACTGAATAAAGCACGATGGAACAAGCACTAGAGAGTAGCATGTCAGATGCTGCTCGAAGTGAAAATGAACACATGGCCTAAAAGCGGGCGCCCCTCTTTTGGGAGCCTAACGAGATATTAACCTGCATTCTTGAGTTTCTGCCTGCCGCGTCTCTAGACACGATATATCAACGACCCGTGCGGCTATTCTAGCAACTGCTCAAAATGATACACGATTTCATTGAGTCGCAACACCGTTTCTCTGCTACACAATTCGTCTTGAGTGTGCTGAATGTACAATACAACCCATGAATGATTGTTAGTTTGACACTTTGCTGCATAGTATCCCTGCAAAAAGACAGTGCATTCTTTTTTCATTTTTCTTATTTTAGCTAAAATAAATAAATATAATACCTACATAAATATACCTACCTAAAGATAGTCTCTTAGGAATCTTTAGGTTTATTTTCCTTGAGATATTTGTGATTATTTTGGCCAGGATTGATGTTGCGCAGTAGGGAGTGCCTTCGCTATAATGATTCAAGGGTTGGATTGTGAATCGGGGTTGAAACCATTTATTATCCACGACTCTTCATGGTAATTATCTGCGTTTACAACACTGTCGAAATTCGGCTATAGACATCCCATCTCCTGTAGAGGTTGATTTCAGTTGTTGCTTTTGCTATGTACCCAAGGGGTTAGATCGTACTCATTGCATGACTTCCTGCAGATAAAATACGCTGTTATAACAACTAGTCAGGTGCAAATGTTGCAAAGCAGGCATATGATTTCCAAGACTCGGGACTATATGCTGCAATTAATTTAGGGTAGATATGGACAAGTGTGTAAGATTGGTCAGCTAAAAGTGACCGATCCTTGAGGCAATTCTGATTAGTTCACTGATGAGGATTCTGAAGTGCGTAGGAAGTAATGCTCTACCGGTGTGTTTTCAGCATTTGTTCCAAAAATGACTAATACGAATGCTTACGGGGTAGAAAACTCAAGAATAACAGTGCTTTTTCCACATCGGTGCTATGTATCCTTTGGATCTATCCAAAGGCCTATAGAGTGTCCTGCACAACCCACTCATTTTCATTACAGTCATTCCAAAAATGAAGCCTTTCGCTTGGATCTGCAAAGGCCTTGTTCAATGCTACTCAAGCATAAAAGTAATCTTTTTAAATTAAAGATTGACCATGAACTTTCGAGATGTAACAAAGGAATCATGCTTCATGTCAAAGATTTCACAGCCCTAAAAAGTCTCACTCTTCCAAGGACACAGATGACGTCACTACTCGACAACAGGGGAAAAGACGCAGCCCTTATTCTAGCCCTTAATCTAGAGCGATTCAATTGGAATTTCTAGATACCGTTCGTTACTACTGAATGCGGCTGTATGAAACAACCAGAATGTCGTAATTTTGGCCACAAAGAAGAGAAGCGGTTGCGAGATTTTTCACAGATAATCCTAAGCGGCAAATCACACTGACGAAACATTAGAATTATCTATGTACCAGACATTTATTGACAGGTTGATCGAAGAATACGTTGGAACTATATAGACATACTAAACGAGCAACTGGCCCCGCAGAGGTGCACTTCGAGTGCTCTCATTCGAGAAAAAAGTGGCAAGTGTTGATAAGAGAATGAGAACATGAAAAGAGAGACTGGTAATATAGTGTCGCGAAGATTGTTAAGATAATGACCATCGAGATAGTATCGGAACTATGCCGGTTACTATTACAGCTATGAGTGCTACAGGATACACTAGAGCTGTGTTACGAATGCGTATTTGATATGCAATTTACCACAAAGGCGACTGTAAGGTAACCGCGTTTGGTAAGAAGCTAAGTTTGGTGTTGACTATTTGGAAATACTTGTGGGACGTCATAGACCGAGGTCTAGCCAATACAAAACTTAGCTTCCAGGTAATAAGGTGTAACAATGAGATCAAGATTTTATGTTTTATTAAAATGAAACTACTTTGCATGAAGTTAATGTTTCTGAAAAGATGACCACACTCGCCATTTATAGTTGATCTACTACGATGAGTATTACTGCCTTTCACCTTATAGCAGTTCGTTAACAAGAACATTCTGTACATCATCTAGGTACATCTGGATATTTTCCGGCTCCTCGAATCCATCATTAAAACAGTAGACAAGTCGCAGCTGATCCTGGAAAGTATAAAAGAAAAACATACTCATGCCCAAAACAACATCGACCCCAATCTTGATATCATCAACTTTGATTCCATTGCCATACTCGCGCTGCAAGTATCTTTCGGCAATTCCCAAACTACTCACAAGGGCGTCCTTGGAAATTGGGCCCTTTGCAAAGTCAGGGTGTTGCACAGCATTGCACAACAAACGCGTGAAATGACCCTTAAGTTCGAGAGCTTCCGCGTTGCCCTTGAAAGCGGACTGATAGTAAGAGTTCAGTGTCTTGGCGCTGTCCTCAAAGGAAACCGGTAGCTTGGCTACGTAAGGAAGAGGGGTGTAGTAGACCGAGACGGCATACTTGTTTGAGTCATACGGTTCCGGTAGGTACTGGCGGAGGTTGAACTGGCTAGCCGACACATATTGGGACAGCTTAGATGCGGGATCTGCGTGCTTGGAAATGGCTTCGATGTACGCAGCATGGATAGCAGCAGTTACGCTAATATTCTTCTCCTTGCAGGCCTTGACTAGAGCCTCAGTGGTCTTGGCGGAAAAGGCGTGTTCGATGTTGCGACACTTGCCCGCCGGGGCTACGCCAAGCTTTGAGACAGGTCCGATGCCAGGCATGCTAGATAGATACTGCATGAGTAGAGCGCCTGACTTTTCAAGGTGATCCTCAGTCGGCTCAGGTGAAAAGCCTAACGTCTCCTCCATGGCCGGGGCCAATCTGCCAGTCTCATCGCCAAATATGATTTGATCGGCCGGAGAGGCCAAGGCGCTGAGGTAGCTGTCCCAAAACAAAAGGACACCGGTGCCGTCAATTGTGTGATGATGGGCACGAAAGACTAGCTCTGAAGACGTTGGGATGTAATAAAGTGTGGCCTGCTTGATCGGCTTTCCTGTCTGGAACAACTCCTCGGCGTCGGATGCTGGGGAGATGATAAAGGTCGATGCCAGCCACTCTTCCAGAGCCTTATCATCTGGGACCTCGTACACCTTTTTCATTCCGTCAACGGTAGTGGCCAACTGAGGCTGCTCGTGGCGCAATTGCTTCCAAGCATGCTTGAGAGCGGGCTCCAAGTCTGGGAGTTCTGTCTCTAGCTTGATCTTGGAGAACAGAACATAGTGCTCGCGACCTTCGCACAAGCTGGCCGAGAAGTTCTCAATGACGGTAAAATAGCCTTCCAGGCCATCAACAGGGCGTTCCCAGCGGTTGTCAGATACCTTTGCCCAAGTCATTGTGGTCATTGTTTCGGTGTTCTAAATTTAGCGGATAAGTGAGTAGCGTAGAAAGATCTTGGATAAGACTTGAAGAAGAAAGAAATGAGTGATTATTATGGATCAAATAGCCGAAAAATTCTGGGATCGCATCGCCCTGTTGGATCGTGCCAGGTATGAAATAACATCCACAACCAACACTTTGACTCCAACCAACACAATATTGGGGGCCGTGTTGGCCTCAAAAGCCGTGGCGGCTCGCCAACGGCAGTGGAAGCGCATATTACCTAAAGCAGGGGCAGGGGTTAAATGGCTCGCTGCAGGGGCCGTCTTTGTAGCGGGCCTTGGCAGCGATCCTGGTGGGTTGGGCGGGAGGACAGGGGTGAGGATTGGTGCAAGTCACTGTGCCGTTTCCTGGAGGCTTTGTAGGATTCACCCACATGGGCAAAGGTTCCCACAGGATTTCGAATCCTCTAGGATTTGGCATCCGTCATACGTTCAAGACAGGTTCCAACGCAGATATGCACCTAACGTCACCCATCACCGTGGCATCCCTGCTGCTTTTAACACGCAAGGCTCGCTCAAAGCCAGCCACGGCTCGATTGTGCAGAGCGAGTGATTGTTTTTCTTGAGCCTCGAGAATCTGGGGAATTCATAACTCCGTTATTTGTTGGTCCTGCAAAAGTAATTAGTCTGAAGGTGTCGCTGGCCCGAGCATTCTGCAACTCTCTTCCAACTTCATCTCATCAGGTTAAGCGCAGCGCCATGGCACTAGACGTGCCTGCAGGGACGCCCGACCAAGGCCCTGCAGTGGTCGCCATGTGCATCGTCATCATGGTTTTGACCATTGGGGTGACAATTCTTCGCGTCGTCTCAAAGTTTGTTGTGAAGCAGAACTGGTGGTGGGATGACTTCTTCGCCCTCATCTCGCTGGTGAGTCTTGAGCGAGCTTGATTTTGTCGACCTGGCCTAACAGTGAACAGCCTAACCAGCTAGCTTTGCTCTCAATCCTCTTGGCTTGGAGAAACATTGGACTGGGACTTCACGCCACAGTTGTACAGGAAATCAACCCTCTTTATCTCTTGCAAGGCGCAAAATACCTATACATGGCCATCTTTATTTTTGACGCCTCGATATGCTTCCCGAAGTTGTCGGCCATTTTCTTCTATGCGCGCATCTTTCCATCTCACAATAAAATCTTTACGATGAACTTGTGGGTGGTTGGCTCGCTGGTCGTCGGTTGGCTTGTTGCGGCTATTATTTCGACTGTATTCCAATGCTCTCCGATTGAGAAGGCATGGAATACGACGTTGCCAGGCACCTGCATCAACCAATATGGTTGGTATTTAGCCACGGCGTCTCTCTCTACGGCTATCGACTTTTACATCTTGGTTTTACCAGTGCCCATGATTTGGTCTCTGAAGATCAGCCTGAACCGACGCATCTACTTGCTAATGACGTTTTTCCTGGCCTACTCCGTCATTGTCATCTCCATTGGTCGCCTTATCTCTACGACCAAAATTATCCCAACAATTTCTGAAGATCTAACATGGAAGTTCACTGCCTATCTCTACTGGGCGTGCTTTGAGGGCGCTATTTCACTCATTTGTGTGAGCGTTCCCAACATGATATCGCTAGCCAAGAACTGGGTTGGCCCGTGCTGGCCCAAAACTGGCACGAGTGTGAAAAGCCACACGGGGCCAAAGCCGGCAAGCTACGGCGACGGAACGGGGTACGGAAGCCAGAGCTTTAACGAGCGTCACAAATTTGAGAGGCTTGTGAGCAGCAAAGGCGCGGGTGGGTCGGATACTGAGTCGCAGCGTGGCCTTGATCCAATCGAGTACGACAAGGGCGCGGTGCCATTGGGGAACATTCGGGTACGCACGGATATTCGAGTATCAAGCGAGGAAGATCGGTATCGATGAGAGTTGCCGGACCAGACGGAAAGGGCCGATGATGATATGAATGGGCAATTGGAGGGCTGGAATTAAGCGGCAGCCTTATTGCGGTGTACTATACCTACTAAATGAAAATGAATACAATATTTCCGGTTTGGTAAAGATGTCGTACAATCCACGACCGATTTTGATCGAATTGAGGCGCGCTAGAGAGCTCTGGAAAGCCGTAGTTCCGAAAGCGACCCACGTGCGGGCCATGAAAAAGCAAGAGGCTTGGCAAAATCTGGCCCCCAGCCTCCCGGTCCACCAGCCCAGATAGCGGAGCGGCGTCGAATGTGTCATGTGCGGCGCGGTTTAACACTATGCTTTGCCTCTGATCCTGATGGAGACGTTCGTCATTGGGATCAACCCTATCTCTCGACGATCTCTATATTGATTGACACTGCGCCGTGAATGCGTTCCAGCAAATACGGACGCGTCACTGATGCGCCGCACGCCGTCAGCCATGGATCCTCTTCACATGTTCCTTTTGTCGGATCTGGCAGGTCTTGGTCCGGCCCGCCCGATTATCGTGCAATCTTAAAACCCGAAATCCCGGCGAGGCATGGATGAACCAGCAGGTCCCACCGTTGACGTGCCCGTCATGCAGAATCCTTCGCGCCACTTTAGACCTGTAGAGACTATTTTACGAATGACCTCTACGTCTCACCGGTAACCGTTACGGTGCGTTGAGTTACAGATAAACGGTTTAGCCATATCGCATTAATTTGCCTGTTGCATGGATATTATTTTGGGATCGACTGGGATCACTGTCATGTGGATTTAATAAGCATCCCAAAACCAGCAGAAGGTTACATCGGGAATTGCCTGCAAGTGATGGGTTGCCACTCAGGCTAAATGCTGATGAATTTCTACACTCAAGATGAATCGCCTGGAGATGCGCTGATAGAAGATCACGTAATGCGGTTTGCAGTAGCCTTGAGTTTGTGTTGGGAAATATTTACGACTCACGTTCATGGATTAAATATTTGTAGATAGCGAATAATTCATTCTTGTTCTCACGAACCTTGTTTGTATGTATTAAACATCATTTACGTGTAGCCTTGATTGTGGAAAATCGCTCTGGAATGGATAAATCGACATCATGGTGATGAGTTTTGTGTTGCAATGGTTAAAATGCGTGCTAACTCGTCCCTTGCGGGACGTTCGTCTTTTGCCGCTTAGTGCGACATTTTGATATTGTCTCAATTTTACATTCAATAGTTCTAATTCATATTCATGACGTAAAATTAAAATAGTTGTTTAGCTAAAGCTTGACGAGGTACACTATGATTTTGTCCAGGTCGCAACCAACCTTTCCTCCACAAATTGCGAGAGATCACCAAGACTTTTTCGGGGGCTAAAGAGATCTAAATAAGGCACATCCACCTTGAATGCATTCCAGAACCAGATACGAAACTCAGCAGCGAGCATACTGTCGACGCCATAAGACGCTAGTGGTGTTGCCCCATTAACCTGCTCAACTGGCATCAAAATTAAACTGCTAAATCGCTTCTTCAACAGTTGCAAAAGAGCCTCGCCCATTGAAGGCGCAGAAAGCTCAGTTGAGAAAATGGCTCTTGCGTTGGAAGGGACATCTTTGACCCATTCGGAAACTGAGGCTTGGCCAAATTCTAGACCCTGCCCTGGCGTCTCCATGGCATCGTTCTCTGCCAAGAATGACGCGGCCAGGATAGATGAGCGAGCGTCTCCAAAAAGACCATTGCTTGCCTCAAAGCCCCTATCCATCAGTTTGCGCATGTTGTTGGACTCCAAACCGGTCAGTATATGGGCTTGATGAGGAGCATTAGCCTTGCCGCTAGGGCCAGCAAGGGCAAAGTCAAGAACCTGCAAAAACTCATCTTCATTGAGAGGATGAATTCCCTTGCGTAGCAGTAAGGCTTGGATATCCGGGTGTTCATGGAGATACCCAACTTCTGAGATCATACCTAAACCTACAGCGACGGCTGGCTTGCCCTGGGATCGCCTCCAATGGGCGAACGCATCTAGAAAGCAGTTGGCAGCACAGTAATTACTCTCAGTGGCAGTTCCCCAGCTACCCGAAACCGATGAAGTCATGAGAAAGAAGTCGAGAGCTTCATCATGACCTTCGAGGGCTTGGTGCAGATTCCAAGTTCCCCTCCATTTGGGCTGGATCGCGGTGTGCCAGGCGTCGCTGGTCATCTGAGTGAACAATGCTTCTTGCAAACCCATTGCGGCCTGAACAACGCCACCAATGGGCCCCTGCTCCAAGCATGCGGAAATAGCCTGGCGTATGTGGGTAGAGTTGGAAACATCTCCCCGAACAACTGTCACGGAGGCACCAGCATCTTCTAGGTGACGTACGAGCTGTAAAGCTGTAGGCTTATCACATCCTGATCGCCCAAGGAATGTAAACTTTCGGGCTCCTCTAAGGAACATCCACCGACTTAGACTACGACCCAAGCCACCAAGGCAACCTACAAGTAGGTATGTCTTGTTAGGATTAAACACAGTCTTGTACTGAGAAGGTGCCACCTATCAAAGTATTAGTCTAAATTGTCAACGATGTGACCAAGAAAGAGTTACATACCAGAACACGGCTTTGCTCATCTTGCATTGAAATCACCACCTTTCCAATGCGGTCTCTGTGGTTAAAATACCGGTATGCTTGTGCGATCTCAGCCACGTCAAAGGTCGTAATTGGGAGTGGCTTAATCTGGTCTGCTCGGTACATCTCAAGGACCTCAGAAGTTAGCCTAAATAGGTTAGTTGGATCATAAATACGCCACAATGCATCACTTACTTGAACCATATACCACGGTAGTATGAATCCTCTGAAAAATAGAACTCGGAGAGATCAAATGCCGTAAAGGTAGCGTTCTTCAAGAACATGCGCATGTCCAGCTTGCCAGCGTCGATGAGATCTCGCTTGCCAATCTCAACAAAGCGACCAAAAGGCGCGATGCAACCCCAGCTGGCGTGAAGCAAGTCTCCAACCAAAGAGTTGATAATGACATCTACGCCCCTGCCAGTTGCTGCCATGACGCCACCCACGAATGACGCATCGCGGGAGTTGAAGATCCGCTCTGCAGGCAGGCCCATCTCCTTTATAAGATATTCGCGCTTAGCCTGTGAACCTACCGTTGTGTACACGGTTGCTCCAATGTTTTGAGCCATGGCGATTGCAGCTAGACCAAATGCACCAGCACCTGCGTGAATTAAAACCGACTCGCCTGACCTCAACCTGGCACGATCGCGGAGAGCAAGTAGCGCTGTGGTGTTAACAGTCAGGAGGGAAGGTAGGATGCCAAAATCTTCTGTTGGAAGCATCTTGTGTACAGCGGCGGCCGGGAAACGTTCCCTTGTGCGGAAGTGGTTTGGAGCATGACAGACAACTCGATCACCAGGTTTCACATGAGTGACTTCCGGTCCAACTGCTACTACAATACCGCTAGAGTCGACGGCTAAAGTAGCGTTTTGGGTTTCCACACGACCATTGATGGCGTATACATCCTTGGCATTAAGACTGACGGCCTTGAGATCCACATCAACAAAGCCTACTGGCGTCTCGCTAAATGGTTCCGAAACTTGTTGGAAATGTATCGTGTTAGTGACGCCAACCTGGCCAATAGATAGCTTAGCCGATGATATTTCACCAAGAGTAGCGGTCTCCATAATTTCTTTGTCTTCAAGGCGCTGTCGGAACAGCAAGTTCAAGTCGAGATCAGGAGCAAACCGGCTGACATAGAGCATGCTACCAAGTTGGGCAAACTCTTTATCGTCAGTCGTGCATCTAGGAGTCAAGACTTGATGAACGTTTTTGCAAGTGATTAGGAGTTCAGGTATGCTTCCAATGTCGAGAATAGTGAAATTCAAGGAGGGATGCTCCAGCATCAGTGCTCGCGAAAGGCCGCTAGACATTGCAAGGTCAGGATTAGGCGTCGTCATCATGCCAGCACCGGTGAGCCAAACAAGGGTAGACACATGGTCAGTCATCTTTCGCAAGAGATCCATATCATCCTTTCTCATTGTGGCGAAAAACTCAGTTTCGACTTCAAGAAGTGATATACAGATATCATCAGCAGAGAATCGGATGCCATCAATTTCACGCAATGACAGAATGTTTAAGTTTTCATGAAGTGTGTTCTCACTCAGGTACTGTTCTAGAGCATGAGCGAGAGAATCTATTTCAGCAGTTGTGTGGTTGGGTTTCTATAGTCCGTTAAATCAATTTCAATTACCAAAAAGAATTCGAGAAGCTCACGATTATGAAGACGGAGGTACTCTTTAGTTGCACCGGGTCATATGCACGAATTGCAAGAATGTTCTGGCCTGGAAGATCTAACACCACAAAGCCAGAAGCTTCGAGGGCAGAGCGAACAGAGATGCCTGCACGAGCGATGACAATGGCATGCTCTGATAGCTGTGACGTGATATTGGCGAGATTGTGGGGTGACTCAGCACAAATTTGATGGAAAACATCGTCCTATAGGCACAGAATTAGCATGAAAGTTCTAGCGATGAAGAAAACGAACACTTGCTTGTGGAATCAATGCAACATCGAATGGGTCTGAGACGGATTTAGTCGCGTCAAATGATATCGATCCATCCTGGTCAAGGCTACCAAGATTCCACGATTGATAGCGTGGAAATCCCGTGTCCTTGCCAAGTAGACTGAAACACTGCGTCATCTTGGATTGGCAACCATCCCCGAGTTCTACAACCCGCATGCGTGGAGTCTTGTGCCCAGCGAGGTCGAGCAGAGCTTCAAATACGACAAGGTATTCATCATCCGTCACATCCTGGGAACGCTCAGCTGCAAATTTCACAATATAATCCACAAGGGCCTCCTTATCAACCGGGCGCAGCCGCAAAATGTCCGGCTTCCAAAGCACGCGGAGACATGGATGTCGCTGCTGGAATACGTCCTGGCTTGTGCTTCCTACAGGGGCCTTTCCAGCATATAGCGACATACGAATGCCCTTTATATCAACCAAAGCCTCTCCAGAAGCCTTGCGGATTGTGCAATCCACTTTGTGAGTAGACAACCCTGTCTTTTCCGTGCGCGCGTGTATTTTAGGCTGCTCAATTTCAGATTTTCCAACGCCATGGGATAGGTTGATGCGGCATTCAGAAATAAAGACTGGAACGAAAGCCCGGAATTCGTTGATGTTTCCAGCAGTAAAGCCCATGGAAGCTGCTTGGAAGCATGCATCGAGGGTAATGGGGTGGATGGGATAGGAGATACCAGCACCTTTTGCAAATCGAGGCTCGTTGTCAATGTCAGCAATGACATCAGTGCATGCCCGACTGTTGTGCGTATGAAGCGCAGTGAGTGACTGGAAATGTGGCCCAAAATTGAGTCCTTCTTCTCGCAGCTTATCGTACCAACGGGGCATGGACCAGGTTTCATAACCTCGATCGGATACGACAACACCCGCGTTTGACGTTGTTTCATTGTCGCGGGTAAGTACCCGGATGCTCCCTGAACAATGCAGTGTGGCCTGCTTTGATGCCCAAGAAGAAATGGAAAAGTCATACCAATCTGCTGACAAGCTTGCGGCAGATATTTTGCGTGGGCACATGGTCGTATGCAACTCGGTATCCGGCGCCTGCCCCTCGCGATCATCAGACACAACAAATGCCGCGCTAATGTTCACGTTGATAGTTTCAAACGACATATTTTCCCCAGCTTCTAATGCATCCTTGAGACCCAGAATTTGAGATAGAGCCTCGATAGCCACGGTTATGTACGCAGCTCCGGGGAGGACAACCTGAGATTCTAACTTATGATCGCGTAGCCAGGGCATCTCTGAAAGTTTGACAACATTTCGCCAATTCCAGTCGATGCCATTGCCAGCAACAGTTTGGGTGCCGAGGAGTTCGTGGCGAAGATACTTGCGGTTACGCATCTCAACACTACCGCGTGGTTCGTGCCACGGCAGCTTCTTTGAATAGTCCCAAGGATAAGAAGGGAGGTCTTTGACGACTAACTGTGGCTCTGAAAGTTGAATATTGTTGATGGCTTGCCAATTCAAAGCGTGGCCCTGTGTGAATAGACAGCCCGCCAGCTTCATCATGCAGAGATTTGCGTCTTCTTTCCGGATCAATGTGGGATAGTACGAGCACGAGTTCTTGATGCCGCATATTTGTTTGATTGGGCCCTTCAGGGCTGAGTGTGGCCCTATTTCGATCAAATGGAACCTTTGGTCACTGATCAAACTCTCCAGTGATGAGCTGAACTGGACAGGTTGCTCCAAGTTTCTTCGGAGGTAAGCAGACATATTTGTTGTGCTGTCAATGCCCTCAACTTCATCACTGCTGAGACCGACAGTGGAGTACATTTTTGTCGAGGTTTCACAGGCTCTTCGGCCCCCAGCTAGATATGGTGCAACGAGCTCTTCGTACAAATCGCCAATCTCGCTAACCATGTGGGAATGGTAAGCTCTGCCGCCTGTCTGCAATTTCCGAGCAAACTTCTTCTTCATTTGCAAATCAGCCTCGAGAGCCTCAATGGCCTCTGTTGAGCCACTGAATGTCACGCCCTCTGGCGAATTGACGCAAGCCACTCGGACGCCATCAAGACCCAGGTCTTGAATCATCGAGTTGGCCACTTCCGCACCAACACCGGCCGCCAACATCGCGCCTCGCTGCTGCATCTTTCCAACGGCTAGACCGCGGAAGTATGCCGCCAAAATCGCTTGTTTAGAGGTAAGAAACCCAGCGCTGTAGGCAGCCGCTATTTCACCAGAAGAATGACCGATTACGGCGGAGGGAGCGATTCCCCAGGTGCGCAGTAAATCCACGATCGCGATCTGAATAGCGGTGCAAAGAGGTTGGCTGCGAGAAACATCGTTGACTTGGCTCGCATCAGGAGAATCTAGCAGTGACTGTTCCATGGACCAAGTAGGAGCATGCTCAGATGGCAGCGACTGCAGGACCTTGTCCATTTCTCGAATGCCAGCGAGAAAGCAACAGCTTTGTTTCAAAAGCTCTTTGGACATTCCTGCATACTGGGCACCTTGGCCAGTAAAGACGAACGCGAATGGCAACGGTTGCGCGCCCACTGCTGTCTTCTCGGCGATGCCTGCTGGTTCACCGATGATTGGCTCCACATTCGTGGTCACTGTGATGAAATCTCGAAGCGGTAAACTGGACTGTTGCTCTAAAAGGGTATCGGCTAGGCTTTGAAGTTGCTTCGTGCCAGGTTTCTGGGCACGAATAAGGTCAATGACTTTTTGACGACGCATCTCCAAGGATGCGACGGACTTGGCAGAAAATGGAAGAACAAATGTCTCATCTATCAGCAGCTCATTATCGGCAGATGTAACTCCGTTTTTCAGGGGTAATTTGCCGAAGTAGCTGTCGACGGACTCGAGAATGACGTGCCCATTTGAGCCTCCATAGCCAAACGAATTGACGCTTGCGCGCCGAATCTCTCTTGGCCAGGGCTCTGAATTCTGCACCACCTTCATATTGCGCGTTCCCAAATTCACTTTCGCAGTTAGTAAGCCTAGAAGCTGAAATGACGACTATTGGGGACTCACACGCTGGGTTCAGGTTTTCCACTCCCACCGTAGGCGGGATTATGCCATGCTCAAAGGCTAGAGCCACCTTTATGATTGAGGTCAGGCCACTGGCACCCTCACCATGACCGAGGTTTGTTTTTACCTGGTTTTGTTAGTCTTGTAAGTTAGATGCTAGGAGAATTTACGCACTGAACCTATCAACAACGGTGGGCCGTCGCGAACGTTGAAGCATCTTGCTAAGCCATCAATTTCAATCGGGTCACCAACTGCAGTGCCAGTTCCGTGGCATTCTACATAGTCAGTTTCTGAAAAGTCGAGGCCTGCGTTTTCATAGGCTTTTCGAATGACGGCCTCCTGAAGTGTGGGGCTTGGGAGTGTGATGCCAGTTGTTTTGCCATTACTGCAGGGGTCAGCCAAGAAATTCACCGATCCAAAAAGAAGACTTTAGGAAATACTGACGAATTGATGGCAGTTCCACGAATCACCGCTCGGATAGTGTTTCCATCTCTTTCAACACGTGAAACAGGCTTAAGATAGATGGCATTGACAGCTTCCGCTCGAGCATATCCGTCAGCAGATGTGTCAAAAGTGTGGCAAGTTGAAGTCTTGGAGAGGAAGCCTCCTTTCGCCGCCACCATGTGACTTTCATGCGAAAGGATTAGATTTGCACTTGCGACAATGGCTCCGTCACAATCCCCTATTTTAATGGCCGTTATAGCTTGGTGCAAAGCGTATACGGACGACGAACAGGCAGTGTCCAGTGTCATACTATGCAGAGAGTTAGCACAAAGGTCAGGCCAGCCACCGTCAAGGGTAAGCCCCACCTAGGACCTTTCAGGTTGAAGACATGGCTGATACGATTTGACAAGATAGACACGCCCCTACCCGTGGCGGCATATCGATGAAGGTAGTCAGGATCATGAGCAATCATAGAATGGTAATCCATCGTGAAGTTGGCAACGTATACACCAGTATTAGTGCCAGAAATTTCTTCCATGGAAACACCAGCATTCTCGAGGCATTCGTATACTACTTCAAGAAGCTTTCGCTGCTGGGGATCCATATACGAAGCCTCGAGGCTGTTAATTCCAAAAAAGTAATTATCAAAGTCATCGACCTCTTCATCGAGAAAGTATCCACCCTTGACGTTCATAGCTCCATTCCGAGTACCCTCGGGGTGGTAGAACCCGTCAATGTTGAATCGTGTCTTGGGCACGGAAGATTGAGCGGATCTCTTCTCGCTTATCAGGTCCCACATGCCTGATGGCGAAGAGATGCCTCCTGGCAAGCGGCATGCTATACGAATCCTGAGCCATGAATACTGTAGTAAAAAGGAAGCATAACAAACCCATTCCAACAATGCATGTTGCATTCTCATCAGTGGTTATGGTAGAATGCATCTCGTTTTTGGAGGCCCTTGGGGGACAGAATTCTGCAACAACTGCTTTGTCTAAGTGCCAGGGCTGAGCTGTGACTGAATTAGATTTGGGCTGGTTCAGCAGCGTCTCCAAAAGATGAAACAAATCGACACTGAAAAGAAATTGTCACACTGATGCGAGTCTCCTGGCAATGATTTCCGCGTGGGACTGGCCAGCTAATCAAGACCGACGTTGGCCTCGCACGCCTTGCCGCCTCAGGGGACATGGCGATGTCCTTGTCACACAGCGGGGTGAAGGAAGAACTGTTGCACATGTGAGTGAATCCTACAGCATTCTGCGCATTGGCCAATGGGGAATTCCTCGCCAACCCATGCTCCTGCTGCTGGGGCCACTCCAATCAGAGCCCCTGTCAGCGCCTGTGGCGGGACATAAGCACTAGTGCTCAGACGGGAAGTTGGTTCACGGGGCCCATTATTGTGGCTTGCTATTCCTTTGAGTCTCGTAAGCCTTCACCGCTGTAGCCAGCTCCACATAGCTTGAGATAATAAAGGATTCCTTCGAAAAATTGTCCATTATTCCGTTTACTGTCGTAGTTCTACGCCGCTCTATCGAGCCCCACAGAACTTGAGTAACAGATCACTGCTTCAATGAGTTTAGAATTCTCCAATAAATCCCAAGGCCATTTAAATACGCTATTTCATTGTATTTAATTAAAACTTGATCGACATTCATGTGTCTGCGTGTGACTCGACTTATCGCGAATTTGGTCGACCATCTGCCAAGTATTGGGCGCTGCGGTTCCCCATTCGGCCTACCGGCGCCCGCGATCCCATTGCCGGCTTACGGCACTCAAAGGGACCTAATGAGTGAATGCCGATCCAAATACCGTTGGCCTAGTTCTAAAGTCACTTTACACTTGCTGCCTCTATCTGCGCCCAACCAATATTCCTACATTGTGTCTCGGTGCCAACGGCTGACGTAATGCAGGGAGGAATTTTTTGCCATCGCCAAGGTCAAGGTACCTTGTCACCGTGGATCCTGATGCTAAAATTCAGGCACAACAACAGTCAAGACGTCATTCGTTGTAATTGGCGGGGCGGGAAAATGAAAGACATGTAATGCCGAGGCTCCAATGTAGGAGGCAGTAAACAAGGATTTTCAGCTCTAGAGGTGGCCTCGGTGTAAGAATTTGTTTCGGTAGACAAAGTCCCGATAAATATAGCAACAATTGATGACAACTCTAAAGATAGTGGCGAAAACCTCGGCAGGGTTTCTGTTGGATTAAATCGGTGCTCAGAAAGGCAGGCTTGCTTGATTGAGGATCTGGCTCCTGCGGGTTGGTTTCAGATGATTCCTTCTCGCTAACGTTGGGAGGTCCACCTCACCTCCTAGCCCCAACTTTTGTCACAAGAGTGAGCTGATTGCCGAGTACCTGCTGGTTTCCAAGGGTTTTACAACGCAAGACATCAAATTCGTGGATTTCCACTCAGTTTAACCGAGGGCCACGACGGGAGCGCTGACTGAGCATGAGGACCAATTTTTCGTAAAGACGGTGCCAAGGGCTTCTGGCCAAGGTTTTATATTGACGGAGCATATCTCACGGATAGCCTGTTACACATGCATCCATAACTCCATAAAACTCAATTTACTTTGTTCTACATTGTGTATTGAAAGACACTCATCCGATACAAAGGTATAGAAATAGAATATCGATCGTGAATACTGTTTTTCATTACTTTGGCAAACACGCCATAGCCCATACCCAATACTTGGTATTCGGATAATGTATCTATTTAGTATGGACCACTTCCAGATACATATTAGAAAAAGAGCAAGAAAGGACCACTTAGCTGCATCCCAATTCCAAGCTAGCGGTATGCAGCCTTAGATTAGCCATTTCAGATTGCAGTTTGGAATCCTTGCTCTTGCCATCTCCTGGCTGTAGATCATCTATAGTCTCCTCCCTGCAAGCATAACGGTGATTCAGATCGCCTGACAGCGGTTACGATCTCATTCATGGGCGGAGCCCGGTTTGCTGATGCTAGTCTATGTTGTGCATTGGTTGATGGGGTTCGTGAGTAGGCATCCTATAAACAGGGTCTGGGGTGTGTCATAATGAAAAATAGCCCCATTCTCAATATTTCCCAGGTTGCACATCTTTAAGAGCAGCTTTTTGAGCCTGTTCTCCATAGGGATAGGCGACACATTGTCAGCCTAGAGTAGCTGGATCATTATGATTGTCTGGTAAGGAATGCTATAAAAAATGTCGGTAGATCCATTCGAAAATGAGTATTGTATCATATGACTTTTGGACGTCCAATCCAGTTGCTCAGTTTCTTCACTTGCATCACCTTATATCAGGATGCCCACTGCTAAATTAGTTTGCACTTTTCACATCTTGATGTCTCTTGCAGGCTGAACGGTGCGCCATTAGACGCTACTCCATAGTGCATTGTTCTTGCATCCGTTCCACATCATGTAGAGGTGCTTTGTAGCACATAGCTCAGTTGCTGTGGACATAAGGGATGCCTTTTGTGGGTTAAGA
Source organism: Calonectria pauciramosa (assembly GCA_017140785.1). NCBI lineage: Eukaryota > Fungi > Ascomycota > Sordariomycetes > Hypocreales > Nectriaceae > Calonectria > Calonectria pauciramosa. The sequence continues at coordinate 576,495 of JAACIZ010000023.1, read as the reverse complement.
GCGGGCCGTGATGGAGCCATACCCTGCATCTTCGTGAACCCATCGCATTTACCCCTTTCTCCGCAGTCGGTAGTTTTAATGGCGCTATGAATGGCCAGGTTACACTAGGTTATGCCTTCACTATGGGGCACTACCTGTGGAACTCCGCTGGCTAAAGAACTGACACAACTTGTATAATCGGCATTAATTTCACGTATACTAGCCTAATCATTGTACATTTCCGAGTTCAAAAATGTCCGATGGGAAGATTGCGCTCCGGTTGTTGATTAAGTAAGTCAATTGGCATGAAGCTAATGTTAACGTGTGCTTGTCTCCCCTTTTTTCCGGCCGTTTACCTTCCTGTCTTTTATCGGCTATTTTTTTTCTTGAAGTAGGAATGCTGAATCGCCGGTGTACCATCTCCAGCATCTTCTTGGAACCTTTCCAGTTTCAACACCGCCGGTGCCAAGACAAGACCCGTTGTCATGTACCGAGACGCACCCTGGAGGTGGATTAAAATGACAAGGACTGCTTGGCGCCTCCTCATTGAAACCTAGTAGAAAAGCCTTCAATCGCTTCTGAAAGACATTGAAAACTTTGCTGTGCAGTAGAATTGTCTTTTTCTCTGCCCGTTTCCAGCGTGGTAAATTGTTGATTCGGAGACCGGAAACCCCCAAACCACCGATTGTCTGTGATAGATAGAAGTGGTATGACTCTAAGCAATCTAAGAAGGCAAATAAAATGTATTGCATATTAATTCATGATAAGTCAGCAGCATCGGATAGGCGGTCGCGCCTTTTCCCATTCGACAGCCGCAAATATCATGATTCACTAAAATATTGTGATGAAAGAAAACAAGCTTACCTCAAACTTTGAAAGTATATTTCCCCATGTTTCACGGCATCTTGCACTGCGACAAGATCAAGACACGCATTTTTACTTTTCCAGGTCAATTACGTTCCCGTATTTCCCGAGACCGGGATTGTGGTTCTCCGGATGGTGGGCGATCCCACGTTAGAGAATCGACAAGGGTGCTGCTCAACTAGCGTCCTTCCTCCCATCCCCATTGGCCTATTCTCCATATCTGTAACGTATTGCTCCTCGCCAGCAGCAATCCGACCACAGAAAACATGATCATCCGGAGTCCGGTAGGACCATGGGGTCGTGCTCAATGCACCAGTCCTCGTTCATCGGATGGGACGACAGTAGATGGACTCCAAATTCTACGATGTCAGATGTGCCACTAACCTCGACACGACATCATACGCGGCTGCGAGAGCTTCCGTGAAACGGCGCTGTTAGCATTACGACTAAATTTGATGGCAAGAAAAAGAAATCTTATTGAATCACCGTGGAGGAATCAAACGGATATAATATGGCCTGTCGCCTCTGCAATACTCATTTCATCACTCAATCAACACACGATCTTCCTACTTCTATATAATCATTCAAGAGCTGGGCTCTGTTTCCATTCATTGCTATATAATTCTTTCATTTCTGAATTGATTTCAGTCACTACCATCAATCTTTACTCCATTACCGCCAAAATGAAGTGTGTTTCCATGCTCCTGCTCGCTGCTGGCCTGGTGTCGGCTGCTGTTGTTCCCGTTCACCCGGCCGAGCGCCGTTCAAGTCTTGCTGCCCGTAAGATGCCGGGTCTTGCTGGAGAGGCAGTTCGAGTCGCAGTATATGCGAGAGAAGAAGCCCCAGCTGAGGATGAGGCTGAGGGCGAGGGCGAGGGCGAGGCTGAGGCTCCGGCGAAGGACCAGGCTCCGGGCGAGACCCAAGGGCTTACCACGACCGGAGCCGCGGCAGAGACTGGAGCGCCGGGTCAGACCGAGGCGCTTACTGAAACCCAGGCAGCCGAGACGCAAGCTCCAGCTGAGACCCCAGAGTTGATTGAGACTGCCACGCCGGTTGAGACGTCAGCCGAGACGCCAGCTCAGACGCTGGTAGAAGAGACACCTGCGGAAACACCAGAGCAGACCCTTGCACCAGTTGAGGGCGATGCCAATGGGAATGGTATCCCCGATGCTCAAGAAGGTCAGGGTGAGAATCAAAACCAGGAACAGAACGAGGGACAGGACCAAAACCAGGAACAGGGACAGGTCGGCCAGATTGGTGGCAACCAGGGCGATCTTAGCCAGGCCATCAACCTTGCCCCCCAAATCGAAACTATCGTCGGTCAAATGAACATGGGAGGCGCTCTGAACTTAGGAAATGTGAACAATATTGGACTGGGTAACCAGGTCATCGTTCTGTCGCAGCTGCAGCAGCTCCGTACGCTCCAAACATTGAACATTGTTAGCAGTAATGATGTCATCATTCTGATTAACAATGGCGTCCTTGGAGTGAATGGCCTGGTCAATGGTGTACCCCAAGGCGTTGTTATTGGTCAGCCTCAGGTTATCAATGTTGGAGGCAATGGTCGAGGCAATGGTCGAGGCAATGGCCAACCCCAGGTTGTGAATGTTGGAGGCAACGGCCGAGGCAACGGCCCGGCCAAAGGTAAGAACTCTGAGTCTCTTTCCAAACCTTTTACTAATATATCATACCTAGTTATCGTCGCCGGCCACCGTGCTTGAAGCAGGAAGCGGTCAATAGTGAGACTCGTCAATGGTTGAGATGGATGCAAGCATTCATCTACTAGTTGGGATTTATGAAAGAGGGGTTGGGATCATTAGGTGCTTGTACCTTGACTGTATAGGAAATCCGCAGAGTAGTCGCTAGTATACTAGGCCATCAAGTATATCTTGTACCCCCAAGGAAAATCTTTCCCAATTTCGAGTCTTTCGTAAACTAAACGCCACCATATGCGTTGTTTGTTTACCATGTAGTAACCACCGCCAACTGTTATTTTGCAGAATTATTTGCAGTGGCGGAAGAGAAAATCACCGAGTTGAACTTTGCGCTAATAAACTATACAATAACCAAAATCAAGCAGATGGTCGAATACTGATCGGTCGATTTCCATAAAAATGTCCTTTATCACGTGGCAATAGGAACTTCAAAGTGTCTGGTAATATTTGTTTAAACACCTAACATACATAATGATTCTATTTATTCCCTGCGTTACTGCATGCAAAAGAATAGACGTAGTAACCCTGAGATGAATGTTGACGTTCAGATTGAAATTTCGAGAATTGGTTTGAAAAATCTATCCTGTCTATACGTCATGAATGGAAAGGTCATCCATTCACTCGGCGAGGAGTCGTGGACAATGATAGTCACTAGGCCTATCTAATGACTAGTGCTTGTGTGCACCATGCAAGCATTGGCGCCCAGAAATAGATCGAGCGACAACATTGGATGTCGCCATGCGCTGAGTGACAGTTTCATCGTCCACGGCGCGGGCAGTCTGAGCCCAATCTTGCGGAATCCAAGTAGCATTTGCCCAGACTGGTCGACCACCAACTAATGTGAGAAGTACCCTGTTTCGCGCAATCTCATCATCGGGCACAGCTCGGGAATCCATGAAATCTTGATCAAGTACAAGAAGATCGGCGAACTTGCCCTTCTCAAGAGATCCAATTACCCTTTCTTGTTCAAGATATGTTGCTGCATTCAAAGTCATACCGCGCAACGCCTGCTCGCGGGTCAAGGCCACCTGTGAGTCAAGTCTGCCAATATACTGAGGACCAAAACTAGAGGGTGAGTTTCGATTAGTAGCATCTCCACTACGTGTGACGCCAACTTTGAGGGCCAAAAATGTGTCGAGGGGGTCGACTGGCCAATCAGAGCCGTAGGCTACGAGACCTCCGGCTGAGACTACTTGTGCATGTGGTTCGGTTCGGCTCATGCGCTCACTTCCGAGAGTTAGTCGTGTTGGCTCATTCCAATACGTCGCCTTCTGAGCCCATTGGTATGACATGATTACTGGGATCCCGCGGGCTGCAAATCGGCTCAGATCATCGGGGTGGACGAGTTCCGCGTGGGCGATAGCAATTTGTGAAGGCGAGAAAGTTTGATTCATACTGTCCGCTGCGTTGAAAACCCTTCGCACTGCTTCATCACCAACTGCATGAATATGCAGGCCCTGGTTAATGCTGAAAATGGTACTGAATAAAGTATTAAGTTGCGCTGGTGTCACATTAGGGATGCCAAAGTTGGTGCCGGCTACCCAAGTGTTGGAGCTGTTGACAAGATAAGGAGTCACCAAAAGTGCTGATTGAGAGACAGCTGGCAAAACACCGTCGATGAAAAACTTAACGTGTCTCCAGAATTCGCCCGGCTGGGAGGCCACCATGACCCCGTCGTCAAATTTCTGGCTGGCATTCTGAGCCTGAGCGGCAATGAGAGGGAAATCGACAGAGCCGAAAATACCAAAAGCGTTAAATACACGAGCCGTAAGTCGGTTCTCGCGAGCAAGAGTCTTCCACACATCTGATGGCGTTGCCAGGGCATTTAAAATGGTAGTGAAACCTTGCTGGCGTAGAACGGTGAGACCAGCTATGGCAGCGTCGCGGTCTGAAATACCTCGGTTTCCGGACAGGGCACGAGCACCGGTCGCAGCGTTTTCTTCAAGAACACCGGTGGGAAATCCGTTGCCATCTTTACCAATACGACCACCATCTGGGTTTGGTGTAGCAGCCGTGATGTTGAGAATTTGGAGGGCCCGAGTGTTGACCCAAACATTGTGTTGATTGGTGGCGATTAGCATTACAGGGCGAGTGGTATTCAACTGATCCAGCATGGTTGCGTTCGCATCTCCATTTCTATCAGTAAATCCTTCTCGGTCCCACTCAGTGACAGTGAGCATGCTGTCGTTGGCTGCATTGGATTCGTTATCCAGGCATTGCTGGATAGTGCTAAGAACACGCGATAAAGGGAGCTGCTGATATCGAAGAGAGCAACTGAGCATGGCTCGACCAGCATCCATAGGATGAACGTGAGCGTCTATCAAGCCCGGGACTACCGCCCGCCCTTGAAGGTCCACAACGCGAGTTTGATTTGTCGCATCTGGTGTACAAGCATTCCTCTGCCCAATACACATAATTGTGCCATTAGAGAAGGAAACCTCTCCCCCTTGAAACACGGTGGAGTTTCGGTCCATTGAATAGATTGTTCCATTCGTCAAGATAGTTTCAGGAGTTCCTGACTGAGCAAGGCTCCCAGTCACTCCCAGTAGGAGTGTCAGAACTTCTCTCTTCATTTTATGGATTGTAAAGATAACACTTCGCATTGACTGGGTGTTTGAAAGAAGGCGAAGAGCTGTAACGAATTTACTAGTGCAGATCCTCAATGTCTGGATGTTCTGAAGACTTTATATGCAACCAAAAGTAGGATGTAGTCAGATCATAATTTTCAATTGGAATTGGAATCCTATTCGGGATGGATGCCGCGGCCTCGCCTCCATTCGCATTATTATCGGTTTCTTGATAACCATGCGCTAAACTTTAACTCGGACGTTGTCATCCAATAACCAAATCGGGGCAATACAGGCGCCGAGATCCCGGCACTACGCACTAACGAATATATACGCCAAAGTCTATCATGAGCTTATTGGTGGACAGTGCGTGCTGCATAGTGGAGAAGCCGAATATCAACTTTGATTCAATATCTCCTGTGTCCACCTTGGGTGGACACGCTCATCTTTCAACAGGCTCACATTGAAGGATGAGTTGAACGTTGAAAGTTTTCCCAAGTTTTTCGCTTGTTCCTTTTTACCTCATACACCCAAGATGTAGACAAGGCTGGATGTGTATAGAAATAAATACCGTTTAATGAAGGTAGCTTTTCTCTTGAGACACAGCTCACGATACACCAAACTAGAGAAAAATATTTCTAATGGGACTCCTTCCAAACATTCTTACAGCCACTAAAAGCTGGAACTGAAATGGCATTGTTTCATTCTTGTTATCACACCTCCGTGGCGCTCAAAGCCGGGAACACAAGTACGGCACCAGAACACTCCCAATCGCCCCTCATATACAAGAAAACAAGGTTCTTCAGAGGTAGGAGATAACTAAAAGTCATATCAATGAGAAAATTCAAAAGCAAATTGAGACCGTTGGAGTAAGCTGTTGTAAATAATTCCTGTTCAAGGATTGTAATTACCAACCCCAGTACACAATTGGTTGTGTAGCGAAACAATGCGTGCATAGGGCGCTCGAACAATTCCGCATAGCCAAATAATCTATTCAAATACTCTCTTTTCTCAAAAAAAAAAAAAAAAGACCCTGGGGCATTCATTCTTGCATGGAACACCCTGAGGTTTCATCCATTTCCCCCTGAGGGTGGGGAACAGCAAAAGCCTGGCAAAGTTTCTTTCAGAGAAGCTTGACGTTAGAGTTGTGCCAAGTTGGACGTATATGTATAAAAATAGCATAGCAGAGGCACGCGCTACCATTTATGGTCGTTTTTTAATCATTCCATATTGTTCGAGACCGCTTGCAGGGTTAGTTCCAATTGCCCTTGGTTTGAATGACTACCCATCATTCATAGTCTGTAAATGCATCTAATAAAGCGCGGTTAATGATATTGAATGCCGAAAAAAATCGAATTGCGCTAAGCGAAAGTGCGCATGGATTTCTCGCCCAATGAGGCAGCCAAGCGTCATCGCCATCTTGCGCGCAAGCAGCAAGCAGGCATTCAATAATCAAACCAGCCAACGCACAAGCCCGGACTGACCATCCAGTAATGCAGCACCGCAGGGCCTAACCGTTTAGGTTGATGTAAGACCTCAATTTCACTCTGTTACGTGATTTCTTATTCTTCAAGTTGCCTCTAAGTTTGCGAATTTGACTCAGCCGTAAAGTTCTACTAAAGAGCATTGGTAATTTTTGGGGATAAAACGAGGGGCTCTCGCAGTCTCTCACTGTCAAACACGACGCGAAAGAATGAAAAAAGCGCTTTTTTAACGGATGAGTTCTCCTATTGGTGTGAGGATGGAAAGACCAGGCGGCTACTGAATATGGGCTAACAAATCATAGCGACTGTTCACGCTGCCGTCCCTGCCCCGACCCCATACTACACCGTGTGTTCCTTTCGAGCGCTAATCGAAATTTGCCAATTAGTATTGTTAATTCTCACAACAAAAGCACTTTTTTCGGCTCTAAGGCGGGAGCTGGATACCCTAAAATGGTTGTCCTCGTTGTATGCGTGGTGAAAAGTGCGTCAGATTTGTTTCTAGGAGAGTTGATACTCATTCTTTCCTGCAAATACCTGCATGCCAAGTCAATACACTGCCGGATTTCTTACCCAGTGCGCTGATTTTCCTCATCTGGTTATAAGCAAGCGACATTCTGATCTCCTTTGACACGATGAAACCATGTGAACACGAGCATCATGTGAGGAAATTCAAGGTTACGTTGTGAAATGATATCAGAGGTCCGAGTGATTCAATCTGCACTAGGTAGGCCTTTTTGTGGACAATTGATACAACCTAGTTTCACAAGGATTTATATGGGACACTCGGTGCTGATTCTACTTGCGAAGATACCTCGCCGATGACTTTAAAATTTTGGGAACACTTTAACTCAACAGGCTTGTATGTAATACACTGCCACAGACCGCTAATGAAGAAGTCTCTCAACATCAAACGTAATATCCACTAGAGGATAGGTTGTTCTATTTCCAGACAAGGTGCCTTCGACTGGAACGTCCCCAAAGAATTCAGTTACCGCGTAAATGGATTCGCCAATTTGTACAGATGCTACAGTGGATCCGCCATTCTCCAACACAGTGTTAGGAATAAATCCGAGGTTTTCTGCCTCCTTCCAGCTACCATCGCGTGACCTAAGGACTACAGTTCCGTTGGTATTGTCGGACATCAAAAGAACAGTGCCAGAGTAACGAGGAGGCAAAAGGATGGCATCTGTATCTGCACCAATGAACTCATCGCCCTTGGTTATGGGGATATGGACTGGAACCCCCTTCGAATCCGTTAGGTTCATCCTGTACAACTTTCCATCTGACAGGTCAGCCACAACAAGAGCATTTCCACTCCTGGCTAGCCCTTCAAACCCTTGAATAGTGTGATCAGGGTTAGAAGGCGATTTGAGATACCATGGCTCAATAGATGAACCATCTGCACTGATGCGAATGATGCTGCTTGGAAATGAGCCCAAGACGAAGGTATTTCCGAACTCGTCATGCTCAATGTCCTGATATCCAGTATAGATGTTATCCGTTAAAGCTGAGATGTTTGCCCTCCATAGCTCTCTATCATTTACCAAATCATATTTAACCAAGAAGTTGTCTCCGGATATATTTTTGCCCTTGGTGTTAAATGGGCTACCAGCATTAATGAGAATAGACAACCGGCCAAGGGGATCCATCTTGACACCGCTAGCGTGAAGTGAGGGATCACCACTTAGTCCTGTAGCACCATATACCGAAACAATCTCGTTCTCGTATGGGTCGTAGGCTGCAACGGTACTGCTGTAAAGGACACTGGAATATGGTTAGCCAACTATGGCTCATTTGAAACAGCTCATCTCACCTGAAGTAGACGAGACATCGTTCGGTATCGAACCAGGCATTCTCAGGATATAGCTGGTATGCTTCGATGGTTCGATCACCAAAAATAGATTGGCATGTCTTGTGACATGGGGCTGACCATATCCGTCTGGCAGCCAGTGCCAAAAGAAGAATTTGAACGATCATACTTTATTTTAAAAATATCCTGCGATGATGTGCATATGATAGTGGCTTCGGTGATCGAGATTCTCGTGTGAGGTTCTGTCCCAAACAATTTATACGACGAATCGACGTGCTCTGCGCTTCTTATATTGCTTTTGTTTATTTGTCATGATGAAATAGCTCGTTCGGGCCGATGACTGTCTCAGTTTATGTAGACGCTACACAGTAGTGTCTGTCAATCTTCCGTGTCTTTCGACTAATTGGAATCCATGGCCATGCTATGTCTCAGTCTCGGCAATTTTTAATCAGTCAACCTGGCGGCCTTCGAGCACTGTTTTCTTTTTATCTTATTATGGCCTTTTTATATGGGGCTCTTATTTCTAAGCCAAAGAATATGACCGGTCATGTATTCCGTTGCCCTCTCATTGTTCCGCAATCTGGATGAATTTCAGACAGCAAACGCTGGGTAAATTCGCACATTTTGGTGTGCGCTAGGATCATGGTAAGCCACACCTTTTAGTGTAATAATCACAGGAAATTCCATCATGACTAACCGCAAGAGGAAATGATCGACGCGACAGATCTGTAGTGTTGTCTTCGCGCCGTTGATCATAATTTGGCGTATTCAGTTCATATTGATGATCTCTTACTAGTCTTTTTCCTCAGTTCGGTTTCATTCGAGTAGCGGTGAGTGCTCGATATCCCAGGCCTCTTTTTCTGGATCACCGAGTAGAGCTAGGCTTCGAACAGGTTTCGTGAGTGTCCGAAACAACTTGCGAGCTTTTTGCAGTAACTCTTCCTAGCATAAATGGCGACATGATTTTGAAACATATTATTGTGGTATGACAGTGTGTATTTATAAATCAAAAGAAATTCATTCTGAGGTTTTAAGTGCCAAAATAGAATACAACTCATATTTTTACTCTTATCCTTTACTCCTCTATTTCTCGTAAGATTATGCATTACTGTTTAAATGGCAGGGCGGAGTGAGGCTCATATACCGCTGCTAAAGCCGAATAGTATCAGCTCTAGGCGGTCTTTAGAGGAGAGGGGGTTATCTCTTGATGAGAACCCCAGCAGTTTGTTCTGCCCTGCCCGCCTAAGCAGGCCTGTCGCCTTCAACCTCCTAACGTACGGTTCAGGGTTGATATTTTGAGGCTCATGCTTAAGCCTATGTATATACTCCTGAACAAAAGGGTGATTCCTCATGGCTGTTGTATCAGCCGAGTGGAATAGTGTACAACGAATGCTCTATGAGGTTATGTTGTACGATGATTGTTTGTTTTTTTGTGGTGGATTAAATCAGGCCAAGTTGGCAGGGAAGGGCTCTTTTATTAAGTCTTTATGAGGTTTCGGAGGTATTTTTCTAGGCATCAAAGTTTTCACCTCAAAGGTTTTTTTTTTGACCAGATTTTCATAAACTTTACATATACGGCACAATGGGTATTTGGGCCATAAACCCATTTTTTTTTATCTGCTCGCTGTACAGGCTGGAGCTGGATGTATATAGAAATACCGCTGCTAAGTTATGTATCTTGATGCATGTTGTTACTGTGATATTGCATTTTATGAGTTGACCACCGGGACCAAGTCTATGACAGTTACCTGTTCCGAAGAATCCAATGCACTCCATGGAGTAACCTTTTGACCTGCGAACCTTGCTCTAACAATTCTATGAGCTGCTTCTCCATCAATACGAATCCTAGACCTGCCCGTAATTTAATGCTATTCACAATTATTCAGCTACTTAATTACTTAGTCGACCTTTGGAATCGGAAGTCCATTCACAATCTCCATATCCAGCCCGAGAACTTCAAGCGCTTCCCTTGATTTATTTTCGCGTAGTAACAGTGCCTCTTGATCATCCATCATCACAAACTCATACTTTAGCAGTTTCCTCCCAACAGGTACGTTATACTGCTTCGATGTCTCCTCATCAACAGTAGCAAAATCAACAACCAGGCTGCTCTTCACTCCAAATACAGGATCCGAAGTCTCATATGGGTCGCCTCGAGGATACAATGCAGTGATTAACGTGTCGTATCCAGTTTTTCTCAGCATGAAATGAATATGCCCGGGTCTATTGGGATGACGGTGGAGGGCAGTGAGAATTTTGCCAACTGGCCCATCCATCGGGATTGGGTACGGGACCGGAACCACTGCATTAAAGTAGAATATACCGTCGCTATCGCTTTGTAGAATAGCGCGGCCATCTGGGTGTGTTCTGTTTGGATTTTGAACGTCGTAGAATCCATAAGCATCGCCTTCCCATACATCACAAGTAACACCCGATATGGGTCTCCCATGTGTATCCTTGGCGACTCCAATGACAAGCAGTCTAGGAGCATCTGGATCTTCATGAAGTACATAGCCGTTATCGGTGACCGGTGCATCATGGGTATGGAATGGACCCAGTACCGTTCCCTCGGTCGCGTTAGATGCCCGCGGATGATTTATAGCGTCAACGAGTAAACTAAGGCCCAAGATGTCGGAAAGCAAGATCAATTCGGCTCGTTTATCATCACTGATTTGGCCGGCAGCTGTCAGAAGATTGATACCAGTTTGCCATTCCTCGGTGGACAAACATGTCTCCCGGGCAAAGTCGTGCAGGTGGGTCACCAGACGGTCAAGAATATATCTTGTTCTTGGATTCGGGCACTGATTGTTCAAAATTTTCACATTTTCTGTAATATTATCCGTAGTTAAATCCTTCATCGGAGGAGGCTCGGTGGTCAATGGGGCGCATCGGGACATGGTGTGTTGATGGACGTGGGAGTGTTTAGAAAATTGATGAGACCAAGGACTGAGAGGATGATTATACAATCTTCGCAAGGCAAACGATGCTTTGGATAAGATTGATCTCACGTCATCTTTATGCAGTCACAAATGCCACAGTTTCACGAATCGGAGAGCTTGTTGCCGTATATCCGGCACCGTGAGCACTTGCCGGCTTCTCCGAAAAAAGAGGTGGCGGATACTCCGCAGACATTGACTGGTCAGCATTTTTCCTCCCCACTCTTCCCCGCGCATCCAAGCGCCCGCGTCATTTCTACCTCGGCCAGAACTTTTCAAATCTTATTACAGTCAATGGCTAGGTGTTAGCCGCGTTCAGTTCGAACTACGGAGCGAGAAGTTCTGGAATTGAAACTCATTACAACCGAGTGTGCGACGATGTCCGACAATGCGACAGTAAAAGGCCAATGGCCAGGTGGGGCCCACGCGGCCATCTCTTTCACAATGGACAACATGGGGGAGGCAGCCGACATTAACCGGAAGCTATGGCCCGAATCTAAACCCATTGGCCATCATTACACTGTCACCCAAACTATTCCACAAATGCTGAGTCTTCTTCAGAAATACGACATTTCTGCGACTTATTTTATCGAGTCATGGAATATTGAGATTTATGGGGATTTCATTCTTGATAACATTGCAGCGGCTGGTCACGAGATCGGATGGCATGCTTGGCAACATGAAGCTTGGTCAAAGCTCAAGAGCAAAGAAGAGGAAAGAGCGAACTTTGAACGCAGCTTTGGCCCGACAGGAATCAAGCAATTTGTGGAAAAGGGCCAAGATGGATATTCTGGCTTCCGACCACCCGGAGGCATTATTAACGGCGATACCACTCTCAACCTGTGTCGGGAATTTGGAGTGAATTATATCAGTCCAGCGGGAGAGCAGGCTGCGTCGTTCAATGTTGGGTCTGAAGGCGATAAATTGACGGTGCTGCCTTTCAAATGGGCTACCGTGGACGCATACTATTACATGGAGACATTTGCAGGTCTGAGAAAGATGAAAGCCGAGTATCCAGTCACCCCACAAACGCCCAAAACGCTCGCCCAGAGATATTGTGACGAAGTCGACAGATGCATAGAGTCAGGAGGGTTTCTCTCTCTTCTCTTTCATCCTTTTCTCACAAATACCCCGGAAAGGTTAGAAGCAATGGAAACTGTGGTGGCGTACTTGGCTCAAAAGAGAGTCAATGGTGATATTTGGCTGGCCAGGTGTAAGGATGTTGATGCTTATATTAGAAGTCATCCGGGCATTGTCGGAAATGATGCTCAATTGGATTTATCTGCGTGGCGATAGGAGAACATCAATTCTTCCTCAACGCTGCCGGTGGAAGTGTTGTGGGGATTGATATCAAATATAGTGTAGACCAGTTACATAAATAGCAATAGAGCATACGCGAGGACTAATCCTAGAGGTTTCATCACCCATTCTCAGCACCAACTAGGTTAAACGGCTGGTGAACTACGCTGTATTCCGAGAAGCAGGCAGACTGAACTGTCTAGATATCAAAGAATGTCAGGCTAAGAACATTAGATAAATAATAATTTAAGGTGATTTACCTATTAAAACATACTATCACAGCGCTCTGAGTAGTATTTATACTAACGTCTTGGAATAGAAAGTCGGTGGAACGCAGTAGGGTGCCTACCCTAAGGTTCACCACGATATGCACTATTAGGCCAACAGCTACATCACACGTACCAATCATAAAATGGACCACCTAGTTTTTAGTGTGCGAATTTCCCAATCCAACCATGCGCTATTAAATTTACAAACTCACCCCTTGTCAAAAATATTTTGGAGCGGCTGGGCTACAGAGTCGCGACAGATTTAATTGTTGACATCGACACAGAGTTGGAAGTTGTAAAGCAGACGGTGATTGTGGCTCAAGACAATGATTCAGCAGAGGCGTTTTTTTACCAGCTTTGCCATCCGATTTGATCAACGCTATTCCAGAGTAAGCCGACCAGCTGGTAGAACTCAATTAATCCGAGACAGCTTCTGCTACTGTCGCATCCGGGTCCGTGCTACCCTGCAAAATATTAGCATAATAAGCTTGTTTAGCTTGCTGTCCTTACCAATTACGGCTCGAGCTATTTGTAGTTTTTCATCCGAGCCCAATACGCAGCACGGCCAATAGTGGAGACTGCCGAGCATCTTCGATCTCGTAATAGTGGACACGAAGTTACCCCGTATCTCGGACTTCGCCATAGTGGATACTGCCCAGCATCTTGGGCATCGTAATGGTGGAATTTCTTTACGATCGGCTGAGACGGGACTCGGTTGTCAGAAAAAATTTGTTATTTGTTTGGTCCGTTGAAGCTCTTGGTCATTGCTAAAAGCTGCCTCCCGCAGGGATGGCGAAACAGCATATAAGATGCCATCTACCTGCTATCACACCACCACGGCATCCTCAATTTCACTTGGTTCTATTCCTTTCCCTGCAGACCTAAGTATTCCCTGGCTCGCTTGAATTCACGTCTTTTATGATGCTTCCTCATCCATTCCTTGCTAGCTTGGCACTCATTGGAGTGGCTGCCGCGAATCCCTTGCCCCGCGCTGGCGATGGCTGCACTAATCCGGCTATCCGCAAGGAGTGGCGGGAGTTGAGCAGCGCAGAAAAGACCGAGTACATTCGCGCCGCCGTGTGCTTGCGTAGCCTGCCCAAGGAAAAATACGCAGACGTGTCCGCCGTTACTACGCGCCTGGACGACCTGACCTATACGCACTTTATCCTCAACCCCAAAATTCATTTTGTGGCCAACTTCCTTCCTTGGCATCGCTGGTACGTGCAGCTTCACGAGAACCTGCTGCGCTCCGAGTGTGGCTTCAACGGCACCCAGCCGTATTGGGATTGGAGCATCGACGCCGACGCCAACAACATGCCAAACTCTCCCCTCTTCGACCCCGTGACAGGCTTTGGCGGCGACGGAAAGCTCACTGGAAGTAACGAGCCTGGTTTCCAGCGATGCGTGGTCGACGGCCCTTTTGCCAACACCAATCTGACACTGGCAATGGGATGGCCCGACATGAACATGCCTGGCAACCGCCTGCATTGCTTCACACGCGAGTTCAATGGTGGCATGGGAAATGATGCAGACGGCGTACCGATTATCGGCGATATGCAAGCAGGGGCTTACAACTCTAAAGTCATGAACACAATATACGGCTTCCCAGACTTTTCCCAAATGGCAAACATGCTTGAGGGCTTGCCTCACGCACAGAGTACGTCTTTTTGGCCTTGGCTACTACGCAGAATGCTAACACACCAAAGTCCACAGCATCGTCTTTGGTGACATGGGTCCAGCTACCTCGCCTAGCGAACCTCTCTTCTTCCTACATCATGCCAATGTTGACCGTGCTTGGGCTAAGGTATGCTATGATTCCTTTCCTTGTTTGTTTAAAAAATAAAAAAATGCTAATTCCTCTCAGTGGCAAGGTCGAAATACTACCCGACTGTCCGATTACACAGGCTTCAATGACCCGGAAAAGACACTTTCGGCCTCGACCAGTGATGGCATGCCCGTTCTCGAGCTTGCTGACGTTGAACCCGTTGTAAAAGACTATATGGATTCTCTCGCTGGACCTCTCTGCTATACCTATTCATCGATGTAACGCTGTTATGATGTAGGGGGGGTGTACTAAATAAAGATATCTTGGCCATAGTTAGAATTTGCATTTTTACCTGCCTTATCTGTTATTTAATATATAATGAATCTATTTTAAACACTTCATCATATTTGTTGCTAATGATTTCCGCCACTTGGACACTGGGCCCCAAAAAGCTTTACGAGATTGAGAACTAAATTATGTGTAAAGTCATGATACTACAAGCCAACATACGACGAAGCAGATGTTGGAAACATCTTGGTTGCTATTACTCCATGGCCTTGACATGTAAGCTACCATTGTTGCGTTCGTATGGATATTGAGGAACGAAGATATGAGGACGAGTAGTGAGGTCACAATGATAAGCTGACAAGCTTCACAAGTTAAGAGCGTCGCCAACATTCACGTAAAGTTGTATACTCCTACAATTACTGTGCTGGTCTCTGGATAAATGGTCAAGTAATCGTCCAAGGATCTGGCCGTTGGGATATATAGCCGCTCAATCGCCTGTCGCAGATGCTCAGAAAATAGAATTTTCCTAAGAATATGTCTTGGCCCGTTTAACAAAGCCACTAAACTCGGTGGTACGAGCGCAGCTCAAGTTCCCATCTCTGCCCCAAATGGCGACGACGAGTTGGAGTCGTTCCACAAGGTAGAGACTAGACAGGGTGCATTCTTACGGCAATCAAAGGCATAATCAGGACTACTCTGCCGAAAAGTCTCCTCCACGCCACGGACTGACTTTTCACTTACAGTTACAGGATAAACCTAATATTTGACATGGGCACGCTTGGTCTGAGAGACTGTGTGATTCAGCAGTGTATGCAGATGGAGCACCAATTTGCCTATAGTATCAATAGTAATAAGACCCAAACAGTAGCTCGAGCAAACATAAAACATCTTTGCAAATTGCTATCTGAGTAATTGACCCGCTGGTATTTATTGGTTCGTCTTGAGCAAACGTAAAGGTAAACAGAAACAAGGAAGTCAGTCTTTCAGGCTTAAACAAGGAACCAGTATCTCAGAGACTATGGGTAACAAATCCTTAATATTTCTTCTACTAAACAGAAATTCTCAGAAGATAATAAAGACAGGTTGATAAACTCTCAAAATATATTCAAATATTCACGAAGAAGATTTAATTTGCGGTGTCTTATCATTCAGTCAACCATTACTCAGGATACCGTAGCCTCTGATTATTTCTTAAATATATCCCAGTCGCCCCGAGGCACCCCCATGGTCACCACCTTTCTTTCATAGATTTTCCAAGCTTTTCCTTCGCTGGAATCAATCTTGATGAGCTTATCATGATACCTTCCCTCTGCGAAGAATTGTTTTCCTTTGTAAAAGTGGATGGCGCGACAGTAAGTCGTCGCGGTCGCAGTGTCATCGGTGCTGAGCTCGATGATCTGGGTTGTCAATGCGTGCTGTGTATCGAGATGCTCAATCCCATTTCGCATCATTTCGGTAACATCATCAAGGCCGCTTGTCAATGTGAGTGGCACCGGATAGTCAAACACAATGTCGTTTGTCAGGCACTTTTTAAATAGTGGCCAATCCTTTGTGTCATAGACAAGGGCACAAAGTGCGATTGCGTTTCGGATAAGCTCATGATCGGATGTCTCAGGCATCTATTTATCAAAGTTCACATTAATACACAGTATTTTTGTCTTTAGGGAGCAAATAATTTACCATTGAATAACTTGTTGCTGGTGATGTACTTAAAGAACTCTGATGGTGTGATGGAAGGAGATATGTGTCCCTGGAGGTCCATTGCTTAATATATAGTTAAAACGACACCGACATAGCGGGCTTTTGTCAGGCTAAGTCCATATCAGTTGAATGGATTTCGCCCAAGATTCTCAATCTATTGCCTATCATGTCCAGTTAGAGTTTTTAACTTGAACAAAGTTTGCAGTTTTACTTGCGAGAGATGCGGAGATGCGGAGATGCGGAGACCATGCTTCCTAAGCAAAAGTGGTCGCATAACGTTATACATTATTAACTAAAGTTATCATTGCAATCAACGTGGAATAACCACAGCAGACGGTATCAATTGCAAATCCTCATCTGCTACTAAATTTCCAGTAAAATGGTAGCCGCGCATCTCGGACTCGGGCTATAATGCGGAAACACAGCCACGGTGCCATTTGTTCCCACGGACCCAGGGCCGGAACCCAGACGGTTCCAGCGCGTCAGGTCTCGGACCATTAGCAGGACCAATGGATACTGCCTCATGTACAATCATCACATAGACAATCGAGTGATGCTCCTTTTAGACACGGCACCAACCCTGCACACAGATGGCTTGGTTTTGGGCCTCATGGCCCTTTACTTCAGGGAGATAACACAGTTGATGATCCTTTAGCATGCAAATTGATCCATTGCGGCTACCCACTGCCTTCACTTGAAGAAAGTGCCAAGTTGATCCAATGACATTAAATCTGAAACCTTTTACAGTTAGCTTTGTAAACACCTCTATTTGGTGACTTATCCAAATTTTATACTACTATGCTGAGTGACATGCCTCTCTCAAGAGAGCTTTTTGCAGTAGTCAGTCTATTCGACGTTACGTAGCATTAGGCCGCTTCGTTAACTCCTGTATTCCGGTTACCGTCTCTGTATGTTCCGTCTTTAAATCGCGATGCTTGATAAATACGCTGCCTGTCATCGCAACCGCTGCCAAACATGTATACATGATGAACATATTTCTCGTGCTCCAAGCAAAAGCCTCCAGAACCACCTGACGCTGCGCATTGTCTTGAATTGATGCAGTAATGCCCACGTTTGCTGCAGCTTGGCTACCCGACAGAGCCTCGCGCAAAGATTTGCCAATGCCAGCAGCGATGAAGGAAGACTGCCGAGCATCCATGCTATTCTGGAATACCACACCCCCAACTACTACCGACAGAGACATGGCAACGCTGCGGATGAACCCCAAGGATGCCGTGGCTGCCGCAGTATCACTCTGGCTGACACTATTCTGGATAGCAACCATGGGTCCTTGGAACAGCAGGGCAGGGCCTAAACCACCGATGATTTCTAAACCAACTACCACTGACACAGACGTGTCAGTGTCGAAAATGATGTAGAGTCCTGCTCCAAGCGTCATGAGCACGCCACCGACCCAGATAAATTCCATGTAGCGGCCTGTGCGATTGATCACGACACCTGCCAAAATTTCCACGATGGCTTGTGTTACAATGAGCGGGAGCATAAGAACACCACTTCGAATGGGCGAGGCTTGCTTTACGCTTTGGAAGAACAGGGGTAGGTAATATTCCATGCCGATTAAGACCATGGCGTGAGAAAATGCAACAACGAATGTCGCATTGTTAGACCGGTCTCTGAAAATTCCCAACGGTACCAACGGGTATTTAGCCAGGCGGTTCTCAGTAAAAACGAAGAGCCCGATCGTGAGGGTTCCAAATACAAGTAGGCAAATAACCTTGGGGCTGTTCCACGGGAATATCGCACCTCCAAGATCCAGTCCAACGAGAAGCAGAAGTGTGATGGCCAGGATAGAAAACGTCCCGATCCAGTCGATGGCTTTGGCGCCTTCAACCAGCTTCGTCCGCGGATTGTGCACATCCAGAAACACAACCAAAAGGCCAAATGTTACGGCACAAATAGGCAGGTTGATCCAGAAGCACCAGCGCCAACTTGCAAACTCTGTAAACGCACCGCCGATGAGAGGCCCAGCAGAGCCGGCCAATGCCCACACAAAGCCCACAAACCCCATGTACATGGATCGCTCTCGCACACTGAAGAGGTCCGAGATAGTGATGCTGACCAATTGCACGAGACCACCACTGCCAGCGCCTTGCAGCGTTCGACCCGCAATCAGCATCGGCATTCTGATGCTCAATGCCGCAATGATGCTGGCAGCTGCGAAGAGGCCGACTGCCACGAGAAGCATAAGTTTGCGACCCCAGATGTCGCTGCATTTCGCCCAGATCGGCCCAGTAGCTGCGGCAGCCAGCAGATAGGCGCCACCGATCCAGACATAGCCCATAGCCGAGTGCAACTCAGACGAAATTGTAGGAACCGATATTGCTACAATTGTTTGATCCAAGGCGGATACAAAGAGGGCCAGCTAAAGCGTATGGCTCGTGTTAGCACGCTTGTGCACGATGGAGGCGGGTGGGTCAATTTACATAAAGCGCTGCTAATATGGAGTACAGACGCAATTTCGTGCGAATCTGAGGGCTTTCAATTTCGACAGCCTCTATTTCAGTGTCCCTGTGGAGTGCATCCGAAGTTGTAGATACTGGCGCAGCTTCATCTTGATTAATATAGTGGTTTGGCGGTGTATCGGCAGCCATAGTGATGATCGAGCTGGCGTCACGAAATTGGTTACAATATGTCAAACAAGGTCGAAATTACGACAAAGATGGTGTCAAATCTGAATAGATTCATGGAAACAGACTTATACCGATTTTTTTTCATTACTCATCTTTTCCCCTGCATGAGTCACGCCGAGGCAACATTCCCTTATTTTGCCTATCGCCCAGTACTCGTCACGCATTAAGTCACGTGAGTGCATTCCTTCGGCATTGAGTGCATCGAGAGCTGGAGCACAGTGAACTGAATTAATAACATT
Organism: Calonectria pauciramosa; assembly: GCA_017140785.1. Classification (NCBI taxonomy): domain Eukaryota; kingdom Fungi; phylum Ascomycota; class Sordariomycetes; order Hypocreales; family Nectriaceae; genus Calonectria; species Calonectria pauciramosa. Next base: position 556,928 of record JAACIZ010000023.1, on the reverse strand, counting down.
AGTGGACAACAGAAATCTCGCATCTATATAGATATAACCGAGTGATGGCTTCGTAATACTTAATAAAATTACACTAATGTGTGAGCTACCATGCAGAACAGCTTGACTGCTGCGCAATATTATTCTTGGCCAAACCGAAATTAGAATATCTCAGGTAAAAACGATTCTCAACAGGCAGGATTCTGCAAAATATAGTATTAGATAAATGTAAATATTCATGTATCATTTTTTGTTTATTGGACCTAAACATTCTCTAACGTTTTTGCAAGAGTCCCTATACCAAAGTGTGTACCAAAGTGTTAATAAACTTGCAGTCAATCAGGGACCCTATTGTGCCGAGACCATAATAGAGAGTGCCAAAGAATCCAATGCGATTTAACCACAAATCACAACGTCAAAGCTAGTCCCTGATAACACTATCCATAGCACTCTCACTGCTTGAGAATATGCTCCTTGGCAAAAGGCATAGCATAATCTCTCTTCCCCAGTGGGACCCCCTCCTTCCTCAGAATGGCATAAGCAATGGAGAGGTGGAAGTTTATGTTGGGGATTGCGGCGCCCATGGCAAACGCTTTCCCAGTGATATCCATGGGCCCCGCAGATGGCAAGTCTGTGGTTGCCACCTCCTCGCCAAGCTTGTTGACAGTGTCCTTGTCGGCCTTTGAAAGAGCCTCTTGAACTGTGGCAATGCGCGCATGCATGTCCGCGTAGGAAACAAGTTCATCCTGATACTGAATTGCATCCCTCCCGGATAGTCTGGCAAGCACCAGCTCGGAGAATCTCGTAGCCGCGTGGACCTGGAACGTGAGCGGTTTCATGTCCTCGTACAGTCGAGATTGAGGAAAGGTGGCTGAGTTAGGGTGTTCCTCTGTTTTGGTGAGGATCTGATCCAGAGCCGTGAGCACGAGCTTGGCCTCCACAATGGTGGCATCATACAGGGTGAAGACCATGATGGCTAGAAGTTCTTGAGGATGGGAGATTACAGCATAGAGGCGAAGAGCTGTTAGCAGATTGACGATGAGGGGCCAGGCAAGACAATCGCTCCACTGCGGCTTGCACTAATAGCTATGTTGACCAAGCTGCATGCCGGCAAAACATTAGTGCGAAACATGTCCACGAGTGTGGATCGCATTCCCCATCATTAGGGACAAGATGAGAGGCCAATACGGTTTTGACAATCGCTCACGGGGATCCATCCACTTTGTTGTAGCATTTACACAGTGCGATTGCAGATACAGACGATAATCTCGTCGGCCATGAATCGTTTGAAAAGGCTGATTATGACCGCTGATACCAATATTAAATTGAATAGTAAATGACGCAGTCAGCTTCTCAATTCTAGGTGACTATTTGAATACCAAAAACCGACAAATAGTTATGAGGCCAACAGGGGCAGAAGTCAGATGACACCCTGGCAAGTCTGGCTGTGGGGAACTCGGTATTCCACCCACCGAATGCTACTCAATTTGTTCTAGGCATGCAAAAAGATATAGGTACGTTGTGTAGCCCTACCCTCCGATTGATTATTCTTTGCAAAGCCAGGCCAGACCCCGGCAATTGCAGTGTCATGCGTCATCAAACTTTTCAATGGGGCGCTGCTCGGCGCAAACTATGGCTGTGTTGGCTGTGGGGCTGTGGCTGTGGCTGTGGAAACGACCGCGTCGAATGACAGGGATTCTCGGCAGCGCGTCGGTTATCGGTGCTTACTCCCGTCCCCGTCATCTCCGCGTCTTAGAACCAGCAAAATAGTCGATGCAGGTTTGAGGCTTAATACAGCTGTGCGCCAACGGTTGTGGGTTTGGCTTTACTATTCGCAAATTATATACCGGAATTCATGTGCCAATGAGACGAGGAGGCCGCCATGCCCAACACTGGAAAGCCAAGCCCGAGTTGTCATCTCTGTCGACAGAGGCGAGTGAAGGTTAGTCCGCGGTACTGCCAGTGATAGGATACATCATTCGCTAACCGATAATTAGTGCGATCTAACTAGACCTACATGCCACAGATGTATTACTTATGGAGTGCCGTGTCCAGGGTACCGGGATCAGCAAGATCTCATCTTTCACCACACTGATCCCCGTACCCTACACCCCCAATCTCCATCCGGCTCAACGTCAGCATCTTTTTTTCTAAATGTGCCTGTTTCTACCACTAGCAAATTGCCGCCGTCTTCGCAGCTCTCATTCGGGCTTCACAAAAGCCAGATTTTCTCACCATCCCTGACCTTGAAAAATGTCAAAGAACACTGGACAACACACTCTATACCCTTGGTTCTAGAGTGGTGCCCTTATATGCGAGTTTTGCATGATCTACTTCAAACGGTGCCCAAAAACCACCCTCTTGCCCTCGCTAGTCATGTATTTGCTCGAACATACATGGTCAATCGTTACCGTGCCCCAAAGGACTTGAGAGAAGTAGCCATGTACTTGGGAAAGGCAATACAGGCAACCTCGATGGCCATTACAGATCCAAAGAGGCGCAAAGAAGACGCGACAATTGCGGCGGTATGGTTGTTGGGAAATTATGAGGTTGGCTTCACTTATGACCCAATCGAATGGCACTAACAGCTAGCAGGTGCTTATTGGTGCTACTGAAAAGCGAGGACCAGATTCCAGTGCGTGGCAAGCCCATTGTCAAGGGCTACTCAGTCTTCTTCGAATCAGAGGGCCCCGTGGCCTAAGTAATCCGTCGGCGCGTCAGATATTCTGGCCCATTTTTAGTATCGTGGTAAGATTCCAACTACGATCCGAAAGAGACATACTTACATTAGATGCAGCAAAAGCAATACCTTTTGGCAAATCTTCCATGCCCAGACGTGGCAATGGAGTGGCTCGCAGTGATCCAAACAAACCTGCAACCTGAAGAAGAACTTTACTTTAACGTGGCAAAGTACATTAATTCTGCCTGCTGGATATTTTCACAGTTAATGCCATTGGTTATCAATGCCAGATTCCCTGAGGCTTGCGAAGTATACCCCGAACTGGTGCGTAGATTTGATGAGATGGAAATGGAAATGCTGGCCTGGGTAATCTCTCTCTCCCCGGATCAAAATGACCAAAACACAAAGTACCGGCACTGTTGGAACACCTGGAGGACCTGCCGTATCAAATTAAACTACCAAATCTTTTTGCTTTCGAGCCTGGTCGAGCATGCACCAAACTCTCTATTCTGGCCCGATCCTCTGAAACATCGGCGCGCAGCGTGTCGCGATGTCATCGCGTCCATGACGCGAGAAATTATTGAGGGATTGCCGGTGTCACTTGGAGGCCGCTCACCGGATTATAAACCCAACTCATCAACAACTGGGATCGATGCGTTTCGGCTGGTGTGGCCTCTGACCAACATCTATATGATTCCCTTGGTTCCAGTGCAATATAGACACATGGCCAAGAGGGCACTCGGGAAGCTTGGTGAAGAGATGGGGGTGATGCAAGCTCTGAGTCGATACCCGGGGGGTAAAAGATTTCCAAAGGAAGCAATGACTGATATTGCTATTGACAAAACGGTGGGAACGGACGGCTTTCTACCAGATATTTGTTCTCAATAAAAAGATGGCGTGATTTAATTAAGCTGTTTGGGTGGCGCTTGTAGTGCACGCTTATCTTGTCGCGGCAAATGGACCATCGGTGAATCTGCTGGGTTACATTTTACCCTCCTCCATGTTCAACGAATATAACTCTAAAAAAAAATAAAAAAAATAAAATCTAAGCCGGGTTGCCTCCAGCGAGGTCAAGGAAACGGGGATCCCCTACGAGTGAGAGCGTCCAAATGTGACCCTTGCCAATATTTTCCAAGCACATCGGCAGTCAGCAAGGCCGATGTGTGGGTCAGCCTTACAAGAATGCCGCTTTTCCGCATTTAGAAGCCCATTCGACGCCAAATTTCGCTAGACGGCCAATCGGACCCCGGCTTAGCGCGAGCGAAATGGGTAAGAACGTGCGGTTTCAGAAGGCCATGCGAGCTGAAATGGCACTGCTGATGGATCTGCTGCTGCGCCCACTAAAGTACCAATCTGATGATGCTGTTCAAGGCGAAAATCCGCGATGGCGAACCCGCCATTTTCTGGTTATGAGCAATGGCCAAGATATAAGTATCTCACGAAGCGCTCCTAACCAGTGTTGAATTATCATTCATTCAACAAAGTACGATAGCAGCAGCAAGCAAAGTGATTGTGGAAACCCAAAAAAATGGACATTCGAGCCCTTTTTAACAACGACGATTCTGATTCGGGCAAGCATGTCTGCCATACGCAATCCCTTGACGAAGGCGCGTCGCCCAAAGAAATGATGGCTGCAATTGACTAACCAAACACAGATGCGACAGAACCGTTCATCGGATCAATGTCATTTTACACCTTCAACAAGATTCTGTCCGGGAGTTGTGCAGCTTTTTCTTGCCTTGTCATCTTCGTCCTCATGTTCCTCCACGCCACGCACCTAAGCAAGAGCAACGAGCAGATCAAGTCCGTGTTAATCGTCCTGGTATTGAATTGAGAACTAATATTTTTAGAATCCTTCGGATTTCACTCCTCATTCCGTTCTGGTCAATAATTTCGTTTCTCAACGTCTGCTTCCCCAAAGCTGAAGTATACCTCACTCCGTGGCTTGAGCTTGTGCAAGCCATATGCTTGGGATCATTTTTCTTGTTGCTTTGCGAGTTTGTTTCGCCTAGCCGCACGCATAGAGACGTCTTCTTTGCAGCACTAGAGGTGAAGAATAAAAAGTCGTCGCCCGACAAGCAGAGTGGACTCCAGTGGTACCAGGTAAGCCGTTCTCTTGACTAGCCCAGAATTGCTTTTACCGACACTCTTTAGCGCATGTGGTTTTCCATCTTTCAGTATCCTGTCGTTTCCCTTCTGGTTGCCATCTTGACCGATATTACGGAAGCTACAGACGTTTATTGTCAATTCGAAAGCAGCCCGCATTTTGCAAAACTTTGGGTAAGACTCTTTGCTGACGATTAACGTTATAATTACTAACAAATACAAGTTGACTCTGATTGGCAAGATATCTCTTGCCGTGGCTGTTTTAGCTGTTCTAAAGTTTTTCATGCAACTCAAAGGCGATCTTGTTCACCACAAGCCAATGGCCAAGTTTGTCGCATTCAAGTTGGTCGTGTTTTTGACCTTTATTGAGGAGGTGAGACTGAATGCAACTAAATCAACCAGGAGCAATACTAATCAAAGAGAAGATCATCTTTTGGATCCTGGAAGACGTCAATGTCATGAAACCCACATCGATTCTGACCTGGGCTGATCTCCATATCGGCATCCCCTCTCTTCTCATTTGCATCGAAATGGTGCCACTGTCCATATTTTTCCACTACGCATACACCTATCAGCCTTACGTTCTCGGGAGTCTACATCTCCAACGCCCTCTCGCTGGAGATGTGGAGGGTTATTTGCCCCAGAGCTACCAAGGTGGACCTCTGGGCTGTGCGGCGTTCCTGGAGATGTGGAACCCAAAGGAAATCATCGAGGCAATTGTTTTTGGAATCAAGATGCGATCAGAAAGTATGAAGAGACGAAGTGATCAAAATCGGACAGGTGGAGGTGTATATGAGCCCGTCGGTGAGCGATATGGTATGTAAGTTATTAGAGGGTTGAACATCGCCCCGATTCACAGTTAGTCATCAGTACATATGAAAGTCATTATTCAGTGCCTGACCAGAATTACAATAAAATGGTTTCCATACGGAAATTTGTCCCAAAGAATGAATTTTATTGCTAAGAGATCACTTTGCTTACTTTGTTTTTTATTTGGTCCGACAGGAGACTCTCATCATCATACACGGCGTATGAGTCATAGAAAGACCCCTTCATGAACTTGGCTCTGATACCATACATTCGGTTGATCTCACTCGTGTCACTGATCGAGACGAGGTTGGGGGCCACTCATGCTGCTCAAGATCCTCAAGGTGGTACCTGCCTCGATAGACAGATACCATGCGTGGTAGAGTCGAGAGTGAGGTCAACCATGAGCCAGGAATATGCGACAGGCCTGTCTGATCACGTTGGAGGCACTCACAGCAATATTAGAGATCGTATAGTCCGGTCAGTAGTGTTGCTGTTGGCGATGGCGAAGATATTAGTCTGGCGCATTGGCCTATTGCCATTCTTTGCCGATCACTCAGGTTGATTTTATGCTACCAAGAGCAAGGCTTTAACAACATGCTTGTTACCTGCCCAATACGACCTTTCTTATTCCTCCTGCCATTGGCCTGGGCCTAAAACATCTAGCGAAGCCCCTTTCCCAACCCCGCACTAGATGATCCCGAGCTTAGTACTACTAGCCAATGATGTAAACTTCCGCCGCGGCTTGACTCGGAGCCAAGCCTAAGATACTGGTGCCAATTTTCCCAAGAGCCAGAATTGATTACACGGTTGATGTAGGTTCAAACTAGGGAACTGACTCTTACCCCTATGACCAGGACCTACAAAAGCCAGCATCTAATAAAACCTACCACTCCAATCAGAGGTCAACCATGTTTCAACCTCTTAGGTGGCATACACTTTGCGGTATGTGCACCTTGACTAAAAGACAAATCAAGCCCTTGAAATATTGGTCAACAAATTCCCCCAGTAATGCGTGCTGTGCTTAATGAGACAGCCACGGGTTTCTGTTGTTGAAATTAGGAGCTTGTGCTTTATTGTTGAAGAGAATGGCAATTGCATCTTGAGAACGAAAGTCATCTACAAATAAAAGAAAAGTACCTGCCAACTTAGTATGAGCTAGGACTTGTGTCAGTGAGGGGCAAGAAGCACCGGAAAGCACCATTCAATCATATTTTGATCCTCCTTCCGGCTCAGCCTTTACCCCGCCATCGCGCATTCCGAATCTCGGCAATTAGTTCCGACTTGGACCACGCAGCAGCCGCCGTATGGTATGGCTGTGGTTGGGATACTGGGCAAGAGGCTGTTAAAAAGGTCCTGTGGCGCCGTTTGAAAACTCTTGTCAATGAAATCTTCTCGCAATGGCTGTCGTTGCTGTTGCGGGTGGGTCCGGCGACCTCGGAAGTCTGATCGTAGAAGCGCTGGTGGCAACCAAGAGACATCGAGTCTACATACTGAGCCGAAAGGTGAGTCAGCCCTGCAAAGGGAAAAATCGGGGGGCCTTTTATTGAAACAAAGAATCTCGCTAATAGTCTCATGCTGGCAAAGCCCGCCCCCAAGAAAGCCCGTGAATTCATTGACGAAGATGGCCAGTCGTACAACCCTGTGCTCGTGATCAACTACGACGACGAGAGTGCCATGACGGCCCTTTTGAACAATTATCGCATCCACACAGTCATTTCGGCATTGTCTGTTGATTTTCAGACTGCCGCGAATGCACAAGAAGGACTCATTCGCGCTGCAGCCAAGTCGACATGCGTTCGGCGTTTCGCACCCTCGGAATTCAACGTCGACTATGACCTTCCCGATTCGATATTGCCATACCCAGAAAAGGAATTCCACGCCCGTGCTCGCAGAGCTGTCGAAGGCACAGGGTTGGAATACACGTACTTTTTATGCGGCATATTCATGGATTACTATGGGATGCCAAAAGTCAAATCCGTCTTGCGACCAATCTATTCGATTCTAGACTTGCAACACAATAAAGTATTCATCCCAGAGGACGGCCAAGCTATTTTAGCCACTACGTTAGCCAAGGACGTTGCAAGATATGTTGCAGCGGCAGTCGATTTGCCAAAATGGCCCAGAGTCTCGACCATCATCGGTTCCCGGCCCTCCATCGCTGAGCTTGTGGAACTGGCAACCCAGGCGAAATCTCCGACCCAGATGCAAATTGCGCATTACCCTATTCAGTCCTATCTTGATCACTTGGTGCCGCTTCTTCCTAGTAATGAATCTTTTATCAAGAACTTCCCTGGAGGTGAACAGCAGCTACATGCTTTGATCTGTAACCTGGATGCCGCAATCGCTCTGGGGGCATACGATATTGCCCAAACTTCGGATGGTGTCGATCTAGTTAAGGCTCTGGGTGATACTATCGAGGGTCCCTTGACCATTAGAGAAATGCTGCATTTAGCTTGGAGTAAATAGAAATGGGCCATGAATAGCGACATACGGTCGAGTCGTCAGAATGATGTCATATTGTTAGTGAGAGTTAGGCGCCACCCTTAAGTTGAATTCTTGCCGAGGGAATTAAACCTGCGACGATGCCTAATGGCGCATGCACCGTTGCATAAAATATCCCAAATACACTAGCACAGCAGTCGCTGTAGCAAAACTATAAAACAGTGCCTTTAAGTCACGATAATCTCTATTCTCAAAAGTGAAAAGAAAGAATGAGTATTTGCGCTTCTTTAACTAGAAAGTGTAGATGGACTTAACACCCGGCATTTAACCCCCCAATCTTTAAAAGTTTAGAGATCTGTAATTGACCGGATGGGGTTATGCTGTCCAGTTTCTTGGCCCAAAGGAACCCTTGTGTTCCAGCAAGGACTAACTTTAATCTCAGCTCCTATGCCTTGATCGAGGAGTCTAGTCATAAGTTTTAACCGGCTCATCGCTTTTTCATCGGTTATCTGCATTTGTTGCCTGGGATACATTGCGGAGAAGCTGCTGTTACATCCTTCGGTGTCAGCACCAAGTCCACAATAAATGCGGATCCTGCACAAATCAAGTAATGTCCGAATACTACCGTTGGTCTCATTACCTCAAGGTTAAAGGAGAAATTGGAAGGCTGAGTCTGCACAGCCATTCTCTTCTAGCTGAGCTCTGACCTTAGCCGCGGGGGAAGTTCCGAGATTGCCGTTGACTTAAATGCAAGAAACTCACTCCCAAAATGTTTCCATCAAAATTCTCTCACAGTGTTTGGCACCTTTGAATGTCTGATATCTTAATTTTAGTTTGAAATTAAGACAATGAAACTATTCTTACTGATTTGCGGAATTTCCTTTGCCCACGTGGTAGTCGGGATTAACATCAATCATCGTCGCGTGCATAGGCGCGACTCCACAGGCTCTACTGTACCTGCAGAGGTTCCAACTTACAATTTCACCATGCCTGTCGACCATTTCGACCTATCCAACAAGAAAAGATATCAGAATAGGTATCTTGTCAACGATACCTACTACAAAGCCGGAGGACCAGTTATCTTTTACGATTTCGGTGAGGTTGGTGTTTCTCCGTATCTTGCTTTGGAGCTTGCGGAATATGGTTTGTCATCCGCTCCTATGCGTCTTGCCGACCAGCTGCATGGTCTCGTTATTGGCTGGGAACATCGATACTATGGTTACAGTCGACCAGTTCCTCTTGATAGCATTACAGGTCTTCCTGAAGCGGGTATTTCCGACTACAAGTACTTGACAGTCGACCAGGCAATTGAAGATGTGGCCTACTTTGCCAAAAGTTTCAACAAGACTACTCTCCACTTAAACAATGGTATCCGAGACACAAATAATCTGGATCCTTATCATACACCATGGATCTTCCTGGGCGGGTCATACCCGGGCATGCGGGCTGCGTGGACTCGATTGAAACACCCAGAAATCATCTATGCATCCTGGGCCTCTAGTGCCCCTATGCAGACACAACCTGACGGGTCAATCTATTATAACCCTGCGGTGCGCTCTCTGCGTCAGAACTGCACAAACGATTTTGAGGCCAGTATTAAATATGTCGATAAGACTCTTACATCGGGCTCTCGCAGCGAAATTCAAGAGATCCAAGACTTGATCCAGCTTGTGGCAGGAAGTGATGGACTTGAGAGCAGCAACGTCACATATTCCCCTTTTGAGATTGGTTCGCATCTAACCGATACTCTTTCAATGAACGGCTTGTTTCAGTCCCTCGGTCCCGCGCTGACCACCTGGAGGATCTGCGACTACATGGAGACATTCGACGTCAACGCTTTTGTCAAGCTCATGAATGAAACTGTTTTGAACAAGAACGAAACAAAAATACTGTTAGATAACCCTGGCAATGCCAAACCAACCAAGAACGGAATCGCTGCTTCCCACGGGAAATTCGGCGATGCCCTTGCGTTCCAGGCCCTCATCTACGGCTACTATTCTGCCTTGAACACAAGCAGCTACGGGGGTGCTTCTTCTGATGGTATTGATAGCTTTACAGATAGGATTGACGAGATGAGTTGGAAATGGCAGTCGCTATCTGAAGTAGGATTCTTTATCGGCTCGAACGTAAGCAACCCGATCCAGGTGATTAGCAAATACTACAATGTTTCCGCGGTGCAATCGCTCACATACCGGAATTCTGATTTATGGAAAGCTCCAATATCCGAGATTCCTTCTGAACTCAACAACAGTCACCTCCTGGCCCTGGGCGGGTGGAACATCAAGGCCAGCAACGTCATGTTTACCAATGGCGAGTTTGATCCCTGGCGAGCCTTTGGCGTTTCCAGCGAAGAAAAGGCTTCCGGGGCACCGCGTCGGGCGTTGATACAAGAAGTACCTGCCTGCAACAGGCCGTCCAATGGTTCCGATGTGTTTGGGCTCCTGTACGCCGGGGCTGCGCACGTTAGTGACTTCACAGACTTATCCGGGTTGCTGGGTGACAATGAGCCGCCAAGCTCATTGAAAGAAGGCCTGGACCTATTTCTCAAGGCTTGGGATGTTTGGGTCCCGTGCTTTAACCTGAGTAGAGACGATGTTAGAAACCAGAAGAGGGAGGGTTAAGAGCTATTACAAATAATGCCAAAGGTAGTCCTGGAAACGCCGAGGTCCCCAACGCAGCACAAGTAGGCGCTGGCTTGATTCTTAATTTTTGTTATTGTCAGTTTGGTCTTAGTTATCTTGTTTCTAGCTTACTTCCAGCTGTTTAATATTATTTAGGTGTGTGTACTGTATTATTATTCCCAAGATTCTTCACATTTCAAAGTTTTCACTATTTGGTTCTCATGTTCTACCCTATAGAACATCTGATTTAGGCGTGTTGTCATTTCCCTCCGCCAAAATAAACCGTTCTCCTCGTCGCATGGCATGAAATTTGCGGGGGAAAAAGCCCACTTTCTTTATGACTGGCATTGATATGATGGTTGATTCTGTATTGAAGGCTACCCTGTTAATGTGTACAGGGCAATCAAGTATAGGAATGTGGTGTTTTTCTAGCAGAAGCGGCGACCGTAGCACCGAGACTCTGTTCTCATGCTACTTTCTGGATAATTAAATCGTTGTAGGTGTTCCCACACATGACAATACTTCCATATTTTCCAGTTGTCTAAGTGCTAATAGTGCATCATGTAACGAGCCAATAAACAATGCTGCAACAGACATGGACGAAGGTGAGTCTGGTCTCGGTTCTCGATTTGGAGGCGGGGGCCACTTTTTCGGCTTAGTCAGAAAACGCGCCCTCGCGCTAATGCCCGCCCCCCGCGAGGAAACATTGCCACTCCAGGCTTAAGCGTCCAACATTTTGCCCAAATGGCTGTCCACGGAATTGCTCAATGAATATAACACACAACCAATTCCCCAATCGCCGACGAGTGATACAAGCATGCGTCAACTGTCGTATGCGCAAGACTCGTTGCGACGCTGCTCAGCCTAGGTGCGGGCTATGTACTTTGCAAAACGTCGACTGCGTGTACAGAGATGCGAGACAACCAAAGATTGATTATAATACCCAGGTTCTTCTAGAACGAATGCAACTCCTCGAAGACCGTATCCTATCTTCTTCGTCTCGAGCTTCCCAAGTTTCTGCGGCGACTGTTACAGATCCATCCAGAAATACGAGGACGCTCACTGAGCCAGTTGGACCATCATCCGACAACTTGGAGGATCCAAATACATTGTCACAAAAGCCTGTATTTGAAGTTCAGATCCCTTTATCTCATACAGCCAACGCAAATCACGTTCTTTCGTGGAATATAGTCCAAGAACTATTGTCAGAAACGAGCAAAGACCAGCAGAAGTCTTACAATCTCACCGATGCAACAGAGGTTTTCTTCCAACCACCACTCAGTAGTTCCCATTCTCCAACCGTATCACGCCCTCCTCTTTCATGGAAATTGTTTGACGATAGAGAGTTGTTTCAGACATCGCCGGATAAAGCTGTACCGCAGCTCCGGGAGCTGATTCACTCATACTTTGCCGAGGTCAACATTTTCTTTCCTCTGTTACTCAAAAGCGACATCCTCGAGATTTTAGAATCAGTAGCAGCTGCAGAAGTATACGGACAGGATCAGCCACGAATCGTGGAAATGCCGCAGTATGGATTGCTTCTTGTCGTTCTCTGCTTGGCGCTCCTGAATTCCAGTGGCCAAACAAATATTTCCATTGACGAGAACTGCGGAAGTCAGAAATCGACTCCTTCAAACAAGCCATTCGAAAATCACATATGGGACAAAGCAAGGCTCGTTTTGGGGTATATTTCGACTGATATGTCGTTAGAGGCTGCCCAGAGCACCGTACTGGCAAGGTGAGTTACTCCTCTAATCTTACGACCGTTATCTAACACAGCGCAGCATCTATATGGGAGCTTGTGGTCTTGTCGCGGAAGCCTTTCACTGGGCTCATACGGCAGCTGTCAAGTGTGAAAGCATAGCTCGGTCATATTCGAAGCATGATTCTGTTCCGGATGCATTCTGTCGCTTGTACTGGATTGCCTTCATTTACGAATGCGACTTTATCTCAGAAATTTCGATTATCTCACCTTCTGGTATAGCACGATATGAAAACAAGATACCCTATCCAGTCTTCGCTACCGAAAATGATCACTCTACCCCTCAAGGACCAGAGTGTTTCGAAGCAAGCTCAACCCGAAGCCAGGAAGAACTAGTCGCCTTCCAGATAACAACAAACGCGGCGATCAGAAGGTTTTTGAATACGGTCAACAGTGTTGTCTACGATGACAAGGAACAATTCCGTACGAGACGATCTAATTATGCATCATGGCTGCTTAGGATCTCGGAAGATCTCTGGTCACATCACTCGGCCATCTATCGTAATCTACCCGAGTTTCTCCTGACTAACTCTTCCCAAGATGCAACTATGACGGCTGATGATTCAGATTCACTTGTGAGCCTTCAGTCTCCAACAGCACGCATTGATGGATTGCCGACTGGCAACAACTCGTGGAACATTCTTAGACTGAAAGGACGTTACTACGCGGGCCAATACATCATCCACAGGCCATTTATTGAGTTTGTGGTTCTGAACATTGACAACTTTGATTTCCATCCGTGCAAAGACGCAGTTCTAAAGCGATCTAAATACTGCCTGGATGGGTGCATGGGCTTTATCAAAGTGTTTGATGTAGATACTGTGAACAGTTTGACCGGGTTGTTTGCATCTGGAATGGCGTAAGTTGAGAAAGCCCACGGACTTGTGACGATAGCTGACAGAGTCTCCGTATGAAGTACTTTTACTATGACGATCATCTTGATGGTCGCGACAGTCTTTCCAACTTTTAATGCGCTACTGCCTCAAGATGTGGAAGACGTTATCCTGATTGGAAAGAGGAATCTTTTACGATTTGGTCAAAGCGTGACACAGTTGGAATGGCATATTAAAGCTCTGGAAGATCTCGACGTGGCTAGGCGAGCTAGGATAGGGAGCTGAGAGAAGTAATGACAATTTTTCAATAAAAGCCGGAAGGACACTAAAGTAGCTACATTTTGATCTTGCTGAAACCATACAAAATAGACCATCAGATTTATCACGAAATGCTTCAAAATATTACGGGAATTGCGTGTATGTTAAAGCGAATTTTGCCACATATTTCTTGTGATCTAATCCAGTACAAACTGGTCTCTAGATATATTATTGTCACCTACTATGATATCCAATTTACCACTAACCTACTCGGGCTTCAGCCTTTGAAATCGAGTCTCGTTGAGCAGTATTCCAAGCGCCATCACCATGCTGTGTTCAGTATTCAAACTCGAGTTCATTCTATTATTATTAGCAACCTTGAGGTCCAAGATGGCCCAAGTCAATATAATAAGCTTTATACAGTAAGGTCAAACAGCTAGGCAATAATACCCTATTGCTATTTAAACTCCAGGTATCTCCAATAGCCTTATACAATACAGCGGAGATAATCCTCTAGAAAAAACCTTGAATATAACCACCAATATAAAATGCCTGCTTTTCTTGCCAAGACTAGCCTAGCCTCTTTCCCTCACTGTGACCCTCGAACAAGACAAAGTAGCCCGCCGATCAATTACTGCTATTACCGATCCCTGCAACTTATAGCAACACAATCGAACCACGCCAGCTTGTTCAATGCTTGATTATCACATCCTTGCCAACTCACAGCAACTCGATCGACCATCCCTATCTCAGCCTGCTGCTCCACCACAATGCACACGCTCCTGCCGCATGCACCCACAACAATAACTATTACACCATAATTACTTTTAGTAGCCTTTAATTTAAGTATATAATCATATAGAACCCTAGTATTCTTATAGCTTAAAGCTATAGAAGAGGATTTAGTAAGGCTAGTAACTTTATAGAGCCTATAAAAAGCTTATATATCTTTATTTATAGAAATCTTAATTATTTGCTTTTATATATATTATTAAGCTTAAATAATTTCTAAAATAATAATTTAATAATTTTAATAATTTTTAAATATATAATTCTTTTATAAATTAAAAATAAAATTAATTTATTTATAAATATAATCTAGTTTATTTATATAAAATAAATAATTCTAAGAATATTATAGGCTAATTTATATAATAATTAGCTATTAATATTAAAATAATATTATTTCTTATAATAAATTAAAATAATAAATATATATAATAATATAATATTTTAGGTATATTAGCTACTTATAATGATGAGATTTATCCTTGCTAATCCCTAGTGGTAACACAAGGCTTAATGGTGAAGTGGTAGGACGACGGCGATGACGGCGATGATGGAGGAGGGTAGGGAGGGAGGGGGTTTGGTTCGGTTTGGTTTGGTCCGGCATTTTCGGTTTAGATTAGCGTTAGGTTTCACCCGGAAAAGTTACTCTCAATACCACTGGTTTCTTTTTTACATCACACACATTTGCATCACACAGTAGTTCATTCTATAATGTTCTGATTTGTCAAAGTCTCAAATATTACAAACGCTTCATTTTAATATGCTGACCTCTATATATAACATCATAAATCCAAAGTTTCTTTTCATATCTATGTGGCATTCCTTAGGGCCTACAATCATGCCGCAACAGGCACATCTTGGGGTTGTTGTTGTTGTTGTTGTTGTTTTTGCTGCTTCTTTAACTCAGCCTTTCGCTTCTCCTCTGGCGACATCTCGAAAGCACCAACTCCTGACACAGATGCCTCTTTTGAGACTGGGCCATCATTAGATGTCTGCTCCGACTCAATCACCCTGCCCTTCAAGTGTTCGTCTCCTGCCTTCATGGGAGAATAGAGCTTCAGTAGCTCGTTTAGCCTCCCCCTTTGCATGCAGTTCTCGTACTTCCAGCTTGCCGCAAGCTCATCCAGCTCTTCAAATGTCTTGTCCTTGAAATAGTCGGCCCACTCAGGGATCATGTACTCGGCAAGCGTAATGCCACGAATGCCACGAAATACGTGCATGTGCATGCGCCATTGCCAAGGGTACTTCTTGGAGTACTTTGCTGGGATGTTGTCTTCGAACCATTGATGTAATGGGCCGAAGAGACCGTCTTGGAGGTGTGCATCGTCATAAGCCCAGGAATCAACAGCAAGATCACGTTTCTTCTTGATCATGGGTCCAAGCAGCTTCAGCCACACGGAATCTGATGAGACGTGAGTCATTCCCATGACGTTGACGTCCTTGTACGCCCAAATGGACCAGGCTGGTGAGGTGTTACTAAAGCTTAGGAGCGGCTGTCTAAACCAACTTACCAATGCTTTCTGAAGTATAGATGGCCATCTGCCTGTCGAGCATGTCGTATCGTTCTTCATTCTGTGTCTCCCAGTCCGGATTGTACTCTTTTCTTTCGTAAATAGGGCCAAATTCGCCTATGAAGGTCAGCTTCGAACATCGATACATGAAGAGGTAGCCTGCCGTTCCAAATGGGCACATTGTGCTTCTTCATAAACTCGACCTTTCGGTCGTACATCCTTCGGATATAGCTCTCTTGCTCCTTTGTGCCCTGGAAGCGACCGATTCGGTTGGGGAAGCCAAAGCCACAGTAATCGTGAATCGCGTATACGGAGTTGTCCCAGACTTTGTTAAATCCGGAGAAGTCCATACTGAAGCTGTATTTAGATATGAGTAAGCAACCAGTCCGAGTGCATGTGTTATGGAGGCGAGAGCCTTACGTGTTGCCCTCCAAGAAAAGAATGTGGTCGGGGTCAATGTTCCTGATGGCTGGCACAATGCGGTCGTAGAAGGCCAACAGACGTGTCCATTCAGAGTCGGCAGGCTCATTCATGGGGTTATAGCCAGCGATCCACGGGTTCCCCTTGTATCGTCGGGCAATATGCTCCCACAGATGGATAGCTCGATCTTGGAAGTGTTTGTGATCCCAGAAGGCAGCGTATCCGGTAGGGTTATCCGAATGCCAATCTTGATTTTGGCCCCCGGGCAGGGCGTGAAGATCAAGGATGGTGTAGATGCCATATTTGGCGCACTAAAAGTCTCAAATTAGCCACGCCAGTTGGGGAGCCAACAACAGCCTGAAAAACTCACAAGATTGATGACTCTGTCGACGTGCTTGAAACCCTCCTCCTTGATGACGAAAGGGTTCATATCGTCTTCGAAATGTCTGTAATTGAGGGATAGTCGCAGACAGTTAAGGTTTAGAGAAGCAAGGAACTCGGCATCTTTCTCGCCAAAGAAATATTCAAGGAATTTGTCAAAGAAGAAGTCGTGTTTCTCTTGACCGAGGACCTTCAAGAGAGCTGCTCGAATTTGATGTTCTCGTCCGGGGAAGCCATTCATGAAGTTTTCCATGAGCATCCATCCGCCCAGGGCAGTCTGATTTGGGGGGTTAGACAAGAAGTCACCGCGTTGCATGCCAATGGATGATTGAAGGTCCACGACAACGGAGGTGAAGACGACTTACACCACGCAAGAGAACTGCATCGCCGTTGGCATCGATAATGCGATCAGCATCGGTTCTCAAAATTCCACTAGTCATGATGTCAAGGTGTAATTGGAGTCACGTTGAATTCAGAATGCAGTGCCAGTGAAGGCGGGGTGGAATTGGTGCGCATGATCGTTTGCTAAATACTCCATGACATGATCTGCCCCATAAACAGTCCCACTCATTGGCACCTCATGATCTTCCTCATGACACTGGCGTGTTGGGGAAGTTGTGGATAATGTTCCTACATTATGGCAGTCGAACCGATTCCGGTGTGGGCTGCCGAGGAAGAGGGACGAAGCGGCTGAGGCATCATCACTCTTTTTGGGGAGGGGTTTATATGCCCCCACATGGCGTTGACGAACCATAGCCAATCACATGTCTTCGGGGCTAGATTTTAGCTGCCCCTAGCTCTCAGGAGTGGATCATGCTCCAAAGGGGGAGTGTTTTAGTTGCCCCGAGAGCCTATGATTGGTTCGGCTCTCCAAGTCTCTCCGCAAAACTTACGAGCTCTGACTTTGGTACAGAACCAACAAAGACTTCATGAGTCGCCTCGCGAGCTTCCTTTTCTGCGAACCGAAAGAGCAAGCGAGTTCCCGGATGAATATGCGGGGAAACCCCGCTGAGTCTGCAGACCCCCCGCAAAACTGGCTGCAACGCTATTGAATTGATGGGGTTAGTGACATGACACATAGGCTCACGTGGGCTAACCAGGTTCATATTGGCTTGTTATTTCGTCCAGGCTTTAGCAACACTATCCTTGTGATTCTCATCGGATGGAAAACATAGATAAGAGACCTCTCCATCTGGGGTAGATGGTCATTCCTTATTTATTCTGAATACCCATGTTGACCTCACCATCGTCAACCTTGTTTCATTATGAACGTTTTTCGGAATCGCCTGCCGGCGCCCAGACAGGATCTCCTCGCCAAGGAGGCTCAAAAGCAGGAGACAGTGAATGTCGCGCACCAACCCTCGCGAATCTCTGAGCTCTCCAGGGACTCTCCAAGTTGGTATCAATCACCAGCTCGTCGACGACTCTATTTTCTTCTCTTTCCGGCATGTGTTGTCTCATACGCAACATCTGGGTACGGTCCTATCTATAAAATAACCTCAAACGGCTTCAAACCATACCAAAGGTGACCTCTCTTGGCTGACAAATCAACAGTTATGACGGCTCGATGATGAACTCGCTTCAGACTGTGTCATATTGGGATGATTTCTTCGACAATCCTCGAGGATCTCAGCTCGGACTCATGAGCGCCATCATGGCCCTTGGCAGTATCTGTTCGACGCCTATTGCACCTTGGGTCGCTGACCGGTTTGGACGAAGATGGGGAATCACTGTTGGAAGCATCATTATGATTGCTGGAGCCATCATTCAGTGTGAAAGCACCAACTTTGCCATGTTTGTTACCAGTCGATTCATCCTCGGATTTGGACTGTCATTTGCTACCACTGCGTCTCCAAGTATGGTCAGTGAGCTGGCGCATCCTAAGGACCGTGTCACTATCACTTCCATTTGTAATACTTGGTAAGCGACTGTCGGTACTGACCCCTACTTGTACTGACATATTCTAGCTGGTTCCTAGGCTCAATCGCTGCCGCATGGATCACCTACGGCACTCGCACCATCCCAAGCACCTGGTCCTGGCGAATCCCCTCTCTACTTCAGATGGCTCCAAGTCTTATTCAGATCTCGACTATTTGGTTTCTGCCCGAGTCCCCTCGATGGCTTATCTCGAACGATCGCGGCGAAGAAGCTCTTGAGGCTCTTACACGGTATCATGGAGAGGGTGTCAAGACTGAGCTGGTAGAGTTGGAATACGAGGAGATTCGAGAGGCTATTGAATTGGAAAAGCGTGAGTCACCTTCCAACCTATCTATTGTAATTTGCTATGTCCTTACTAACGAAGACCAGTATCTGGCAACACTAGTTGGAAATCCATGCTTAGTACTAGGGGTAACCGATACCGAATCTTTCTTGTCGTTTGTATGGGCTTAATGTCTCAATGGTCCGGCAATGGCCTGATTTCTTACTGTAAGTCAGCTTTGCTAGTATAAAGTAAATGACGGCTGAAAATCTGGTTGATTAGATCTATCCCGAGTTATGGATACGGTCGGAATCAAGAACAAGAAGACCCAGGCTCTCGTCAACGGCCTCATCAACATCTGGAACTGGGCTATCGCCCTCACAAGCGCCTTTTTCGTCGAACGTGTCGGTCGCCGTCCTCTCTTCCGAATCTCCACAATCGGCATGTTGTTCGTCTTTACAGGATGGACCATTGCCTCTGCTCGTTTTGCTGACACAGAGGCCAAGTCTGCAGGCCTAGCAGTCATGGCACTCATTTTCATCTACGAGATCTTCTACTGCATAGCATTCTCGCCTCTCCCTGTCGCCTACTCTGTCGAAGTGCTTCCATACTCAATCCGTGCGAAAGGAATGGGCATTTATGTACTTTCAACAAAGTGTGCTGTATTTGTCAACCAGTATGTCAATCCAGTTGGCTTGGATAACATTGGATGGAGATACTACATCGTCTACGTCGCAGTTTTGATCGTGGAGAGTTTCATCGCTTATGGTTGGTTTTTGGAAACCAAGGGCAAGGCCTTGGAAGAGATTGCTGTTATCTTTGATGGAGAGGCTGCAGATGTCACCGGAGATGATACCACCAAGTCAAAGGTCGTCAGCAGTGACATGCCAACGACACTCCAGCATGAGGATATTGACAAAAGAGTATAGTTCAAGCTGGTGACACCTCCACAGTTCTGTTAAGATAAAGCTGTAAAAGGGCTGCGAAACAAGTCTGAATATCTAATGGGTGATTTCATAGCTATGGGGATAATATTCAGTTAATATAGCGCACCTGCAAGGTTCTTCAAAATGCATTTTGTGTAGTTATATCTTGCGATTTCGAAACAGAGTATTGCATAGTTTTGACAACGAGATATTTGATTGGTAGCGTAGATGGCTCGCACCTCGATGTAAGGAAGACGGCTTCAGGAGTAGAGTCTGGGCACACTAAGTCAGTGCTAATACCGGCATTTCTAGATGGAGTAGCAATACAGTTTCATCGAAATTGGCTCCTTCATTTGTACCTAGATTAAAGGCTCACCTATGCAAACCAGTCAGGAATACAAAAGGATAGCTCAACTGAGGTTGTGAACATAGAACACACCTCTGGACGCAAAGGCATAGTTGGTTCTACAGGTCCATACCTCGACCGAAGCATTGTGGACGGTGCTGACAGTCTTGGTTTAACACTGTGGGGTGTCTGACCATCGGTAAACCAACCCGAGGGCTTACTTTCACAACGCTGACAAGCGGAGATGTACTATCATCGATACGCGAGAATTTGCGTTGGAGTGGATAAAACCGCAACACCAAGTAAGTGATTTAAGTCGTGTCTGGATATGATACAAGTCGGTGTACGTGTGCCCTATTAATAGGGTCATTTTATTCTGAGATGTATCCATGGTGAGTACATCAGCTTGCTTGCAGTTGGTTGTAGTAAAAGCCTAACTTTGTTTTGCTAAGTGAAAGCAAGATGTTTAGTGAGCTTGTGATGATGCCCAAAACCGCTGTAGAAGGCAATAAATTACTAGAGTGCTGTACACTTGGGCTGGGATGACATAAGCGAGAAGCATTCGGCGAATTCCTTTTGCGACACTCAAGCTCCGCCTGGGATGCATGGATGCTTCAGCCACTTTGAGCCACTGCCTTCAGCATGCTCACATATCCACAGCATATGCGGTGTCAGATACTACATCGTAATTGTGGCTCTCTCGTAGCCTATGGCGGCCTAAGCCACGTTCTGGCCATTTCCACTTTTGGAAAGCACCGCCAGTGAAATCGGCAAGTTCGGCACCCACCGAGAGAGCACGTTGGTCGGTATACAAAATGATCCACATTTGGAACCAGGTGGTTGAGTGCTGTCAGATCTTGAATTCGGACGGCCAATGGAAGCACATCAACGTGACGAGGCCTTCGTATACGAAGATAGAACTATCGACCCTAGAGGCTGGCTATAGCACATCCTGCACGTACTTTAAGCAGAAAGAATGGTATTTAAACCGTAACAGCCACCACAAAGAACAATATCCATCCTGCAACAGTCAACACATCCAGCCCTCAACACATTATCAATCCTACCTAACCACATAAACATCATCAATCCTTCAATATGCATTTTAGCACCATCTTTGCTTCTGCTGTTGCCTTTACTATTGGCGCATCAGCCGCTACTATTCGCAGCACCCAAATTGCTAGTTTCCGTCTTTACGGCGAGAATGGTTGCTCAGCTGAGAACCTCGGAGTCTCTACCGCCCTTGACACCGACGTCAATACCTGCAACCCCTTCGATGTCGATCTTGTCAAGTCTGTGGTTTTGACAAACATCAACGACGGATGTGATCGTGAGTTTGAGGCATTTCTGTAATCTTGATGAAAAACATCTAACGCTGGGTTTAGTTATGCTCTACACTGATGATGAGTGCAACTCCAGTGCGACTACGGCTCAAACTTATTATTGCACCGAAGCCTATCAACAGTGGAAGATGTGGAAGATTGTCTGCTAATTAACTACGCTAGACAGCACAGCAAGCTTGGTATAGAGATGGGATAATTCAATATAGAGATAGGATAGACAGTGGATTCTTAACGATTTAACAATACTTTCATTAAGGTTTAGAGCATAATTTAACAACACATTCCTTAAAACCTTTTGCGTAAATAAGACCAGGAAGAACTATTATACCATTGCGTAGCTGAACCTATTTCCGGTGAAAAACGGACGGAACGCTAAACTTGGTAGAAGAAAACAAGAAAAGGCAAATGATCAAATCTATCTGTGCACCTGTGGAACAACTACTGAACGATTAATGTACCAGTTTGTAGATGCTCAGCCTTTCGGAGACCGAAACTACGTGCTACGCGAAAACAGCAACACCTACTTTCTACACAACGTGAGAGAGCCCAGCGCTGTACTTGGTGACCCAAGAGGCTAAAAGGGCAATCCAGGATTTAGTGAGACAATACAACCAAGGTGGATCGCTTCACTATCAAGATGACTGAGAGAGGTTGGGAGGTTTGTCCACTGTACTTATTATTTTCAGAAAAAGCCCAACTAACCAATCACTACGGATTTTATTGCGAGCTGTGGTGTCAGCTCTGAGTGGATTTGTCTTATTTGACCGTTATAAAAAGGCTTCAGAATCTGCAGATTTAATACCAAGGAATCACAGCTGCAAAAACTGCTTGCTACTGCTAGCATACTGCGATTGAAATGACTCCCCATTCGAGATGATGAAGCCTCGGGCACCATCCGTCGTATTTAAATCGGTTGAGAACCTAGTGAGCAAACCGGAAATCTAGCCTTTTGTTGCCTTCGTCCTTCGTTGTACGCAAATAATGGTCCTTTTCTTCCGGACTCATTGCATCCCAAATGCGCGCGCGTGAACGATTACGCTGCACGTAGTAGTATTTGACAAGAATCGTCATGACCACATTCCAACCAACAATTGCCAGCAGGACCTTGTTTCCCCGGCGGTAGTACGGCTTATCATCATCCCGATAGATCTGATGAATGGAATTGTTAGATCGGATGACTATGTTAGATCCGGCAAGTGCGAATATGCTTACGTTCGAAGAAATGACAGAACTAGCTTGACAGATCATGTTGTACACCGCGCTGCCCACTGTTCTTGTGCGCACCGAGCCGGCATTTCGAGAGGTCAGACTAACTGGAAACCGCATCATCAGTCCAGTTCAGGCCTTGGGAGCTTTGTTTGAATTGCACTCACCATTTATCGAATGGATGTAAGGGAATCCGATGAGCAGAATGGTAACCGCATACCAACTCCAGGAGCTAGCCGAGGACGGCAGAAGTTCCAATGCAAGAAGCAGAGGCAAACACCAGAAAGAATAAAACAAGACAACTGCCATGCGGTTATTAATCTTTTCCGAGTACCACGACCAAAAGACAAGTTGAGCTAGAAAGATGACATAGGCCGGAATCGTCAAAAGATTGGTCTCAAATGTATCGAAGCCAAGCGCTCTTAGATTCAGTGTTAGGTATGCCGAAACCGGGTTTGTGGGAATCAGCATGGTCCAACTGATTGCGTAGAGAGGCCAGAGATCATAGTCTGTCAGTGCATCCCACAAAAGCTTGAGCGTTAAACCTTGACGATTGTGCATGCCGCCCTAGGTAGTCGTTAACATCATCATGTCAATTGATTTGAAGATGCTCAACAAGTCTTACCTTGCCTGGGTCATCACGCAGCACTCGGTTCACCATAATGATTTCTTCTCTTTCATTGAACCACCCATCCTTGCCTCGGAACCAGCTGGCAGTTTGTGTCGGGCTTGGCGGAAGATAAAACCAAGACAACACACCGATGATTGCAGTGAGGGCTCCTTCAAGAGCAAATAGCCACCGCCAGCCTTCCCATCCTCCAATATTATGCATGTGTAAGATCCCGTAGGCCAAGAATGCGGCCAGGATAAAGGTAAAGTGTGACGAACAGTAAAAGTAAGCCATTCGCATCGGGAGCTCCTTGTTGGTGTAAAAGTAAGAGAGGTATAGAATGGCATCAGGAATAAACCCGCCCTCAACCAGTCCCAGGAGGGCACGAGTAGCATAAAAGCTTTTCTTTCCGACGATGAGTGCCTGGCAGATGCCAATGATGCTCCAGGTAACCATTTGAATGGGAATCCAAACATCTGGGCCCAACTTCTTGGAAATCATCTGCGATGGTACTTCGGCTGAAAGAAAACAGAGATAGAAGATCATCATTCCATAGTTGTAATGGTTTGTCGTCAAACCAAGGTCATCCAGCATGCCACCGCTCAGCGCTTGCGAAATGTTGCCTCGATCGAGTTGTAAGGCGAAAAACATGAAGCAAACCCATGAGCAAATCCTGTAGTCAAGCTGGAAAAATGGATATAGTCAGCATCAGTTCCAATAAAGAATTTTAAAAACATCTACTAACCCTTCGGACGAGCTTCTTCTCCTCCTTTTCCGTCCACTCGGCGTTCGGATCATATCTGTGCCTTCCTTCGTATTCGGGGATGGGCTCGTAAAGTTCTGCAGAAGCACCAACCGCAAATGTATCTCCATCACCATAAAGCTTCTGTTTTGGAGAGGGGTCGACGAGAGCATTGGTGGCAACCTTGCGGTTGACGGAAATGTCAGAAACAGACTTGTCCGACATGTTGACTGGCGAAAGGATGCCCAGTCCAGAGATGTAATCCCACTACCCAATCGTCGACCTGGGCGACACTTCAACCCAATATGTATTTTCTGCATTTCAACACGCGATATTAAAACGAAATGATGCAATACTAGGATATTACTGCAATTCTTGTCCCATTCACTCGGGTCTACCAGGTTTGTTTCGCGTTTGTTGCGTAGAGCATGATGCAATTGTCGCCGTCTGAACACATTTTTTACCATTACCAAACTTTATTCCAGTTTATTGGATGGATATGGCGCAATATCAGAGCGTTGTATTTGTTCTGTCGGCGAACTGTGGTCAAAATAACATCTCCGCATCTCCGAGGAAGTCTTTCAACCACCTCCAGTGTATTTTGCGGGTCCACCAACAAACCCGTCTTGGCACTTAAAGGTAATGTGCATTTCTTCTATATACGCGTCAAATTTGCCTCCAAACATAAACCTTTTCAAGACATCATTTCTCTGTCGACCATAGCTGTAGGGAAATGCTCCCACGCACTATGCATTGCGTCCTCGCAACAATTCCCAATGATTTGTTGACCAGTTGTACCAACCGTTGGGCTGTATTTAGCTTAGGATTTCAGACTAACTTGGACCCACACTCTTCACCGAGATCCTTCACAGGATATTGCCGTTACCAGACATGCCACACCATGCGTGCAACATGTCGCACAGAGAGACATGACAGGCACAGTCAAATGAAAGGGCTGGGGAAGATGTACGATCGATTGAATTTCAGTTTAAGATTCCGCTTCCTATCTTGTATCAGGCTTACTTGCCTGCCTGACTAAAAGATGACGTGGATAGTGTTGAATAGAAACAGCTGCAGGTTTCAAGGTTTATGTCTCGACTCTAGACAGGGCGAAAGACAGGAACTCAGGCGCATCACCAAACCAAAGGGCCATGCGATTATAAATTTACTCATGTCTAACTCCACGTCTACCGAGCTCATTATTCCAACACCACATCAACAGTCTCATATCTGTCGTCTTCCCAAAGCTCACCATTCATCGCACCCATTAGAAAGCATTCCCCAATGATTTCATACGTCCCTCTTTCAGTAGCTCGAATGACATACGGGGTTTCGGCGCCCTCAAAAACACACAGAAAATCATCACATTTTGACTCTCGACGAACGTAGCTAAAACGATGCGCCTTTGTGATGCAGAATCGATTCGTATCGCAAAATGTAGTGATTGCAGCTTCTACAGCGAGAGAATGTTCCAAGATGCTGTCGCATAGCTCGTCGGGGATATCTTGTTGCCTGGACTCCAGATCGACAAAGTTCACGTACTGAACAGCGGCATCAATATAATCGGAGGAAATACTGTTCCGCGCCGGTGTTTGTTCAGCCGTCAATGTTCTCAGCAGCTCGCAACGATTTTCATGGTCGAGATGATGCCAATCACCATTGGATGTGAGCGCAACGCACTCCAGAATCCAGTTTTTAACCCTGGCTTGATTTTGGGCACCTATTCGTGTAAGCTCCTCGCTCGTCCGAATTTGGCCAGGTACGCGAGGTGCAGGGCCAATATCATTTGGACAGCGTGCTGTTTTCCAGACGGAATCGACAATGCGGCCCTTTAAATGTAACAAAGTGCCATTAGCGGTAGTCGAAATTCGGGGCATGCCTTGACCTCCAGCACTAAAATGCTTAGAGGTAACTGAGGCGCCGACGAAACGATTTGCCACAGACAAGTTGGAGAAATTAGGCACCCAAGAGGGAAGCACAAGTCGATGCAGAGTTGAATCCTCGGCTGCTCTAGGGACAAGGCTGAGAATGTTGAGACTTCCAGACTCCGTGATGGTGGAAACAACAAATTCCCGGTATATTTGCTCCACGGGGAGTTCATACCGGGGTTCAACGCCCCAATTGGTATTTGTTAAGCTCAAAAGAGCATATATTTGGTCTTTGGCATCAGTGCATTGGAATTGATCCGTTTCCGTGACACAATCGAGCAGGTTCCCAATGTCGCGATAGAAGCTCACCATCATCACCGTTTGGACATTGCTGACAGCCTGGATACGACTCGGGCCTTCTGCCAGAAACGATGCTATGGATGGGACCGCGGTGGAAGCTTTCTACGGCTTAGCAAATGCTTGGTAGATAGGGTTGGCTCATACGTACAAGTGGATATGCCCGTCAAGACAGCGAAGAGATTATTTGACATCATACCAACTGCCAGACTACCAACATCCGACCAAGAAAACTCTAGGTCTCCGCATACCATGAGTCTCGGAATTTGCGGGCTTGCCATGGTGACCTCTTGGATTACCCACTTTCTCTTGAACCAGGGACGAGAGAAGAGGTTTCCAAGTGGCGTCCAGTCGACATCCAACAAGCTTGTTTTACCTTCTTGACGAAATACCTGGGTGTACCATTTAGCCAGCATTCTAACACAGAATAAACGAGTGTACCCACTTCTATGTTGCTCAAAAGGTTTGGCGAAGCTTCGTCAAGCGGCGCGGCGTCTGGTGACTTTGCGGGCAACGCTTGAAGGGCTCTATCTAGTTGCTCGCCAAGGCCCTCTAAGTCATGCGTATCCTCCCCCAGCCATATTAGGATCCGGCTTGGCTTGGCGTATATCTCGCTCATAAGCTTCACCTGGCTGCTTCTCTCAACGTTATCCTTTTGGTTGATGCACACAGCATCAGCCCAGAGTACGCGAACGTCATCTGCCAGGCGCAGTCGCTTGAGTGCATTGGACAGGCTTCTTGTTATTTGAAACTCCTTTTCGTGACAGTAGACAATCTCAGTGTCTTTTGCATCGCCCCAGCAGTACGATAGCGCTTCGTAGGCTGGGCCCGAGGCGAGATCAACCACACTCAGGGTGAAGCGCAACGGGCCATTGTCGATGTCAGGCTGCAAATGGAGGATTCTGATGTGGCCTACTTGCTTTAGAGGCTCGTATTTGTATCCTCCGTCCATGATAGGACAAGAATTGGAGATGATTGGTCGTCGTCTTTTACCTAAACAAAGAGTCACGCAAGGTTGCATCTGCGGGGAACTCATCACACTTGCGATTCACATGCCGGTAAAAGTTCGGATAATGTTTACTTGGAAAGAATATGATTAAGGTATTATTTGACACGCTCAGGTACAGCCGCCTTTCTCAATAATTCCATCGACATTTACGAGTCGTTGTTAGTAGCCGACTGACTGGGGCTGTTTTCAGCTTCCTTCGTACCTGTAGACTTTGAACACATATCTGCAGTGCCCTGGTATGGGACACAGTGTCCAGTCCGCAGCTTGTTTCCCAGTGATATGCCAGGCCTTTTGGATGTGATGCCCATTGTCGCATCCCTCCCTTCCTTGGCTGCACCCAAGCTGCACTGCTGAGTGAGAGGATCAGGGCAATTTCCAGCGTTGCTATTGCCATTATGATTGTTGCACTGCACCACGCAGAGATTTCTAGAAACTGTCTTCCCGTTCGCGCACTTGATGTTCATGGGCTGGCATGGAACGTGGGCTCCGCAGTCCGACGACGCCTTGTCAGGGTTGCACAATTTCACCGTGCGGCTTCGCGATGGAGCTGACTTTCCATCCACTAAGGTATCCAGAGCGCCCTTGCCGTCTGGAGAATCATTATACAGTCCGAGGTCAGGCCTTACTACATCTTCATTGTTGGGGGGAGAGGAAGTGGTCGAACTTGATGGCATGGACCCAGAGACACACCGCGAGTCGTCAGCCCATGCAGCATGTCCGACATCTCTCCAAAGAGCGCTCATATTGAAGACATTTTGAAGGGTGAAATACAGCCGGCAGTCGGCAGGCAAATACTTGAATTGCAGTGGTGTGCCAGTCTTGTCATTTTTGCGTACCTGGTCGCGCAGGTTGAATGTAGCATAGTTGACAAAGATGTTGGGGTCACGGTTCTGTGGCAGCACGGCTAGGGCCTCGTGACTCCATCCTCGGGCGTTGTCAAAGTCGCTATCGAGGTCTGTTGCCAAGTACGGCGCAGCGCCACGCGAACCTGCGGTTGCCTGCATTTCCCCTTGAACGGGGCGGCCGCCGACAACGATGCTCTTGACACCAACCTGGGCCATCATCTCAACAAAGAGCGAGCATGTCGAACTACAAGCTCCGTCTGTGAGGATGACAATATTTTTAGCATCCCACTCTGGTGTTACGCCGTCACCACCATCAGTGTAATCGGCAGGGATCCAACCGTCAAAGTTTGCTTCGTCAAACTGCACATTTTTCAGAT
Organism: Calonectria pauciramosa; assembly: GCA_017140785.1. NCBI lineage: Eukaryota > Fungi > Ascomycota > Sordariomycetes > Hypocreales > Nectriaceae > Calonectria > Calonectria pauciramosa. The sequence goes on along the minus strand of JAACIZ010000023.1, from coordinate 528,507 downwards.
CATAACGCTCCTATTCCCGGTGTTAGCTTGACTCAATGGTCATCAGAAATTGAACTTGCGCCCGCACGTACTGTAAGAGAGAATTGGTCATCATGGAAATTCCTGGGGCCATAGTACTGAGCCCATGAGGTAAAGTTGTGTCCTGTCTCAGCATTTATCCTCTCCAATACAACCCACTCGCTAGCCTCGAGCAAGAACTTTTCTTCGTTATATGCAGACAAATCTTTCCAGTAGTCGTTGTACGCCGTGCCCAGAGCGTTTGCCAATTCGTGACTCCTGCGTCGGCTTCCTGCAAATGGAACTTGCCCTGGAAAGAACTGCCTGAAAGTAACAAACGCAAGCTCTACAAGACCACCTGCGTTCTCTTGGAGATCTATGATGACCTTTTCCAGTTTGGCATCATGTGCTCCGGCAATAAAGTTTGCAACGCCGGCAGAAAAATTGCCAATGTCCCAGCCTACTTGATCAAATGAGGGAATGCTTAGCACGCCGGTTTTTGTATCATTCAAGTAGTAGCCAGTTAGGAAGCCTAGACTCGAGGACGTGATGGCGGGTTGAATAATATCTGGGTTATCCGGATACGCATCACTATAGTTGTTGGCTGTTACAACACCGTTGGGGTCCGTACTTCCGCCATCGTACCCACTGTAATTGAAAGCAGGAGGCAGTTCCATATCATCATATGAGTCTGGTAACAAACCAAGGACGAAATAATTGTAAAAGTCACCTCCCGTTGTCAGCGGTCCTGTGTAATACGGCTCAGTGTATATAGCCACCCACGAGGTGTTATACTCTGATCCGTTGGCAAGTTTGAAGTTCAGCTCGTCGCCGGGATAAAATGTCATACCACCGCTAAGCGTGCTCAAGCCTCCTTGTACGTCTCGGGCTGGATTGGACATCAATCCATTCCAGTCTGCATGGGGCTCGAGCATGCCAACAGACTGCAAGGCTGCGAGGCGAGAGAGAAAAGTGACAACATCCTCGCCGTTGATGGACTTGACGGGCGAAATATCAGCAGCTCCTGCTTGGTACACATCGACATGTTCCGTGAAATATACTTGTGGTTCCTCTTTGCCATCTTTTGATGCTGTTACGAGATCCACAGGGCTGGCGAAGATAAAGGGCGCAAGGACACCCGCATACAGCTGAACGTGAGCATCATGCATGCGATAGACGACGCTCTGTAGCGCGGCCTCGAACGCATACTGATTGGGGTAAACGCCGCTCGTGACGTTGTGCTTGATCGCTTCCAGCTCCTGCAAAACATCAACCGCCGGTTGTTGATAGCCCTCTGGGGGTGTTTTGAGGTAGGCTAGCGTGCTCTGGAACAAAATGGTGGTGTTGTAGTAGTCGATGAAGCGCAATGCAACTGCTGAGTTGAATGGTACACTGGTTAAGCAGGCATAGGCGTCGGATGCGTAAAAGTAAAAGTTCCCATCGTTTACATAATCGATGATGTCGCCGCAAATGGTTGGCTGGGCATCATCCCGCTTAGTGAGTGAAGGAGTCCGCACAACTCTAGTTGGCCGTGTAGGACTCCCCACTGCCAAGCCTAGAGAGCCGCACAACAGCGCTAGAGAAAGAATGAATAACATTTCCACAACCAGCCAACGTTGTTGAACTGGATGAAAGAGAGAAATTATGGCATCCGGCTTTGGGGACCGTCAACCTTTTTACTTCTATGGATTTTAGTAGGATGGAGTCCCTGGCAGTTTAGCTCTTGAGCAGTTTGGGGGCCAAAACACCCTTGGGCGGACCACAGATGCACCGGGGGATAGAGAGGCTCAGTATGCTTATGAACCCAGCCTCTGCCTAGTAAAAGTTTCCCCTGTTTTAGGGCTACTCAACTTTCTTACATAAAGAACTAGCTTCTCACTCAAATGTATCCCAGATGGGTGTGCCAAACTACTTGATGCCGGCAATCCTCCCGCATTCGCAGTTTGAGGCCAATACCTAGTATCCACTCATGTGCCTGGCCGACCACGCCACCCAGAACGGAGCATATAAGGATGTAGTTAAGTCAGCGGCATATGCGGCAAAGCCACAGGTGCGCACCATCATTTCGGAGCTAAAATCCTGTGCAGTTCCAACTTGCCGACACATCCGATCTCATGGCTGATTAATACCATTCTCTCGAAAAGAAAGCCACTGAAGCCTCCTCCAGCTGAAAGCCCTGCTCACCATATTCCGTGACATTTCGATCCCAATAGCACAAGTACGATTGCCATGAGCCCCCAAAAATAGCGTCACTCAGCGCAAATGGGACGGTTCTCAGTCCACGACACCCCTGTAATCGGGCCGGGAGCTAGAGATGCACCTAAATTAAACCACTCACTGCCAACGCCAAGGTCACAACGCCTTTTTTGCCTTACGCCCCATGTTGTGTACCAAAGTCCCTTCTGCCTGACTGACCCTGGTTCAATCCATGGCATCTCAACCACACAAAACTCAGCTCGGCGCATTAGTTTAATTACGAGGACAATCATGTGGTTGAAGTTTTCAGCCTTATCGTATTCCCCCAGCCTCTTGCATTCTCCCTTGCCGCTTCTCTCATTATTCCCAACTGAACAATGGATCTCCATAGTGACTTGGAATTTTGTAGGCGACAGTTGAGCAACGCGACGCTTCACCATGCCTTGAGTGAGAGCCATGAACTCGGCCCAGATATCTACCGCAAGCTCCTTGAGGGATTTCTCAATTATGAATGCTTTGAATATTGGCATCAAAGTAAGGAAAATTGGGTTCTGCGGTACTCTGGGTCGCCTGGCTCTGGAAAAGTAAGCTGCTGCCTTTGTAAAGAGCAAATATGAGAAAGTATTAATTATCCAAGACGACATTGGTGGAGTTGGCACGCCAAAGCCTCTGTGAGCTGTACCCCGCCAAAGGCAATGGAGTAGCGTCCCTCTTCATAATTGAGGACGTGCAATGGAATGAGGCTACGTTCATCGAGGATTTTCTAGTCTCCATACTTCGGCAACTAATGACTGGTCACACATGCGATAATCGCGGCGGCCAATGTTCGGTTTCCAAAGCCACAGCCAATTATCTAGACGCCCGCAATGTCGGTCAACGGGGTGCCACTCGCATTAGGCTGGTTCGGAACGCTCTCGATCAATGTCTTTCAAGCCTCGACCATGCTTTTCTTGTCCTAGATGGTATCGACCGATGTTCTCCTGCAATTGACCTGTTTCTCGAGGACGAGCTCCCTAGGCTTCAGGAACGCGGACTAAAGATATTGACTACGTCAAGAATCCCATGCCTCACTATGCCATTCGAGTATGATTCGAATTGCGACTACGAATACGACGACTGCCCGGATCCGTGCAAACGTTATATCTATTGGACATGTTTACAATGCGATCCGGAGGGAAACGAAATGGTAATATGCACCAGGTGCAAGGAACGAGGCTGCCCCAAGTGGCAAGTATATCCTTTGCCATACACATGACTGCCACGAGCGCTAACAAAAGGCAGTGAAGGGCACGATTTAAAGCAGCCTTATACCCATGTTGACTTTGACATTAGCTGTGCTGGTGGGCAATTAATGGCAGAATTTATAGCTCGGGCCCTAGAACAAGAACATGGGGATCTGGGCCTTGGCACAATGCTAGAAAAAAAGCCCCCACACTCCCGACTGGGTGCTTCACTCATGATGTCACCCAACAAAAAGGATGCGGAGTTTGTGGTTCAAGATTTGGCAGGTCGTGCCGAACACAATATAGCCTTGGCATGCGCCCGCCTCGATCTCATCGACGCCGAGGAGTCGCTTGAAACCTTCCGCAGCGTTGGCGACCGGTTACCAGCAAGCATCACAGCCTTGTTCGATGCAGGAATCAAGGTCATCGAGGAGCAATCACAGGGCCAGCGCGATCTTGGGCTTCGATCTATAGCAGCTGCCGCCCATTGCGAGTATGATGGAAAGAAAGGCGTCGAGCTAGAAAAGCTCGACCAATGGCTAAATGAAGCCGCTTCGCTTGGGTCGCCTTTACCATCTAAAATTGCACACATGCCTCACCGAGGTCTCGACGAGATCTTGCACGCAAGCAAGGGCTTTCTAATCGTTAACCCCCCCGTAGAGGATGAACCAATCATTTTGAGGCCATATCATGGTGACTTTGCCACCTATGCTGCAGAAGGTTACAATGAGTCACTCGTGTGGGCGGCTTCGCAGCTACGCTTCGGTAGACTGGCGGATGGGAGAAGAATAAGCCGCGTTCGTACCTTTGCTGAGAATCAGGGATGGAATAGGAACAAAAGGGTACATAAGACACCTTTCCATTACATCTCCAAAGTTCCAGAGCCTTCACTCATCAAAAGGACCGAAACCGGACGGTTTGTTGTCAATCAGGATCGGAATATACCGAAACGTCCGATGTTTGAAACAGTAAAATCGGAGCATCTTGTTACCGACAGTAGTGGTAAATTTAAATTGGCTAGGAGCAATACTAGCTGGCAAGGGCTGTAGTCTCTTTCAATACAATACAATGTCCATTCCATTCTCCAGATCATGTACTCCACTGCCATCCTCGTCATCATGCCTCCCAAGATCTCCATCCACATTAAGACCGCCCTCAAGCGCATGCCTTCTCTGACAGCAGGATTTTCGCAGATTTTCCCATGCAGAGTAGCTCAAACCCTCAAAGCTCAATGCACCGGATCTTTTATACTTGTTTTCTCTCGAATGCTCAACGAGGATCCCGACGCCGGTGTACTTGGTCTTGAGTAGCTCGTCTGACTCTAGTTCCTCATCGTCCCCTTTCTGTAGCGGCTGATCCTCATTATCCAACCAGCTCGCGGCAAGGATAATAAACTCACAATCCAATGCATCGCTTTCGGTGGTTGTAATCATATCAGGGAATGCCCTAATAGCCCCCAACTTGACATCCGGGTTGCCAACATCCAGTGACCAGTTATTGATGCCAGGCATCCTGATCAAGGTGGCCCTGACGATGTGACCTTTAAAGGTGATTTTAGAGGACTTTAGTGCTGGTGGTTTGTCCCAGATTGTGTCTGTCTCGGCTTCATGGTCTTCCTCCGTGGTAGATTGCGCGCCTTCATTGTGGCTATCCTGCTTATCCTCAACCGAAGGCTCTCCGAAAGGGGGTTGTTCTGGTATCCCATCCAAGTGAGTCTCAGGATGGTCTTTTAGTTTCAGATTGGAAACCCAGCTTTGATCCATCTCTTTTTTCTTCCTCGCCATATCCTCCAATGCCTCTGACCACAGCTGCTCAGGACCAGCTGACGGGCTGGAAAATAGTCGCTCCTCAAGATGTAGTTGAGGCTGCTTCCTTTCAGCATCCTCAACCACAAATAACCTAGCATCTCTGGGTATGCGAGGCGCGACTTCTATTGCTCCTTGAACGCTCATCCATGACCACGTTGGGAAGGCTTGTAGTGCATCTGAGCGCTTTGCGTGGTGACTCGCGACTCGCCAACATAACTGCTCAACAACATTTTTGGACCATATCCCAGCACCAAAGTCTTCGCCTAGTGCATCGCGGACTAATTTGGTTACACCCCAAATAGCCATAAGTTTGTCCGACTGGTTTGTGAGGTTGCATGACGTATAGGCGTAGACAGCATCACGCCAAAACCCCTCCAGGGATGCATCTCCAATCGGGCGTATAGATAGAGCTGATTGTTGGAGTCGGTGCCGCCACTGGCGATCTACAGCGGCAATTGGAGCGTCAACCGGAAGTGGGAGACCACTTGGAATGCCCTCGGATGCGGTCATGGTTGAACACTCCCAAAACATCTGATGCTTTGAGAAGTGGAGAATTCGGGGAGAAAGCATTCGCTCTGGGATAATCGCTATTAATGAATACTTTTAATAGCAGAGAGAAGGGATTCTTACCTTGGAATACCCAGCCACGAGTGTAAAGCGCCTGCGCCAATAACCCCTCTTCGTAGATTTTATCGGGCACAGCACGCCATGTTTGACGCTTGAATAGGATTGTGTCTGCCTGTGGGATAAACTGCTCGGGAATTATCTTGAGAATGTCGCTTGACCGCCTTGTTTGAAATAAACGACCATTCTTGTTGGAAGACGCGACAGCAGCTATATTGCAGTACGAATTTCGGTACACCTTATGCATGAGCTTACCCTCCTTGCTAAAGTCAGAGGCAGGTACCGTTTTTGCGCTATGTCCCTTTGGATCACTTTCTTGCTTCTCCTTTTCCTGAGGCCCCTTGGGATCCTCTTTCTTTGGCTGTTGTATGATGCAAAGGGAATCGATCCATATATATCTCACGTTTAGGTTCCGTGCCACTTGTATGGCATCCACAAAGTTCTTATTCGTCTTTATTTGCTCCCACGGCACGCCTGTAGTGGTGAACGCATCAAAGTTAGTGTCAAGCAGGCTCACAAAAGGCTCTATCCCCCAGCAGTGACTGAGGGTCATGTAAGGCCCGTGAATGTGATTCTCTTTGGTCAACACCACACGGCAAGATTCAGGCGGCCATCTCGATCGAGGGGAGCCGACATCGAGGAGCCTAGTAGGCACAAAGTTTTTCTGGCTATGTTTTCTTGCGCATCTTGGGTGATTCTTGACGCAATTTTGCATCCATTTCGACATCTGAGACCAGGCCCCCTCCGAATTGGTTTGAGCTCCAAGATCATGCGCATCAGGGATTCCGCTGAGATCTTCACGCACTGTTAGCTGCCTCAGACCGCTCCAATTTCAAAATCAAAAGATGAAAGATACCTTGCTCGAGCACAAAGTAGAATGCTCTGTCTGGGAGATGCTGCCACCGTTCGTTGGTCGGTCGAAATCGTAGCACAACCACATCATGGCTCTCTCGTGTAGCCGTCGCTTTGCGCAGCGTCCACCGATAAGCAGCATCTTCAAGCGAGTCCCCGCTAAACCATGAGCCTAGATTATTGTCCAAGTTTTCCGGGTCAAGGTCTTCCCAGAGCTTGGTGCATAGCGAACATCCCTCTCTCAACGAACGCCTAAACTGGGATAGGCTATTATGGTGATATCCCCAGGTTTCCCTGGATTCCAAAACACGGGACCGACAGAATAAACAGACCATCGCAGAGAACAAACTCGTGGTAAAAAGGATGTTTGCAGGTTTACGCTGGTTATTGTCACCTCATTTGAACGAATTAGTGACTGAACGGCGATTGCGACAGGCCTACGTTGCATTCTTAGGTCATTGAACGATGCTTATTGACAGCAAGTGAGCGAATGAGCCCACTTTTGGGGCTCTCTCCACGCAGGGTCCACAGGCCGCACATCCTTGCATGGATAGGGAAGGGCGAGAGCATCGATGGAAAAATCATAACTTATTCTGGCTGCTGTCATTCGTCCAGTGTCTCGTGGCCGATTTATCAGCCACCGCATTGCATACTCCCGAAGCGCCAAATACTACCCAACAATAGTAATGCCATTGAGGCAAAATTTGAAGCTGAAAAACACCTCAGAGACAACGTCAGCGCTAGGTAAGCATCACCCCTCCCTTTTCCCCAGCCGCTGTGGAGACCATAATGGCCCCCAATCGAACTGCGAAAATAATGCAAACCATGCGAACCATAAAAGAAAGGCGACGATATCCACTGTTCTCAGCACTCGCTAATCTATTTATCCAACTTTTGTAGAAGGAATTTATAGTTACATACCGCTATCAAAAAATTCAGTAACAGAGCCAATGTTGCGGCCTGATCACCCCTGCAAGAGCTCCTCGGTACTGTTACATGCGTGCAATGCCGCAATGGCAGCTTTGCCCCATCTTTTGCCCCATGATCCGGCGGTCAATAGCATAGCCGTTACCCATGGAACTCAGCCAAAAACAGCTGAGCAGGAAAATTGTCTGGAAAATGAGTGTGGAAATAAATACTCAGCACAGGATGGTCGGCCTGTCCAAGCGCCGTTTAGCATTGGCCACCTACTAATACAAGTTTGGCTAGCGTGGTGGATCCCTAAACATGAATGAATCTCCTTGCACTGCACGCATCCTGAAGTCGCTCAATTATGCCCTACCCGGGAGCTGGAGCTGAGTGCCCCAGATCCACTTCCAGCATTATAGCCAGATCTCTATTATGAAATTTTGCTATCAGGATCCTCGGATGAAATTTTTGAAGTTGGTTTTCAAGTATTGTGATCTATTAGAGTCCGTGGTTGGTGATGTTCAGAAACGTTGACGGGATGAATTGACTACTTCAGTCGGATTGTTTCTTGTATGAAAAGGTCCACCTGTAACTTGAGTAGTGGCTCAACCTCTGAGTAAAACACATAATGGAATATTCTTTTCTTATAAAAAAAAGACATGCAACAAATGCTCACACAAGACAAGCGTATTTGGCAAAGCTTATTTTGTTACCTACACTCTGTATAAAAAACTGGACAACTTGACCAATGACGTCACGATCAGAGAAATGTTCAAAATGATCAAAAGTCTATATATGAGAAGTAGAAAACATAAAAGCTAACTGAGGGGTATCTAATGCTGCGTATAATTCATGTTGTTGATTTTAATCCAGATTGTATAACCAACTCCGACGAGGCGGGGGCCGAAGCCCACTTGTCCTCACACCGGAAGCAATTCCGGGAGCACCGGACTTGACATTTCTGGCCGCTGCTATGTTATTAGACAGCAAATGAGATTGGACGTTCCATATTTCGTCCGTATTCCATGTGCCAATCGAGTCAACAGACCGATTGGTCTGGATTTCGCTGAGTAAATGGCTGAGTGAAAAACGATGGTAAAAGCTTCCTCTGCTCGTGACTGAACGAGGACTTTTGGGGACTGAACTCGCTTGGCTGCTATTGCTATTTCCAGGTTTATGACGATGACAACTTGTATTTTTAGAGACCAGCGTCTCCTCGTTCAAGAACTCCAAATGCTCGCGAGGAAAAGGTCGCACGAGAGGGAGCGGCTTATTTAAACGGTTAATCCCTTGATAAAGAGGCTGCAGTAGAATGCTGTTCATATTGTTCGCTGGTCGAGTCTCTCGAATCGTTGAGCCCGTGTTTGGGCGCTCGGTCTCGAAACTGAAGCCCCTTTCCCATGATTCTATCACAGGGCTTAATTCTGCTTCGATGGATATCGGCTCTGAAAAAAGCCGTTAGCAAAAATGTTAAATTGGATCTTAGACAGAAGGCGCTTACCTAACAATTCTTCAGTCCACAAAAGCGGAATTTTGTGCTCAAGGAAGGTGGAGGAAATTATATCATTCGGCACGGATTCGATCGTTTTGCATCGCTTTTTTCGCAACTTGGCTCGGCTTTCAGGTGCTGTCGCCACCAACTCCACCTGACAGGAAAGAGCTTGAGGTGTAATTGTAGGAATGGGGTGTTGTAGGTGTTCATCCTTGGGAGGCGGTTTGTGAAGGGTCCTCCTAACTCTCGATCTTTGACTTGTCGATCTGCTTGCAGTCCACGAACCATCCGGTCCACCTGTCAGAACGGTTTGATGTCTGTTTTCTTTTTTTCTGCTAAAAATCGATGGTATGCAGCGAAGTGGTAGCCACGAGGCCCACGAAGCTCCCTCTGTGTCTGACATGATAAGAGACGACCCAGCGTCATATAAAGGTTGAGAAATGAAATTGGCCGAAGGCGCACAGCGGTCAGCTTTGTCAACGAATGAGACGGCGTGATAAATTGATTGCAAAGAAGCCAGAGCCAAGTGTTTGATGGGGTTGCGCAGCCAAAGACGCATATATAATGCAGCTGGCGGGCTGTCAAGGGGATATTTACTCGCGAAGCATGGACGTTTTGTTCGAGACGACTTGCGTATTGCAATGGATCATCCATGCAGATGAAACACTGTTAACTACGAGTTTCTTGTGGCGTAAATAGAGGACCACGATTGGTTAGTTATCGATCTATTAGGAGCCGGTGCTTTGAAGCTGGTGACGGCCAATCTTAGTGCTTCGCTAACAACGCCACTTAGCCCCCTTTGTGTACGCACGACTTCATTTTGTGCCGCAAACCGGGACTATTTCGTCCGTGCTTGCCAGAGGCCTTTGCCACATTTGCTTTGACACTGATTTTTCATTCCTTCGCACGGAAGCTCCATTTGTGATCAATTAGCCCGAAATTCCCTCCTCTGCCTCTGCGAACGCTTTCCTCATGATGGCTCCAGTTGGAAGTAGCCTCCACTGGCATGCGTCACGTTCACTGACTGTGAGTCCGAAGATTTAATCCGAATCCTGTGTTCGGGTCCTGTACGAGTGATGCACTCATGCATCTAGAACTAGGCTGTGAAGCGCCAACGTTCCCATTAGCTCAGCGCTTTCTGCTGAAATTGCAGTTGCGACACCAAAAACGACATGGAAAATTTCAGGACGAGTGTGAAGAAGCCACTGGTCAAGCGCCGCAAACGACTGAATGTTAGCAAGATGCAAAGGATTTTGGGGATGGAACGCGTAATTTCCAAATGCCGCATCCTCGTGCTGGGACACCGGACGAATTCTGGCCCCTGTGATCTAACCATTAAGGGTGGCTAGAACGAGCGTGGGCACACGGCTGCGCCGAGGAACCAACTGGTGATCCGGCCTCCCGATCGTGCTTGATCTTAGCTTCATCTCGGCCCTTGCGGGATTTGTCCATTTATCGCGACGATTATTTTTGTGCGATCCATGTTGCGTATCTAACACATGTCTACTCACATATTCTAGCTTCCTTTTATCATTGCATGTTGGTCAAGCAATCATAATTCCACTTAAGTGGACGTGAGCGCAGAGTAACCTTTCTCCCCCCTCCCCTCTTTTTTTTTCTTCCCCCTTTTTTTCTTCCTTTCCTTCTTTTCTTTCCTTCTTTTTTGTTTCCCAAGACTACGATACATCTGGGTTCTTAATGTGTGGGAATTGTCCGCAGCTTGCACAGACACCGTTTTAACCCCCTGTTGGCCTGAGTCGGAACGAACATTCCTGTTATCGGATACATTTAGTTTCCGAGGGACATGGGACCGGGCCAACCCTAGTGCACGCAAAGATCAATTACCGTGACGTGCGTGTCAAAGCTAGTGCCGCACGATGATCAGTTCTCTCTTCGTGGCAAGCCATCATCATCCGTTCTTTCAAATAAATTTTGGTCCATTTGGGTGTTTCACTTTCTAATGCTACAGTAATTAGGCCATATTGTTTTAATATTGACGATAATAATGCAGGGTTGAAGCAGCGGATACCACTTTAGTTCATCTTACAAACTACACAATATTAAATTCACATCTGGACCGTTGCTGCATTCTACGAAAATGCATGTCCCCTTTGTTTTTTTTTTTTTTTTGGAAAATTTGGGCTGCAACTCATCACATCAACATGATGCCACCCAACCCCTATTGCCGATTGGAGAAAACGCTTCAATCACGGGGATAAGATACGGTTGAGAAACCGTTATCAACATAAAGTGTCACTTATTACCATCATATCCCCACGAAATTTTACCTCATGCCACGAGTTGATCTGCAATTGGCTTAGTCAGAGCGTGTGTTGCGCCTGGCCAAGCAGTCTGCTTCCAGACTAGGCCAGTAAGGGCAAGCCCGCACCTGCGACTAGTACCTGGAAAGGCTCGCACTCTTAACGTGGCATATGAAATCAATCACAGTGAGAAGATCACTCGATAAAGTAAATCACATGGATATTCAGATGGCCCATGCTATTGATTGTGGGGAAGCCGTGCTCCATAAGTAAAGTTTAAGTGCTGAGCAAAATTGTAAATTACGTGGGATTGGTCGCTATGGCCATCCAAATGGCTTCGGAATCCGGTAACGAAGCGGGTCCGGTAAGTGTGCCGACAGTAACGATCCCAAGGGGAGTATAATCGCCCGGGTTTGATCGACCTAGTAGCTAATGATGGTCCGACAGGAAGATAATATGTCGGCATGCTTATTGTATAGGGTTATTTTAGAACCAGGATTCATGTGACCTATCAAAGTTGTCATATGACCCCCGACAAAGCGATTGACAAGACGTAATATTACTCCTTTTATTTCACTTCCTTCTGTTTCTTTTTTGTTGGAACTAAGGCCTTCTACTACACTTTTCCTTTCGACTCGATTCGATGAATCTTTACTCCTTTTCGCCGCGACTTTTACCTTGCCCGTCTACTTTGAGAGAATTGATTTCCAAGTGAACATTTTGGATATCGAGTTTAAAAGGGAAGGAGGCTGGGAAACTCTAAGCGAGATGGCTCGGGGAGAAGTAAAGGTTGCGATCGACATTCTGGGTGGGGTTATCTTTCCAAGTTCAGTAGTCAATAAAGTTTCGTGTTCTCGCCCCATTAGATGGGCCTTCCTGTTAAGGATTGTGCTGGGATGCTGATTTGCGGAGGTACGATTTTGGGCGTTCTGTCGCACTCCCAGTTCCGCTGCCACGTGGATGCGATACTGGGTAGGTAGCATAAGTATGGCTTGGCATCTTCCCAAAGGTTGGCTCCAGAGTCCATCATCCAAACCTCATATACAGTCACTACTTTTTCAAACTACCGTCACACTCCTTTCACAAAGACCTAGCCAAAATGAAGTTCACTGTCGTTTTAACCATCCTATCTGCCGTCGTCGGAACCGCGGTGGCTGCTCCCGTGGAAAAGCAGGGTTTGTTTGTGGAAGCCCGCGGGGTTTGGCGCATGTGTGTAAGTATTTTGATCAAGATGCTCATCTGGCCTGGATGACTAATACGGGTTGCATTGTTAGGGCCCTGAGATTAGCAAGCTTTTGGGGGTAAGTAATTTATAGATGGCAGAGCGGTTTTGAATGGTACATACTGACACAAATGTTCTTAGCATTGCTAAATTGTTCTTGTATCGGGCAAGGAGCTTTTGGTCGTTGTATAGAGTTCTCCACTGGAGTTTCAGCTCGGCCGGCTATAGGAAGGATTCATATGTTGAGGCAGGGGCCTAGAATTACAAGGATATGAAAAATAAGTCCAGTTACTGTATCCGAAATGGAAGCGCAAGGTCCTCATGGAAACAATATAACGGTAAAATCAGAACCAGAATACCTTATTCCCTATCTTGTCGACCTGTGCCTACCCCGGATTAATCATCGGGTCCAATTCAGCATGGTCAGCTGATAGAGATGTAAGCTGAAAGGTCTCGCAAGCTGATGACTTTTTGAGATGAAATTACGTTCAATATTTCCCGCATCCCAGTGAATCAAATCTCCAGCCCACCAGCAGCTGATCGAGCATTGATCTACCGCAAACACTGGCCACAACCAATGCAGACCCTTTGTGAATACGCTTACTCCAATCTCCAACCCTACGAAATAAGGTTGCCGGAACCTCTCCCTGATCCTGGAAATATTCATATCAGCTTTCGTCAGTGCTTCTTATAGTGGTCAAGACCTGCTTAACCCGCCTTACATCGCGCTACGTGTGCATGGGGCCAAATTTAATAAAGGGTTTGGAACCAGACACGAAAGGGAGCAATTTCCAGTTCAAACACAATTTACTGAGGAGTTACTGGGCATGTTCTCTGACGCCGTGAGAGAAAGGTGTCTGTTTTTCACAGACGAAGAAAACATTGACCAGAGTCCTGAAAACGCACTGCCTGGAGATCAGGTTTGCTATCTGCATGGTGGCGACACGCCCTTCGTTCTACGTATTGTGAGGTTGAGGCCGGGTGAATATAAAATTTTGGGTGACTCATCCCTTGATGGAATTAAAGTAGGCATGGATTTAGCAAAAGGCGACGCCATCATGTTGGTTTGACCGAGGATTGACGATGAATCTTTCCCTTATCTAGGCCTTAATGCTAGTCAAAATCTGAGTCTTTTGCATTTTTACATACTGTTACGCACAAAGAGGAATGAGCTCAATTAGGAAGCGAGAGAATAATCTGCTAGATGTACTGTCATCGTGCCATTTCATTTGAGACTTGAAGCCCGTGATTTGGCCCACGGTTGGTTTCCTTTACCATCATTTAGGATAGAACACGTTGGTTTGAATTTTCCATCATTGCTTTAGAAGAAGAACGATGAACGGGTAAGCCACTCCTTCTTTGATGACCTTGCCTCATTTTCCAACGATAGGATATACCCCACATTTCTGAGGTATTTGACATTACTGGTGACTGCTTTTTGCAAAAGTGAAGAGTCTTCAGGTTTCATGGTTGGTTCAGAGGACGACAAGGGCGAGCCCAAATAACGCAGAAAGTGTTGAACTGGAAGCAAAGGATGGTCTTTCGGGGCTTTCTTCATATGCCTGAGCGCTAGGGACTTCCATTCTTGCGGCCCCATAGGGACACATGGCACGTCCAATCCAGAATTTACGCAATCCCAGAAAATAGCGTTGGGCAAAGTCTTTGAAATCTCAATATGACTGTCGATGGGTGTTGCAGAGAGAAGCTGTCCAATGATGGTCGACGCAACGGTGCCGACGTCGGCAGCCGTTATCCAATGGTCTGCTGGTTCTTGAGGGTAGACTTGTAATTCTGCAGCAGTTGAGACAACTCGCCACAAAAAGTCATCCGTATTGGCTACTCCCTCGTCGGGGGTACCAATGATCATGCCAGGCTTGACGGTTGATATTCGATACTGGCTAGCCGGGATTTGAGAGGCGAATTTCTGGACAATAGCTTCCGAAAGGAACTTTGTCTGGACGTAACCAGTGCCCTGAGAAAGCTCGGCGGCAGTCTTGAAAACGTCTACACTGTTATCGATTTTGGCACCGCCCGAGACGTATACGAATTTGGGTTGAGCTGGCGAGTTTGCGGCTACTTTGATCAGCTCTACGGTAGAGTCAACATTTGCTGCCTTGAGCGCAGTGAAACTAGCGTTCCAGTTGACAACAGCGCCGTTATGAACTATGGCGTTGACGTTGCCGGATAGTCGCTTCCATTGCGAATTTTCAAGCCCTAGATTCTTCATCGAAAGATCGCCAGTCCAAATCTCCAGTTTGTTGTGGTTCTTGCTTTTATCCCACCATTGGGCAGTGCGAGCTGTCTTCTGGATACGGTCGAGTCCGCGCTGTACAGAAGTGGCACGAACCAGAGCGATAACAGTGCCAACAACCTCTAGATTCAATAATTGTCTCAGAATTTCTGTGCCGAGATATCCAGTGACTCCGGTAACGAACACGGTTGCATTCGGAGGCAGTGAATCGGCGCTATTGACGAAGCTTTCGGAATATTGAGGCAACAAGGTCAAAATGGTTGATAACTCTCTTGCTAGATTTGACGTCTCGGGTGGTTGTTTGGGGTCACTGTTGCTACCATCGCTCTCTTTCAATAAAGAGAGTAGATTAGTCTTATATAATGTTGGTTTACTTTGCTCATCTACTCTTGTTGCGATGGCGAGGAGGCGAGAGTCGTCAAAAATATCTTTCACCGTGATTGTCAAACCAACCTCACGGGCGGCGGCAACAAACTGCGTCGCGGAAATAGAATCTCCTCCAATGCGCAAAAAGCCATCGTCTCGACCAATCATATTTAGTGGAATTTTGAGGATATCTCCCCATAACTTTTGAAAGAGTGTTTCGATTGGCGTGGTTGGTGGCCGCTTTGGTCCGTGACCTAGGGCGTATGTGGCCATCATCTGGGAATCAAGCGACATAGCTGAGCGCTTGAGAGTGCCTCTATCCAGTTTGGCAGAAACATTTTGTGGGAAATAGTTGCATGGGAAAAATAGAGATGGGATCATATAACTGGGAAGTTGAGCGTTGAGCTTTCCAACGGCGACCATAAGGTCGTCCTTGAGGCGAGCATTAAGAGGGGCGAAAATGCTACCAGATGCAGGAGAGCTGTTGTGGTCCTCAGCGTTAAAGCAAATGTATGCGGCAAGACAGGGCCCAGAGTCACGGATGACAACATCGACCACAACCTGGCATGCATTATCCAATGCAGCTCGAACTTGGTGCTCAACTTCCCCAGGCTCAACGCGGTTACCCCGAATCTTGACTTGAGTGTCTTTTCGGCCGAGAAACTCGATGGCTCCCTCTTTATCGTAACGGCAGAGATCGCCAGATTTGTAAAACCGTGACCAATGAGCAAAGTCGCGACGCGGTGCCCATGAGGGCAGCGCAGTGATGGTTGATTGCGCTGTCGCTGTTGGATTCTGGAGATATTCGCGAAGGATCGTGGGGCCCTGAATCACAAGCTCGCCGGGGCAGCCAACTGGAGCAAGACGAGTTGGGTCTTCAGGATCAACGATCCAGCAATAGCATGCGACCGGTCTTCCGATGCACTGTGGTGACTCTTCACCAGTGTACCACTCATGTATAGTGCTGAAAACACAAGTTTCAGCAGGACCCCAGCCTGTCAGAAGCCTCAACCATCCTATCCAAGACTCAAAAACATCGCGGGTAACAGCTTCTCCTGTAAGTAACAACAGCTCAAGACCCGGCATATCAATAGGTTTCAAAGTTCGTGCAAAGGAAGGAGTCAGAAAAGCCCAATTGACCTTGTAGTCATTGATAAATTCACAGAGGGCATTCATGCGGATTTCATCTGAAGGAACACACACTGTGGCTCCAGAGATGAGTGGGGCGATTGTCTCACCAACGCACACATCAAAGACATATGAGGCGAATTGTAGGATTCGGACTCTGCGGGTGATGCCGAGGCGCTCAGCGATGGCGGTCTGGCTAGTGCATACGGCACTGTGCTGCATGACGAGGCCTTTTGGAGTGCCAGTTGTGCCCGAGGTGAAAAGAATGTACGCTGCATGTTCCGGTGTGATTCCGATGTCGACCATTTTGGCGCCATAACCATGCTTCTCAGTAAGTCTATCATTCAGTTCATTTGTGACTTCCACGACATCTGACACCAATTTGTTGCATGCCTCAAAATTGGATCGAGATGTGAGGGCGAGGCTGGCTCCTGTTTGCGAGACAATTTGTTTCTGGCGCTGCAATGGATGAGACGGATCAATGGGTACCCACGCACCGCCAGCTTTATTAACAGCCAGCATAGAAACATAAAACCACATCGACTTTTCGAAGAAAACAAGAATAGGATCGCCAACCTTGACCCCTTTGTCGATGACGAGATGTGAGGCCAATTGACTCGCAGAACTGTTCAACTGGCAGTATGTAAGGGAGCCGTCCCAAGCATCTATGGCGATCGCATCAGGTTGGCGAAGAGCACGCGTTTCGATCAGTTCGTGAACACATCGGAAGATGACTTCGGGGTCAGTAGGTTTGGTATTCGTTATCGTTGCCTCATCCGATGGCTCCGAGAAAGTAATCTCAGAAAGCGGCGCGTCATAATAGCTACTCTCAACTTCTTTTTCATCTTCTCCTCCTGAAGCATTGAAAATGTACGGTTCTCTCAGGATGGCGTGGTCCTCTTTGCCAACAGGCTCAAGGAATGCAACTCTTTTCTTTCGGGGTCTTGAAGGGTTCGGGAGTGGCCGGTCGTCTTTTGTGTCAAAGACGGGGAATGCGGGAAGATGAGTGTCGTAGTGGTTATAGATTTCAACCGAATCGAAGTTCCTATGATCCATCAATCTTGTGAACCGATTGAACCGAGTCATTTATTGCCGCGGTAAATAAATTCACAGGCTTTATGTGATGCGATTTGTTGCAACAGCTAACCAGAGATCCAGTGCTGTTACCATGCGGAATGATGTGCTCAAACAATCTGGGAGTGCTGTGTTCCGGCGTTATTGAAGTTGCTTATGAGACAAAACGAGAATTAGATGTTGACATGACAAATGAAAAATCCAGGTTGGATTCCATATTTCATCGACCCTGTTCTGGCGGCTGTGTAAAGGATTCTCGGAAATCTCGCAAGATCCTACCATAGAGTGGAGTACCATTCCCACCAAGTTTTGGCTCCAAATGACAATCCTCGTTGATCTCTGTGGATTTGTGGAGACATCTTCAGCTCCCCTTTCTGATTCTACTATCCATGTACGGTGTTAAAATGTACCCGATTCGAGAATCGCTTCGGCACACGGCAGCAGCCACACGTGGTAGACAAGCGTTCCCTTCAAACTCCCAAACGTCATGCTATGCCTAAAATGGAACAGAAACAAGCATGTTCTTCAGCTTTAAATCTTAAATGCTATGTTGAATTTTTGGAGTCGTTACGCCAACCCAATCTAAAAGCCGAACCAAACCAACCTGACCCATCCCTCCTTGAACGGTCGAACCTAGTATCACCAAAATCCTCCGCCTTTCTCCCCTTGTTACCTTCCAATTTGGCCGAAGACGAGTCTAACCTTCCTAACTAGGAGTTGGCTTTGACTATCCTACACATTTCTTAAAGGAATTAGTATTGCCACCACATAAGCTCCTAGGCTACACGAAAATTGCATTTTTCTTTGCAGGAGAAAGGCCTACAAGGGAAAGGCCCCTATATCTTAGACATAGAAGGATTTACTAGCTCTATATCACTAAGGCTTAGTATTATATTAGTAAGTAACCTGGACATTAGCTTCTCGATCTCGGTAACCGGAACGATAGATCTAGGCAATGCTGATCCAGTGGGCAGGCACTCAGTGGTGCGCCAAGCCTTGGAATGCGGGCCCGGGCGTTTCATCCATTACGTCATGATGTGTTGTAATGCCTGACAAATATCTCAAGGTGCGGGCGCAAGGACGTACGAGTCGGCAAGCTGCTTGGCGATGAACGAATTGGTGATTCGCTCGACTGACACTTGGTTCAGACGGCTTGGTCAAGGCTGATTGATGGTGTGGGAAAGGGCCTAGGCTGATTATGGCAAGTATTTTACATTGGTTATTGTAGTTAAGGTTTTTCTAGAAGGTTATGGCCTGCGTGCGAATTGGGGAACGCGACGCTGGCGTAGTGAAGGGAATACGTAAAATTAGTGCAATGCGACCAAGCATGCGGGGCCAAAAAGTCTTCGAGAGGTTTACGGTCCAGCTAATCAATTTGGAGCATGTAAAAGCAGAGCAGATGCGGGGGAAGCAAGGGCCCACCTCAGCTTGGGGCATTTTGATGAAATGCGGGTCTAATGAAAGTTTGTCTCGAATGTTAAATTACTAGGGATGATGACCGGATTCACAGCTCCGCAATTTACGGATACATTCCGTGATCCACGCTTAGAGTTGAGATCGATGACAGCGGAGGTAGAGCAGCGGTGGAGGCTTGTTGTGTTTACAGTAATACACTGTGAATGTGTGATGATTTTTGTCTTCAACCAGATCTTAGATGCCTTTGTCTTTGTAATTGAAAACCTCGACGGTTTTTCGGGCAACGACTTTTCGCTTCCGTCGCTCGGCACTCAGGAACTGGATATTTTTAGTCAAAATACAGCATCAAATAGCAGATTTATCATCATCTGCCCAAGCCACTCTAGTGCAAAATAGCGTCTACCAGACAGGAGAATATTACCACGCTGTCATTTCTTTTCGCTAAAATACTTTCAAAATCCTTCAAGGGCCGCGAGGATATGAATACTGTCACACTCCTCAGAAATTTATCATCCTTCGTCTTAAATCTCCACAGAGTAACATATCATATCACCTTTTAATGGTCGACTTTTGAGCCTGTTCCCAATGTTTCCTTTGTTTCCCTCTACAGCTGCTTCCCGGGTTGCTTGTGGGCCGCAACAACACTAAGGCCAAGTTGCCATTTTAGACGAGGGAAAAGTCCACTAGGGGGGTCGCCACGTGCTATCGCTTCTTGATCTGCATTTTTAAATTAGCTTGAAACTCTCTAAAAACAACAGGGATACCTTACTGTCTAACTCTTGAGCCTTGGCTTCCATCAGCTTCATTGCCTTTCTCCAATACTCCTGATTGGCTGCTCCGTTATTTACCTTTGCCCACAGCCGCGCTTCATCTAGGCAGCTATGTTTGTTTGCAGCATAGTTGAGACGGGGGTCCGCTCCATTGTCGAGGAGGAGGGCTATCAGGGGGAGGTCCTCTATAGTGTCCGTGTCTCTATCGTAGTTATTGGGCCAGTATAAAAACTCCACCAACGGACGGGATGGCAATTCTATATTGCAAGCTATCGTGTCCACAGACCGCTTGTACACGGCGTTTGTGTCGGCGCCCGCGGCGACAGCCTCCTTGGCCCATGTTAAACGGGTCTCGATCGGCTCGTGATTCCATGCAATGTGGTGGAAAGGAAACGGCCCATTGTACTCAAATGGTGGTGTTTTTTCCATGGCCCTTGGTTTCGAGTGTTCAATCCTTGAAACAAGTCTCTGATTTTAAGTGGCGATAGTCTTGCGATTGAACGTGGGATGGATTTTACTGAGAAAAGCGTAAGTAAAATGATGGAGATGGACGTGGCAGCCTAAAGACCGAAGTCGGTATAACCTCGGCGACTTCGTTGCCTGTTGTGCTAAAATTTACCACCCCATGCAACGCACCATTGTGTAAAGAGGATTGTAGTAAGGCTTATGGTTGGGGGCGTGAGATTCTCGGTTTCTTCCGAAGTGGCATCGTGTCCTCAAACCCTGGTGGGCAAAAGTCTCGCTTGCCCATGAATCCGAACAATCGGCAATGCCTGTTTTAGAGCTCACACGATTGCTGGGATGCGTCCAGCCAATTGACCGAGGACTCGACTGTGGGTTGTAAGCGCTTCCCGTGAAAGCCGTATATTACAAAATAATTTAGCAAATATGTGCAATATCAAAACTTCATTACGGAGATGCATCCATGTGTGGCACTGAGTAGCCGTCGTAAAGCCATGGAGCCGAAGTGATTGGTATCGTCGGTCGATGAACAAATTGTCGATGTGGGTCTTCGGCCGATGGTTGATTTCATCGGCGTTGGCGAAAGCATGGCAACAAGGTGGTCTGAAATTCCGACGTAGCCGCTTCAATTCTGCTTTAAATACTAGGATGAGTTTCCCCGTATTCACAGTATATTCGATAGCTAATTATTTACCTTCATCATCCTCCTTTCATCAACAGTTTCACTCTATGTTAATTAACGGCTGATTTCTGCTTGGAATTAGTCACTCAACTATTTCGCCCGGGCTTCATCTACTTCGTTAACAGTCTAAATCCACTATTAACCTATCATCTAGTTAGTTTTGAGAAAGCCCAGGTCAAAAAGGTGCCCACACTTGATTATTGAGTACAACGTCGCAGTCTTAAGGTGGACTTGCACCTCTTCTTTATTCCCATCACCTCTTTGCCGCTGCACAAAATGTTCACACACTTTCGGGCGATGCAGCAGGGTTAATGCAACACGACCAGGAGCCAAAGCATGTCAGAGAACGACCTGGAGACCGTCCAAAGCTGATGACAAGTCACAGTCATACTCCGTTCAGAATGAGATTCCAAATGGCGGAGATAGAGCCTGGTTACAAGTTCTCGGTACTTTTTTCTTTCCGACACCTGGTGAGTGGACACTGCTATGTCTAACTCTTCCTTTCTCCTGGTGAGCACCTAGCTCCAGTTGCTGACACGGGCCATGGGAATAATAAACTCATACGAGCGCCGTGTGACACAACCCGACCTAAGTTTTTATTTATTGAGCATCTTAAATTCGACCTCGACCCTTGGTCGAATTTTGCCGAACCTTCTCGCCGGCATTTTTGGGCCGCTGAGCATGATGGTACCATGCGCAATCATTTGCGTCGTGTTGATCCTTTGTCTCTTGGCGTTAAACAGTCAAGCACAGCTTCTGGCCCTTTACGGGTTTTTTCCGGCTCATTTGTTGCCTTGATGCCCAGCATTCTTGTCGCATTATCGCGGAACCGTGGTGTGATAGGAACAAGAATGGGAACGTGCTTTTCAGCCGTGGCCATTAGCTTGCTGATTGGAACACCAATCGCAGAAACTTTATTGAATTCAGAGGGTTTCGAAATAGTATGGATATACGGTGGGGTATTTACAACTGCTGGTGGCGTAATTTTATGCATTGCTAGGGGGTCTTAAGCTGAATGGAAGTTGATTGTCAAGGTTTGAGATAATTGCTTGTCTACTTGCGTTATCTTCATTCTTTATCCGTATTGTAGCCTGAATAGATAAGAGAAAGTCACCGCAGTTCACCACGAATATTTGATCAAAATGAAGTCGGTTACGATGCCAACTTAGAGTTCCTGGCCAGTGAAGACGCGTGACAGCACTTTGGAGAGATGAATCGGAATAATCTCAGATTTGGGGCTTTACTGAGGTGTTTATTTTCTTAGAAATATCGTAACTCGTACTATTGATTCGAACTCCAGCCGCAGAAGATTTTGCTGCTCTATTCTGATGGAAGAACCATCTGTGAGCTGGTATTAGCCTCGGCCAACTCTTTTTGCCACGACCAGGGCTCAATAGACGGGGAATAATCAACTGAGTGTAGTCTCACCTGCCACATATCGATAATGACGTATTTCCCTTTATCTTCTCCCGTTGGTCGTTTCAACACCCCCACTGCTACCACATAGTTTAACCACTCGTAATCTGCATGCCCAACTTGAAAGATGCCTCGGAGTAGGGTTCGGCCATCTGGTTGCGTGGGTCCGGCTGTTTGTACATAAATGTCGGCCCCATCATGTGTTCTCAGATTGTAACGTGTATCTGGGAAGAAGACACCCTTTGTATCGTTAAGGCCCCAGTCGGCGCCCAAATTGCTGATGGTACCTTTCAAGCGTGGCCCCTCAAAAGTACCCCCAACAATTGGAATGACGACTCTGCTGCCTTGGCCATAGTCTCCGATTTGCCATCGCTCTCCCAATGTGCAGTTCACAGTGTACAGAAACTCGTAGGTAGGAGTGCCAAGCTTTTGAGTGGAGGCGAGGCCCGCCAGCTGCGTAAAGGTAAAAAAGAGGTTCTTAAGTGATAGTCTCATTTTGACAATATGAAATCCGCAGGCTTAATAAGATTCGTAATCTAATCTCAGTTTATACAACAAAGAACAAGTTTAAATGTTCCGTCGGTGTTTGGATCGGGGTTTTCGTTTCCCTCGGCATATTCAAATAGCGCGCTGCGGGGTTTGGCAGCGCTACTGGTGCAGGGATTGCGGCAATTGAGTACCGGGTAAAGCTGGACAATCTAGGGTTGAACTGAAAAGGGAAGAGAATGAAGTGTTGAATCTATTTGTAAATGTCACAGATCTATGTAATACACGGCTTTTTTCATGGCAGCCAGGGGCCACTTTTTATGCACGTCTAAAATTCCCTGCTCTCACCAACCTTGCAGACGTCAAACACACCGGTTTCGGATATTCCGCTGCGCCGAAGGGCATTTCTCAACAGCCTGGGAGGATCATGCACCTCTTCCAGAGTCAAGGCCCAGGTGCCCCAGTGGATGCCCATGGCTCGTTTGCATCGGGTATCCTTGAAGATGTCCACTGCATCATAAGGGTTGGCGTGCACAGAAGAAAAGGCCACACGCGGGGAGTAGGCGCCAATGGGTATTAGTCCAAGGTCGAATGGCCCGCGCAGACTGCCGATTTGCTCAAATTGAGGGCATCGCGGGAGATGGCTAAAGTCACCATCGTAGCCCGTGTTGGGCGGGACCTCGGGAATGCCGCGGTATCCAGTATCGCCAGCAAACCAAACGGATTTACCTCCAGAAGATATGGACCACGAACACCAGAGCGTAGTGTTTTCGTCAAACATGGATCTCGCCGAGCCATGCTGACTGGGGAGACAAGAGATTTTGGCGGGGATGTTTCTGTCCGCAGTCTTGACAATCAAGTCTGCATCCTCCCACCAATCAAACTCGGTGACGTTGTTGATACCGAGCCGATGAAACCACTCTTTGATACCTAAGCCAACAAGGAAGTGTGCATCTGGGTGCTTCTTCTTGAGCTCCAGAATGGTGCGTCGTGAGAGATGGTCGTAATGGCTATGGCTAATGACAACAACATCCACAGTGGGAATATCTGTGACGCTACAAGGGGCAGGGGTATAGCGCTTTGGCCCTGCAAAAGGCAAGGGAGAGCATCGATCCTCAAAGACGGGATCAATAAGGACTCGCAAACCAGAGGGAAATTCGAGGTAGTAGCAAGCATGCCCCAGCCAGGTAGCGCGAAGCTTATCTGAGGCATCGCGATCTGGGAGCCACTCCGGCTTGACAACTGGGACGGGAAAGTTTGTAGTATCGGGGAGTTTACGTTCACCAGTGATTGCGGGCCTATTCCGACAAAGAAAGAAGACTTGGTCAACATCAATTAAGAGATGCGAATGGGAATGTCCACTTACCAAGCCACTTGCCGGAAAACCGAGGCAAAGTTTGGTTTGTGAGAGAAGGACGGATGTGGGTTCTGGAAGCCAACGCGCGTGCCATTTTTCAACACATGGTGAGGGTTGGAGATGGCATCTTGGGGGACGGCACTGTCGGAGTCCTTCAACACCGACACAGCCGTCGTCAGCGGTGAGGCTGAAGCCACTGCCTTTGGAACAGCAGCGATAGCAGCGGCCACAGTCTTGCGGGCCTGCTGGCCGATTGATGGGGTTAAAAGACGCGACATTTTAGCCAATTGAAGGTATGCTCGCACAGATATCTCAAGAGAATCCGATATGTGACCGCATTGGGTGGTTCAAGATGGCCTGGCCTTGGCAAGCCAGCGAGAAAAAAAATTGTTGGGCCCAGATTCACAAGCCTCGTCGGGGCTTAGCGGAGTTAAGGATGCGTCTGGAGCGACCACCGACCCACGTCGTCCCCACAATGAAACAATTCCAACTGAGGTTAGACGATCAAGAGTCAGCACGCAAACGAACATGATTCGAGTCAGTTGCATCTTGTGAATCCTTAATTGGAGACTAGGTGTGAATTTTCTATTAATAATGATAGGTTGTGGTACAAATTTAGACCGAATTTGCCAATGCATGCTAGCCAAAACATGGACTAAAACAACAGAAGCGAGCAGCAGGGTAACAATCGAGTGAACATTAATTGTCTAGAACATGATATCTTCATCCAATAGGCTCATTAATTGTTGGTTGCCGTAATACCAATCCTCAAGGTTCGCTGTCAATGAGTCGTAGTTTTGAAACGATTGCATCTCCGTATCCAAGTTGATTGTATTAGCATCACCAATGCCGCCCAAGAATTCAGCACTATTCATATCTGTCCCCGTCGATGTCCGCAAATTCGACTCAATGTGCAGCCTTGCAGCTTGACATAAGAGGTCATACAGTTGGTAAGGCTGCGCTGGCGACTCTGCATCGGCCACCTCGGGTTTTAACGAAGTTGCAAACGCATCTAGGCGGGCCAGGTCGTTGAGATCACTTTTGCAAGAGGCATGACTAAAGATGATGCTGAATGGGACGAAAGGGGTGTGCAAAAGAGCCCTATGAAATCGGACGTCAGCAAGATCTTGTTACACCCAAGGGTCAGCGCCATTCAAGTGAATTAACCCACTTACCAGGTGATGTATCGGGTGACTAATAGAGGATCTCTACAGGCACGAACCAGATTCATACATTGCTGTTGTATGTCCAATGTTTCGCGAGCGGCATGAATGCATCTTGTAGACACACCCGCTGCTTCTGTACCGGGAATTGCCCTGAGAATCAAGACGAGTAGAGAAGATTGGCATACCCAGCCACAGTGGAGATATACCATTCTCATAGGGTTCTCTTCCGAGTCGCCCAGCTCATTCGCAACTTTCTGTGTCAATCTGTTAGCAGGATGTAGGGCATGTGAACGGTGCAAACGTACCGTAATGTCGGAACGAGACTCGTCAATGACGGCCTGAACCTCTTTTGCAAGATTTTTAGCAGTGACAATACGCTCCTCTGGTCGAAATGAGAGGGCAGCCGGGCTGTATAGCTGGTTGTAAACTTTG
This sequence comes from Calonectria pauciramosa, assembly GCA_017140785.1. Classification (NCBI taxonomy): domain Eukaryota; kingdom Fungi; phylum Ascomycota; class Sordariomycetes; order Hypocreales; family Nectriaceae; genus Calonectria; species Calonectria pauciramosa. Next base: position 502,917 of record JAACIZ010000023.1, on the reverse strand, counting down.
CGTTGAATTCGTGCAACTTTAGTGGGGCGTGGCTCATTCGGTTGAGGCGACAAAAGAATGTCGGAATCCTGAATGCCCGAGGACCGCCCAAGTCTCAACGAAAGGCCGCCTTCAAGACTGTAAACGAACCAGAAAAGATTTTCCTGAGCTGCTGTCTGACTGCTTCCCCCTTTGCGCGCCGGCCCGAAACGATGATATCTCAGCGTTTGGCAAAGACTAAGAGCAGAGGAAACTAACGCCCAGGCCTTTGAAGCTTTAGAGTCTTCAATTGAATGAAGGGCCTTGCCGATATCAGTAAACTGCATATTCAATGGTTGTCATTTGGCGCACTTACCCCAAGAGTCAAGGCAGCAATTATTTCCATCGAGGCTGGCAACAGTAAAGGGAATCGCGGCAGCACCACGTCCAGATTCGATCTGCACAGGCAAGAAAATTCTCGAGAGCTCTCAACTCCATATAGCGCCATGTGCTCCGCAAAAATATATGACAGGAATCCGTTGGCAATGATGAGTTCCGCATCTGTGTAGCCATTGACTGCAAAATAGACTTTACAGCATATTTCTTCGAATTTCTCGAGTGGGAGGACTTTGCAGATCCAGGAAATTCTGGTGTATTTTCCGTGGGCTGCCAAGGAAATCAGCATTTTTCGATCCAAGGCGTGATAGTAGAAAGCTACCCTTGGCCCATCGCAGAATTTCCACCACAGACTCCAAAGGGGGCATAGAAGTGTCGGCTTGACACTTGTCAGTCTTGGTCCCGACCGGCCGGAGACTGTGGGCAATTTCTGGGTTTTCCAAAGCATTTATGAGGTTCGTTAAGGAAGAAATGACCTGGTTTGAACCTTCACTGCCGACATTGATCCTGCCGATGATGTCTCTGACGAAATCAATGACGTGAGCTGAATGGTCCCAGAGAGGGACGGTGATGGATGAAGATGCAGAGGGAGAAATATATCCACCACTTTGGAGCGCCTTGAAATCATTTAGAGTAGTCTTTGGAGTTGGTTGACTTTCTTCTACTGGAATCTCCTGCACCGGCTTGGGCTGTGTCTTGGGTGCGTTGGTTCCCTCTAACAGACGCCGAATAGCGTCAACATCGTGTGCAATGCCATCAATCTTGCGCTCGCTATTGCGGAAAGAAAATTAGTCAACAATCCAAGGCGAAAATCCACGGACATGACATTATGCGCCACTCACTATTCTGCCGAGATCAGAACTCTCTGTTTGGCAATGGCGGGTTTCGTTGCGACCGTGCTGTGGGTGCAATCTACTCGAGCCGAGACGCAGTTGGAACAAGGCGTGGCTCGATCACAACCAACCTAGCCAACAACCCGTTAGGATTCTCCAAATCATTTCAGGGGGAGAGGCCAACTTTTCGGGCGCGACATTGATCACACTAACAACCAAGCAAGGTTAGCGCAAGACAGAGTGAGCATTTGGAGGTCATACTGAGCGACGGGCTATTGCCGGGCGACCGCTGCGCACTGAACCGACAGCATTCCCGCGGGATTCCATGATTTCAGATTTATAAGGGCGGATGAAATATCTTTGGTCCATATCGACGCCAACTCACAAGCCGTCGCAGAGTAGTCGTGCGGAGATGACAAATGCGTCGGAATCCCGCGCGTTTCCGCCAGAAGTCCGGGATTATGGGTCATTTGTGGGGTCTTATTGTCCGACAGCGCCAATCATGATGGTTGTTGAACGCCACTCTTTGATCCTTTGAGATTGGTGACTTGATCGACTTGATCGAGTGTTGAGTGTGAAAATGGTTTGTTATAAGTATTCGGGATTTCTTGATCGAATTGAATTTACACAACACTTCTCACACACTTATACCAACACAGCGTTCAAATATCCACACATCTGCACCATGGCTCAGAACATTCTCATCACTGGTGCCGCCGGTTTCATGTATGTGCTTCAGTGTCCTCAATTGCAATTAGCTAACCTCTTTAGTGGCGGCTCCCTTATCGCTGATATCCTATCGCGCAATGAGGATCTTTTTAAATCAAGCAAATACTTTGCTGCAGTCCGATCCCAAGAGCAAGTTGAGAGCTTGTCCAAGCTTGGGTTAAATGTGATTCAACTCGATCTAACCGACAAGGCTGCCGTCGAGGACGCAATCCTCCGAAATGAGAGTGCGTTTCTTTCAAAACCCCCAATTTCTAGCTGTGGTGATTAACCATTTCTTAGTCAACATTGTGATCCACACGGCAGGGGCTATTGATTCACGCATGGTATCCAACTTCATTGATGCTCTTGGCCAAAGACAGCAAAGGAGTGGTAAAAAGACTTATTACCTTCATGTAAGTGTCTCAAATATATTTCCGAAACATCTTTAACATTGCCACAGACCTCGGTGGCTACCATGTTCTCCAAAGAAGGCGGATGGCCGTACGGAGAAGTCAAGGATACAGACAGCATCCTTCCCAAGGAGAAGGAGATACAACAGCCGAATCCCGTTCGCCATGTAAGCTTGGTTATCCATATCAGTACGCAATACCGAATTACCTTCTAACATGTACACCAGAACAACATTCTCGTCGCAGAATCAGGCAAGGCACATAATGTCACGACATTCAATATCGCTGTTCCAATGGTTTGTAAGTGACTGCTTTAGCAAAACCAACTGCACGAAATCAATAATGAAAATCACGCTAACCCTATTGAAAGATGGTAGAGGAAAGGGCGAGTGGAGAAAGTTGTCTGTTAACATTCCGGCTTTGACCCGAACTAGCATGAAGCTCAAGACGGTCTACAAATTTGACAAAGACGGGGTAAGTCACAACTTTTCTTGGACAAGCAAACCCATTTCCCAAATTAGAATTCAACACTCCTTGCACGTTTCTATCCCTGCGGTCGAATCGCGTCATTAGATCAAACCAAGCGCTAATTATACTCTAGAGCCCTCCTGCTGTGCATATCGACGATTTGACGGCACTATACATGCTTGTTTTGGAAAACGTCCTGACAGGATCCCCGTCAATCCCCAGCGGCGAAGAGGGCTATTATTTTGCCATGGCTCACAGGTCGCCTTGGTGGAAAGTCATGGATGGCCTTGCCAAGGGCCTGCAATCACGTGGGCTCCTGTCCGAGCCAGAGGTTCAAACTTGGCCCAACGACGAAATGGCTGCCGAGAACCTTGGGTTTCCTCTCAGGTACCTGCGTGCCATTTGCACATCCAGGTAAGCAACTATTTGTGTACGAAATACACGGCCAGCTAAAACATGTGTCCTAGTGGAGAACTTGTTCCAGTAAATGGCTACAAGATTGGATGGAAGCCACAGTGGGACGAAGACAAGTTTCTGTCGAGTTTGGATGATGAGGTCCAGGCCGTGCAAGAACTTGACACTGTGAAGATGAGTCTTTTCGACTCACTGGCCGCTCAGTAAATGACGCAGCAGCGTGCAGGAGTGACGCGACCAACTTGTATCTAGATAGATAGACCAGCCTGTAGTTCTCAACATAATATTCTGTTTGGTGAATGACACCTCATTTATCAACTCCTGAAACCTTTATCTCAGTTGATCAGTCAACAAGTTGCGCTCACTTGAATAGACCTAAGTGCGAAAGATCTCCTTGACAGGCGGGGAGCTAAAATGCTATCAAAAGACCTTCGAAATCATCCCCTTTGTGTTACATTTGGTAGGAAGAAATACTTCGCCCCAGGGGCCAGCACTGCAAAACGCGTGCTGGATGTAGGCACTAGAACTAGCACTGGGGCGTGGACGATTGAATGTGGTTGTTAAAACCCTGCTGATGACCTCTCATCTTGTCACAGGCTCACTTCTCTTTATGCGATTTTCTAATTTTCAGCGTCCCACCAAACTGCACCTTCTAGGTTGACGATGCAGAAAGGACTGGGCCTAAGGTAAAAAGTTTGATTACATTTGTGTGCGTCTCATGGCCGGCAGCTTTGCCGACTGGGCCAAGTTTACGCATCAGTGCTGGGAGTAAGTGTCCAAAATCTGACATTGACTCCATCTCTCTGGCCTCTTGAATTTGGGCCTTTTTCTCGATTAAATGTCTGCTAATGTTTTGCGCAGTTTCCTAGAGGCTAGCGGTTGGATCCAGATCATAGACCCAACTCTTCTAGCCAAAAGTGACGATGGAACCCTCAATCCCGACTCACTCTCCTTTGCCTAAATGGGAAGAGTTGTGGTCGTCGGTCAGAAGCCATTGAAGGGGGGCATGAGGCCAAAACGAAGACGAGTCACGAGGTAGGATCTTCTATCTTGTAGCAGGGGCATGATTGTATGAGCTGTTTTGATAGCCAAGATTCCCAAATCGCCTGATCCGAATCATCCGATGCGTGGCGGCTGGGGTGGGTTTTGCACAATCCTTGTCATGAACTTGAGCATTGCAGAATTTGGCGATTGAATACAGTAAAAAACTCGCAAAGTACCATTGTATTTCGAGAAGACATTCTTCAACATGAATATTTGCAATTAAGCTGTAGAAAATTGGACAGCGTTTCGATTGCTTTTGTAGGTGCATGCCCAGCTTGCTATTGCAAAGCAATATGTCACAGCTCTCCACCAGCTGCCCTTTAAATGAATGAAGGCAAGAGGTGTGCTGTTTGTGTTTTTTTTATTGCTTTCCTATGAAAAAAAAAATAGCGAAAAGAAACACTCACGGCCGGGTTTTCGCGACAATGTGAAGCTCCGATGATGCGGACTCCGAAAGCCGACGAGCGGGGCAGAAAACAAGCGAGCATTTTAACTCTATCCAAAGAAAATCGGTGTTCGCTTTCGGATCACGAGCAACTCCACAGCGGCTAAAAGCATGCCGCATGCCAGTTTATTAGTCATTGGGGGTTTAGCTTTCCCAATCATCACCCCATCTAGGTCTATTAATTTGTGCAGATCCCCGCACGACTCACTTGTCTCATCTCCTCACCTAGGACACCAATCTTGAGCCATTCAGCCGAAACACATTCTTCTCACTGTGCCAAGTTCTTCTTCTCCAGGAAACCACATCGGTCAGATTATGGAAACCAAAGAGTCATTAATGCTCGCTTACGTTCTCGCCGCTTTGGTCTTCATCAACGTCATAAATGTAAGAATTACGGCATTTCCTGGAGCTGAACAATCTAGAGACTAACCTCGGATGATTCTGAAGCTTGGTTTATCTGGTGAAGTGATATACCTGTATACATTGTACAAAATGGGCGCCAAAGTACAAGTTTAGAGCATTGATGCGTCCATTTGCAGGTTGCGAGTTTATCATTTCTGTGCATAATTTCTAAAGACGCTGTAGGCCCAAGTTTGAAGACGCCAAGTGTTATAATGTAATTCAAAAACCAAAATTGAGAATGAGCTGTTTAAGCGCTGAATTGGTCGTATACTAGCTCGTTTTATTATTATCGATCAGCCGTTGAGACTGGATCCATAGTGACTGGAGCAATTGCGTCCACTCGTTGGATCAATCAAAATGGACTCTCCAAATAACTGTCCAGAGAGGAGCTAGGCGGCACCAAGTACATATTAAATGGCCATCCTTGGTCAGGTGAGGTGGCTAGGACTTGTCCCTGTGAGAGATATTGTGGTAAGTTTAAACTGGTTGCGAAATCAAGCCCCAGATTCTCAACTCCCGTGTCCAAGTCTGGGATGATTGAAAAGTTCAAAGAGGTCATCAAATCGCTTTGCCCAAGAATACGAGGCTGTTTAATTGAACCGTCTGATGGAAGTCTGGGGTCATTCGGTAGAGTACTGACCCCCTTTTCTTGGTCCCCTTTACCCCCGACTGGCAGGGATTCCTGTGCCAAATTCATATGCACAAAACCAAAGGAGGTGCCGAAAAACAAACTCTGACGTTCCATGTTGCGCCTACATCGCTTACCGAGGTACAAGTCGCACGCGACTCTCAGGTTGTCAATGACAGTTAGGTTTCTCCTTGACAATGCATCGGAATGACTGAAGATTCCAATCAACTCTCTTGCTGCTGCCAACTTGTCTTCTAGGGGGAGGACGTAGTCAAAGTCTCCAAATTGAGCGATTCCGAGGACCAAGGATGCTACGAACAGGAAATTCTCTAAAAATGGAAGCCTTTTTGGGACATTGCCATTGTCGGATCTCAGTCTGCTCAATAGGTCGACTATTTTTATGGCCGAGTTTACACAAGCGATACTCATTCTAGAGCAGAGAGAGGTTTGCGCCGCTGCGTGTTGATCTCGGCTATTGTTCTTGGAAACATTGAGCACATGTCTAGAGGTGCTCTCGATTAGAAAAGGTCGGGCCAAGAGCATCATTGTCCAGTGGTAAGCCGCTTTCATATTGTAAAGTCCGACGTTGTGTGTTTTCTGGCCTTGATCCGCATTGATCATCTCGGTCGGCATTACCGCGTCGGCTACAAGTCCCTTGTAAAGCCTGTTCGTCCATTGTTGATGGCGCGTGCATATTTGGTCCAGGGAATGCTTTGATATAAAACGCCTTACGTACACACTAGTGACAACCACTTCTGAAATGTCACACAATTCGTTGGAAGCCGAATAGTTGTGCTCCACCGTCGTATCTCGAGTCTCATGTGTGGATAATGGGCGGCCCAGGGATGCGCTAATGAAGAGGTCCTGCACACGTAGCACCTTCCAAAGGCGTTCTCGCATAGTACAATCAGAAACCCCACACAGGGCATTAAGCTCGCTCCGGTGTATCCCCAGCGCGTATCCGGCGCGTATGGCTACGCCCAAGTGCATAAACGCTGCCTCGCTCCGCGAGCCTCCCAAAAGATACATGGTAATGAGGATATGGGCTTGTATCAGTGAAATGCTGGGCCTTTCTATGCCTTGAGACATGACTAGAAATCTGCCATAGTTGAAGTATAGCTCGGCAGAATCGTCGCGATCTTCTGGGCATATGTGATACCCAATTGCGAAGATGAGAAAGAATATGGGAGTCATGGTTTGATTCTGATTTACAGGAGAGTTTAACCATGGCAAGAGGGTGCTTTTTAGTTCCTGCTCGTCAAAAATGCTCAACACGCAGCCGGTTACGCGCAGGAACAGCTTTGCAAGGTACCAAGCCTCTGGTGGTGCAGGCTTCCGAGGTGGAAAACTTGTTATGTCCCACATCAAACCCTGCTGTGTTTCAGGCTCTGTCTCCATTGATAGGTCCCCTGATGTGTATTCTGCAAATGCGCATGGGCCTATAGAATCCCGCACCAGGTAGCGTACAGTATGTAGCAATGAAGAGTTGGCAGAATCGTGGATAGAGATGCTACCACGGCAATCATCCCCCTTCACGATTCGGGTCCCATGTGAAAGAATATTCTCATGTTGCTGTGGTAAAAGTGTTACTGGTTTACCCCTTTGTGGTAGGTCCGAAGGCAGAGAATTTGACGAGTAGTCGAGCTGAGGCCTGCCATAATTGTGTGCTAAGTCCTCCAGTGTTGGCGATGTGGGATTCAACGCCTTTTTCATGCGTGTAAAGCTGCACTGATTGGCGACTCCACGCGCGTTGCAACGTAGACAAGGCGACCGGCCGTCGCAACGCTCCTTGCGACGCTTGCAGTTGGTACAAGCTTGGGTGCACCGCCGGCGGTTCCAGGGACTAACTCTTTGGTAAGGCATGGGTTGCAGGTGTATTCCTGTTAGTTTGAGAGAGAGATAGCACGTTTAAAGAAGGCAGGGCTGATAAAATCGTTGGTTGATAGACCTGCGTGTTAGGGGCAGGAAATGTGAGGAGATCAGAGATTTAGTCGGATGCGCATTGTTACCGGTAGTTATCTTAATATGAAGTGTTACAACGCCAAGAACTGAGTGGATACGGAACAACTAGTGATTAAACTATCTTGGAAACTACGAATTGACAATGGCCAAGGCCCGAGTGGGCATGGTCTAAAAACTAACAAAGTTTATTTGAGTGCGTGCACTCTAACAAGTTCCGGGTCAGCCGAAGTGGAGATTGTAATGCTAATTAGTGCCAGCCATCACCATAATCTTTCATCAATTCTTTCAAGGTTAAACCATGATAAGGTTACTTATTCTTGTATCTATCAGATTGCGCTTCTATAAACTAAATTCACGTTGCAGAAGCAAAAAAGGGCATTTTGAAGGGATTGGGGTAGAATATCATGGTCCTAGAAAGTAAAAATGGGTTCTAATTGGATGAAACCCTTTTCTATTGCCCAGAAATAAACAATGGCAATGGTATTCTCAGACAGCCACAAGCGGGGGCGTTATTCCTTTGCTTCTGCGTCAAACGCAAGTCCAGCTCTCGGGATCCGCAGCATCACCACTGACATATTTCAGCTGCTTAGGATAAACACAGAGATTTCGCTTGACGAGGGTTCCATTGTTTGTGGTTTCCGCAGGAATGGTGTCTGGCGCGATACCGTCTTCGACCCATGAGACAAGAGCGTTGATGGGGTCCACGGGGACTGGACCGCTGCCAAAATCACAATGCTCCACGCCGGGGGCCAAGAACAGTCGGAAAACGTCATCAACCGCCTCCTTGCCGCCGATGATCTCCTCCACTCGGTTGCGATACTGAACCGAGCTGTTGTATGGAATAAGATTGTCCAACATGCCGTGCCAGGACAGCAGCTTGTGGCCAGCACTCTGCAGGCCGCCGAGGTTGGGGTCTGAGCCAAGAACCCAATTGAACTGCAGTAGAGACTGTGTATAAAGGCGAATGAAATCGTCAGAAGTCATGGTAGCAAGGTCATAGGATAGATCTCGCTTGAGGAAAGCTCTGATCCAACCATCGGGGACAAAGAAGGGTGCACCGACGCGCTCGCCAGTGGATGAGAGCGTGGTATTAGCAAAGCCAGTTAGGCTACAGCCTGGTGGGATTCCAATTGACAGGGGCTCCCCATCAACGGTCGTGGGACCCGTAATCATCTTTGCAACCATTGTTGCAGTGTCATTGCTAATTGTAATAGTTTGATTGTCGCAAGTGATGATTTGGTCAACCGCCTGGAACGGATCAAAATGGCAGTCGTCAATATTTTGAACAACATCGTCCTCGAGGCCATCAAGACCATCGCACTGCTTCAGAGCCAGGTTGGAGAAGAAATCGAACTCGCATTGGGATGGGTAGAGGGCGGCTTCATTCATGACAACTTGAGGCCAAAAGCTAGTCATTTGAAGCTCGGGAAAGTTGAGAGCAGGAGCACCAGCAAGAATGCCATCAAAATCATCTGGGTACTGGTGCGCCATGTAGACGCCCTGTCGCCCGCCGTTGGAGCATCCGCTCCAGTATGAGTGATGCGGTTTGGCTCCAAAATGCGCTTCAGTCACAAGCTTTCCAACCGCACCCATGTCATGGGCAGAGCGGCCTGCAAAATTGTACAGCAAGTCCCAGTTGACAGAGCCATCCTCCTTGAGTGCCCAGGGAGTGGGATCGTTGTCCGAGTTGACGCCGGCCCAGGCGTGTCCGCCATCAGTGGCAGCGGCAGCGAACCCTTGCTGGACGGCTTGGCCCAGGCTGGGGTCGAAATTGCCAGACGACCAGCCACCACCCCCGGTGGCCATGAAGCGACCGTTCCAGCCTTCGGTAGGTAACCAAACAGATATGGTGGCCAAGTCTCCCGAGCTCGGGCGGGTCACCTGGACGGTAATGTTGCAGAAGCTCAAGCCAGGAATATCATGGTCCAAAACGTAAGCCAGCTTGAACGCCGGAACAGTGTAGTTCTTACGCTCGTTGGCGGTGACCGAGACTATTTCCAGGTCTTCGGGTGGCTGAAATTGAACCGCACTGCATGGAACAGCATCAGCAGACACGGCCAAAGTATACCATGACAATGAAGCCAGCGAAAAGATTGCTAAATGCATCTTGAAATACAAATGCTCGTTTCCCTTGAGGGACAGTGACTGCGAATTGAATGTAGGTTGATAATTGTTGAGTTGAGGTGTGGTGTTTGATAAAAAGATCTCTGTGACATTCTTTCACATCCTTATATAAACAGCGCTCATGCCTTTAAATCAATTACGTTCTCAATACCTAGCCGACAAGACTACCGCAAGATTGGCATTTAGCTTCAGTCTCTTCAGCATGATCCATAGATCGACTCGGGTAGTTTCTCAGTTCCGAATTTTCGGGTATCCGACACCCTTGCCCCGTCCTGCAAACTATCAATGAGCTAAATTCTACTGGTTGCTAGTTGTCCGAATTTTGATCTTGTAGTTCTGCCATTTGACTCTGTGGCATAGTTCTTGCTTATGTCGAGTGATTGCTTCACTTGTGATTCACAGTCTACATCAAGAGCTTTTTGAGTGGCGCCTACATTATAAACGTCCCTCCAGATAATTCCCAATTGCTCTCCACACCCTCCTTCTTGCACTTTGGAATGAATCTGGGCGAGAATTGTCTCCTTGAGCCTAAACAAGCTCATGAGTGCCCACCATTCCAGGTGACTGGCCGAAAACCATAATCCAAACCTGGCCCACGCAGTGATACCCCATTGGCTCGCATACCGCCAAGAGCTTGTGGCAGTGCATCGGGAAATAATATGATGCATCGGAAGGGTTGAGACATCCGACGCACGGGCAAAACGGCAAACTTTGGATGCGCCCTTGCCCAGCCCCACTTTATGAAAACGGTGTGCCGCTTAGTCAGGTTGACAATCCATTCACGTTACACGTGACGTCATCGAAAATATATTTATAGATGGAGACAAGAAATGCCAAGAGCTTTATACTGTATAGTTTTTTTTTGATGAGATTAGAGCTAACTTGAACACTAGTTTGGGGTTTGCAGAAATGCTGAACACTCGAAGAGAAAACAAAATCGGAGCGGGGGAAGATCCCCGCTTCCTCGGCAAAAATCAGAATGAGGAAGTGTGCATCAAATATCTCTATGCTAAAAGAATTCGCAAATCGATAGCGCAAAGACGCTAAATGTCTATTATATTCAATTTCTATTATTTTGGCTATTTTCGATTACTACGCTTGCTTCTAGATAGCTCTAACTTCAATCGTAGAAGCAGATTGAAAGGTCTAGGGTAGATCTTCAAAGCATGCTCAGAACCAAGCCATGAATTTCTACCCAGATTACACGTGTGTGACAAGAAATGAGATTGGACGATTGTAATGATTAGAAATGAAGCCTGTTGTAGATTTAGCTATCTGTTCAATCTTTTAAAAAATTACTTCATAGTTTTATTTCCAATGCGAGTAACTCCCCGACAAACATAGTCTCGTTGCAAGCTACCGCGTCCTCGCATCACATGCGCCACGTGCAATTTTCGCAATTACAACTCGAAGCAATCCTAGTTCTATATGCGCGCCAAGCAAATTTCTCTATCCCCAGCGGCGAATGGCAAATGGGCCGGCTATAGGCTACTGCATTAGATCGGCCGTCTAGGTTTAAGGCCCATTTCTAGCTCGGCGGTTATACCATTAGCTGGCACGATGTAACTCGTTATCATCTTGATCTGGTCATTGTCCATTCATTATTGGCCTAATGACCTGCTTGAAAGGTTAAAGACTAGTGGCCGAATCGAGGGTTTATTCCACCTCTAATATTGGCATGCGACGAGCAGTCTATGTCGCGTGGTCCATAGGCTGCCTTGTTATCACCTTCAGCTGCTCTATTCAAATGTATGGTTTCAATATCCAGGTCACGCGGGCTCTCAGAGCGGTGATAATTCCACCTCTAACAATGGGCAAAGGATGGCTGCTAACTATATCCAGCTTCGGAACAGTGGTGCCGGCCGTGTTAACCGGTGGCCGTGATGACCTTATACCCCGCTCCCCGCTGTCACTTGTGAGCGTTGCGCGCGAATGAGACTTCGCGACACGCGTAAGACGGCTTCTGGTCGAGGTAGCAGTTCGGGCAGCGAAGAGGATTCAGAGGATTCGCATGAATATGGGAGGTAGCTGTCGATGAATATAAGACGAGAGGGGAGAGGGAAAGCAGGCGAGAGAGTGATTACTGTATTGTTCTGTAAACAAAAGATCCAAAATGTACTCGTGGGTGTTTGCTCTTGGCCTTGCCGCTACAGGCTCCCTGGTGGCTGCAGGGCCCTGCGACCTGTACTCCTCTGGCGGCACCCCCTGCGTGGCGGCGCACAGCACGACGCGCGCGCTGTACAGCGCTTTCTCGGGGGCGCTGTATCAGGTGAAGCGCGGGTCTGACAGCACCACCACCACCATCTCGCCGCTGACGGCGGGTGGTGTGGCCAACGCAGCGGCGCAGGACAGCTTCTGCGCCAACACGACGTGCCTCATCACCATCATCTACGACCAGTCCGGGCGCGGCAACCACCTCACGCAGGCCCCGCCCGGCGGCTTCTCGGGCCCTGAGTCCAATGGCTACGACAACCTGGCCAGCGCCATCGGGGCGCCCGTGACGCTCAACGGGCAGAAGGCGTACGGCGTCTTCGTGTCGCCCGGCACGGGCTACCGCAACAACGCGGCGAGCGGCATCGCGACGGGCGACGCGGCCGAGGGCATGTACGCGGTGCTGGACGGCACGCACTACAACGGCGGGTGCTGCTTCGACTACGGCAACGCCGAGACCAGCAGCACCGACACGGGCAACGGCCACATGGAGGCCATCTACTACGGCGACAGCACCAGCTGGGGCTCGGGCGCGGGCAGCGGGCCGTGGATCATGGCGGACCTGGAGAACGGGCTCTTCTCGGGCGTCAGCTCCGGCAACAACGCCGGCGACCCGTCCATCACGTCGCGCTTCGTCACGGCCGTCATCAAGGGCGGGCCGAACCTGTGGGCCATCCGCGGCGGCAACGGGGCGTCGGGCGCGCTCTCGACCTACTACAGCGGCGTGCGCCCCACGGCGTCGGGCTACAACCCCATGAGCAAGGAGGGCGCCATCATCCTCGGCATCGGCGGCGACAACAGCGTCAGCGCCCAGGGCACCTTTTACGAGGGCGTCATGACCTCGGGCTACCCCACCGACGCCACCGAGAACTCGGTCCAGGCCAACATCGTCGCCGCCAAGTACGCCGCCGGCGCCCTGACCAGCGGGCCGGCCCTCACCGTCGGCAAGTCGGTCTCCCTCCAGGCCACCACGGCCTGCTGCACCACGCGCTACCTGGCCCACACCGGCACCACCGTCAACACCCAGGTCGTCTCGTCGTCCAGCACCACGGCCCTCAAGCAGCAGGCCAGCTGGACCGTCCGCACCGGCCTCGGCAACAGCGCCTGCTACTCGTTCGAGTCGGTCGACACCCCCGGCAGCTACATCCGCCACTACAACTTTGCCCTGCTCCTCAACGCCAACGACGGCACCAAGCAGTTCTACGAGGACGCCACCTTTTGCCCCCAGGCCGCTCTCAACGGCGACGGCAGCTCGCTTCGCTCCTGGAGCTACCCCACCCGCTATTTCCGCCACTACAGCAACGTCCTCTACATTGCGAGCAACGGCGGCGTCCACGACTTTGACGCCACTTCCTCGTTCAACGACGACGTGAGCTGGGTCATTAGCAGCGGCTTTGCTTAAAGGCTCACCAATCAGAACAACTTCTAACTTACTTCTCTTCTTTCGCTCGTGCATGCTGTATCTACTGGCATGGGAGACGTTCCCATGGGCTCAAATCCAGTGGGAGCAACGTGAACAAGCACATCGACCGAATGCTACAGCCAGGGACTTGTAGTGCTAACTTGGTGTTTTCTATGTATTTTTATCCTTCACTTGTCAAGATAGCAATCCCTAGCCTTTGAAACAGATAATACATGTTGATGTCAATTTGTGTGATCCATGTGAACTCAAGTGCAAGCGTTGGTCCAGCAAAACCGTGTGAATTTCTCCTATAAATAGAGCTACACTTTAGAAATTTGTAGAGTGCGTAAGTGCATCACATATGGCCAAATATAGGTCGTGGCTGGTACAGCTCCTCGAGATACTTCATCTCCTCATCGGGCAAAACCTTTCCGGTGGCTCCAACGGCCTCGTCAATCCTCGCAAGGCTGCTGCACCCGACAATGGGGCTGGTTACTTTCTGGTTGATCCAGGCGAGGGCCACTTGGGCCATGGGCCATCCGTGCTTGTCCGAGAGCTCCACCACCCGTCCGATGATTTTCTGGTCGGTTTCGGAACTCGCGTGCCCATCCCTCATGAATTTGGAATCGACTGAGGCCCTGGCCGTCGAGCTGGAAGGTGGCCTGGCAAGATGACCGCGGGACAGGGGCGCCCAAGGGATCAGGCCAACGCCCGTTTCGTTGCAGAAGCGAATCATTTCGCGCTCCTCTTCGCGATATAGGAGGTTGTACTGGTTCTGCATGCTGACGAATTTGGTCCAGCCGTTCTTCTCGGCGCAGAACTGCATGGTGGCGAATTGAGTGCCCCACATGCTGCTGGCTCCAATGTAACGCACCTTGCCGGACTGAACTAGGTCGTGGAGCGCCTTCATGGTCTCCTCGATGGGCACCTCGTAGTCGAAGCGGTGAATTTGCAGCAAGTCAATGTACGTGGTTCCAAGTCGCTTCAGCGAGGCTTCGACCTGGTTGAAAATGGCAGTGCGCGAGAGACCAAACTGGTTCTGGTAGTCTTTTGATTTGGCAAACTCGCTGAAGAAGACATATTGCTGTTCCTCTGCCAATGTGTCAGAGCATGCAGCAAGTCAGACAGAAAGAAAGATGAACCAACCTGGTGTTTCGCCAACGGCAAAATTGCACTTTGTGAGAATGACGACCTTTTCACGAGGGATGTTGTACTTTTCAATGGCTTTGCCAATAATCACCTCGGAAGCCCCGTTAGAGTAGGCATTGGCTGTGTCCCACGTGTTCAGACCCCTGTCGTAGGCAGCCTTGAGCAATGGAAGGGCCTGTCTTTTGTCAGTGATATTGGGCACTAAATTGAAGCAGTGAACGCACCTTTTCCTCATCGAGTGCCCATGGAATGGATTGAGGGTCACCAAAGCCCATGCAGCCAAGAATGGGAACGGAAACGCGGAGTCCAGACTTTCCCAGTTGGCGGTAGCTGACTTTGGAGTTTTGAACAGACTCCTTCAGGCGTTGGGGAATTTCAATTTGAGACATGATGACGAACTGTAAAATCTGGCGAGTGAATTGAGTGATGATGGGGACAATGGAATGCAGAGCTACCACAGTTATATATGCCTGGCAATATGCTCTCCAGACACGACGATGATATTACCTCATAACGCATCAAAGACCCACTGCCGGTAGACGTTGAGAATTTAGGTTTGACAGCTGGAGGACTGGTTTTTTGTGGACTTCGGAGACTTTTCAGAGGGTAGTTGTTCCGACCCCGTATTGCTCACATAGCCTCTCGCCTCGCTGGAGAGCTCCGCGGCGGAATAAGGTTCAACAATGCTCTAATTCGGCACATGCCAAGCACGGACTTAGCGAGTGTTGGCGCAGATGGGCCGGATTTAAAGGAGATAAAGAATACGGCCCGCTGCGTTTCAGAGCGGAAAATGAATTCAGCAATAGGTAACCTTGGACCAGAGCATTAAATCCTCGTGCACCCAGGTATACTCGTTTATATTCGAATCGTATTGGATATGATATCTGGTGTGTTATGGGCCCAGGAGGCACAAGCTTTTAGTTTTTCCTCATGTCGAGCAATCAATAAATTTTTGCGGAGTATGTTATCAACCCAGTGGCTTTTTGATGTTGATGTTGCTCCCGATTCTTACACTCCTCAAGTCTGAATATTCTATCCGCTGGCATGGAAAACAAGGTGATGTTGAGAAATCTTTGGTGGTTTCCCACTCACTTGCGAGGTAATTTACGAATTGACCACTGGAGGTATCATGCACGCATCGTATATTTTTACCTGTTGCTGTGACACCTGAATCAGTATTATTGCTGTCGTGGTGGCTACGGGAAGGCCCGGCCTGTGTCAGATCTTTGGGATGCAGCTGCTTCAAGAACGAATCAAAGCACCGCCACAATGACAAGACCCACTATCAACCAACTGCAGTACAAAGGTAGCATCGCCCCACTGCAACGTTCAGCGATGCTGGCAGATCGCTCGGCCAGTGATCGACGCACCTCTGTCGAGACTAGCCCAGGCACCGAGGTGTATGAAACTCTTCCTTTAAACTGAAAAAGATAACGATATTTATGCAATGAAAATATTTGAATGTCATCTTCGTCTTTTAATGGGGTCTTGTAATCGATTCTAATCGATTCTACAAGCTATGAATCATGTAAATTCATGTTTCCAGGTACTTAGTACCATGTTTATTATTATTCAAAGCATCTCTTCACGAGTACTCAGTATCCTAAACGCAGGACGAAAGGCTCGGTAATATAACAGCCATGTGCTTTATGATTGTCGCCCCGTTATTATAGCCCGTAAATTGACTGAGAAGCATTGCAAGTCACATATGTATACCAAGTTGTTGTGAACTACGAGCGCAACAAGGGTAGTATTTGTTTGTCATCACTCTATTTCCAATTATTTGAACAGGTTCGTCAATATGGCCCAGGTTGTCTTGGATCCACAGAACCTGTTGGTGGACCGTAAGACAGGCGCCTCAAGACCCACAGCAAGATAATCAATAAACCCGCAATTTTCGTATCGTGTTGGCCATATTAGTTAATCGCCGACGTGTTACGCAATATAAAGGTGTCCACAAACAACATGCCACCTATCCTGTCTTCATCACCTTGCGCCTGAGATTTAACTGCTAATCCGTTTGTTCTTGAGAGGCCTGTATCATATTTCTGGCTTCTTACAGCTCTTCCAAGAGCACCATGACGTCTGCAAAGGTACATCACCTTTCTTTAACCTCCGTCTGTGTATTTATCGAGTTGAGGTTTAACTTGATGTAGCTATTTTACACTAATGGAATGGGGGCTGCAAACGGCCCGGGAGCAATGGACTCCACAGACTCTACGGAGGCGCTACCTTCATTTGAAGGCACTATAAAGCATGACCCTATTGTGATAGTAGGAATGGGTAATTCATCTTCATTAAACCATTTGGTAATTGTTCGCTAACGGCGTTACTTTAGCCTGCCGCCTTCCGGGTGCTAGGAATACATCTCAACTGTGGGACATGCTATCCAAGGGCCACTCTGGCCAAGGCCCTATTCCAGCTGATCGATTCAACGTTGACGCATTCTATCATCCCAATGGAGCCACACGACCTGGAAGCGTTAACACTCAAGGCGGCTACTTTCTGGATGAAGATATTCGCCTCTTTGACAACGGATTCTTTGGCATAAATAATTTCGAGGCTACTTACATGGACCCTCAACAAAGAAAGCTTCTTGAGGTTGTTTATGAATGCTTTGAGAGTTCAGGGACTACACTAGACACAGTTTCTGGCTCTAAAATTGGCTGTTATGTTGGTAATTTCACCACGGATTACTTAATTAGCTCCTGTGCGAGCCCAGAGAATGTTCATCGTTATAGTGCCACCGGCATGGGGCACCCAGTGATGGCCAATCGCGTTAGCTACACCTTTAACATGAAAGGCCCTAGGTAATTGATCTGCCCGCGTTTTGTGACGTCGAAACTAACTTTTCAAGTCTTACTGTTGACACCGCCTGCTCCTCAACGCTGTACAGCCTACATTTGGCATGTGCCGCTGTGAAGAATGGCGATTGCACTGCAGCAATTGTCGCTGGTGCAAATTTGGTGCAGTCTCCTTATCAGCATTTTGCAGTCAGTAAAGCCGGTGTACTATCGGGAACCTCTACGTGTCACACATTTGACGCGAGCGCGGACGGATATGGTCGGGCCGACGGTGTTGGTGCCTTGTACATCAAGAGATTGAGCACCGCTATCCGAGATAGAGATCCGATCCGAGCCATAATCCGAGGCACTGCGATTAATTCGTGAGTCTTCTTTTGGACACTTGATTCTCACATACTAACAAGCATCAGCAATGGCAAAACGACTGGCATTACACTTCCAAGTGCTTCTGACCAAGAAAGTGTAATCCGAATGGCCTATAAGCAGGCTGGCATCTCCATGAACGACACCCAATACGTCGAGTGTCATGGTACTGGAACACCTGTTGGAGACCCAATTGAAGTCGAAGCAGTTTGGAGAGCCTTTAGAAGGGGGAGAGAAGATTCATCAGACCCACTACTTATTGGATCGGTAAGCAGAACCCTTTTCACTCCAAAGCTTCAGTTACTGATGGATAGTAGGTCAAGACGAACCTCGGCCACAGCGAAGGGGCTAGCGCTATCTCGAGTGTTATCAAATGCGTATTGGGAATGGAAAATGATCAAATTCCTGCCACCATTGGTATCAAGACTCTTAATCCGAAATGTAAGCGTGCATCACCTTGTAAACAGATCGCTTACTGATACAATAAAGTGCTGGCCAAGGAAAGATGCCTACAAATCGTTACTTCCAATATGTCGTGGCCAGGGACTGTTAAAAGAGCTGGTGTCAACTCCTTTGGGTATGGTGGAGCTAATGGGCACGTCATTCTCGAAGCTGCCGACTGGTTGTCGGCAGCTCTTACCGCTCGGTCCCTGAAGATTGCATCTCGATCTCACTTTCTTCTTCCTGTTTCCTCGGGGAACCAGAAAACATTGGATTCGGCCAAATCTGCCGTCTATGAAGCCCTAAGCGAAGTCAACCTGCCAGATCTAGCATATACCCTGAGTGTCCGGAGATCAAAGCTGAGTCACCGAGGCTTTCTCATCGCAGACCAATCCGACTATACTAAACCCGGGGCTACTCCTTTCACTCAAAGAGAAAACATGGTGTCATACGCACTTCCGTTGACATTCGTCTTCACAGGACAAGGAGCACAATATCCACAGATGGCGAAAGAGCTGATCGAACAGTTTCCTGTGTTTCGAGATTCAATTCGAGCTCAAGACTCTATACTAGCCAAATTGCAGGAACCGCCTTCATGGTCAATAGAAGGTAGAAGCTATTCTCATTGCATCGCGCAGCGCTAATTACATCAATAGGATCTTTATTGGAGCCAACTGAATCGAGCCAAATACATAATGTGGCACTGGCACAACCTCTCTGCACTGCCATTCAGATTGCTATGGTAGATCTTCTACGCAGTTGGGGAGTAACCCCCTCCGCTGTGGTGGGACATTCATCCGGTAAGTTTGCATTGAATATTCACTTGCCATATTGTGCTGACTATCAGCAGGCGAAATTGCAGCAGCATATGCAGCAAGCTTAATCGATGCTTCAGAGGCCATTGTGACAGCATTCTATCGCGGAGTTGTTGTGACCCAAGTCACCACTGAAGGTGCCATGTTGGCCGTGAATCTTGGGGCCAAAGATGCCGCAAAGTTCATCAAATCAGCGGGATTGAGCGAGCAGCTGCAGCTAGCGTGCATAAATTCGCCACAGAGCGTCACTATTAGTGGTGATGCTGATGCTGCAGACAGGTTGTGCGGCCTCCTGCAGGAGCAGGGTCACATGGGAAAGCTTCTTCGAACGAACGGCAGAGCCTATCATTCCAGGCACATGCATCAAATTGGACCGAGGTACGAGCAGCTCATTTCGCCATTCATTGATATCGACCGACCCCCTCCACAAGGCAGCCCTGTCAAGTTTGTGTCCAGTGTTACTGGCAGCACGCTGAGCCAGAAAGACATCACGGCTCGGTATTGGCGCGACAACCTGGAATCACCAGTCAAATTCTCTAGAGCTCTCGCGCATTTGGCCTACACAGAATATGCGTTTCTCGAGATTGGGCCGCACTCGACCCTTGCTTTGCCGGTCAAGCAAACAATTGGAAACTCAAAGAAGCCCCTCCAATATTATAGCCTGCTAAAACGGAATCAAAATTCTGCAATTATGGCATTATCTTGCGCGGGTGCCCTTTACGCCGACGGGTACAAAATCGATCTTGAACAAGTTAATGCTGTTGAGGCTTCCACTGTGAGCAACCCGAAAATGAATGGATCCCCTCACATATTGCTTCCAAACGTCCTGCCAAACCTTGAACCCATACGATGGGCATACGGAGAACCACTTTGGAATGAGTCCAGAGATAGTAGGAACTTTCGTTTCAGGAAATTCCCTAAACACGATCTTCTGGGGTCCGTGGTGCCTTCATCTACCACAGCTCACGTTCTATGGTACAATCTTCTTCATCCAAAGAACGTTGCCTGGTTAAATGACCACAAACTTGGTGAATCCAAAATCTTTCCTTGCGTTGGATACGTGGACATGATGGCTGAAGCTATGTGGCAAGTCAATGATGATATCATTAAAAACCAGAACCAGTGCTCCCTCGTTTTGGAGAACCTGCAGCTTACGAAAGCCTTACCATTTGATTTTGGCGAGGCCGCGGCTGGAGTTGATGTAGTGACTTTTGCACAGCGCGAGCAGCTTACTGGAGTAACGGCATCAAATTCCAGGTGGAACCTGGTCATCGGATCCGAGACTGTTGAAGATGGCAAGAGAAAGTACACACAACATGCTAGTGCAGTGGCGTACTTAGATGTTGGTGGGAAAATGACTTCTCCTCTGAGCCTCAAAGGAGAAGATAAGCCAGATGTGAAGCCCAAGTGGTATGAGAGATTCTTTGAGTTGGGATTGAATTTTGGTTCAGGTTTTCAATCCATTGGACGGCTCAGGGTTCCCAAGGAAGAAGACAAGGGGTGGGCGAAAGCCGAGACACCCATAAATCCGATCGCTGAGATCTACGAGACGAAAGGCCGCGGCACGTTAGTGCATCCCATCGCAATGGATTGTCTTTTACAAACAAGTTTGATCGCGACATCATCTGGTCGTATCGATCAGCTCAAGGGATTTATTCCTGTCAGGATCGAGGAGATACGTCTCAAATGTCCTATTTCCACTTCTCTCAAGTCCACCAATGTTTCTATAAATGCCATGGCAGACAGAGCCGAGGTCGGATTTCCCATCTGCCACGCTGACATGCTGGGGGAGAACCAAGAGCCCGTTCTCCAATTTCGAGGCATTGGACTCTCATCTGCGAAAGGCTTCGCTAAAGCGCTGGCTTCTACCACTAGAACCCCAATCTTGAGAGAGAAGTGGCTGTTGGATTTTACCATGTCTGCCGACGTGACACTGCCTACTGAAGTAGGGGATGCTGGATTCCGGGTTGCGCTCGAGAGCCTCACCCAAAAGGCACCATTGCTTGATGTCCTTTTCTTGCATCGCCCATCCGAATTGTCGAAAGGTTTGCAAACAGTAACAGAGGCCATATCAGTTAGGAGCCCTTTCAAAATATGCCGGACCCTCTCAGAAGGATATTTTTCCGAGGATGGAAAGCTTCATGTTAGGCGGTTAATGGCTGATGCAGGCAACTCGGACCCAGTGAATGACTTCCAACCAATTTTACAAGGCGCATCATTCGGTCTAATAATTAACCTAGATAACTTGTGGGAACATGCAGAATTTTTGGAAAGTCTTGTTGCGCCAAAGGGTTACATTCTATCAGGGAGCTACGATCGCAGTCACAGTTTAGCTCGGATTGAGAAAGCGCTGAATGCCAAAGTTGTCATCAGAACCCTCACACCCGAACTGACACTCACGCAATTCACTGCCAATGACACCACAAAGGTCTTGGAGAACGTTATGATCGTGAGTGTATCCTGTTGTGTCCTCAAGCGCAGAAAGCTAATCTTGATCCAATAGATTACGAGCAGTGGGGAGCAAGTGTTGTCCGAGATTCTCTTAACATCACTTCAAAAGGCTACAGACAGCACCTGCCAGGTAGTAGATATCTTGGACGCAAGGTTTGCGCATGTTGATGACAATACCACTGTGGTATGCCTGGCCGAGGTAGATGGGTGCTTTCTCAGTCGCATGAACCAAGACGAAATGGACTCTCTTCGTAACATTACTGCAAAGGCCAAAAACTTCATTTGGGTCACTAGCGGTGATGTTGAAAGGGGTACTAACCCAGAGAATGCAGTATCAAATGGACTGTTCAGATCATTACGCCAGGAGTATCTGTCCATGGGATTGTATACTCTTACCATTGATGACATCATGAATGATCACGAAGTCGCCGCGGCTCATATCTTGACAATCTTGTTCCAAACTGGGGCCTCGTATCCAATCGATCATGAGTTTGTGCAGTGCAAAGGGCGGCTGTACATCAACAGGCTGCTACCTGATGACGAGCTATCCGACTTATTCATGCATACGATCGGCAAGACCCGAACTCCCAAAGAATGGAATGACGCCAAACCGTGTGTGATGAGACTGGAAGATGTTGGTCAACTCGACACAATCTATTTTAAGCAGTTTGAGCAGGACACGGCCATGTTGTCAGCCAATGAGGTAGAAGTCGAGGTCAGCTATGCCGGTATCAATGCAAAGGTATGTCAGCTTTCAACTGGGGCGACCACCACGGGGTAACTAATATCAGCTGCACAGGATGTATATGTCCTTGGAGGAAAGATTGAAACTCAAGGCGGCACTTGTGTCCTTGAATACACCGGCGTGGTCACCAAAATCGGCAGCGAGGTCGTAGACCTAAGCGTTGGAGATCGAGTGGTTTGCATGGGCCCCGTTGACTTTGCTTCTCACCAGCGCGTAGCGTCGTGGCAATGCCATAAGCTTAAAGATGATGAGGAAGACGAGGTATGTCTCATTTAGAGAATCGTTCAAACCTGGAGCCCCATACTAACCTCGACAGAACATGTCTACATTGCCTATTGCTTTTACAACAGCGCTGTATGCGCTCAAAAACCGGGCAAATTTACAAAATGACGAGGTGGGCAGGAGTTATCCAAAAGAAAAATTTGTAAGGTCACTGACATGTTCTGAATCAGTCTGTTCTCATCCACTCTGGTGCTGGAGGTCTTGGAATTGCTGCCATACAAATTGCGCAAATGATTGGCGCCGAAGTATGTTTGCCTCAATGCCAAGTTGACAGCTTCATCTAACGTGAAGATGCAGATATTCGTAACCGTGGGCTCTCAAGCAAAGCGATCATATTTGATTGAAAACTTTGGAATCAGAGAAGATCACATCTTCAACTCGCGGGACTCCTCCTTTGTTCAAGGCATCCTTGCCGCAACCAACGGAAGAGGGGTCGATGTAGTCCTCAATTCTCTGATTGGAGATCTCCTGCATGAGAGCTGGCGCATCTGCTCAAAATTTGGACGCTTCATCGAAGTTGGGAAGCGGGACATTCTAGACGGCGGAAAGCTTGACATGGCAGAGTTCAAGCGCTGCGGAACTTTTACAGCCTTTGATCTTAGAGAGATGTTTTGCACAGAAGACCCTCGCCTTCATCGCCTAGCCCGGAGGTAAAAGAAGTCGTTTCGTATGAATGAACTGAGCTAACGGTCCTAGTCTTTTATCAGAGGCCCTGAGTCTCTACAGGAGCGGCTCCATTACCCCAGTCACACCTCTTCAAGTATTCGATGTCAGTGAGCTCAGCAAAGCATATAGGCACTTCTCATCGCCGACTCGAATCGGCAAGATTGCCATCTCCTTCAAGAACTCGAGGAGCCAAGTCCAAGCACGTATCACACCAATAATTTCCATGCTTTTTGGCTAACCAGATGATAGGTGCAACCTCCGCGTTACTCCACCAGATTACACTCACACAAGACATATTTCCTTGTTGGGTGCTTGGGTGGAATTGGCCGTAGTCTTTCCACGTGGATGATGGACAGGGGTGCTCGAAAATTTACTTTCCTTAGACACTCAGGACTAAAGAAGGAAGCTGCTCAGCAACTAATAAAGCGGCTTGAAATTGCTGGCGCTGAAGTCACCGTAATTGAGGGCGATGTCTGCAGCAAAACTGACGTTGAAAGGGCCGTTGCCAGCATCAAGGGTCCCCTGGGAGGAGTTGTCCAAGCAGCCATGGGATTAAGCGTACGTCTGACTTGCATTTCGCTTGAATCATGGCTAATCTTTCTACAGGAAGCATTGTTTGCGAAAATGTCCAGCACTGCATGGCACACTTCCTTGGATCCCAAAGTCCATGGGACGTGGAATCTTCATAATGCTATATCCACTCGTTCCGAAGACTTGGACTTTTTCCTGATGACCAGTTCAATTTCTGGCGTCCTCGGAATGCCGACAGAAACTAACTACAGTGCAGCAAATCATTTCCTCGATGGATTTGCCAAGTATCGCCGTGGACTTGGCCTTCCAGCCGTGGCTGTCTCTCTGGGAATGGTCGCCGAGGTTGGCTACCTGCATGAAAACCCCGAAATTGAGCAGCTATTGCTTCGCAGAGGATTACAGCCTATCAACCAAGCAGAGTTGCTCAAGATCATCGACATTGCTCTCTCCCTACCCCAGACCAACGTCGAATCTCATCAGCCGCTTTGGGATAGGACAAGCGCCTCCAACGGCGGTTTCCTGACTGGCTTGGAGTTGAACAGCTTTTTGAACGGTGATGGCAATGCGAAGGAGCGGGCGCCACTCTGGCTCAAAGATCCTCGCTGCAGCATCATCGCTACTTGTCTTAAAGAACAAGGTGAAGACGGCGATGAAAACAGCAGCGATCATCTCCCTCCAGGGCTCACGGCTGCTCTGAAGAAGCCAGACGAGTTCGCAGCCAAAATCGTATCTGATCTGATTATGAAGCGCTTTTCTAGCCTGACCTTGACGCCAGTCGACAAGATTCAGTCCACAGATCCATTCTCGGTTTATGGAATCGATAGTATGATTGGGGCGGAATTTCGTTCCTGGCTATTTGATACCTTTAAAATGGAAGTACCCTTTTTAGTATTACTTGCCAAGGATACAACATTGGACTCCTTGGTGCACTT
The DNA here is from genome assembly GCA_017140785.1 of Calonectria pauciramosa. Classification (NCBI taxonomy): domain Eukaryota; kingdom Fungi; phylum Ascomycota; class Sordariomycetes; order Hypocreales; family Nectriaceae; genus Calonectria; species Calonectria pauciramosa. The sequence continues at coordinate 478,333 of JAACIZ010000023.1, read as the reverse complement.
ACTTCTGGAGGGCTTGAAAAGGAAGACTGAAAGCTGATACAGATGGAAATTTCAGGTAGAATGGGAATAAATCTTCTTGGTCGATTCCTATCATAAACAAATGTGTTTTGGGTTTCAGATGCCAACTTGTGAGCTCCTGTTTGGAAAGACACAGATCATCCATGATCCATACAACAAGACCAGAGCTATAAAAATTGTCTGGAACGAATTTGAAATGAAATAGTAAATAAATTCAATCAATCATAGGCGTATTTTAACAAGATACTTCGTCATTTTCCATTTCCTTTTCGGCAATACATTTATTCACAAGCTTCAATCCGTCATATCGCACATACCACAAGTTTCTTTTGAGGAGTTGTTTGAGCGACATTTATTTAATGACATAATTACATCAAGTTTCTTTTCAATTGCGTCTACAATATTTTTAACATTCTCCCGTTCACCAAATCGGTTGCGGGTATCGTGTGCCGCGGTAGAATCTACCCCTCATAGCTTATTAATCCCGGGTGGATGACGTGCTTGTCACGCCACGGGTAGCATTTCAAACACAGTTCTTTGATTATTACATCAAGATACAAGAAAACCTTGTAAAATTCCCATTTTTCTCCTCTTCTATTCTTGTCGCACGTGTTTCAACATACACACAACAAAAGAGTGATCTACAGACAGACACCAAAATATTCACAATGAAAGAGGCTCTTGTTTCTAAAGGTGAGAAACAAATCTCATTCATTTTTTTCAGTGTCATTAACAGAAATTACCAGGTCCGAAGGTGACAATCGTTGACTCACCAATCCCCGAACCGGGCGCCAACCAGGTCGTCATCAAGGTGCTGGTGAGCGGCTCTAACCCAAAGGATTGGAAGGTCCCACAATGGACTGGCACCACTACGAATCAAGGAGATGACATTGCTGGAATAATTCATGAAGTTGGCACCAATGTGATAGAGTTCAAACCAGGAGACCGTGTGGCTGCTTTTCATGAAATGCGGACTCCCCATGGATCATATGCAGAGTATGCCCTCGCATGGCAGCATACCACCTTTCATATTCCCCAGCAAGTCACCTTTGAAGGTACTCAATTGGCTCCCTCTAATTGACACTATTATCGGATCTATGCTAATATTCCAACAAGAGGCTGCGGCTATTCCACTTGCGGCAGCAACGGCAGCAGTGGGCCTTTATCTCCGGCTGGGATTGCCAGAGCCCTGGAAACCGGCAAGTGAGCCATTGCCCCTTGTCATTTACGGCGCATCCTCTGCCGTGGGGTCTTACGCCCTGCAACTAGCCAAGAGGAGCAACATTCACCCAATCATCGGCGTCGCTGGGGGCTCTGCACCCCACATTGAGCAATTCCTCGATCGCAGCAAGGGTGATACGGTCGTCGACTACCGCGAGGGTGACTCTGCTGTTGTCGAGGGCATAAAGCAAGCGCTCGGTGGGGCCAAATTATACCATGCGTTTGACGCCGTGTCAGAGCACGGCAGCTACGTTAACCTCAGCAACGTCCTTGCCGAAGGCTCTAAAATCACACTCGTGCTGCCTTCGGGCGATTACAAGGAGATACCACCATCGATTGAAAAGACTATCACTAGTGTTGGCACGGTCCACAACAATGAGAAGGATTTTGGCTACATCATTTTCAGATACTTTGCACGTGGTCTAGCGGAGGGTTGGTTTAAAGGGCAACCTCACGTAGTGGTTCCTGGTGGACTAGGCGGAATTCAGACCGCACTGGAGAACCTCAAAGATGGCAAGGCGCACGGCATCAAATATGTCTTTAGGATTCTAGACACGACGGGCCTGCGTGAGGATAGCGCCCGCATTTAACGTGAATCTACATTTGCCATGACCTTGCAAGACACTCAAGTCCTCTCTCATTCTTACTCCACTCGTGTGCACAAGCACACTTTTCTCGTTGCCACAATCTCAGCTTTTTATGCATTCGCCACCAAGCTCAAGTTCGGCCCGATGATGAGGCTGTGTTTCAACGCTTCAATGCCCGCTCTGTCGCCTTGTCCGTGTATAATCCCAGGGTGCCATGTAAAGGCTAAATAAAAACCTAATCTGAACTCTTGAAACAAACAGGCCTGACGTGCAACTCGCGCTTCCGCTTGTGGTAAAGTTTTTAGACTGCCAAAGCACGGCCCCACAAAGGATGCGCACTGATCACGATATGCCACTCCAGTGGAGCTTGCTCGGGAGAAAATTTCTGCTTTGAGCTGGAAGTTAAGAATGAGGCTAGTTCGGAACATGCCGACGTAGACCAAGGATCGGATAGCGACCCGACCCATGTCGCAATCTCATTCGGGTCGCGATACTCGCCTCAACTAAGAACCGAGCCTACCCTATACCATATCTTTGCTTGGAGTGACTCCATCATACTCCAACGTGGTGCTTTTATTTTCAAGCCAACTTGAAATCTCTCTAGACCATCTGTCTGATATAACAATCACTCCTAATAAAAACGCGCCAGGGAACGGTCTCGTGCGTACTCATAATATGGACATCATCATCTAAAATGCGAAGAAACCTCAAAACGGTTCAAGCGAACCAAAGCTTTGCAAGGTTTCACGGTAGAAGAAGCTCTTGTAGTTCCTCATGGCTTCTGTGGGCCTTTGAACGGCTTCATAAGCGTATTGGTAATTCGCCCCTGGCTGCCGAGCTCCCCATAGAGATGTACAGTAAATGATATTGATAGAGAGATTCGAGGTATATGATTAATAATCTCCCATTGAAATGCTCGCCACTGGGCGAGACCGAACTCGAAGTCATGGATATTCTAAGCGATGAAAGCCATACTCTGATGTGCTGTATCGCTTCTTTGGCCTGTGAAGCATTGGATCTTAATTGAGTGAGTAAAGGAAAATAAATTATTTTCGAGTAACATTAATCTCATTACCATTGAATAATCCTAGAGATACCAATTCACCGGTGTTGTAAGCATCAAAGGCGGTGTGCCTATTTCTGGGGACCCTTCAATTCGGGGAGCATGTGCATTGCATCCGTCGTCATTAAACTTCAAACAGATAGGGCTAGGGTCAATATTCATCATTTAGAAAGGAATGGCCTGGTATGTGCTTTGGGCACGCCTAGCAAGACGCTAGTTTGTGTTGGTTTTGTCTGCGTAATGAATGCTGCATAATTTATTTCTGTTGAGCTCTTTGCAACACGCAATGACGCATTAGCAGTCGGCACAGTTGAAAGTGCACGACAAAGTGAAGAAATGGAGAAGGAGATAAAAAACGATTATTGATTACTAAACAACCCGTTCGGAGGCTGGTTACATGTAACTTGGCTCACGTAATTACCGCCAATCCTCACGCCTAATATCCTCCACCATTGCCAAATCCGACAAACAAGGGCCACCATAGTGGGACGTGGGCTTGGCAACGTCCTAGCCTCCTGTGAGTGGTATCTATTTTATCAGTGCTCGATCTAGAACTGATGACAAAATCTTGCGCCCGGTGCCCGGTGGGAGAGCTAAGCCTAGAATTGCATAGCCTCGATGAGGTTGGATACGCGCAAAGCGTTGTGGTACTCATAGCCTCGTCTTGCTTGGAAAGGAAGTCGATGGAAAAAGCATTGATTAGATGGGTTAAAATTACCAATTTGGGCGTGGTAGATTTGCTAGTATTGTAGAATAAGCATCAGAATTCTTATATATATTTGCCATCTTTTCTTGTCAAAACCAGATTCAACAGAGCTTCAACAACCACTTTCAACACAACAACACCTTCAAAACGCTCCAGAAAAGTACCATCTCAGAAAATCGTCATGCGCTATCTTTCTATTCCCCCATACTTGCTAGTGTTGCTGCTGCCTATGCAGCATGCGAACCACAGCTTCGTGTCGAAAACTTCATCAGCACTGGCCCTTCTCTTGATATGGTCTCGTCTCTCATCATTGGATCTGAGGCTGCTGTGATCATTGATCTCCCTCTTGCGGTCCCCCAAGCAGTCGCCTTGGCTGATTGGGTGGCAAACACGACCGACAAGCCCCTGGTGGCTGCTTTCTCTACGCACTTCCACCCGGATCACTACCTGAGCGGTGCAGCTTTCCTTGACAAGTTCCCCGCGACCAAGCTGTACGCCAACTCGAAAGCTGTGGACCTCATTGAGAATGAGGTGGAAGAAAAGGTAAGCCGACAAAATCTTCATGCATCTACCACCATTGGAAGCTAATAGGATCTCCCCACATAGATTCAAACTTGGAAGTCGATATTGGGCAATGATCTCGTTGTTGATAAGGCAGCCATCCCGACTCCATACGACTTTTCCTTCTTCACTCTACCCGGAGACGAGTCATCCCCCATCCAGTTGATCAGCCCCCTGGTAGCCGATACAATCGACGAGACGTTTTTCTGGATCCCCTCCATCTCTACGTTGATCGCAGGTGACTCCGTCTACAGCCACACGGTCCATCTTTGGCTTGCCGACCTTCTCTCGCCTGCCTTGTCGGCGGCTTGGCTGTCTACCCTGGATTTCATCGATCATCTTGCTCCCGAAACAATCATCCCCGGCCACTCCCTGTCGCTCGACAGTTTCGACGCCACAACCGACTTGGAGCACTCTCGACGCTACCTTCAGTTCTTCAAGGAAGAAATTGAATCCAAGGGGCTTGATTTCTTCACCCCGCAGGAGATTTTCGACAAGTTCAACGCCGAGTTTCCTGGTTTGCTCGGACTGAATGGATCGCAGACATCTGGCACTTTGCTCAACATCACGGGCGAGGAGTTTGGCCGCGGAGGAACCCGACAAGTGCACTATGTCGACTTGGCGGCGTACAACAACGTTACGGCTCTGGAGGGCTGGAGGGTTGACATGGTCTAAGATGTAAGCTCGATATGTGATGTACGCAAAATTGGTGGCCTGTATGCTTGTGGAGACGCTTGTGCCTGGAGCGGTAATTCGATGAGGCGAGAGTGGGTCACGGCTGGTGTGGGCCGGGCCCTCGGAAATAGAAGGCGGAATTATCAAGTGTGCAAAGATTTTAGCCAACTTAGATCATGTTTTTGCTCTTCTCATTCATCTTCAACAAATAATGATCTTCCTATTGGTAGACATCTTTTTTACCTAATTTTCCCCCTCGCTAAATTTTATCATAACTTGAAGGAAATGTGCAATCTGTAATTCCGGCCAACCCGCATCGCTGGACTGTATGACGCAATCAAAGATCCCTGGTTCGGCATTTCAGTCCTCAAATCGCGTCTTTCTTTCTCATCACCGTTAGGGGTATCGTCACGTCGACGGAACACATCAAAAGCATGCCAAGAATGCCAACAAAAGAAACGAAAGTGCGATGGCATGGATCCGTGCGATGGCTGTTCGAGGCGCGGCGTGCAGTGCTTGTATAGGACTGTAATTAGACAGCGTCAGCCCCGCGCTGATGAACCCCGATCTGGAGCAACAAGTGCCAAGAGCAGTGGTACGAGTCCTGCAACATTTTTCAACACCCACCTGCTATCCTGTGTGGTTCGCAAATAAAAAGCATGCATCATACACTTCCCCGGTACTACATCCTCAATACTGTCGCGCTCCCTTCAGGCGGCGAGACCCAAATTTCTTTCGCTTCTTCCTCCAATTTGGCCATTCTCCGCCATTTAGAGCGTCATCTAAAGCAGGAAGCACTCCAATCAATTGAACAGGACTGTGATAAAGGAGAGAGTCAAGACGTCGATGTTTTAAATGTGTATTAGTATCCTACACCAATAGAAGAGCCCATTGACTTGAGGAAAGACATTGGTCGTTTTTTCTTTCGGTATGAACTTGGAGAAGGTCTTTTGGGTGTTTATCTAAATTCGACGCACCATGAATTCTACGTTATTGCGCCTGAAGCTCTGGGATCATGTATACAAGATCATGATGAATAATCTCCATAATGCTAACTTCATATCTGCTCTACACCCGCATAGATTGGACAGTAACTCGTCTATTTATAAATCTAAATAAGGTGAAGCCTACATCTCACTCGTTTGCCTTGAGAAGTTTGCTTGAGTGATATTTCTATGATGACGCTCTACCCCCTTTTCCTCATCACCTATTTTCACTGGTTTTACGACCCGTTTCTCGGCCGCTTTGCTAACCACTGGAGTATCTTCATTTTCATCCGGGTCAACCCGTGATCTATACACAGATGCGAAGGTATTCATCCAATTTTGCGGGCGACCTTTTGAAGCTTCACTCTCCGAGCTTTCTCCGTAGTTATTCATGGGGTTGGTGGCACGAACGACCTTTCCGATCAGTTCTGCCATGTTCATCTCAATATGTAGTTTGAGAAGATAGACGAGGGGATGAAACTGAATATATCTGCAGAAACAAAAATGAGCAAATGATCAAATTGGCCTGGGAATAGATTGCATACACAAAACTATTTGGTAAGGACATCATAGATATGAGAAGGATCTATCATTTTAGTTAATAAAAAACGTGCCATTAGACCCCGATGAACACAATGACAACTTACATCCAGACCAATGGATATTATCGCAAGAATCAGGTTGGCATGGTATAATTTGGTGTATTTCTTTAGTCCGTTTTCAATCAAACGCTTCTTGACGATATAAATAAATGTTGTATTGAGAGACGCATCCATGAGGCCAAAAATAACTTTTTCACATCGGTCCCAGATGGAGTTGAGGTGTATATATGTTTCGTTGACTTGGAGCCGCGCAGGGATCCATATACAAAACACGCTGATATTAATTGTGAGTAGAGTAAGAAAGCATCCCCATTTTAGTCGGGTTGCTTGTTGGCGATCATCCATCAGGAGCCCCACCCGATTGATGATGATCTGGATAAGACATTGTACTTGGGTGGACCATGTAACTACTACTAGCAATTAGATGGTGCAAGCCCGGAGCCCATGGTAACTCACTAATGAAGAAGAAATATTGCATGCTCGGTTGAATGTATGACCGTAGATACATCCAGCATATGATACTAAGGGACAAGCTGGCGCATATTTCCAGCCACACTAGCGTGATGTAAAATGTGAAACATTTCTTGCGCCTGAATGTCGACACGGTCTGCTTGAGCGCCTTTGTGGTGTTGAAGATGACGGTACCAAGTGAAAACCCCCAGGCGATGGAGGCTATGTGCATGTCCGTCTGGCTCAGCGCCTCGGGTTTGTAGTCATCTGGCACTAAAAAACCAGGCATAATGACGGATGGAACCTGTCGGGACCTTGCTCACTGCAAGAGGGTAGCCTGCCTGTCGGAGCGCAAAGTTTGGCAAATGGGACATTTTTTGAAGTAATTTGGATTGCACAAAATGTGCAGAGAAGGGAAAGGGGCATCCACTCGAGGAGGAGTCGGGGCAGGTCAAAGTTTTAATGGCATCCGAAGGCGCGGGATGACAGATTCCTTGTGAGGTGGTGGCGCCTTTTAGCTTCGAGTTTCATTCTAGACCAGTCCGGAATCACATCTCATGGCCACAACTATGGGCGGATGACAAACGGTTCAAGCAATACAGCGATTAGTGAACTGGATTTCAATTATTGAAGTAGGAAATAGCCACGGCGGATTATACTAGAATCGTGAGGGAATGGAGGCATCATGTTGGCAACAGAATCGGCAAGTTCCGGTCACGCGTCATCTAGCAAATCCGGGGCAAAATCCCCGAAAGTGGGCTTCTGCAAAGTTTAGCAACAAAAAGAGTCAAATCCAAACTCAGTTGTTCGTCAGATTCCCTTGCGCTGCGCAAAGCAGTTAGTATGGCATCGATGTGGGCCCGAAATCTGTCGGCCGTCACGTCCAGCTATCCCATAGCTGCCTGTAAGGTATGGCCAAGGTCCACCAACTGAGCTTAATCAAGTAGAAAAGGCCCAGATTATGAAGACTCGGATTGGAAAGACAGTGTACTAAGCCGAGATGGTGGCTTCAAGTAAACCCGACGCTTGATCACTACACTTGGTTCAAACATGATGGTGTTGTGCGGCAAGACTTTTATTCATCGCGGTCGTTTCCAACGCCCGTTGCATAAGGCAATTGATGTTTATGCCTTAATGATGAATTCTCCAGAAGGCGAGGGCTTAGATAGCATCCACCCAACTCCATCCTCCAGGAGCTTATCCCATCGAGCTGATGCAGATAGCTTGTGTCCGAACCTTCTGAACCCATGGGGAACACCCTTGAATAGGTTCACGTTTGTTGGAACACTGCAATATATTAGTTCCAGGTTCTGATTTCTATTCATATCAACTTACCCGGCCTCGGTGAGCATCTTGGCGTAGAGTAGCCCGTCATCCCGGAAAGGGTCTAGACCCGCAATTCCAAATACAGTGGGGGGCAGTCCCTTGACCTGCTCAGGTGTCGCATTGCCTGGGCTCAGCCGGATGTCATCTTCTGAGGCATTCTCAACCTGTAACAGGTCGAAAAAGAATTTTGCCCTCGACATTGGGAGGAAAGGAGCATTGGCATTGGTTACGTAGCTCGACAGCGAGGGGTCTTTGAGTTTTTTGAGCTGCGATGCATTGCTGTCTGTGTGCGTGAGGCAAGGAATCAACAGCACTTGACCCGCGATGGACAGCTCGTTAGCGCTCTTTTTCGCGGGGTTAAGGTGCCGTTGCAAAGTCAACGAGGCGGCAAGCTGTGCTCCGGCGGAAATACCGCCAACCACAACCTGGTCTGGGTCTCCACCGATCTCCTTGATGTGCTCGCCAAGCCAGTCAAATGCGTCATCAACATCGTTCCAGGCTGTTGGGTAGATGTGCTCTGGAGTGTGGCGGTAATTGAGGTTAAAAACGATTACCTTGGCCCCAGTGGTGATCTTGATACAGGTAGCATCCTCAGAGGCAAGGGTCCCCAGCAGAAAACCGCCGCCGTGTAGATGGATGTAGACGGGCAGTATTTCTGTCTTGTCCGCTGATGTTGGGCGGTAAGTTCGAGCCTCAAGCTGAGCTCCGTCACGTGTAGGGATGGAGTAGTCCTTCATCTCCACTTGGGACAAGAAGGGCTGGATAGCTGCAGCGGAAGCCGCCTCTCGATCTTTGTTAAGGAAATCTCGCTGGGCTGTCGCAGAGATGCCCGTGGGTGGTGGTGCGAGGGTGGCTTGCACAGGCAGCCAATCCTCGCTGGGGCCATCGTAGCATGAAAAGTCAGCCATTTCGAAAAGAGAAAATCAATGCGCTGCTGCCGTGAACTTGGTGCAGCTTGCCGTGACATTTAGAAAAGCTTTATACAGGCGCGAGCCAGTCAGCGCCGATTCCTACGTAATGCTGCGCCGTGGGTCGGGCAGCGAAGCATGGCCGAGTAGAAATCCTTCGCGTCGCGGGCATCGGGGCGCGAGCTGATGGCACGATATGGTTTGACTAGCTTCGCATGGCCTGATGAATGCACCATTTTTCGCAAATTAATAGAAAATCGATAAGACGGCGGCTCACCTTGACAAGTGGCAGGCTGGCTGCGCCCTCTATAAGCTGACACGGGCAGCCAATGTTGATCGGCTTACGGTCACCGACCGAGCGCCACTGAGCCCGCGACGGCGCTACGGCGCAACAGCCTCGGGGTTGGGGTCCAAGCCGCTTATCTGGCTCGGTCGGGATTGATCCATGCCGCAAGATCTCGGGTCCCGAGCTCCGCCTGAAATGGTTCCGTCTCAGGAACAGACACGTCCTGCCACTATAAGGCAGGCCGGCGATAAAACGTCGGCGCCGGCACGCTAAAAGAAACCAAATGAAGCCGCCATCCGTCGCTCACTAACACTCCAACACTCTACTTATGCAATCTCTTGTCCAACAAGTCTCAGGACTCGTGTACTTAGCCATTCAGAAAATAGTCAACATGAGCGCCACAACCATCACCGAGACGGTCGTTGTGCCGGAAGACACTCTCCGCAAATACGAGGAGGAGCGAAAGAAGCGAATCCGCTCTGACGGTCTCGCGCAGTACATTGACGTAGAAAAGTCTGACAGCCTGCACCACTACTCAGAGGATCCTTGGGTAGTTGATGGCCAGATCCCCAACTCATACCCCGCCAAAGACGGCGAAACTGCCAAGGCCGTACTTGTCGGTACTGGCTTTGGCGCCATCCTCTTTGCCGTTCGTTTGATTGAGATTGCTGGCTTCAAGCCGGAGGACATCATCTTTGTCGACAATGCTGGGGGCTTTGGAGGCACGTGGTACTGGAACAGATATCCCGGTCTCATGTGCGACATTGAGGGTTCCTGCTACATGCCCCTTCTGGAGGAGATGGGATACGTTCCAAAGCACCGATACTCGTACGGCTCTGAGCTGAGGGAATATTCCGAGATGGTGGCACGCAAGTGGAACTTTGACAAGAGAGCCGTCTTCGCTGCTCGAGTAACGAATGCATCTTGGGATGACGAGACCAGCCAGTGGGTATCCACTGTCTCGCAACAAGCCATCAACGGCCAGCCCGAGCGCACATTCAAGATCAACTCCGACTTTTTTGTGCTTACCGCTGGTCTTCTGACACGCCCCAAGATGCCCAAGGTTCTGGGGCTCAACGACTTCCAAGGCCACTCTTTCCACACTTCACGATGGGACTACAACGTGACGGGTGGTTCTCCCACCGACAACACCCTATCAAAGCTCGAGGGCAAGAGGGTTGCCATCCTTGGCACGGGTGCTACCGCCATTCAAGTGGTTCCTGAACTGGCCAAGTGGGTCAAGAAGCTCTATGTCATCCAGCGAACACCATCGAGCGTTGATTTCCGTGCCCAGAGGCCCGTCGACGAGGAGGAGTTCCGCACCAAGATTGCCACCGGCCCTAACTGGCAGCGCCTCCGACGGGAGAACTTCACATCCCGCATCAGCAACATCCCCACTGAGACCGACATGGTCCAGGATGCCTGGTCCAACATGCCCTCGTTCTCTGCTCTTGTCGGCGGACCCAACGCCAGCGGATTGACCGAGGACAAGGTCAAGCCCTATTTCGAGGCCCTCCACAAGCTGGACTTGCCTCGATCCGACAGCGTTCGCGATCGGGTTTCTCAAATTGTCAAGGATCCCACTACGGCCGAGAGCCTCAAGGCCTGGTACCCCGGCTGGTGCAAGCGCCCCGCTTTCCACGACGACTACCTCGACTCCTTCAACAACCCCAATGTTGAGCTCATCGACACCGAGGGCGCTGGCATTCAGCGCATGACCAAGGCTGGCTTCGTGGCCAAGGGTGCCGAGTACCCCGTTGATGTTTTCGTCTTCAGCACGGGATACCAGCCATTCCGTGACGGCACCCCTGCTTCGCGAGCTGACATGACCATTACCGGTTCCAAGGGTCTGGTGTTTGACAAGAAGTGGGCTGGAACTGTCGGCACCCTTCACGGCATCTTCACCAGGGATTTCCCCAACCTCATCATGCCCGGAACCGGAGGTCAAGCCGCGGCCACTGTCAACGTTGTGCACACGCTCGACACGATTGCGACACACGCCGCCCACGTTGTGGAGGCAGCCATGCGCAAGAATGACGGAAAGAAGGTCGTGCTCCAGCCCACGGCCAAGGGCGAGGAGGACTGGTCCATGAGAATCGCGCACGATGCTCTCTTCAATTCCATCATGTCGGATTGCACGCCCAGCTACAACAACAGAGAGGGCGACATCAAGCCGCTCCAGGGAACTCTGGAGCAGAAGCTGCACTTTGCGAGAAGGGCTAACATGGTGGCGGGTCTGATGGCCTACTACAATGTTCTCAAGGAGTGGAGAGAACAGGGGGATATGGAGGGCATGGAGATTACCTGCAAGTAAAGGAGTTGGTACAACGTTCCCTTTCTCTGTCTGTCGAGACTTTTTTCCTTTTCAAACTCGTTGCGAACCATGCCCCATGAAAATCATATATTTAATAGAGAAGTGTTAAATTACTTGTGCTTCTGTTCTGGCTAGTGACAGTGATCTGATAAAGGGTTGCAAATTAATAATTTCTTTAGCTGACTAAAACTAATTAATATTTATACTAAGATTAGTGAGTGTTGTAGGTTGAAGAAAATAATGGAATACTAAGTAATCTTCATTATTTTAGTACTAAGTAAAATATTCTTAGTATTTTTTGCATCTCGACTCTGGCATCTACAGAATCTATAGATTACAGGTGCAGTTTTCTCCTTTGTGGCGATAAGATGAGACTGAAATCCTGTTCAATGTTGGCCCATGCTATATTTATTTTAGCTCGCCAATCCCTATCATTCTGCGCTTCAATAAAAGTATCCTGACCGGAAAGCGTTCTACGAAGTAATTGCTCCTGCAAGCCTGTGTGTGTATTTATCCGGACCTCTTCCGGCAGTGGCTTGCTTCATTCGCTAGTTAGGTCAATATTGGTCTTACAATATCTCCACTTTTGCTGAAGCTGTACTCGCAATTGGGTCATTTGCATCCCTTGGTTGGACAAGCTGGCTCGTCTATTGAAGCACGTGAGCGACTTGGTCTCAGCCTGATTTATGTCTGAGTCATTTTTCTCACGCAGTTCAGCGGGATGTATGTTCTCAATTCCATCCAAATTTGTAGAAAGCATCACCAACTGCATCAGCTTCATTCAAAATGGAAGAAATCTCCGAAACGTCCCAAACAAACCGGCCTACGACTGAGCGACATAAACGGCAAGACCATCAGACCCAAAACAAGATTCTGGAAGATGCCCACCGACTTGTTTCAGATACCAAGAATGAACCCGAGTCTCGGGACCTAATCAATAGGCTGCTAAGCATCATTGTCGAACTGCGACAGGATGAAACTCATGCGGCCCCTAATCCAACTACAGAAATGCCTGTCATCCAACATGTCCCAAGAGCAGCCGCTTATACAGTCGGCTGGATATGTGCCCTCGCGACTGAATTTGTCGCTGCAATTTCATTTCTTGATGAAGAATACGGCATGTGCGAGATATATTCCAATGACAAAAATCAGTACGCCTTAGGGCGAATCGGAAGGCATAATGTCGTCATCAGCACATTACCATATGGAGAGTACGGTACATGTTCAGCAGCTTCAGTAGCTCGAGACATGAGTCACTCCTTCCCCAATCTGAGGTTTGGTCTCATGGTTGGAATAGGAATTGGTGCACCGACTGCTTCCAGAGACATCCGACTGGGGGACGTTGTGGTCAGTGCTCCCCTTAATGGTCGCGGTGGCATCATTCAATATGATTTTCAAAGAACAGTACACCAAGATTCTTTTGAATCCGTTGGCTTCCTCAATCTCCCGCCAAGGTTATTGCGAACAGCCGTAAACTGTTTAAGAGCTCATTATGAACTAAAAGGCCATAACCTGGGCAGGGATATTGATGACGTGCTAACAGGGAATCCAAGACTCCAACATAAGTATCAGAAACCGGCAGCAACATCAGATCGATTTTACACAAGTGATTATGTGCATGTTGAAGCAGATCGCTCGGCAGCGGGTGATGACAGTCGATGCTATCTGGTTGCTCGACCTGAGGGAGATCGGGATGGCAATGGTCCCGCAATCCACTATGGTACCATTGCTTCGGGAAGTCAAATAATTAAGGATGCGACACTTCGTGACAAATTAGCCAATGATGAAGGCATTCTCTGCTTCGAGATGGAGGCCGCGGGTTTAATGAATCATTTCCCTTGCCTTGTCATCCGTGGCATTGCCGATTATGCAGATTCCCACCCGGAAAGCGAGTGGCAGAGCTATGCTGCAATCACAGCAGCAGCATATGCTAAAGATCTCCTCAAATTGGTTCCTTTACAAAGGAAGAATTCTCATGAAGCAATGCACAGTCAAGTGTTCGGTGAGACCCTTGGGGCTTTCTGGTAAGCCATAGCAGAGAGCTAAGATCTTGCAACAGAATCTGAACATTCACCCATACTTCCTCATCTCAAAACATCGAATAGCAATCCCAATGATTACAAAATCGCATGGGTGTGCGCGGTATATACTGAATTTGTGGCCGCGCTGGCAATGCTTGACGAACAACATGACCCTTTGGATTCAGTATCTCTACACGACAACAATATTTACGCCTTGGGAAAGGTAGTGGGTCACAATATTGCGATTGCGCTTTTGCCCGTTGGTGAATATGGTACGACATCTGCGGCAAGCGTGATAGGAAGCATGTTGCATACATTTACGAATCTTCACTACTGCTTGATGGTCGGCATTGGTGGAGGCGCACCCAGCCCAAAGCATGATATTCGTTTGGGTGACGTTGTCGTCAGCGCCCCCAGTGGCCGTTACGGTGCTGTGATTCAATACGACTATGGGAAAATGAAACAAGGAAAGTTGGAAATGACGGGCATTCTTGATCTACCACCAACTTTATTACGAACCGTAGTCAGAAGTCTGACCGCTCGACACGAGTGCTATGGTCATACACTCAATGAAATGATTGATGATGCTCTTGATAAAAGCCCAAGACTTGGGAAGAGATTCAAGCGACCAGACCGACAGACTGATATATTATATCACTCCAATGTGGGCCACCAATCAACAGATGATCAGGGCTGCCTTCATACGTGTGGAACCGATCCATCATGTATTGTAATTCGACCTGATCGGACAGAGGAAGACGATGATCCCAAGATCCACTATGGTCTGATTGCGTCAGCAAACCAAGTTATGAAGGACGCCAAACGCCGGGATGAACTTGCGGAAAAGTATGGTATATTGTGCTTTGAAATGGAAGCTGCCGGCCTGATGAACTCTCTTCCCTGCCTTGTCATTCGAGGAATATGCGATTACTCAGACTCTCATAAAAACAAGGAATGGCAAGGGTATGCTGCCATGACAGCAGCAGCATATGCCAAAGATCTCCTTCGAGCTATTCCACTTTGATTACGCCGACAAACGCCTGAGATAGCTGCGATATTAGATACCTTGAAATGAGCGCGAATTTTATAAGCTGGTGAGCATATCAATGATCATACACGTACAAATGATCACTCCTCGACCTATTAGTGTATGTATACGGTGTTATTTCGGTAGTTTCCCACCTGTTTGACAATAGTAGACTACTCAAGGTTTGCGTGGCTATCATTCTTAGTAGCCTTGAGGTTCATGATGGTCCAAATCAACAGAGGAAATCACAAAATATAGTTAAACAGCAAGGCTGACATAGCCTATAGCCCTTTGTGTACCAAGAATCTCCAATAGCCTCACATAGAACAGCGGATATAGCTTTCTAGAACAATGTTGAAAATAACCACCAATATAAAATGCCTCCCTTTCTTACCAATACCGGCCTGACCTCTTTCCGGCACAGTCCAAGACTATACGACCAAGTTTGAAGAAGTAAGCCACCTCATTCGACCCATAGGAGAGCTCTATAACCTTTTCCAGGTCACTTACCCCTTCAGATATCACCAGGATCTCGCAACCTTCAGCACAAAGACCTTTTATTCCTTGCTATCCTTGAATGCAAATCCCTCTTGCAGAGAGCCGATATTTACTTCAGAAAAGGCTTTTCTAATCCTAATACATCATATACCGAACCCCAAGTTGCTCTAACACTGCAATACCTTCACAAGTCCTTAGGATCTTTCTGATCCGCCTTTTCCTCAAAGCCGACATCAATGAGTATACCTTCGGGAACCCGGGTTGCATTGAAAGAAATATCGCACGCCAAATTCAACAGAGGGTCCCTGTACGTGCCTTCTGTGTTCTCCCCAAGAGGGCTCAAATGATATATAAAACTCTCCGGTAGCTTTGAGCAAAGTTCTGAGACGTCAGACTCCTCGTTAAAGTATTGCAATGTGCCGTTCACGGGTCCGAGAATTCCACCACTTGCGGCTAGGGTTCTCCATTGACCAACAAGTTCTAATTCCCAACCATCGTCCTCCTCATACGCAACAACCACTTCCCATCTTGTTTCATCCGTGTTCGCCAGAATCACGTAGTGTGGTTCTCCATAAGCGAAAGGTATCTCGTTCCAGCAGGAGATGGAATCTTTTTCTTTGTAGTCGCAAGCGGAATTGAGGTCGTAAAATGCGTTTTCATATCCTATCGACATGGATGCGATCCGTAGACTAGCGTTTCCGTCTTTTTCAAATGGGAGTAGTGAAATCGTGGCCAAGAATGAGTCAGAGTATGTAAAGGCATATGTCATCATGTACCCAGTAGCGTCAGGCGTATATCCGATTGCAAACGGGAGCGTTATGTTGGTGTAGCCCTTCTCTGGCTCATTGGAGAAGTACGAGTCTAGCTGATATACCGCATCAAATGCATGGCAAATAGCTGGAAAGAGGAAGATCGCGGCGGGGAAAATCTTCATGTTGAACGAAGAGCCACGGGCATTCAAATACTCCGTGAAGTATATTTTCACAAACTGGCGCTGCAATCTGGAACTCGGTTGTATAAGTTAACGAGAAGTAGTAAAGATATTTATTGTCGCTCTCAAGTTTTAACAAAGGAGTACGTTTTTCACGACTATCCAAGGTGGTCATTTGTTCTGTGCCGTGCCGTGTCGTGTTGTGGAGCTAGTTCGCCACTAAAGGGGATGGTACGTGGACCAATTAGCTCGAATTCCCACATCGGTGATGTGTGACGTGGCCGTCATTTGAACTCTACCCAATGTCTTGGCTGTTTATCTTTGTGTTTGGGATTGAATAATATTTGTCAAGGGCGAACTTGCCGGCCCCAGTGAACGAATAAGCCACCAACACGAAAAAATGGTTCGTGTGTAAAACTGTATCCACTAGCAATAACAGACAGTCAAGGGACGCGGCTTTGCATCAAAGGTTGGGCCACGCGAATGGTACCCCACTCAGTTCAGACCTGATCCTAACCATCTTAAGAACGCAAAAATGGACCCATTTCTCATGGTCAGCAGAATCACTGGGCTTGCGGGCCTTTTTAGCTCCTGCTTAAATGCTGTCCCAATAGCTCACTCTTAACATTTCACTCTTATAAGGATTGCAACAATGACTCAAAGGCCTTGAGTGATCAATTCAAGACTGAAAGGCTCCGTCTGGAGAGGTGGGGCCAGGCTGTTGGGCCCCAACAATGCGGGCCGCCAGCTGGCCACCATGACTCTATTGATAATCCATATGTCTTGTCGGATATGCAAGGCCATTTGAGAATAATCCAAAAGATTCATTATGCCAATCGAATTTCCCCTAATGGCCCGTTTTCGCAAAGCATTGGGACTGGCTAAAAAGATTTCGTCGTACCAGTCGCGCCCAGCTCTTCAAATTCAATGGCGCATCATCTGAATCCAAGGGGCATAAGCTTAGTTGGGCCTTACAGGGGAAGACAGACAATAGAGATGAACACAATCTATTCAGGCTCTAGTGCAACAGTCACATGACTCAATATCTCTCGACTGGGCAAAAAGTGTAGCATCGATGCACAGGGCCACTGGCGTGAGCAATCCTGCCAATGTGCAATGGTGAGGGCTTTGATATTTGCGTAGAACGGGGGAAATCGACAATATTACGAAACAATGATGTCAGGTAAGTTAATCGTCAACTGACACCGCTATCAATCACATGCTAGACGGCTCATGCGGGGCCAGGCTGATTGCCGTCTCGAAACCCGTCACTTACTGGGAAGACCTAGAGATTCTAACTGTTCGAAAATAAAGCCTCTTCAGAGGGTGGGACTTAGCGGAATGTGTGAGATATGAAGCGAAATAAGTAGAGAGAAGTTCTAAGCTTTTTAAGACGTTAGAAAGAGAATTCTCCACGAATGCTACAGCTCCATGTTTCCCAATCCACACTTTCCAGCAACATGTCCACATCTTGATCATCGCCATCCAAAGCGTCAATATTTTGACCCAATGCCTGCTCTTCAATTTCATTCTGCTCCAATTTGCTCTCATCCAAGGCTGTGGCGGTTGGTAACCCGCTAGTTATTCCTTGACCAAAGCTTGGAATTGGCAAGGTCATGATTTTTGAGGTGCTATGGGCATCGGGCAACATCAGCCGCCATGTCTGTCGCACAAGCTCCATTGCGTTCTCAGAATACAATACTGACTCTGTGCAACTTTTCGTAGAATCGATAGGTTCAGTCTGTCTCAGTATTCGAGCCACTTCTGGACCAGCTCTCAAACGAGCCATTTCTTTCGTTCGATGCGTTGCAACCCGGGCGTGCAGTGTCTCCAGAGGTTGGATTAGGCCCACGTGGTCCCGCCCCTTCAAGAACCCACTTAAATTTCCATTTCGATTTAATGCCAGCCAGCCACGCTCAGCCAGAGGCGTCCAGGGATGCCGACAGGTCTCAATCAGGTAGTGCGATAACGCATGCCAGTTGGTGTATGTTGTGGCGAGCCATCGGTATGGGCCAAACTGATCCTCGTCCTTCAGGATGACGGAATATTCCATAATTTCGATGGCTGCTGTATAAAACCGATGTTGGAATTCATCTGCAGTTTCTTCTGCAGTTTCTTCTTCGGAGCCAGGGAACAGCTTCGGCTGGTACATTACCAGAGAGATCTTGGCTGTAATTAGACGAACAATTATCATGGCCATCCAGTACACCGGCTCGACTTTTTGACTCCACACGTGCTTGAAGAATCTGTCTTCTATTCTTTTGCAAGCCCTGGTGAGTATTTGCTCCCTGTCGTCAAGATTCGAAATCTTGAGGGTATTGTCTGGCTCAAATGTAGATTCCAATGTCGATGACGCATGCTGAACGGCTCTGTTCAGTGCCAGAATTTCATAGCGTATCAGGACTACTGCACAGTCTGATGCTCCCTCTCTCTGATCTGGCAACTGAGAAATATTCGGTCCGATATCCACATCGTTGATGTTGCTCGGCATCATAGCATCATAGGCAGAAGTATCGACAATTGGATCGTTCCCGAGCTCCTCGGCACATCGAACATCGAGGATTAGCATCTGCCACCATATCCTTCGTCTAATCTCGGTCTCAAATGGACTTAGGCCGAGATTGGTTCCATCGCGATGTAGGCCCATACCTTGAGCAAGGCGAATTAAAATTCCGGTAAGAGACCAACAGTATCCAAGTTCGCAGTGGGGCCTCACAGCAGCTAAGAAAATAGATAGGGCCTGCAGAATCGCAATATCTGCTGTGCGAAGAAACTGTGCATTGGACAGCGCTTGTTCAAAAGCAAATTGATAGTGAGAAAGCAGATTAGTTTTGGTCGTTCCAAAGTTGGTTTCTATCTTTAACGAGGTTAGGACAAGCGCCTAAATTACGATGGATTGAAGGAACTCACCTCCTCAGCGGTGAGGGATGCAATGCCAGCAAAGTAAATTGCGAAAGCTAGAGCCTGTTGCTCGGCAGTCAGTGTGGACCGATTCTTGGTTGCACATCGCATGACTATCTCGACTGATGGAACATGGAGCACTTTGATGAATGGCTCAATGTTTTCTTGGTAGGTAAGCCATAGAAACGAAATGTGACACGGAAGAGGGTGACATCTAGCCAATTTCGCATCTACTGGCTGACATGGCAGAAAAAGATGACTCAGGTCTGCTGGGTAAACACCTAACACGAGAGACCCTTGGGATGTTGGTTTAGCGATTGGACGATTTAATTCCTCGTCATGCGGGCTTTCGGGTTCTAGCCACAAACTAAACTTCCCAAACATGAGCCAAATCATGCATTATTTGTCTTGGGGGTGTCTTACCGTATCTTGCGCTAATGTCTGGCTTCCATCACATGCACTTAGGATGGGAAGCTCGGCTCTCCGTTGGAAGGTTTCGTCTTGCCCGGCCTGATGTTGTCCGACAGGGCCACTCGGTATTGGGCGATTTGCAGACACTCCATTGAGCGGGCGACAAGACGTCTGGACCTTAGGGCCCCGGCCAGCTTCTATCTTGCTACTCAAGGCTTTCACAGCACTTTCAAGCATTTCAAGTTTGTCCATTAGCTCATGTTCGCGCTGGCTGATGACCTCCTCTTCCGGATAATCATGGTGGTATCGACGAGTAATTTTTGAGGTGGGAAAGACACAATGAATTCGGGCCCGTTTGCAGTTGAGACAGGGCACCTTCTTGTCGCAGCGAACCTTGCGTTGTCGACAAACCAGACACGCGGGAGGTCTCAAATTGTATGGTGTTGGCGGCGAAGCCATGCAGGCGTTGATGGGAGGCGATTGGCGGACGGTAGCCTGATGCAACGCTCGACTTGGCGGGTCAGGGCTGGGCGATTCATCCACCGAACTGCTCATTGTTGTTTCATCGTGCTCCGACGCGCTGACCATGGTCGCGATTATAATTTGGAATGCCGGTCTGTGATCTTTGCTAGTCTCGTATGATTCCAGTAAATTGTGTGCCAGACAGTGATTATCAGCACTGTTATAAACCAATAAAGGGCAGTGTGGTGGTATTTGGATCCGGATTGAGGTTGGAGATGCTTGGCAAACTTTGAAAATCGGGGGGATCTTGGCAAGTCTACCCGCACTCACATTGATAAGACCTAACCGAGCTTGCAAAGGCGTCCCTGGCCTTGTGGGCCTTGCAGCCGGAGCGCATTATGACACAGCAATCGGTCGCCAGTGCTAGCTCAGATGTGAAAGTGCCGACCGGGGCACCAAATTTGGCTTAATACGAGACACACGATCCTCTTTGGTCGGACTCTTAGCGTGGGGCGCTGTGGATCTTCGGTGCGGACCTACCCGGGAGGTGCGGCAGAGACTCAGATGAGGACTGGTTGAGCTAGGGCTCAAACATTGCTTGCCCGAACTTCCAGATGCCAATCAATGACAAGGGGAAATTGCGAGGCACAGTTTGATAACCAAAGTCAGAAGAGTTATATCTAGCCGAATTGCCGTGTATTGAAGCCTGATTCCATCTCACTAATCGCACTCAATTTTCCAATATCTTATTACAATAGGAGAAAATTTGGAACTGGGGAACTTACAAGAGAGCTCCGGTTGCCCGGGGCGATTATAGGCTATGACGTCAGGACATGATTGTCTCCGAATAATTGCTGCTGTGCAAAAGGGAATCAGAGGCTTGAAATAAAAAGGCGAATTTCGGCGAGCTCGCTTCCCGACATTCAAATGCCGAGGAGCGAAAATGGGGAAGAGTGGGGCTACTTGGTGGCGGGTTTAGCCTCGGGAATAATGCATACCGTGTGTTGAGATTCGCGTTTACCATCATGCCGGCGCCGTCGCGCCGATACTCCGATCCAAGGCTTGAGACTTCCAAGCAGTCAACATCAACATGACGAAATTCGGCGAGAAGAAATCTTTAAAACACACTGCTCATTCTAACCAGGATGAAAACTTCATCACATCTCTTCAATCACCATCATCATCACACCATCACTAGCACAACCTAGACACCTTCTTACCTTCAGACATTATGAGTTCCACATTGGGATCCAAGTCATTGGTTGGAAAGGCCGCACTGGGTGAGAAATCTTAGACCGATCCATATCTACGCAAGCTAACACATTGCCAGTAACTGGGTCCAGTCGCGGTATTGGTGCTGCCATTGCCCTGCGTCTTGCTGAACACGGCGCCAACGTTGTCATCAACTATGTTTCTTCTGCCACAGCAGCAGAGACTGTAGCATCTGATGCTCGAAAGCTGGGTGTCAAGGCTATTGCTATCAAAGCCGACGTCTCCAAGCCCGATGAGATTGCTGCCATGTTTCAGCAGGCCAAGGCCGAGTTTGGACACCTGGACATTGTTATGAGTAACTCCGGCATTGAGCACTTTGGAGCCTTGGAGGGTATCCAAGAAGAGGAGATTGATCGAGCTTTTGCCGTCAATGTCAAGGCGCAGTTTATTGTGGCACAGAAAGCCCACAAGCATCTAAATGAGTCTGGACGACTGATTTTGATTTCATCCGTCTCTGCAGTTATGGTAAAGCCCCCCTTATTAACTTGAATGAGCGCCCCGTAGAAGTTCATGACAACTAACAGAGTATAGGGATTTCCAGGACATGCTTTGTATTCTGCATCCAAGGCCGCAATCCAGGGCATGGTCAAGTGCCTCGCCTGGGATTTTGGGGGCCGCAACATCACGGTCAATTGCATCGCCCCAGGTGGTGTCAAGACCGACATGTACGCCGAAGCCGCGGCCAAGTATATTCCTGGGGGCGATAATATGACACTGGAGGAGATTGATGCGAAGATTTCGGGATGGAGTCCGATGGGCCGGCCTGGCTTTCCCGGAGACATTGCGGGTGTGGTCGCTTTATTGGCCAGCCCAGAATCCCAGTGGATTACTGGCCAAACCATTCATGCCAGCGGTGGTGCATATGCTGTTTAAAAATCGGCAGATAGCTTTTTGTGAGCCAATGGCCGAATGCACTAGATAACTAATGCAAAAGCGACATATCACTGTGATTTCCCATGTTTTGGGCAAGAGCCTGTTCTAATAAGAGCGACGGACAATGCAATTGATTTTCAAAGACAGATTCCATTCATATAGGCGATGGTGTGGTGTTTGCCAGCAGCGCAAATCACTTCAGCCGGCGTTTGGATTAGCGAGTTTGCCTTGCAAGGCAGCAAGGCGCCACGGCTTTGTTGATTGGGCTGGGCCACCTGATGCGGGATGCTGGGAAGGTGGCTGAGTCCAACACGTTTCGCAAAATATCTCAAGGCAATAGTCCTCAAGGGTTCTTCCCAGCTGCCCCACGGTAACCGATAGCAGGCCGCGCGTTTCAATATTCCAAGAAGTCCTTTCCACAACCTTCTCTTGCCCCACTTATCCTCAAAGCCGATCATTCAAGGGAGATTCGATGCCCAATCCTTTAGGGATACGACTGTTCAGCCTAGCCTGCTTTCATTTATGCTGGTGAAACCAGAAGAGAAACTATTCCAGTTTCTGGCTCTTTACCTTTCTGTATCTCCTTGGCCATCTCCCGTGTCCAGCGAGCGACGTTGCTTTT
This sequence comes from Calonectria pauciramosa, assembly GCA_017140785.1. Classification (NCBI taxonomy): domain Eukaryota; kingdom Fungi; phylum Ascomycota; class Sordariomycetes; order Hypocreales; family Nectriaceae; genus Calonectria; species Calonectria pauciramosa. The sequence goes on along the minus strand of JAACIZ010000023.1, from coordinate 455,612 downwards.
ATCACCCACTCAATTGTGTGTGTTATGAGCTACCTAGTTGTGTTTATAATCAGGCTTCCTTTTCCCCAAAAATGCCGTTAATCCTTCCTGAAAGTCATTCAAGCTGAAGGTTGAATAATACAAGGCTTTCTCATGTACCATTCCTGCATCAAGATGGGTGTTCTCAGCTGCAAAGGTCCAGGGTTAGATTCACTACGCTTGATTTGTGGGTTGGATACGAGAAGCAAAGGGCACCCACCATGAAGCACAGCCTGTTTAGCTGTAGCGACAACGGGCGCGGACATTTTTGCAATCCTAGACGCCAGGTTCAGTGACTCTTGGAGCACCATGTCTCGGGGAAAGACCTTGGTCACCACCCCAAGGCGTTCAAGTTCAGTGCCGCTAGCACTGGCCCCCGTCAAGATAAACTCCATGGCCTGCGTGGGGGTCAGTCTGGTCTTCTCTTCTGCAGGTGGGGGAAAAAAGAAGGCTGCGGGGCTGAAGCAGATGAACCCCACACGCTTCAACTAACCTTGTGTTTTCCTAATGCTTGGGTAAGCCGTTGCGTGCCCCCAGCCCCTGGGATCGTGCCAATCGCAATCTCAGGGAGCCCAAGCTTCGAGTCTTCGGCGGCATAAATGATGTCGCACTGGCGTTATGTCAAAGTTGGGGGTCATTTTGCTCAATGCGGAAAACTTACAGCAAGCGCGATTTCGAATCCACCCCCCAGCTGTCAATAGATGCTCTTAGTTATTCATGTCGTCATTTTTGCTGTTTATACAGAGTAACAGATGGGATACGAACCGCAAAGCCAATGACCGCTGCAATGATTGGTTTCGAAAACTGAGCAAAAGCATCCGTCAAGTCCTTCAAAAAGTGCCGCTGATGCGCTGTTTTAGTGGATATCTGCACCAGTTCCCCAAGATCCATGCCGGCTGTAAAACATTAGCGATTCTGATGCCTTGTGAACGAATATGGCATGGAGCGCAACTCACCGCAAAATGGCCCTTCGGGACCGCCTGCTATAACCACTACGTGAACATCAGGGTCTTTATCCAGATGATCCAACGCTACTACTAGCGTGCTGATCATGGCCTGTGAGAAAGCATTTCGCTTTTCAAGACGGTCAAGCTGAATGATAGCAACATCGGTGTTGTGGGCGTATACCTTGACATGCTCGCTCGAAATGGCTTGGATAAGCTGCGTGCTCGGAGTGTCTGTCATTTTGAAGTAGTGGCTCTAATGAATCTAATGAAAAAGAATCCAAAAAAAGTGCGAGATGATACATCCAAGCATCGGACACCATGGCGGCTCCGAGATTGAAATAGACTACAAGTCTTATCGAAACGAGGCTCGGTATCTTAATTTACATGAGGATACTTTTGACAGATATGCCAAACGGCAAATGGTTACGTCGTACCGGCGGATGGTGGCCCTTTTCGATTTGGCGGCTTGGCGTTTCAAAGCGGTTAGGACAAGGCCGTTCACGGGCTTGGCACTATACAGCGGCCGATGGCTGCAACCCAATGCCGGCCAAACCCTGTATAGTTTAATTAAGCGTTCCAAGGCTTCGTCACGAGTGGCGGAAATGCAAAACGTCCATCCGCAAGCCCTTTAAGCTTTTGACAGCAACCTGCTATTTCGAACCAGTGCACGGCACCCCCCATTGGCTGCTTCTGTCCGACACCACGGGAAGTTAGCAACAGGCCGATCCGTCCCACGGAATCGATCCAGCTAGCAGGGAGGGTGTGCACCGGCAGCCCTCCCGAGGAACGCACATGAGCCGAGGGCCGGTGGGACACGGCACTTGATTATGGTTACGTGGATGAATGATATGGGTATTCGTGACAGTGGATGTTGATGCAACGTCCTTACTCAATCAATATATGAGCCATTTCCTCGTGCCTCGCGATGCAGTAACTAGGTAGTCAATCGGGGTAGCCGGCATCGCTGCTGAGCCTCGTGAGCGTCGTAATGTGGTTTCCACGGATCATGTGGGGATTGTCCCCCAAACCGAGGGAAACGGGTGTAACCTTGTAGGTAGCGTCGAAAAATCGCGATTTTTCGGAAAAATAACACAACCTCTAACGTCCCCACCTATTTTAAAGTCAAGGTTTAGGTTGCAAGCCTATTTTATTTACCTAATTAGGTAAACCAACCCCGGTCTCTCCGTCTTGAACGGAGCCGTGTTTTGCCTCCCACCCTCCCCAGACGCTCGAGCATCCTCCGCAACTGCCTAGTTCTGGGTATAGGCCCGCCGGATTAAATAGTAACTGTACAGAGGAGAGGCAGAGTACAGAAGCTTAGTCAACTCGGCCTTGAAGCTGATTAATTGTGGCGAGTGGGTGATCTCCGTTGCTCGTCCGCATTTACTGCCTTGGACGCCAAGGAAAGAACCCGTATACTGTGAAACGGGAAAGTGGGATGCGAGAATAATATTCAGCAAGTATCATGTAAATTATGGGAATAAACATGGGATATCGGAACATCGCCACGGTGGACGCGCGAGACTACATAATGCCGTCGAGTCACGGTAGATGGTAGGTTCCTCAACCTCAAACATGTCTTTCCACGCAATACACAACCTTCCCCCTGAAGATCAGCGTCTGTTCAACCAATATGGCAGAGGCGACAGTGCTAGGCTGGCTCATAGCACGACAACCTCGGCGTTTGCGGCCACCGTGGCGGCGCACCCCCACGCCGTAGCTTTGCGCGAGTGTTTTGGCTCGGAGCGTTCCATGACGTACGCAGAGCTCGACCGACGTTCCAATATCGTGGCCAACCTGCTCATTGAAGAGTATGGCGTTCAGCTCAGCCAGCGGGTGGTGTGCGTCTTCGCACGTCACATTGAGATGTGCGCCTTCGTATTCGGCGTCATGAAGGCAGGGGCGCAGTACGTGCCCATTGACGGCGACGTCATGGTCGAGGAAGGTTTGAAGCACGTCATTGGGGATTCTCAAGCCCAGGTGGTCCTCTGTATGCCCAATTTTAGAGAAAAGGTTCTCGCCAGTCTACCAGAAGGAAGCACTGCCAAGATAGCTTCTGTTGGTGCAATCGATACAATCTGGCAAACGGGCAACAGTCGAAGTCCATCAGTCAATATCAAACCGACAGATGGTGCATATGTCATATACACCTCGGGTACCACCGGGAAACCCAAAGGCGTCGATGTCTCCCACCTGGGTAGCTGCAATACCCTTCTCAATGAACCCGCCCGACTAGGAATCACCGTTGGTACAAAGGTGGCCTCCCTCCTGATGCTAGGGTTCGACATGTGTAAGTCATCCAAGCGCAGAACCTTCGCGACCAGAGCTGATGCAATTTCACGTAGGCGCGTGGGAAATCCTCGCCACGTTGATGAACGGAGGCACACTTCATCTCCGGGCCAAGAGCAAGCCTGGTGGTGACAAAGATGCGTGGACCGCATGCCTCCGAAGTGTAGACGTCGTCATAAATACTCCGAGTGGCGCTCAAAAGTATTTCCCTAGACAATCGGAATTCCCAAACATCAAGACGATTGTCGTCGGTGGCGAGCCATGCCCGCTCTCACTAGCGGATGAGTGGGCGCCACATGTCAACTTTTGGAATGCTGTAAGTGTGCCAATTTCCTGAGAGCCCTATGATTCTCCTAGTTACAACAATAGCAATATCGAGTCGATTGTTCATGCTGACGAAAATTCTGTTAGTGCGGACCAACGGAAATCTCGATCACGAATACCTTGCATCTTCATAAAGTTGGCACACCATTGAGCATTGGAAAGCCCAACCCGAACACAAATATCTATATCTTGGATGAGAATTTAGAGCCAGTTCGTATCGGCGAGGTCGGTTTGATGTGGGTGGGCGGATTAGGCGTATCGCGCGGCTACGTAAACTTGCCACATCTGACGGCCGAAAGATATCGTCCTGACAAGTTTACCATGGATGGGTAAGCAATGCGACACTTCAGTCTCACGTATGCTAGCTGGGCTAACATAATTATAGAAGGATGATGTTCAATACCGGAGATCTCGGCAAATGGCAGGAAGGTGGGTCTCTCGAGCACATGGGCCGAATCGACGACCAAGTCAAGGTAAAGGGAGTCCGAGTCGAGCTTGACGGCATCTCGCGGTGCATTGAAGAGTTCCCTGAGATGGACAAGGCATGCGTCCTTAAGATGGGAGATGAGCTATGGGGCTTTTACTCGACAAAGAAGGGACCAGTGGATGAGAGAGAGCTAAAAGCTCACCTTTCATCCTGCCTCAACTTTTACGCTCGACCCAAAAAGCTCATCTACGTCGCCACTATGCCTATGACGCCTGGTGGCAAGATTGACAAGAGACAGCTGCGTGAGATGGGCGCGGATACCCAGCAGGAAGTCGCTGTTGTCCTCGGCAGCCCAAGGATAAATCCATGCCCATCCGAGTCTGACGTGGCCACCTCACTTCACTCGACTGAAGATGAGAAGGACCCCAAGATCATATCCACCTCGTCGATTGAGTTCTTGGAGGAGGAGATTGAACTTCCTCCCAAGAACGGATACCATGGCCAACGGTGGCTGCGCCACAAGGGCCTTTCGGCATACAGGAAGCTGTTCATCCTCATTTTCACAGCGAATCTAGTCGTCTTTATTGTGATGCTAGTGCGGTCCTCCGAAGGCCTATCACCAGCGCACCTTTCCACCGCCGTCGCATCGAATCTGCTCGCATCGGTGCTCATGCGCCAAGACAACGTCGTCAATACGGCCTTTTGGCTGGCAACGCGATGGCCCACCTCGGCGCCCTTCTGGATCCGACGGCATGCCGCCCGAGTCTATCACATTGGCGGTATACACTCGAGCGCCGCCATCTGCGCGACTCTTTGGTGGGGCGTATTTACAGTCCAATCTGGCATTTACATGGCCAAGAGTAGTCAGACATACTCCATCAACCCGGCCACCATGGGCCTTACCGCCATCATACTTGTCTTTCTATTAGCCATCCTCGCCATGGCGTATCCCGCGGTCCGCGCCAAGATGCATGATCAGTTTGAGTGGACACACCGCTTCGCTGGGTGGACGGCGCTGGCCCTCGTATGGGCGCAGACAGTCGTTGCGGCAGCGTCCCTCAACCCCAATCAGTCGCTAGGCCGAACATTGGCCGCCAGCCCAGCATTCTGGCTGCTGTTCCTCATCACAGCATCTATCGCGTGGCCTTGGACTCGCCTGCGGCGCGTTCAGGTGACGCCAGAGCCACTCTCCAAGCACGCCGTGCGTCTGCACTTTGGCTTTGACACGCCACCACCGGGGCGTGGTGTGCGCATCACTCACAGCCCGCTGCGCGAATGGCACGCCTTTGCGACCATTACGGAGCCCGGCCGGCCGGGCTTCTCCATCATTGTGTCGCGCGCGGGTGACTGGACGGGAGCGTGCATCGAGAACCCGCCCACGCGCATCTGGACCCGCGGCGTGCCGGCCTCGGGCGTGCTGCGCATAGCGCCCTTGTTCCGCAAGATTGTGCTCGTGGCAACGGGATCCGGCATCGGCCCCTGCTTGCCCGTCATCCTGGCGCAGCAGGTTCCCTGCCGCGTCTTCTGGTCCACGCCCAACCCGGAGGAGAGGTACGGGCAGAACATCATTGATGCCATCAAGCAGGCCGAGCCCAACTGCGTGATATGGAACACCAAGGCACGCGGCCGTCCCAACATGGCGCTCGAGGCGTACAAGCTGTACAAGGAAAGCGGCGCTGAGTGCGTGTGTATCATTTCAAACAATTCCCTGACCACAAAACTTGTGTATGATCTGGAGTCGAGAGGGATTCCCGCTTTTGGACCGATCTGGGATTCATAATGTAAAAAAAAGCATATTTATAGAACATAGTTTAAGAGGCCCATTCGATCAATGGACAGGGATTCCTTTTGTACCTTGCAAATACTCCCTTTGGCAAACCATCCATCTATCGAGTAAAGAATGACCACCAAGTAGACCAGAAGGCGTACGAAAGGTATCGCGACCATGGGAATTTTGCCCAGACATACCATATCCCAATCGTTACAATCATCAGTGAAATCGATAATGCCACATACTCCCAAATACTATGATATTCTGAACCACCACTAATTTCTCGTATATTCATGCCGTAAATACTCTGCATGTATTTGTTAGCCTTTGCCCCTAAAGCTAGTTTCAAGATGTCATATGAACAGATTCCAGCATAGCTAAAAGGTCAGTCTGGCGGGAGCATCTTACAGCAGCAACCTGCAGAGGCAAGTAAAAGAACGTCAACAAGGCCACCCGGCGATGCTAGCGGCAAGATTGTTCGCCGCCTTTGCTTCCTGCATTGCCGCAGCTGTGTCATTAAATGTTGCAAGGTTAAATATCTGGCAGCGTGCGAAACAAATGGTCAGTTAGCAGTGCCTGTTGGGGATGACCAATCCCAAATTAGGTATTTCTGCAGGCATAACCGTCTTACCAAGTTGATCAAAATATTTGTGGTATTTTCTAGCTCTCTAGTCCGCAGCTCGTGGTCCTCCATGTTATTGATAATCTTTTTAAGATTTCTATATACATCCAGCTCCAGCCTGTACGGCAAGCAGATAAAAAAAAAATGATTTTATGGCCTAAATATTTATTGTGCTATATATGTAAGGTTTGTTAAAATCTTGGTTTAATAGAAACTTTAAGGTAAAAACTTTAGTGCCTAGAAAAATATCTCTAAAACCTTATAAAGGCCTAATAAAAAAGCCCCTTTTTACTTACCTTATTAACTTAGCTTAATTTAATTTATTATAAAAAAATAATTATATAAAAAAATAATATTTATATATTATAATTTTTTAAATTATTTATTATATATTATTTAATAAAAATATTATAAATTCTTTTTTTATTTAATAATATATATATAGACTTTTATATATTCTTAAAAATATTAGTTTTAAATTATATATTAAAAAATTAAAAATAATAAATTTATTTAAATAAATAAAAAAGAATTTATTAAGATTTTTATTTAAAAATATTTTTTTTTATAATTTATTTTTAATTAATAATATTTAATTATAAATTAATTTTAAATATATATTTAATTTAAGTTATTAATAATTTTATATAAAATTGATAAAAATAAATTAATAATTTACTNAAATTTTTATTTAAAAATATTTTTTTTTATAATTTATTTTTAATTAATAATATTTAATTATAAATTAATTTTAAATATATATTTAATTTAAGTTATTAATAATTTTATATAAAATTGATAAAAATAAATTAATAATTTACTTTATAATTATCTAAAGAAAATACTCTTAGATAATAATAAAATTTAATTTTTAGATAATATAGAATCAAACCAATATAAGCCTTAGTTCCTAGAGCTATTTTGCTACTTAAAGATTATCAAGATGTGTGTCTAAGGGCTTTCTTAAACTAAAATTAGCTTTTAAATTTGACTCAATAATTAAATACTTTGAATAAACTGGCTGACACAAAGGGGTTTTACAGAGGGCTGTGCATAGAGGTTAGGGTGTGTTGGGTTGGGTTGGGTTGGGTTAGGTTGGGTTGGGTTAGGTTGGATTGGGCTAGGTAATTAGGTGTTATTAGGCATAGAAAAAATCAACTGGGCTATTCATAATATTTAACTCATCCCTCAATGTGAAGTTACTGAAAGACGAGCGTGTCCCCCACCAAAGGGGGTATCTTTTTAAGATAACTTTCGATAGATTCAGAGCCTTTAACAGCAGTAAAAATGGATGCGCAACCATTTGCCGAGCGGCATCCTTGGCAGCAATTATGCGACGGTGTACTTCAATCCAAAGGGGAGAGAGCTTGTGCAGAGCCAGCGAAAGGTTCTTTTGTTCTTCGTGGGTCGTGCTTGTAGATGAGATGCTATGACTCTGTCAAGGGTCACATTAGTCTGTCCGGTTACCACTATCAAAGACTGAATATACTTACAATGTGCTGCAAGTGTCGCTCCGCTTCGGCTAAAAATACGTTCCAGTTGTGTGAAATGATGTGAAATAGCTCAGACAAGACTTGACCTAGGCCGAATTTCTCTTCCCATTCACCAGGAGGGATAGTCTCATTTCTTGTCATCAACTTTTTGAGTCCTTCAAAGATGATGCCATCAGCTGCATCGAGGTGGATTAGTCCTCTGCCTTCACTACTAGCTTGACCTTGTGCGTCAGCAGAGTAATGCTTCATCCAGTAGATTAACACAACTCTAGTCAATCGCCAAGTGTACGGTGTCGGTCCTGTACCAAGGTTAAAATGAGCAGTTGGTGAGTCTTGCACTCGGGTTGATTCAAAAGGCCTTGATGTGTGAGGGTACATGTCCATGAATTGGAGACTGAAAAAGGCATCTATTTTGCCCAGTATTAGACGGGAAACTAGCATCAGTAGCCATTTCTCCACTTACACTCCGCAACTTGATTTCCAGTGCTCAGTGGCACATAGGGGAAATTGAAAAACCGCGGTGTGATTTCCAGATAATAACCAAGTGCCTGTATTACTTCCGGGCATGATCCCGCGAGAATGCTATTAGTTATGAGAGGCATGTTGAGAGTGCTCCCAGGGTATAATGAACCTACAACATGACACTGTCAGCTTGACTTTTTGACTTTAGTCCTTGAATCAAAAGCCAAATCTTAGTGATCGACCCATCATAGACCCATTTTGAATTCCCATAACTGAATTTGTTGACGCAACAAGCAGTCTGGTGACGGTTCTGTGTAAGGTACGTTTCGAGGGTGTGAAATGAAATGCCAACGTGCGGCTGGTTCCATGGCCATCCAAGGTGAGGAGCCTTTGGATCATCGACTCGAGCCGAAGATTTGTTTGTGCTTTTCATCCACCAAGCTTGAGCGAGAGCCATGGTGTGCTGGTAGAATTCAAGGAACAATATGTGAGGATATGGAGAAATGATCATGAGAACTCCAGGTTGAGATCTTGTTTCCCCCAAACAGCGAGATATTGCCTTGGACCTTAGCACGTGGGCAAATTAGCCAATCAATTTATGGATTTAAGGCAGGGGTTTAGGGGAATCAGCGTGCTGACTATTAGAAATATGGTATATTATGTTATAGAAGTCTAAAAGAACTAAACAAGTGTTCAACTCAAGGGAGATATAGATGACCTCTATTCCTTAAGTTTATACCTAATTACATAAGTAAGCTTACTATTTATAAAATATTTCCAATACTCTTCCTCAAATAAGGCTAGGTAATTAGTAAAATAATACTAATCTTATTATCTTTATTAAAAATCTTTTTTATAAGAAAAAAATAATAATTACCTATTTATTTATAATAATCTTTAATATAATTATTATAACTTTTTTTTTTTATATTTATCTATTATATTCTAATTTTTTTAATCTATTTTTTTAATTCTTTAATTAATAAGACTTTTATTCTAAGATTAATTAGATTTTTTTTTTATAAAATTTATTTTATTAATATTATTTTATTATTAATTAGTTTTTATATTTTATAATATTTAATTTAAATATATTTAATTTTCTTATAGAACTTTATATCCTTAGTAAATATATCTACCTTGCTATTATTAGTATATAATAAGATTAGTTTTTAGTCTTTATAGATTTCCTTAATTAAACTACTTAAGTAAATTACTTCTAATTTAATATTATATAAGCTAAGGTATTCTAACTTAATACTAAAAGTAATAATTAAGGATTACTTTTTGCTTTTCTAATTAATTGCCCCTTCTATAATTCTAAAGATATAATATTTAATTAATTTTAAGTTGCTAAAGTCTTTAGTCTATTCTATATTAAAAAATCCAATAATCCTTAATTTAAGTTTTCTATTAAAAATTAATATATAATTAATAATATATTTAATATATTTTAGAATCCTTTTTACTATAGATAAATATTTAATTATAAATTTTAATATAAATTAACTTAGCTTTATAATTAAATAAGCTAAGTTAATTTAAGTTCCAACTATATAAAATATAAAGATTCTAATAATTTATTAATATAATTATATAAGTTCATATATATAGAATTTATTATCCTTTCTTATAGAATATAATTTCTTAAAAATATCTATAAGTATATATTATGATTTTATATTTGTAAAATTAAATATCTTTAATAATTACTTAAGATATAATTATTAAGATAATATAATAGTTTTCTTCTATTAATCTTAGATAATTAGGATTCTAAGAAAATAGTATACTAGTCCTAAATTAATTATTTTAAACTATTTCTTAAATTTCTCCTTTACTAGATTAATAATATTAATTTTTAGTCTAAAAAATAAAAAATTATCTATATAAATATAAATAATCATATCTTCCTTAATAAACATTACTTTATTAAACTAGAACTATTTAAAGCCCATCTTAATAAATACTTATAAAAGTATTTTAAACTAAATCTAAGATACTTATTTTAGACTATAGAAAGCCTTAAAAAGCTTATATACTTTACCTTTTTGCTTAAATCTATAAGGTATTTCTATATAGATTTTTATATTAATCTTTCTATAGAAAAATACTATCTTAATATCTATTTATTTAATCTCCCAGTCAAGGGCAATAATAATAGCAAAAAATAATCTATATATTTTTTAGTATACAATAAATATAAATATTTCTTTATAATTAATTCTATATTCTTACTCAAAGCCCCTTACTACCTATCAAACTTTATAATACTTAATATTTCCTATTAGCCCTAATTTTATTTTAAATACTTATTTACTAAATAATATATATTATACTTCCTTTTTATTTACAATAATAAATAAGCCATTTTTAATAAGCAAATTATATTCTTCAATTATAGTAATCTTCCATTTTAGCCATAAATATAAGTTTTAAGCTTACTTTAATATCTTAGGTTTATAATCTTATAAATCTTTTTAAATAATTATAATATATACTTAAATATTTAATTTCTTAGATTATAAACTTTCTAATAGATTTCTTAGTATCTTCTTAAGCATATTTAGTTCTTATAAAGTCTTATTTTCCATTTTTGTCTATAGTTATTTTATTAAGGCTATATTTATATTTATTTAATATATAATTAAGTCTATTTAAGGATTATTCTAATAATTCTTTAAAATTATTAATTATAATATAGTCTAAAAATTAAATCTAATAGATTTCTTATATATCCCCTTTTTAAACTATATTATAAGCTTTTTAATTATTAATAATATATATAGTTTAAATTACTAAAAGTAATTAAATTACTCTAAGGAGAGAATCTTTTCTACAATAGGTAATACTAATAGATTTATACTTCTTTAAGAGAGCTTATATTTATATTAGCTATTTAAATATATATTCTCATCAAAAATAACCTCTTTAGCCCATTTAATTTATCTAATAATAGGGTTCTAAAGTCAGTAAATATTTTTAGTCTTATATCCAATAAAAAAGTATAATTATATTTAATTATTTAATTTCTTTAGATATTTTACCTTAGATATAAGTTTATAAGCTTTATACCTAAGTCTTCTAAAGTATATAATTAATAATTTTAAGCCACTCTAGGCTTTAATTAAAATTATTCCCCCTAGTATATTATAAAGAAATTATTCCTATAGATATACTATTATATATAATATTTTTCTCTATAGTTTTTTTAATAATTTACTATTATAAAATATTACTCTTATTCTATTCTAGATTATTTAATATATTTATTTAATAGGATTTTAGTTTAATTAATAAAGGATAGTAAATTCTATTTAAATACCTTTATAATAAAAAAAATTAAGTAAAGTTTTATTCTTAAATTTACTACTATTATTAAGCTAATATTCCTTAACCATTATATATATATAATTCTTAATTATTTTTATATTAGCTTTAATAAGCTTTCTAGCTTATACTTTTTCTTTAAGTAAATATATATATAGTTTTTTAGTAAGATTATTAATAATAAGGAAATAATATATCTTGCCTAATAAAGTCTTTAGTATTATAAGGCCACCTAGATCAACTATTTATTTTTATCCTAAATTTAGTACTCTATAGGTAATAGCTTATACTTTACTAGCCTTTCCTTTTCTATATATATATACTACATAAGGCCCTAAATCTATATTTATAATCAAAATATTATAGTCTTTAGTAAGCCATTTACAATCATTATAATTAAAATAATCTAGGCAAATATAAAGTATATATAAAAATACTATTTTAATAATATTATTTATAATAAATATAATAAAATACTAATTTACTTTAGGTATATTCTAATATTATATAATCTTTATTTAAAAGTAATTAAAATATTTAAATCTTCTATATATAATACCTTATATAATAAGTATATTTTTATATTTAATAAAGACTATTTTATAATCTTAAGTATATATAAAGCCTTATTTTTTAATAATTATATTAATTAATAGTAAATTAATTATTATTAATAATATATATAGTATTTATATAAAATAAATAAGTTTAATATTATTAACTTACTAAATAATAATAAAGATCTTTTTAAAGCCAAATACTATAGCTCCTTAACCTATACTATTTATTAGGATAGGATTCTTAAATACTATATATTCTAAGTATATATATTTATTATAGTATATATAGTATTTAAAGGTATTATTAAATATCTAGTCTAAGTAATAAGTATTTAATTTATTTCCCTTTATTTATATAGTATATATAATACCTTTATTAATTATAGTTATATAGTAATTTAGAGTACCCTTTAGCTAAGTTAAGAGGGCTTTTATATTACTTATATTAATATTTTATAGTATATTTACCTCTATATTATATATTACTATAGATTTCTTATCCTTTTATTATATATAATAATCTTAGTTATTATAATTTGTTTTATTTAGTAATTAATTATAAATTAAATAAGTTTTCTAGAAAAGGCTATTATAATTATTTAGCTTTAAGAATTTTATTTACTTAGTATAATTATTTTATTTAAAGTTTCTAGGCTATTTATTATTTTTCTAAATATTATTAGGCTAATTATTATTATTTAGGTAATTATTTATTCTAATTAAGTATATTATTCCTAAAGTAGCTATTAAAGCTATAGATATAGAGATCTTTTATTTGTTCTTATAATATTATTATTTATTTTTAGCTTATATTATTAGCTAAGTAAGGCTTAGTGGATTACTTTTTCTAATTTTAGTTATTTTATAGTTTTAATATAGAGTACTTTAAAAGGTAGAGAATATATTGCTAAAATTAATAAGAAATTAAAGCTAATAAAGTTCCTTAGGGACTTACTAGCTTAATTATATATACTTAATTATATAAAGTTTTTTAGTAAATATTTATATATATTTTTTTATATTTTTATAAGATTATAGAATATTTAATATTAGGTTATTAATTATATTACTAAGAATACTTATACTATATTGTTAGCTATTCTTTTAGAGTATTAAGTAGGTATCTTATACCTTTTCAATATCTTTAATCTTTTTAATTATAAAGTTTAAGTATTAATCCCTTATTTTAGCTAAGAGGTTATTATTTATATAGTTCTAATAAATACTTTAGTAAATAAAGTAATTTTATTTTTTTATAGAGTAGTTTTCTTTTAGTTTTATAAGTTATTTTTAAGTATTATTTAGAATCTATATTATATACTCTATTAAAGCTATATTTTTAATATCTTTATTTTATTTAGCCTAGTTTTTAGCTCCTTTAAGTTATAAAATAGTATTATAGCTTAATTTAGTTTTATATACTTTTACTACTCTATTTTATATTTTATAATTAAATTTATTTAATTATAATTATTTTTTTAATTTTTAATTACTTTTTTATTAATTATTTATAATTATAAATATTTAAATTAGGTTTAAGAGTAAATATTAATCTAAAATAAGTAAAATTATATTAGAGTAATTATTTATTTAGTACTAAAATATTATAAATATTTATAAATATATTATTTTATTACTAAAAAACTTAATAAATTTAATTAAATTAAATAATTATTCTTCCCTAAAGATTTTTATTAAGTACTAATTAATCTTATAACTATAATAAAATTATTTTAAATATTAAAATCTTTCTAAAAATATAGTAATAGCTTTTCCCTATATATATTATACTTTCTTATTAATAATAGGGATTTTATTAATAATAGTATTTTATTAGTTTTGATATTTTTTTAAGTTTATAAATAAAAATCTAAGGGAAACTAAAAAAAAAGATAAGAGACTAAGAAATTAATATATATTTATTTATTGCTATATAATCCTTAGAGGAGCAATAATAAAAATAATATTTTTTAGCTTAGGGCTAATGGATATATATAATTTAGTATTAGAGGTTAAGTTACTTAAGGAACTAGATATAGTTAATAATATTTTTTAGTAATTTATAGTAATCCAAATATTATAGAAAATATCTAGGCTTATAATTTGTTAGAAATATAGTATATTATATTATAGAAGTCTAAAAGAATTGAATAAGTATTTAATTTAAGGGAGATATAGATAACCTCTATCCCTTGAGTTTGTGCCTGATTATATAAGTGAGCTTGCTACCCGTGAGACATTTCCAACACTGACGGCACGCAAATCCCAGCTCCAGACTGCGATAACCCTAACTCCAATTCTCCGTAGGGGAAGTTTGGTGTAGAATATACCGCTGGCAAAAGCTCAATAAAACGCAGTACTTGAAGCAATACTTGATTAGACAGTCTACATCCTAACCGTCATAATACAAGCGGCATCGCGGCTGAGAAGTTTTATAGAGCATATGCTGAAGCCAAGCAGCTCGCGTGACGCATCCGGACCACTCTTGCGACGAATAAGCGTGCTTGATCTTCTTTTTTGACGAACCACAGTATTTTATTGCAATCTCAGTTTCCCTATGTGGGAGATTATTAGGAGGAAAGCCTTTTGCATCATAATATGTGGGAGGTTGGCTATGCACTACGCCGTAGACCTCCACTTTAGATAGCCAGGAGGATTCGTACTCACTCTCCTTGATGCTGTGTTGGCTGTCCACGCTTATTACCCGTTGGCGTTGTGGGGTATGACCGCCCGCCAACCTCTCACGAGCTTGGTCACAAAAATGCCGGACAATCAGATATCTTATCAAATTGCATACAAATCTATTAGTAACAACCGTTAATTCATTATAATATTCTGTTTTATATATTAAATACAATTATACCATTGTGTTGGGGGTAATTAGATGGACGATTGAAGCGAGCATGCTTGAGTTAAGTGGGGCCGGCCCGACCGTTAGTCAGCCGATCACAATACCGAAGGCGACAATAAAAGCCCTGTGCTCTCAATACGCGATTTTGGGCCAATTTGAGACATCCCTTTTGAGGGATCGTTCGATTAATCGATTATGTAACCGTGTGTTGATTTTCGTAACTGCAGGTGTGGCAGCCGTCATTTTATTATTTACGAAATTGATGTCTTTCACCTACCTCACGTCCGTTGGGATTGGTCACAAAATACCGGACAGCTCAATTTTGGACCAAATTTTCACTATCCTTCTATAATTATGGAGCTGTATCCCCTAAATAGCCTCTATAAATATTCTATTTTTATTAGGTTTAGAAAAATATACAGATTAACAGAGTGAAATGGGGACGTGAAACAGGAAAACCCACACCAAGACTACAGCTGTAAAAATGAGGTTCAGGGTAAGTCTGCCGCTCCAGGTATGGTGCCCCACAACGCCAACAGGTAATCACGCAGCCAGAATAGACTAAGTGGGCGAGATACACTTGACCCACGATTCTTTGGCCGATAAAAAATCGTAACATCGGGTTTCAAGCAAGTTTCTGTATGACAGATATTAATTTCAGCAGTTGTGAGCGCTGAACTTTGAAGGCAACAACTTGCGCGGGGCGACTTCATCATTAGCACGCAACGAAAACGAGTACATGTTCAAGTTTCAACTGCACTCAAATTAACAAGTGCGCTGATACTTATTTAAACCAAAATGCTCCCTAGTCATCCTTGCCAGTAGCAAGCTTTTATTTCCAGATACCCTGCCGGATGAGCAAATTCTACCGTTCCGGCCCGATCTGTTTCCTGATCTGGAAAAACGCAGCGATACGCCTGAGGGTAATTTCAGCCCCCTGCATGATGCAGGACTTTCGTCTAGCGAGCCGAGAGAGAAGTGCATAGTTAGCGTCAAAGCTGCCAGTTTCTAAGTTACCAGTTCAATCAGCTGCACGTTACTTCGCGATCAATTTAGAACAATCAAGCCATTTTTAGGCGTGACTAATCGAAAGATAGACCCGGGATAGTAAAGGAGACAATATCTACTGCATTTGGCTTTTTTCAATCCTTCATATTTAAGTTATCCCGCTGCCAAGGCATACTCACAATTCTTTTTTGCGAGGCCGCCAATGCGCGTGCCAAGCGACTATCCCAGCCTCTAATGCATGCTTACTGCCGCACAAGGTAGACGTGGCTTTGAGAAATTCTTTTCTTCCACCGCTCTTACTAGCATGCTTTTAAAAGCATTGGTTCTGTCCCTCACTTCCTTGTGATATTTTACCCAAGAGACTGTTCATTACTCGCACGCTCTATACATCGAGATAAAGATGGCTCGCATCATATCAAGAATAGTCGCCGTGGCCGCCCTGGTTGGAGGGGTTGTTGCGTCGTATGAAACCAGCAACGAAAGCAACACTGGCCTTACACAAATGATTACCTATGTCAAACGACATCCCACTTACACTCGTGCGGAATTCTGGGACTACTGGGAGACCCAGCATGCGCCTAAAGTTGTCCCTTTGGCCACGCATTTCAACATCAGCCGCTATCAGCAGGTAACCAACTCCCTCTCTCTCCCTCTCGCGCGCGTTTTAAACGGACCCGTATTTAACATGAATCCCCACAGGTACAAGTTGGAGGCAAAATTCTTCCCACCGAAGCAGGCGCTGAAAAGCCAGCCTCCACCGACCTTGTTGACTTTGACGGAATTGCTATGTTTCTGTATGAAAGCCCGGAGGTTTTGACTGCGATGCTCGCCCATCCTTACTATCTCGAGGTGGTGGAGCCAGATGAGCATATTTTCATTGATAAGGATGCTTTTGGCGGCGGAATGGTAGCGACATTCGTCGGCACCCATGTTGAAGCCGTGGATGGTGCCCGGGATGTTTGGGAAGGCGACCGTGCGACGGACGAAAAATACCAGAAGCTTTTCGAATCCTACTGTTGAAGTGTTATTTGGCATTAGAACCTGTCGCATATAATAAGTTCCATCGACTACATTTAGACATCTTCTTTCAAGCGGGCTTTGATCTCGGCTCTCTCATACGACTTCCCGGTTTTAGTGGCTTCGCATTTTCCCTTCTTGAGTTGTCTCTCTTTCACCCTTTTTCTGCCTGCTCTCCTCCTTCTTCTGTTAACTTGAATTTAATGTTGGTCCTAGAGGTAGTGTCATAAATTCAAATTGGAAACATCAAATGGATTTTCACGGAGAAACTGCCGGAATTTAATTAGCTAGTTCTTGAAAAGCATTAAATCCCTGATGGCTATGGTATATAGAATATTTGTAATGAGATGCTGAGTTGTCGGGTGCATAGCGTGTGTCAGTGGGACATGGGCTAGGGCCGGGTAATAAAAATAGAGCATCGATGTAGTATCGGAGTGTATATACTTGAATTGAACTCCAACCTTGAAAAGTTATGTAATTTCATACGAAAAAGGTAACCATAATCCGGTCTACCCAAGTCTCTGACTCGACCCAGCCTGTTTGTATAGCGCCATCCAGACCCACCTCAGCCAGCCACGAGTCTGACGCATCGGCGGCTCCTGCTCTTCGACAATAAGCCACAGCAAACGCTAAGTCTCTTGTGGAAGTGTGGCTCTCAGGTGGCAAGCCCAATGCATGAGGCAGCCCGATGGCCAGCTGGATCAATGCCAAGCATCCAATAGTCTCATGCGCTGACTTCACATTTGTGGCACTCAATTGGTAATTGGGGTGGGGGACCCACAGATGGAACTAAACCATTTGAGACATGCTGAAAACTAGGCAGGTGCCATCATCAATATTGAGCTGTTTTGGGAAACCACTCCAACCTCGATCAAGCTGAAGAACGCCTACGCTGTAGCAATGGCTTTGCGCCTTAATTGTCGCATCTTCTCTTTGCTAGGTCTAGGTCAATATAAATCGAGTGTGCATTCAAACTGGCATCAAATCCACAGAGCTACACGACAATTACACCTTTTAAACCTAGAATCCCAGTCTATTTCACCTTCTCCTTCATAATTGATTTGCTCCAATCATCATGGCCCCAGCTCAAGTTGAAGGCTGGATGCAGCATCACCTGGAGTCTTTTGGGCCCCGAAAACTCAGCCAACTTTGTATCCCAGCTTCGCACGATGCCGGATGCTACAAGCTGAGCGTCGGGACGCAAGGTGGTCGAGAGGCCGTCGTCTTGACTCAGACCAAGACCATTTTGGAGCAGCTCCAGCTTGGCGTGCGACGCTTTGACATTCGCCCCGCCTTCACCATGAACTCCAGGGAGGAGAAGGCTCAGGCAAGAGATGATGACGAGTCTTGGCATTGTGGGCACTATACTAGCGAAACCGGGGATTTGCTCGGCTGGCAGGGTGGCAGCTGCGCCTTGCTCTCCGAGGTTGTCTCCCAAATCAATCAATTCACCAAGGATCATGCCGAACTTATCATTATTGACATCTCGCACGTTTATGCCCTAGTCTTTGGCGCTTTTGGGGCATCGAGCGAGAATTTTGATGCAGAAGAATGGGAGGCTCTCTTCCGGATCCTGAGCAGGCTCAACAACCTATTCACAATGAAGCGTGTCTCTGGTGACACTGGGAAGCACCTCGAAGACTATACTTTGAACGAATTCATAGGAAAAGGCTCTGCTGCTGTCATCGTCCTCGTTGATACAGATCAGCACCGCGACAGGCTTATACAAGGCGGCTTCTGGCCAAGAAAAACGCGTTCCGGCGACGACTATCTGAGCGTGGAGGCAGAGTGGGTCACACATACCCAGACCTCCGCCGAGGCCATCGCTGCGGTGCTCACGGGGGCTTATTCGGTTCTTAAGCTTGCGGCTGAAGAACAGAGCAAGCGCTTTCCTTGGCTGCTGCAAGAGCTGGCAGCCAAGGACCGCGACACCTCTGCCGTGTGGACGGATAAGATTGAGAACGCTGACCTCCTTACTTTTTGTCTCGCCATCAGCTTCAAGCAGCTGTATTGGTCAGCCGGGAATAAGGGTCCCGTCGTAGTCTACGGGGGCCAGCTGATCAAAGACGGTAAAGCAAGAACAAGCTTGCAGTCGGCCATTAATCAAGGAACGAGTCTCGTGGCCAACAACGAGCTTCTGACAGACACCTGGGGTGGCATGTTCAAGTCTTGCGCCGTCTTTTACGAAAGCGGGGGCATCACCAAGGGGCGCTGGGCAAAAGAGAACGAGGTTCTGCATTTTGAGCTTGATGTCAGTTCCGTAAACTATGGCGGAAAAGAGTTTCTGAACAAGGGGCTCTATCTGCGCTTGCTCAAAGCCATTGTGGAAAAGGCATCCATCAAGGTCAACAATGAGGAAATCGCGGGGGGTGATGATCCCCAAGTAGGTGTTCGCAAGACGTGCAACTTTCAGTATCGCGGGATGAATGAGCGGGAAATCCGTGAGCAGAAGATCCTTGAGTTTGACACCGTTCAGTTTTAGTGTGGAGAATGCCAGATCTGAAAATAAGCCGCGGTGTACAATAACAAAGTACCAGCTTGATTTAGGACTTATTTAGGACTAATGATATATGGGAAATAGGTGTCGCATTAAAGATGATATTCTAAATAAACCAGTCAAAGTTAATCGTTTACTAGTAGTTCATAAAATGTATGGTTTAGTTTGTGTTAAGAGGGCAGCCTAAATAGACGATAAAAAAGCCAAGATGTTATTCAGATCATAATTGATATATATAGTAGCTGGTATTTATCTATGATATAATACTGATAACTTCCATATCATCCCAAGTTAAAGAGACACTGAGGTAACTCGAGCATGTCTTTAAGCGGCCTCCATGTTCTGATTTCCCCCTGACTAATTACAAGTACCAAATCGGCTCTGACACCCAGTCCCGCAGTATTCGGCCGTCCTGCCGCAGTAGTTACTGAGGGAACAACAGTCTCCAAAGACAGAACCCTCGCATGTGTATCCCTTGGAGCCAGCACACGTTCCATCAGGACTGATTTTATCGCTGCCTGTATTGCATGAACCAAACTCGACTTGGCAACCTCCGCCGCAAAAGTCCGAGGATGCGCCACAGTAGTTGCTAGACGAGCAACAGTTTCCAAAGACAGAGCCCTGGCATGTCCAACCCTTGGAACCACCGCAGGTGCCGTCTTGACTGACCTTGTCGCTTCCCTCACTACAATCACCGTACAATGTCTGGCAGCCCCCGCCGCAGAATTCAGAAGATGAACCACAATAGTTGCTTGAGGAACAGCAATCACCGAAGAGGGAGCCCTTGCACGTGTAGCCATCGCTGCCGGCACACGTGCCGTCGGGGCTAATCGTGTTAGTCTGAATGGGACTGGAGCTTCTTGTTGAAGTCGCCGAAGTTAATGTCATCGACGTCGGCATGGATGTGATGGTGGATGATGAGATATCATCTCCATCATCACTGCCATCGAGCTCTCCAGATGTGGTTTTATAACAGTAGTTTGTCCCTGGGACAAAGACGGAGCAATCTTCGCCAACACTTGGATTCCATTTTACGAAAGTGGCCTTATCAAGCCTCAGTGCCCGGATGTGAGTCTCACAGCTTGTGATGGCTGTGAACCATGCAATGCAGTCCTCTGCCTCACCAGGCGCACGACGACGTGGAGGCACCCACAAAGTTGGTTGGGGCCTAGCTAGGGCCATGCAATATGATGAGCTGGGCTGCACATTTCCATCTTTGTCCAGGCCTTTGTTCCAGTCCAGGAAAAGATTTACGCTGATGCCGTAAAGCCAAGCTGCAGTTTCAACAGAGGGCAACCAGTCGTAAGCAGTATCGTTCCACCATTCATATTTCCAGCAGTCGGGACGAGTTCCATTGGCAATGGGGACCTTTCTTTTGTGTTCTTTATATTCAGCCAACGGATCGAAAAATGGAATCTCAATGTTCTCCTCTGGCTCGAAGTCGTACGATGGCTCTGGGGGCAAATAGCCAGGGTAATCCATAATCTCGCCGACAGGTGATACACAGTATGATGTTTCGAGCCACAGGTTCGTGCAATTGTCCCATATCATTGGATTCAGGAAGATGAGATCCTTGAGAGAGATGGAATACTTCGTCTGCAATCTGGGACAGTCATCATTCTCCTCGATTTCGTGATATAAACTACAATTGGTATTGGTGTTTGGGGCGAGATTGCCGGGTACTGCAGCGGGTACCTCGCCGGGGCCGTTGTTTTGAACTTTGAAGTCGCCGAGAGGATTGGTAATGCAGATGGTTGTGTTGACCTTGTCTTGGAGGTTGTTGCAGCCCCCGTTGATGTCGGGGTTCCAGGCACGCAGCTCAGCAAAATTGAGCTTAGTCTCTGACTGAATTGAGTTGCAACTGTCGCCATCCTTGACAACATAGACCTCGCAACGGTTCCTTATGCAAAGGCTACCTGAGGTGGGGAAATCCTCAATGGAAGAATTGAGTCCATTTGCCGTTTTGAGGTCATGTGTGCTCACTTTTTGCGACCGCGAAATACCCAAAGCTGTATCCCCGCTTTTGATTGTATAACTGGCATCACAGCTTGGAGTACCAGTGGGGCTTAAGGGTAGTCAGTAAGGATACTGATCATAGAAAGAATTAGTGAAAACCTACGAGGAAATAACTATACCCGAGGTCGCTGTTGTGACGGACGGGCCCTCGTACGTGCAGCTGACACTCAGAGACTCATATTCCTCCTTATGTACCTCCGGGACGTCAATTGCAGGAGATTTGGCCTGAATGTAAGAATATTTGAGATTACACTCGTCACATGCGGCCTCAGCGGAACCATCATCATCCCAAAGTCCGCAGTATTGACCACTACTTGGAGATTTTGATTAGCTCATATGACCCTAGAATTAACAAAGAGATTGGTGAGAGAGGAGCATTGTTCTTACCCTCTTTTAAGACAAGCCACATCATAACCCAGTAGTGCTCGTTCATCCAAAAAAGTGGGGATGTATTGAACACCATCTGCAGGATCTTGATACGCGACACCTTGACATTGAGAAGAAATGGCATCTCGGTGAGCTGCAAGGCTATCCCTACATGTGCTGGTGCATAACTCGTCGAGACTTGATTGGTCCATGGACATCCAGAGGTCATAGGACAATTCGCTGATGAGCGGTACGCAAGTAACATTGCTGTTGAAGGCGGCGATACAACCATCATCAGCGTTGAGGAGCACCGAGCCATCAGCAGACCCAAGATTCCAGGTCATCTTCGCAGTCGCTGAGTTCAAAACGAACCAGACAACGCTGGCCATTGCAAGGCCAGCATGCGAGTTCGCGAAACCTCGCATAATGGTAAATAACGGATGTGATCGCACCAAAGCAAGTATTGGGATGAGAAAATAGAGGTGAAAGAGGTGAAAGAATGGACGAGAGCCCTTCCAAAACATACACGGGTCTACCTCATGGATGCGCTATGGGAATAATTATGGGGAAACAGAATATTAAATTTGTAGGGCTATTTCGTCAGCCCAGGTCTCGGAACGGGTCGGGATGCCCTGGTGGATTAGGCAATCGCTTAACAAAGCTTCTGCCCCTGAATCTCCTAATCACGCCCGAAATTCCCATCACCAACTGTTTGTTGGTTGTGAAAATTGCTAAAAAGCGGAAACTAAAGGGACGCTTAGTACTGAAAGAGACTGTTACTCTGACAAAAATGGGGTTCTTTGTCCTCATTCGTCTTGGTGAGTATATCCGGCGCGTAAAGGTGAGCGTGCTAAACACGGGTGATACAAAGGGAGTGCGGTTTGGTATCGAGGTCCACTTGATCACCTTGAACCGCGGCCGTGCGATTGATTAGCTCGCCACCTCTAGATGTAAAAGGAAATTCGTGATGTAATGAGGCTTGCAAATTTGTCAAGTAGCCTATGCTAGTTCTAGATCCCTAGTCCCGGCGCGTGCCTTGAAGGGCCCAGTGATGGGACACTAGTAAGGGCGCTATCGTTTAACGCGGAAATAAGGTACGCTGATCATGATGATCAGCGGGCCGTGCCGGCAATGCCAGCAGATTCGTGGAGCACAAAATCGAATATGAGGTGTCGGGCCAGAGGCGATTAAATCTCTTGCAGTAATGAGTCTGGGTATAGGTATCATAATTGAGCGAATGATTCAGTCTATTTTTGCCCCGGAGAAATTAATCCTCCGCGGTGTATTCGATCAAGTCTCGACCTGGGTTCCACAATGAGGATAATGAGGCTCTCCACTTCAAGCCGCGTGACTCCTCCATTGCACTAGCTCCCTGCTGAACTAGGACGATGTGCAAACCAACAACTCGCCCTAAGGCAAGAACCAAATCCGAGCATAGGTTCGAGACCGATGCCAAGGAGACAAGGATGAACCAACAGAGAGTACAAACGAGAAAGCAAATGTAGGTACACCGCGTGGGACCGGCACGCTAAGAAGCTGTTTCCGAACCCGGGCTACCTTAATTGGCTTAGACAGCTGAAATTCGACCTGAATCCCCAACGCCTAGGAACATTTCGGGCCTATAGTGGCGATGGCAGGAGTGACAAGAGGCAACAATACGGACATCAGGGTCAATCACCTTCAAAGTGGCACCTTCGACCCCTTGGGATGTAAAGTTGATGCTGCTTTTGGTTATATCAGAGTAGATTCCCCTCTATCGAGTTGAATTGGCTATGTCCATTTAAGTGGCAAGATCTTTTCTATTTCTCTCCTTATCTCACCCACATGCGTTCTTTGTCTCTCGAGACCACTTGTATGTTTCTGGTCTTGTTGTCAGACCTTTAACATCATGCGGCTCCTAGAGACCCAATTGTCATTCTTTCTTTTGTCATGTTTATCTGTCCTTTTATCCCCTGCCGTCGCCGAACATGGCCATCGACATCTTCATTCGCGCCTCAAGCACAGGCATCCTCACGGCCTAGACCATAGAAGCGGGGGTGACTCGGTTGTTGATAACGGTGTGTCATTGGCATCGATTCCCATCAACAATGTCCTTGTTCCCCGCGAGCTGGTGGACGGTCAGGCGTCATCCTCTGCTACATCCGGCGACTTTACTTGCGGACCTGGTAGGCCGTGCAGCAACGGTGCTTGCTGTGGTGAGAGTGGTTGGTGTGGGTAGGTGGTCGATGCATACCTCGTCTGCACTGTATACTCTGCTCTAACATTTTTGCAGATATGCTCCAAAGTATTGCGGCAAAGGCTGTTTATCAAATTGTGATGCCAAAGCAGAGTGTGGCCAGTATGCCGAGATCAAAGGCCAAACATGCCCCTTGAACGTTTGCTGCAGTGAGCATGGCTTCTGCGGCACCACAGCTGAGTGCGTCTCTAATTAGCCTAACTACGATTCACATGAACTGACCATCCACCAGATACTGCGGAGATGGCTGCCAGTCCAAGTGTGACCAGCCAAAGCCGTCAGTGTCTGAGACCAACACACAACAAAAGATCGTCGCATATTGGGAGTCGTGGAACGAGAATAAGCCATGCGGGCACATGAAACCCGAAGATATTCCCATCCATGACATCACTCATCTCATCTTTGCCTTTGCTTTTGTCAACCCGGGTGACTTCCGTATTACCAGTATGCCTGATGTCAGGCCTGGCCTATTCAGGGAGGTAACTGAACTCAAAAACAACAATCCAAGCCTCAAGATCCTGATTGCCCTGGGAGGCTGGACACATAATGATCCTGGTAAATGGCAAAAGGTATTCAGCGACTTGGTTTCCTCTGCAACCAACAGGGCCATGTTTATTGAAAACCTCCTTGGCTTTATTAAGCAATATGGTTTTGACGGTGTTGACTTTGACTGGGAGTACCCAGGAGCTGAAGACCGAGGAGGTGTCACCTCAGACGGCGAGAACTTCACGAAGCTACTCAAAGAACTGCAGATCGAGATGCGTTCCCGGGGCGAAGTTTACCTTGTAACATACACAGCGCCGACATCGTATTGGTATCTACGCCACTTTGACCTTAAGGGTATGAACTCTTATGTTGACTGGATTAACCTCATGTCCTATGATCTACATGGTATATGGGACAGGGACAATCCAATTGGAAGCCATGTCCTTGCCCATACTAATCTGACCGAGATTGATCTTGCGCTAGACCTTGTAAGTGCTTTTTCTCCTCAATCCTCTTACACTAAGACAAGCTAATGTGTTGCAGTTTTGGCGTAACGATATTCCACCCAATGACATCGTACTGGGTCTCGGCTTCTACGGTCGCTCCTTCAAACTGGCTAATCCAGCTTGTACAGAGCCTGGTTGTAAGTTCAGAGACCCAGGTGACAAGGGAAGGTGCACCAATACCCCAGGGTTTCTGTCGTACCTGGAAATTATGGATATTGTCGACTCGGCCGGGACTAAGCCTCACTACGATAAAGAGGCCGGGGTCAAGTACATCACATACGGGCAGAATAACTGGATCTCATACGACGATACCGAAACATTCAATGATAAGATTGAATTCGCCAACAAGCGAGGGCTTAATGGTCTTATGATGTGGGCAATCGATCTCGATGATAACAAGAACTCAGCTCTCTCAGCACTCACTGGCCGGGGAAGCTTTGGCTCCAAGGGCGGCACATTCATCGAGATCCGAGACCCCACGACGAGTAAAGATCAGAGCTTCACATCGGATGACTCCTCGCAATGTCGAGTCACTGAATGCGGGGATACCTGTCAATCCAACGAAACACCTGTCGGTCGGTCTCGCTCGGATTTGGCCGGTAATGTGTGTGATGGCGGCGCCAGCAATTCCAGATACGTTTGCTGCCCAGCCTGGACCAACCTGTCCGAGGAGAAGTGCTACTGGGACGCGGGCAGCGGAGGTGGCAAGAATCAGTGCTCCGGAAAATGTGAGATTGGCGATGTCAGGCTCTTCGGCGATCGATACGGATGGGAAGGGAGCATGAGAAGAGGCAGCTTCGGGGATTACTGCAAAAAGGGCTATAAGTCCTTTTGCTGCAAAGGGGGCAACAGAAATCGCTACATGGATATTTGCACATGGACTGAGTGTTCCCGATATCCAACTTGCCCCAGCGACAAGCCTCACAAATTCACCACCGATCTAGGCGGGCCCAAGGGTGAGGGCCCCCGCTGCAAGTATTGGGAAACAGACATTGGCCCCCAGTATGAACGGCGCCAGCTTTGTTGTCCTAAGCGTGACAGCTTTACTAACTGCAAGTGGTTTAACAAAGACGGCTGTTCGCAGCAATGCAAAAATGGTCAAATCACACTGGATCTCGATGTTGCTGCCAGTGGATATATGGGAACTTGTCCGAATGGTGAGTCTACTTATTGAACCCGGAAACCCCCACAACCGGCTTTTGAATCTTGCTGACGTTTCTACAATAGGGCGCCAGGCGTCATATTGCTGTGATCCTCCCGGAGGGGTTGACAAGCCGTTCCTCCCGGTGGGTATGGACGAGATATTCCCACCCGAGTACCGTCCACCAGCCGACGCAACTCCCCAGTTTCAAATCAGAACCTTTGGCAAGAATGCCGACGAATCAGACCCCAACAAGAGCGGCTTTGCCTTCTTTCTTGTAGCCGGATCCGACACATTGGTATCGTCAATGTCCAAGAGAGATAATCCGGGTTTACACTTTCTGAATTGTCCCGAAAACCCTCTCAAGGCTCCAGTGACAAGTTCACAAACGGCCCGTATCATCTGTCTCTCTGGGACTCTAGAAGAGTGCTTTGGTGTTATGAAGAACGGAGTCGAGGGAACCATTGTAAAGATGCCGGATGAGTGCGGTGCTGGCACCTATGCCCGCGCCATATCCCTGGCGCCATCTCCAAACCAGAGGGTTCCCGTGAACATTGCTCGAGATGGTACCGTTTCTCCCGTTTATGAGTTCACGTTTGACTACGATATGGGCCTCGTCAGACGGGATGCAGGTACCGCCTCCATTCGCATGGACTACTCCAATGTTCCCGGATACTGGGACGCCGTTGTGGCTGGAAACGGACAGAATTCAAAACGTCTGGCCCCGGCAGTCAAGCGCTTCTGGTCAGCCGATAGCAGTGGGTGGCTCAATAGGTTTGATGGAATCAACGCTCGCAAGGGATCCGGTGACGGTGACCTCCCGAAGCAAGACCTGACCAAACTTCTGTACTACGATGGTAAGAAATGCAAAGGAGACGACGGTGTCGAGGGACAGGGTTTGGCTGTGTCAATTACAGGAAATACGCAGGTCGGTTTCTTCTACGGGTTCTCGTTGATCGCCACATGGGACCCTTCTACTTCGAAGGTCGATGTGCATCAATCGGCCGGCTTCCTACAGGTGGCTGGTGACACGCAGGCATTTTTCTCCGTCGCTGGCATCGGTGTCATGGAAACAAATGGAGTATACCATCATCAAGGACGCAGAGAATCCCTTGGTGGTCACTCCGTTTTTCATGGTTGGGCCAGCTTCACCACCTTTACGGAGCAAGAAGCGTACTTGGAAGCCAAGTCGGATGAGGAAAGCCTTGTACGGGTGAACGGCTGGCTTCAAGCCAGCGTGAAAGCGTAAGTCGAAGTACGAATCCTTTTGCCAATTGTCACTAACAGGAGGGTTCTAGAACATGGGCCAACGATGCAAAGGTCAACTTCCCACAAGAGGGCGGTGGTGCCAACCTAGACAAGTCCCTGAGCACGTCTCTTCAAGGCCATATGACTGCCATGGCCAAGTCACCAAATTCGAAAATCACAATCACAAATGGGATAACGTTTGGATTGTACGCCACACTCAGTGTGGGTGGCACCGAGGCCAGTTCTAAAATAATTGAACTACCGGATATGTCATGCAAACAGATCATCAGTGCCACACTTGAATTCGAAGATACCCAAGATGAGATATGTGCAAAGGCCACTTATCTCCACCAAGGAGAGGCTATCCTTGAAAAGGGCGACTCCGCTAATTGGGGGGTCGACTCATATGAGAGCCCATTCTACCGACAGCCGTTAAAGGATGCCAACGCCAAATGCTGGCAGGCTTCTGATAATGGCGGCAGCCGAGGCCATTCAAAAAGAAAAAGGAAGCTGAAGAGGCAGAACAGCTCATTCGCTGGGGGGGACGGAGACTTCCGAGGCATGGAGGGAGTCCCAACTCCCGACGAACTCCTGACCAGTTCAGTGGCCAAAGATCAAGCCATTCTCGCGCAGTGTCTGGATTGTGGCTTTCAATGTATTGATGCCAGTGTCAAAGGGGACTGCTGTACGTGTGCATGGATCCCGCCGGACTATGGAATCACCATTGGGGATCTTGAAGAGGGAATGGAAGAAAGTTCAGGTCCAGAGGGCCAAGCCTCGACCGGAACAAGCGTCCGCGAAGGTGATGGCGCATGGGGTCCCTCTCCAGTATCCGAGGGAATGGTAGGGATGTCCTCGCGGAAGCGCTCCATCCTAGAGAGGCTGGCTCATGACTATACTCATGGGACAAGCCCAGCATTTGAATTAATCACACGAGACGACAAAGACATTGGCACAACAACAAAGACACTCACTTTCTGGTATATAGTTGGCATGATCTTGGACAAGTGGACTAAGGATATAACCGACAGGTATCGGGTTAAGTCAGAAAGATATCCGTCATACCCTGACTGGTTCGAAAAGCCCACCAACGCGCCAAGCTGGGAAAGCGCACCAGCTTATCAGGATGTCAAAAAGTACTTCCATAATTCATCAGAATTGTGCACCTCGTTTGACATAACACAAGACAATTCTTGGGATGTTATGTATCCCTGGCCCAAGTTAGCTGGGAAAAACAAGATACCCTATGATCGAGGCATAGCCTACCATGCTCTTTACGAAACCGAACATGTCCTAGAAGCACAAACGATTGTCCGCTTTCTCGACTTTTGGCTCAGCGAACGTGCTTCTATAAAGCGATACCGCTATTGGGTCGAACAATATATTCTATGGACGGTAGACCCAGAATGGGGAAATGAGCCATTCATTCACAACATGGTAGACGAGCTTGGAAGCCTCAATCACCTAAGTCGCCTAACTATATTTATGACCAGACCCAACGGGCACAAAGGTCGACTGTTTCGAGGCGTAACCGCTATGGCTTCAGGCACCTTTGGTGGGCTTGACGCAGGTGCTGAACAGCTCCTTGCAGCGCGCGAGATCGGTCTCATCTTCCCCTATATGAACCATGATGAGACCTGGAAGTCGTTTTGCGATACATATAACGGAATTTTAGGTCGCCTGGAAGCCTTTGACACGTGGTATCGGGGCAAGACTGGCTCAGCAAGCAACCTGGCGGCTGAATGGCCCAAGTTTATTCGACACGACTTGGACATGGTTGTAAAGAACGCAAGAGACAATATCAAGCTAATGTACAAGGAGAAAAAGAAAGTTGCGCCCAATCTTGCCTTGACCTACGAAGCACGTTGGCTCTTATTGGTCTCGTCCTTAGGAGAGATGTCAAAGGTCAA
The DNA here is from genome assembly GCA_017140785.1 of Calonectria pauciramosa. NCBI lineage: Eukaryota > Fungi > Ascomycota > Sordariomycetes > Hypocreales > Nectriaceae > Calonectria > Calonectria pauciramosa. The sequence goes on along the minus strand of JAACIZ010000023.1, from coordinate 426,087 downwards.
ATTAGACAGAACGGACTTTTGTAAAAACCTGCCGAACACAAATATGCCGCCGTGGAATGGGTAGTGGGTAGTCTGGAATGAATTTGTATCTTCCAGGGAGGCGGGAGAATGTGGCATTGAGTAGATGGGCATGTACTAAAGCAGACTGGGTGACACGGCCAATCATGTAGGTCTTGTGGAATAGACCACTCCTCAAACCAGAGGAAAGGAAATATACTAGCGGCCCACATATTACATGAACACGTGACAGAATTAATGTCTATTTGTTCTTTCAATTCCCCAAAATGTCGTCCCAAATTCTCTTCCCTTTGTTTCCCCCATGAGATACGGCAGATCACACTCACCCCTTATTGTCTTAGCTTGCCCTGTTCCAGCTCATCACTAGCTCGTCACTAGACTCTCTTTAACTTTTGTACGAGCTCTCAAGCATAGCTCTTGTCAAAAAGTCGGCCGCTTTCCGCTTGATCAATATGGCTCGAACAGCATCTCCAGCCCCATATCTCAACCCCCCTCGTCGCACGGACCCCCGGCCCACACCCATTGAGGCATCCAGCCAGCCTCAACACAGCTATCCTCAGTTTGATGGACACTTTTTCGTGGGAGCGTTGGATGATGAGACTCTCATCATGACGCCTGACACGTTTGAAAGGGGCTGGGACAGGCAGTGTGATTGTGAGTGGCACGAAGGTGAGATGGCTTGGAGATGCTGGAAGACTAGCGTTGTGTATGAGTTCATGGGAGCAACTCATCCTCGAATAGCTGAGTATGCCATTGTATACCTCCACAAAGCCCCAGCGCGAGTCTAATATAATGACAGGTACGTTGGCGCCGATGCTTGGACAGGATTCCCCCTCTTCAAAATGCCCTCCGGCCCATCACTCGAGCTCTTCGTCAAGCATCATCACGATTTATTCTATTCAGGCGAACAGCCGCGAGCAAACTCCGTCTTCCTTCCGATGATATATCAATGGGCTTTACAGCTGATTTCAGGCATCGAGTTTCTTCATTCACGCGAAATTATTATTGGACATTTCGACCTCTGCAATTATTGGCTATCGGACTCGCTCCACCTTAGTCTTGTGGGGTTCCCATCGGCAGCATTCCACTCAGGCAAATATGCGGTGCCATTTCCGAGCAAGACAGACGACTTTTTTCCCTTTCATCCGCTCTACACTACCATGCGAAGGCAATATATCCGTCCTTCTAAAACCACGGACCTGGTCCTCTTTGGAAATACCATCTATCAACTCATGACAACACTCTGGCCAGGTCATCAATCAGGCGGCAACCAAAGCGTCCGTCATGACATGCATGTGCGAGGCGAGTGGCCAACTCTGGAGGATAAATACCTCGGCAATATAGCACAGAAGTGCTGGCAGAAACAATACAACAATGGCGGGGAGGCTAAGTCGGATCTCATCCAGGCAATTACGGCACTCGGCTGGGAGGTAATGGATAACGACTGTTTGAGGGGGCTTGATGCTGTTGGGATTATGGGAGGGAATATAAAGAGCAGTTATACTTGGCGAGGCCTTGAAGGAGTATAACTATTTAAAGTAGCTATGGTCATATGTATTAGCAGAGGCTCCAGAGATAGATGATGTAGCCGAGAAACAGACTCATGCAAAGTCGAGTTTAGATATATCTCAACTACTTTTTCGTCAAGGTTGGACGATTTGATCTGCGTCAAGAAATATGTCGCACGCGAGAATGGACATTCCACATCAAATGGCAAACCAGCATGTTGCTGTGGGTAAAGGTTGATGGCCGACGTACGGAGCCATCGTCACCATCACATACACAAGCATGACCATAGGACTGAAGCATCCACTCAGGCGACAAGCTTTGAGCATTGAATAATCATTAGAAAACGGCGAGAGCGATAACAAATTAGGAATCAAAGCTAAGGTAGTGTTGGCTGTACAATGAACATGCACAAAGATTATTCACCGCAATGTCCAATACCAATACTAGGTAATGATGAAATAAGTTCATATGTATTAAATTAAGAATTGCCATTTACGGCCACGAAGATTATACAACTGGGACTAACTCCTTTCCCGACTCATGCTTCTTTCCAAAACCGAATTGCTCCCCAATCTAGTCTATTGATCAGTGGTTTGTACAGCAAGCAATTTCCTCCAGGTCTGCAGTTTAAGCAGTCTTAGACGTGCTTGTCGAAGAAGTCGAGAATGGCACCGTATGTGATGGGGTGTGTATACTCCTGATAGATGTTAGACTTCTCGTTGCTGGCTCAATCATGCGAGGTGCTTACCAGGTTCATGCCGTGGCCAGTGTTGGGAACAACAACGGCCTCAAAGTCAGTTGCGTTGGGGAAAGCCTTCTTCACCTGGGCGGGGATCGTGGGCTTGCTGGGCGAACAGTTGCCTCCGCAAAAAGCCAGGTCGAGATCTGCAAGTTGAGGCTTGAGTCAGTCGTCTACTCTTTTAGACAGAAACGCGATTCATTGCATGCCACATACCTCCATCGATGACCAAAACGGGGCCTCCAAACTTGTTGACAGTGGAAGCGGGCGCGAGCGTCGTCAACAGCTCACCGACGCTGACGGGCTGGCGGGCATCGGTTGCGGCGGCGAGAACCTCGGGGTCAAGGTTGCTGGAGCTGAAGAAGTTGCTGTGGACGCTGCTCTTGTCGCCAAGGGCGAGGTAGCCGCTGGGGTAGGAGTGCAAGCCCTTGATGGTGTTGGCCAGGACGAAGTTGGCCGAGTAGGTGAAGAGAGGAACAAAGTTGGGGTTCAGTGTGAATCCGGCGAGGACGATGCCGTCGGTAAGCTCGGGGAGCTTGGCAGCCAGACCATAGGTCAGGGCTGATCCGAAGCTGTGACCGACGTGAACAACCTTGTCAAATTTGCAGTTGACCTCTGGCACCTTGCCCTTGCGCAGCATCTGGGTGAGAGCGGCCAGGGAAGCGACCTCGAGCGTCGACTGGATCTCGTTGACGGCCTCGCCGCGCGACGACTTGCCCAGGCCAAGTCGGTCGTAAAACAGTACCGAGTAGCCACGCTCCAACGCCCTGTTCACATAGCTGTAGTTGTGGTTGTTGATGGGAAAGTCCCTGCGCCTTTGAGTTAGCATACCATGGCCAAGAGTTTTCAAGCTTCAGCACTAGGCATGAGACTTGAGTCCAGGGCGAACAAACCAGTAGCTGCGGTCGAAACCGATACCGTGAGTCAAGACTTGAACAGTCTTGCTGGCACCCTTTGCAGGTTCGCAGTAGGTGGCGGCAATATTGTAAGTGCCGGAAACCGTCTTGTTCTATCCCAAGTGTCAGTAATCAGTCTATGTGAAGCAACATGTGAGCTTACGCCTTTATAAAGTCCCTGTGCGTAGGTACCGCCAACTTTGAGAAGGTTGAGGACAAAGTTGGTCACTTCGATGTTAGAGGACGGCGCCTTCAGGTCGAAGACTGTGTTGGTGGATGAGATGGTGACGGGCACTGTAATGTCCTTGCAGTTTCGCGCACTTGCAACTGCAGCGAATCCGGCAACGAGGGCCGTGAGTGAGTTGATAGCGACCATGGTTATTGGAGAATGGGATGAGTAGTAGAGAGGATGCTTTGGAATTGTGGAATGCTTAGTGATGATGTTTTGTTTATCGATGGGCAGCTGAGTTGTCTTTATACAAAGTTGCTCCCCATGGCGAACAGGAGGATGGCTGAGGCATAAGGAGAGACCCGCCAAGCTATGTTCGTTCCTTGATTTCCTATGCCATCGCCGCCAGCCATGGGCGTTTCGGCATCTGTGTCGCTGCAGGCTGGCGTGATTTGGTCACTGCCGGGAGACGGATCGGCGGGCGCGCTACGCCCTGAATGACCCACCTGGCGCCACACTAGGCCAAGCCATGACGATTTAACAGGCAAAAGATCCTGCCATGCGCAATTCCAAATACCAGCAATTGTGGCGATAAATGGCCAGTGTAGAATCCACGGAGTCACAATCGGTGAATAATTAATTACGGTCATTTCAATGAGCCCAAACAGTGCACAAGCAGGTGATCCCATCGATGATAATTGCTGGAATGCACAATATCCCAATTTCCAAACCGAATCTAGAACCAGACGCGAAAACGCACTTGCGGCTGTGTAAATGCGGCGGTGGCTATTTGGAATTTTTAGGCCCGACGACACTAAAATGCTTAGCCCACACAAGTGCTGACGGCGTGACGAAATTGCCCGGACCGCCTTCGTGCGAGTTCGTCCGAACAGGTGCGGCCTCACTCTTTCAGAGGGACGAGCCCGTCCGAACACGTCCGGCACGACTCCGAAGCACTCCCAAAAGGTAATCAATCTGGCCGCGACGCACTGATACCGCCATGGCAGCCAACAGGCCCACATCCGGTGGCGGAGACGCTGATCTGCGGCCGAAGCGCATGCGACTCGGGACACGGAGCTGCGCCGAGTGCCGCAGGCGAAAGGTCAAGTGCATTTTCCCCAAAGATGCTGCATCGTGCCAGGGCTGCCAGGCTCACGATGTTGTCTGCAGGCCGCAAGAGGCCCAGGTGCGAGAAAAGGCGAGACCGCCGACCGTCCAGTCTGATGACCCGGACAAAGCAGCTCTCCAGCGGCGGCTGGAGGAGCTTGAGGGCACCATCCGACATATATGCGGGACTGTAGGGATCAATGCCAACTCTGCCACACTCGCGCAGTTCAAATCGCAGACCGATGATGCTCTTGCGAGGGCCCAGATCTCTAACAATTCACCATCCGCGCAGTTCCCAGCAGCGACCACAGCCGCACACTCCAGCACGTCCCCGATCTCATCCATTTCCGGAACCGTCCGTGCCTCCGAGGGTTCATCCGCCGGCAGTCCCTTTGAAGATGCTCCCTTGGCCAGCTTGTTCAAAAACTCCATGTTCATGGGCGAAGTCGATCGGAGCCGCTTTGGCATTGCCGAGCCAGAACAAGACACCAAAGTACGCGAGCTGGTCCGCCCAGTAGCTTCAATAATCCCGTCTCATCAGGATCTGCGTGCCATCTTCCAAGAGACCAAGAAGTACTGGCCGATCTGGCCACCGTGCTATGCCGACATCGAGCCGGCTGGCTCTCTTCAGACTGTTCAAGAGGGCGGCGTCCCAGTGGCTCTGAGCTTCGTATCGAACGGCATCAAGTCTGGAAATGCGGCTACAGCAGCCAAAGCGCTGATATGGTTGTCCCTCTGCGTGCACCAACTGCCGCCCAGCTGGATTTCAGCCAACGTCTCGCTGCCGGCGGCTCCCCGCGTTCTCAAGTTCAAATACCTCCAAACAGCTCAAATTCTCCTCTGCCTCCCCGCCGAAAATGGAGATACCATCGACAGCGTCGAGGCCCGGCTGCTCCAGCATCGAGTCTATTTGGATGTGGGGATGCCGAGGAAAGCATGGCTCGTTGTCCGCCACGCCCTCAATGCCGCCTTGGTTCTTGGCCTGCATCGGAGAAGGTGGCCCGCTCAAGAGAGTCTGCGAGCCAACTTTTGGCCTTCGATTGTGCAATACGAGAGACATCTCTCTGTTTTACTCGGATTGCCGACTGCCCTGCCAGACTGGCATCCAGGCCTCGTCTGGGATGGTGTGGAGTCTGATCCAGTGTTGCACCTGAACCAAAGGCTTTCTCACGTCCTCGGTGCTCTATCACAAAGAGACCAAGCTGGAGGAAACGAAGACTATGCTGCCACAGTGAAATTGGACCAGGAATGGGAGCGCTGCAAAAGCATTTTACCTGCAGAGTGCTGGGAACACGCCGTGCCTCCGAATACGCCGTTTCCAACCATCTATCGCCGACATCTTCTCAAGCTTCATTATTATGCCATCGGGCAGCTAATTCACCTCCCATATCTGCACAAGGCGACCACCGATCGACGATACGAAATAAGCCGCCTTACCTGTCTGGAGACTTGCAGAGAGATCATCAAGGGCTACGAGACATTCCGTAACGCTTCGTCAGACATGATCATGTGCGAGTTGATTGACTTTTCGTCCTTTTCAGCTGCTGCCATCATCTCCATCAACCTACTAAATCCAAAGCGCCAGTCGGAGCCGGATACAGCAGTTGAGACGCGAGATTGGAAACTTGTGGAGATGATGGCCCGCGATCTGGGCAAGACATCCTCCATGCTGGATTGCATTGTTGCGAAGCAAGGCGCTCAGCTCTTGGACTTTTTTTTGAGTGTTCACCATGGGACCTACAATGGTCCCGAAAAATACGATGCAGCCATTCCGTATTTTGGGAGAGTGCAGATCAGATGCGGCTCAATGAGAACCAAAGCTGCGACTGCCAACGTGGAGCAAGAAGAGGGCATGGCCAGCCATTTCGACTGTGGCCCAGCACTTGCGTCACCAGTGCTAGACTTTAGTTCCGTGGCGCCATTCAATTTTGAGGTTCCGTTCGAATTCGATTTCAATTTCGATTTGGGCATGGAGCTGCAAACTAACTGGACTATGGCTGCGGAACAGTGGAATATTGAGTGGGCTGAGAGGTTTGGTGGCAATGACGTAGGGATGAGGGATTTGGGATGAATTCAAAATGTGAGGAGGGCTTGATAGAAAATTCTCAATGAGCTCTATTGTTTTCTTTGCAACGGGTGGCAGGGATGTTTAGGACGCGACACTCGCGTTCTGTCGCCCCACAAGACGGGCGCCGGGAAAACAGGCATAAAGAGACAAATTTCCTAGGCGGTTTTTTATGAATAGGGCTGATGTTTTATGCTACTTAAAATGAGGGGGTCGGATAAAAATGGAGGGTCTGACATAAATGTCGGGAGTTTGAACTAACAGGTTGTTAGCAAAAACCTCTTGGTTTCCTCCCACCACATTGACGAAGTGGTATTGACTCAACCAAAAAATAAAAATAAGATAAACAGAATAAAAAAAGCTTAAAATAAAGGTTACGCAAATTTCTTGTTAGCTGGTCCCAGAATGCAAATGATCGCGACGATCCGCTGTGGAATTGTGATGGCTACCCTGTAGCTTTGACACCAATTGGATTAGTTGGTGACGTAGGAGGTTGAACAGGCTCGACAGTAGCAAATCGCATCATTCGTTGCATTTAATCACCTACCACAGTGATAATATGATAGCCCCTCCTTAGCCGAGAAGCACTTCATCCGGCTCAAGAAACTGTCCAGGGGAGATAAGCTTAAAGATACGGTGATCCCATGGTGTTGCATGTGCCTTGCTAGCACGGCGCCATAATACAGTACGAGAAAAAGTTGCGAAACTAGCCAATTGGTCAAGACCATCTTGACTTTTCTCTCCGCGTTTTATGCCCTTTAAACACCTATTTTCTCCATACGAACTCCCAGCTTAACGCCTCAATTATCTGGTTTTGACCGGGATGTTTCAGCCGGTGCGCGTTGTTAGGAGAAAGCCTACCATAGTGCCACACTAAAGCACAGTACGCAAGACTACCTTACCAGGACGCGAGCTTTAGAGGTTACGACGACGCCCACGATCTTCATCACAAAACCATACACCAAGGTCAATGAGCCCTCAACCAAGACAAAAACTGTGACTATCACGAGAACACACTCCAGCTATGGGGCCATTGAAACCGAAACACGTACAAAAACCAATTTTGCCACGGCCACTGACTAATGCTGCCGTGGGAAATATTTGACGTGCTTTATTAATAATGCTCCGCGTTGGAATTTAAATATATGAGCATAAAATTTCGAACGCTAGTTTTGCAATGAATTTGAATAATACACTGTTTACGCTCAAAATGTAGATCTAATTCAAGGTGGAAAATGCAGGTCCTCGATTTGCCCCACTTTGTCGCCGTGCTTATCTTGCAGTGGAGAAAAACGTTCGCAAATGGTGGGATTTGAGGTTTATCTTTGATAAGTAACCGCGGCCACGGAAATTCTTGGCCGAAAGCAAATGGAGTAGGATTCTCTGTGGTGAAATAAATTAAGGCTGTCTTATCAAACTATTGTACTAGCGACAAGTGGAAAGGAGCTAAGCGGACTTTTCGGCATTGATGATGACGATGAGATCGGAGGGACCGACAAGAAGCGTCGGTCAAAATTACAGCGATGCCGATACGTGGATACAATTTTAGTCACTCTACTTGGTTGAGCAGGGACACAGAGCTGGGCTCATAGAGTAGCGGTTTGGCTTTGCTTCTGCCCATGACCCCGCTCAACGCAACTCAGTTGAGAACCTCATGCCCTCCATGGTCGGCCTCCACGTCCCTTCATCAAGTGGCATATGAACTTCTTATCCCACTCCGTATTTACCAGAGGGTGCTTGCTGCTGTATGAAAAGATGGATAATGAAGCGATCGGAGCGATGAAGACGGATACCCTGGAAATGGCAGAACAAGAAGCAATTTCTGGCCCATCATCAGGTTTCAGGAGAGGCAAACTGTAAATTGGAAGTAATTTTAATTTTTTACATACTGTTGTGCGTGTCAGTTATTCAACTACTTGGTCTACGCAATGTGTGTGTTTTTCGAGATGAATTCATCCATGTTTCTCTGCAGCACTGCTTGATAATTTGCCGTGGTGCGACTTCCGATCCAAGCAGTATGAGGCGTGATTACAAGATTTAGTTCTGAAGTGTCAACTGTTAGAAGAGGGCTCGTCTCCGCGGTCGCAGGTTCCTTTTCATAAACATCTACTGCGGCACCGGCGATGAGCCCATCCTTGAGAGCAGCCAACAGCTCGCCCTCATTGACGACGCCTCCTCTAGCGACATTGACTACAATGGAGTCGTGCTTCATGAGGGAAAATTCGCGCGCGCTCAGCAAGCCCAGGGTCTCTGGTGTTCGTGGACAGCAGAGCACAACAACAGTGGCCATTCTCAGCGCCTCATCGAATGCGACGCGATCCGTTGGCGCGGTTGCTGCACCTTTGCGCCCGGCGATAACAACCTTCATCCCTAGCTGACGAAAGAGCGTGGCCACCTTTTTGCCGACGTTGCCATGGCCGATAACGACGGCGATCTCTTCATAACAACTCCTTGGCGGCTCTCCCGCCATATATACAGTCTTCATCAGCGTGCCGCGTTCCTTCCACTGGCCGGCGCGTAGCAAGTTCATACTCGGAACAATAGATCGCCGCGTTGCAAAATACAATGCGACAGCGTGCTCGGCCACGGCATCGGCATTGCAGTTGGGACTGTTGAGCACCGTGATGCCACGCGCTGCGCATGCCTCTAGGTCAATCGAGTCGGTGCCAGCTGCGACTACGGCGATGAACTTTAACCTTGGGCTGATTGCCTTGGAGAGGCTGTTAGCTCGTAGTGGGAGGGTGGTGGTGATGAGAATGTCGGCATCCTGGATGCGCGCTGGGATCTCGTCCTGTGTTGTGCGACTGTATTCGACTAGAGAAAAGGTGTGGGGTGCGGGCACAGTCAATTCAGGCAGAGGGGTGAAAAATGTCTCTAGGGCCACCACGTTGAAGTGGGTTGGTGATAGAAATTTGGAGTTGGAGTTGGCCATTATGCTGCTTTCCCTCTGAGTCGGCCGTGAGAGCGCAATTGCCGCTGTCGGGCACGAGCGGCCTGGGCGATGGGGTCGGAAATACAGGGATCCCGCTCTTCTGGGCCAGGTACAAAGCCACGTGTATGAGACTGTCACTTGTCTGGATTCATGGTTAGCTATCTGCTGAAAGCGGATGATGCGAAAGAGGGCTTGCATCTTCATGAGCTGTCGCTTCGTGCTGCGCTGATAATGGCGGAGATGTCCGATGTAGGAGTAAGAACATGTATCCTAAGACAGGTGTGCCCGACATGCTAGCTATCTTACCCCGCAGCATAGATAGTTGTGCTAGGGCGCTGGATCACATCTTCGCTTATCTGCACTATCTCATGCAAGCATCGATCCTCCCTTAACTAGCGTCAATTGAAGTTCATACGCCTTGATTTTAATTAATCATGACGAGAATACCATCTTGGCGAATTCCTGTCTAATTTAGTTAATCGCAGTATTGCAATCATGACAGCAGAGCCATCGCCACCGCCCTCTGAATCCTCCAAGGCACAAGAGCATCGCTCAGGCGACCCATCGCTTGCATTTGTCCGAGACGCAGAATCTGTGCCCCCCACTTTTGAGGACAAGGTTTTGGAGCAAAAGTTCTTGAAGCATAGACTAGCTTTAGCCTACAGAGTATTCGCCAGGTGTGGCTTCTCTGATGGCGTTGCGGGACACATTACGATTAGGGATCCAGTTGATCCAACCAGCTTCTGGGTGAACCCTTTCGGCCTGCACTTTTCCCTCATTACGAATGATGATTTGATCCGAGTCAACCATGAAGGCGTCGTTGTTGAGGGTGGCAACAATCTTAGATTAAACTATGGTATGGGCTGCCACAACCTTGGCACAGACTACGATACTGACCTTGTACTGATTTCAGCTGCTTATGCTATTCATGCCGAGATTCATAAAGCGAGGCGGGATGTTTTGTGCGCTGCTCACTGTCATAGCACCTGGGGGCGAGCAATGTGTGCGACTGGTAAAAAGCTGGACATGCTTACCCAGGACTTTTGCTCCTTCTATGACGACCATGTGCTGTATCCGTAAGTTTAATGGAAGATTTGCAGGGTGCAATTTACACAAAATTTCTTTTCGCGTAAAGCTAACAGCCCCTAGAAATTTTGCCGGCTTGGTTTTGGCCACTGACGAGGGCAAAGACATTGCAGCCTGTCTGGGTAACAAAAAGGCTGCACTGCTCGGAAACCACGGCCTTTTGACTGTTGGGCCGACGATAGAGGCCACAATTGGGTGGTTTGTGCTTCTAGAACGATGCTGTCAGATACAGCTGGCAGCTGATGCGTCATCCGCTGGGACTGGAAAGCCACTCGTCACAATTGGGGAGCAGGAGGCTCAGAGCACCTGGGAGGCAATCGGAAGTCCTGATAGCGGCTATTTTATGGGATTACCACTATTTCAAGTTGCTGAGCGTGAATTTGGAGAAAAGACGTATCTTGGTAGAGGCTTGAGGCCGATTTGAGTCCAAACAGATTGATTCAAATGGTTCACGCTCTTGCAAGGATGTCAAGTTGGTCCTCCAAGACTATGCAAGACCGCCTCCAGTGACAACGGTGCGCTTGTCGGCGAAAGACGTGTCGAAAAATGGAAGAAATTTACTGAGACGCTTTTGGTCGCAAATAGAGACGAATAATATAGAACGAGTGTCAAAATTAAAATGGCAATTTTGGCGATGCAATTAATCTAGGTTTCTACATAATGCAGGTATTAGAATTGAGGCTCAGTACTATCTCACGACTGAGGCCACGGCAGAGCGGACATGTCCGCACCTGGATCGCCGACAACAAGAGAGGCTCTCGGACATTATGGGGCTCATTATCTGCATTTTTATTGGCTATCGTACGAATTGGGCTAAATGGCCGGGTTTCGGGGTGGAGAATGCCGCGCAAGACAAACTGCGGAGAATGTCGCCAGCTTTAATCACCACTTTGCATGCCTCCAAGCAATCTACGAATCAGCGATAATTGTATTCAATGCTCCCCGAGTTTCTCTCTAATCGCGCTTGAGGATTACTGGACCTTGAAACTGGAGGCTCTGACATTCAAGAATTTCCTGCATGTGCATCTTGAGCGATCGAGACATTGACGTTTACTTCATTTCCACGCAATTTTATTTGCCGCAGGGCTTGTTGATCGGCGCCTCGTCAACCTCTACCAAAAATGCCTGTGGGCGACAGGATCGAACTCCTTCTAAAGGAGTTGACTCTGGAAGAGAAATGTCTTCTTTTGGCTGGGAAAAACATGTGGGAGACGTATGATATTGAAAGGCTTGGCATCCGAAGCTTGAAAATGACCGATGGGCCGGCTGGTGTTCGCGGCGCAACATGGATTGACGGCACCCATACCACATTCATACCATGCGGTATTTCTCTCGCCGCGACCTTTGATCCGGATTTGATCGAACGCATCGGATCCGTCTTGGGTGCCGAAACCCGAAGCAAGAATTCCCACGTGTTGCTTGCGCCCACGATGAACATCAGCCGGACGCCGCTAGGCGGTAGGAACTTTGAAAACTTTGGAGAAGACCCTTTTCTCTCTGGAGCCATGGCGACCAGTTATATCAAAGGAGTGCAGAAGCATGGAGTCGGTTCGTGCATGAAGCACTATGTCGCAAACGATACCGAGACCAGGCGGTTTAATGTCGACCAGCAAATTGATGAGAGAACTCTGCGGGAAATTTATCTTAAGCCGTTTCAAATGGCTCTCGAGGCGAATCCTTGGACCGCCATGACCGCATACCCAAAGATAGTGGGTCACCACCTTGATTGCCATCAATTCCTACTGCAGGATGTACTGCGAGAAGAATGGGGCTTTGATAATTTGGTCTTGAGCGACTGGGGCGGCCTGAATGATACAGTTCAGAGCCTTGTAGCCGGAACCGACCTCGAAATGCCAGGGCCGCCTATTCGATACGGGCCAGCGCTTTTGCAGGCTGTCCAGGATGGCAAAGTCTTAGAATCATCACACGTTGATGTGTCGGTGAGAAGATTACTCAAGCTGCTCGACAAAGCTGGTTTACTTGATCCCGAATCCGATTCGACACGCGGAGAAAAGAATTCGGACCTTCCGCATTTCCGTCAAACTGCAAGGGAGGCTGCATCGGGGGCCATTGTACTTCTCAAAAACAATGGCATCCTCCCGCTGAAACCGCGCACGATGCGGAAATTGGCCATCATTGGTCCGAATGCCAAAAAGCCCACAACAGGAGGCACCGGTAGTGCGGCCGTGAATCCTTACTACATTACCACGCCTTATGAATCAATCTTAGAAACCGCAAAGAAGGCAAATGAGGATGTCGAAATCGTCTTTGCACAGGGAATCAAGACAAACATCCAGCCGCAATTACCTGGGGACATGCTGAAAACACCAGACGGTAAAACGGGTGTCCAGCTGGAATTTTTCGCCGGTGACTCCTTTGAGGGTCCTGTTGTCGGTGTGTCCCACTGGAATAATTCAGTCATCTTCATGATGAGCGACGGCGACACGCCTGAGAGCTTGCGAGGGACAGTCCACTGCTATCGCGCGAGCGCTACCCTCACTCCAACAGCAACAGGTACTTACAACTTCAGCCTGTCAAGCACCGGAAAGGCGAAGCTGTTTATCAACGATGAACTGGTCATTGACAACTCTACCTGGACCGAGACGGGTGGAAGCTTCATGAATTGCGGAAGTAAGAACAAGCTCGCTTCCTTGCAGCTGGAGTTGGACAAGAGCTATTCATTCCGCATCGATAATGTAGTCGTTCCTCCTCCCATCCCACCACACGATAACACCCTCTTTTCCAAACTATCCGGTGTCAGGGCAGGCGTGGAGCTTCAGATTGATGAAGAAGAGCTCTTCCAACAAGCCATCGACACTGCAAAACAGGCTGATACCGTGATTCTTGTTCTTGGCCATAACAATGACACTGAGAAGGAGAGCATTGATCGGACTTCACTCACTTTGTCCCGCAGAACAAACGAATTTGCGGATACTGTTTGTCGTGTCAACCCGAATACTATTGTGGTATCTCAGTCCGCATGTGCCATCTCAATGCCCTGGGTTGATGGAGCTGCGGCCGCCGTCCATGCTTGGTATCAGGGACAGGAAAACGGCAATGCGCTCTCTGATGTTATATTTGGCTATGTGAATCCGAGCGGAAAACTTCCCATCACATTTCCTCATCGCCTGGAGGATCACGGTTGCAATGCCTGGTTTCCTGGCAAAGCTGCAGAGGATTACTCCGAGTACGGAGAGGGAATCTTGGTTGGGTACCGGTGGTTTGATGCAAAGGGCATCTCGCCGCTGTGGCCATTTGGCTTTGGACTATCGTACACAAGTTTCGAGATTTCCCAAGTCAATGTTGCCGGCAAGATATCAATTGATGGGTTCTCAACAGCAGTGGTCTCGTGCACAATAGCAAATGTGGGCGACTACGATGGAGCGGAAGTCGTGCAAGTGTACGTAGCTCCCTCTCACGTCATCATTGAGAAGGGTTTGGACGCTGCGCCAAGGTCGCTAGTTGGGTTCTCTAAGGTCATGGTCCGAAAGGGCGAGTCAAGGGTTGTCGAAATCACCATTGACAGCAGCGCAGTTACTTGGTTCGATACGCAGGCCAAAAAGTGGAGAGTCGATGCGGGCAAGTACAAATGTTTTATTGGCACTAGCTCTAGAGACTTTGTGTCCGAGATGGAGGTTAATGTGGAATAGACCGATAACTGTTGATGCCGTCGTCAGAGGTGGCCTAGACAGTCTCATATAGACTCTGCATAGCAATATACGATCCTTGCGACTTACGCTCGGCGTTGCTACATCCTGATCAATTTGGACGCTGCTACGTGACCTCCAGATAGCAGAGGACTGATCTCATCGCATCATTCAGCGATTCAGTTTAGAAACGTAATGCCGGTATAACCAAAGTTTTAGGCCACGCAAGCACCTTCATAACACCTCAATTCCATGCACATTTCATATGGAATAACCCGAAAGATATGGATGTGATGATCCTGACGTTCGGGTAACATCAAGAGCAGACATCCATGTAGCCGAATTCGCTGCTACCCTACTGGATCCGAGCCAGGTATCTCTCGGGTTGCTCTCCGCACTGCGCTTCGTTTCGTACAAATTACAATTGCGCAATAAAGTTGATTGGCAATACGAGAGGAAAGCTCTTGAATAAATGTTGAACGAAGCGCATTCATTCGATCGTAATTGCGTTGCTCACTCGTCACCAAATTCCCCTCCGTTGTGGCACAGCATCATACTGCCATGATGGCGCGTCACATCTCCCAGACGCTCAGAATGAGCATAATGACCGGCATGATGGTCGCAGTCTGCGTTGTTGACTCCGTGACTATCGCCTATGATGGTTCCCTCGTGGGCTCAGTCAACGTCATGCCCAGTTACACGGCATACTTCAGCCTCACCACTCAAACTAAGGCCGTCAATTCTACGGCAATCTATCTCGGTGCAATGCTGATAGCTCCTTTCTCTGGTTACCTGGTTGATTCGCGTGGCAGAAAGGCGGGTATTCTTACCAGTGCTCTACTTAATATCCTCGGGGCAATCATCAGCGGCGCGGCTCAAAATATTGCCATGTTCATTGCCGGTCGCATGGTCATCGGCCTTGGAGTTGGCCTCGCTCAGACAGCGGCCAGTTCATACGTCTCGGAGACTACGGCCCCAAAGTTCAGGCCATTTGCCCTTGGGCTGTACTTTTCTTGTTGGGCGCTTGGCAGCTTTTCGGCTGCTGGGTTCTGTTATGGTGTAAGTTGACCCCGCAGACTAGTTTTTCTCGCCCAGACGCGTCATTGACAATGACAGTGTACAAAACTGGATCCCTGCAACTGGGCTTGGAGAATTCCATCTTTGCTTCAAGGGTTGGCCCTCTGTGCGTTCTTGGGTTGATCCCTGTGCTTCCCGAGTCCCCTCGTTGGCTCATCTACAACGACCGCCAGGATGAGGCACTAAACGTCCTGGCAAGCCTCAATGGCACCACCTCTGACAATACGGAAGTTCAGGAGCAATATCAGGAAATCATTGCCACGCTTGCGTTTGAAAAGAGCGAGGGGCGGAGTCTTGGTTTCCAGGAAATCATCCGAAACGCACATAATCGAAAGCGAATCTATCTTACTCTTTCTGTTGCGCCTCTCACCATGTTGACGGGATCGAATGTCATCACGTACTACTATGGCACGATGCTTGCCCAGGCTGGAATTGAGTCGTCCAAAACTCAGATGGAAATCAACTTTGTACTTTCAGCCTGGCAGTTCCTCATCGTCGTCTGCGGCTCGCTCCTTGCTGAAAGGCTTGGACGAAGACTGCTCTGTCTAGCATCGCTTGGTATCTGCACAATCATGTTCTATCTTGTGGGTGCAATGACTACACTCTGCGGAGATTCGACGGAAAAGTCCGGAGTTTACGGTACCGTGGCTGTCATGTTTTTATACCTTGGAGCATATTCGTTTGGCTTGGCTCCGTTGACCAACATGTATCCGCCAGAGGTGCTGTCCTACAATATCCGAGCAACAGGCATGGCAATGTTTACATTTGTTGCCAAAGCATGTGGGGCTTTTGTCACTATGGCCTTTCCCTACTTATTTGATGCCATCGGATGGAAGACTTACATGGTAAATGCCAGCTGGAACGTTTTGTTTTTCATCTGGGTGTTCTTTTATTGGGTTGAAACGAAGAACAAGACGCTGGAGCAGATTGATGTTCTTTTTCACAAGAAAGTAGATAGTTTGGATTGAACAACTGTTTCCTAGTAATTATAATAGCCTATGATTCTTAGTATAATTCGCAAGGTACTGGCGCTTGAGCTCTGCACAGACTACGTTGGAAGTAAACAACATCACAAATATATACCCCCGGGGCGAGGAAACAGTACCGTGGTTACAAGGAATGAATTGTCAAGCTACTGGACCAAGCAACCTATCTGGAACAAGTGGACCAAGAAATTGCCCGGTCGCTACCTAAGTAACATAGTTGAAACGAGTGCAATTCCTCCGGCATCCACTATACTTCAAAATGTTTTCCATATCGAGGAGACTACCCTGTTCAAAGCAGGTCTAAAGGCTATCCAAGAAGTTCATGTTGAATGACCTCTCAATCTGGCCCCTCAAGCCGAGGCCATGCCTTTCCTCACCAGTCGAGCATCTCGCTCATGCAGTTGGGGGCGAACCAATCCAGATGCCGTTGATAATGTCGGCCATTCTCTGCATGTTGTCGTGGCAAGAGTGATTCTCCAGATAAGTCGTGCCCCGGGCCCTGATGTTGATAGTGCGCGTGTGGCCTTCAACTGAGTGTGCCTTTCTCTCGAGTCGCAATTCGAAGCGACCATCCGCCTGGCGGAGGGCAGTTTGGATATCCACGGTGTTGTCGTGGCATCCGGCAGGCCCCCAGACTTGTCTCCCGTCGAAAAAGAGAGTGGCCGTATTAACGTGACCTTCAACGCTGTGGGGCTTCTCGTTGAGCCAAACTCGATTCTCGTCAGCCATGATGATGGTGATGATCCTTTATTACAAGTTAATAAATGAATAAGCCTTTTAACATCAGGTAGATTTTCATACCTGACTGGGTGCTTCGGTAATGAATAGAGTAAAGAGCTAGGTAGCTGTGTGTAGGTGTGTGAAGTGAAATGTTGATGCTGATGCTTTCTCTTCAACAGGAGGATATGGCCCCCTTTATATACTCGGCATCGGTCTTGAAAAACTTGACCAGAGTAGCTTTCGAGCAATCGCAAAGTTACCTTCAATGGGTTTCTTTTGCATCCGGTCCTTCCGCAATAGCCGGCTTCCCGCGTTCTTGCCGCAACAAATGCAGCATGAATTTGTGGCTTTTACACAGTATGAACTTCCCGCTGTCCTATTTTTCACATATGCAACTCGACCGATGGGGATATGTGAACTTCCCGCATCTGATACCTACGTATGCAGCTTTGTTCTTTGGGCCCGCAAGGCCTCCTCTTTCTCGGCATATCCGGCCAGCGTCAATCGACGTAATCTAAACCTTGCCACTTGATTTCTTTGGCAAAGGGGATCTCTTTACAATTTAAGCCTAGCCATAGCAGTATTTATCATAGCTAGAAGCAACAATTCAAAATACTTATGCCTGTACTTGTGCCAAAGGAACAACCTGGGTCACAAACCAGGGGCGTAATCAGTCAAGGGATAGTGTGTCCCGATTACTTCTCAATCTGACCGAATGTAGCAGAGAAACAAGTTAGCGAGCCAGCAGCGGCAGCATTCCGCCGATAGACACAATTACTCTGTTTATTAACACCACCTCGAATATCCCTAAATAAATATGGGGGTATTCGCCACTCCAGAGCGGTTTACGGGGCTAGTGTTTACGTGTTCCTCCGGCACAAGCAAGGGGGCACGGATTTTCCGGGACAGTTGGGCCAATAGTCGTCGCGAGCGCACGCCCTAACATCTCGGGCCTAAGCGATCTGTGAGACAAAAGCTTTCCGGCGCGAATCGGCCATCGTCTCCCTGTCCGACGGGCCGCCCGCCCCGCCCCTGTTACGTCAAGTATGTGACGGTGGCGTAAAATGAGCCTTCTTACTCGCTACTACAAGTACAACATGCTTCCTGCGAAGAGCTTCCCCACACCATAGGGGACAGCGATTCGACGCCGCCGACGACTGATGCAGGGCGATCAACTGACGTTCAGCTGCCTACTAGCAGCCACAATTTTGAAGTCATGCAATGACTGATCGATCGGGCGAGAGACGTTGGAATATATTCTCATTCAATACCGCTCGGGCCTCTATCCTCAGCATGATGCACTCTTCTTTGACAGTCTCGATCTCGTTTGATGATCTGACATCTTTCCGCTGTGGAGTCAAAACTGGGCTCAACTCACGTTTGCCAAGCCTCGCATCTCAAACACGAGCTTTCAGCTGCATTGCGGGATATGGCCACCTGCATTTGGTCAGACGCGGGATGGATAATATCAAATAAAAAAGTCTTAAGGGCCTTATCTGGCCAATCCAACGCTAGTGCGGGGCTATCCGTCTCTAAGCAGCTGAAATTAATCGAGGAACCTGCGTGGTACTTTTTCGGTGTGTTGGTAGTATTGGCTGCCAAGGCTGCTGTTTTTTTCTGATCATGATGTGATCATGACCTCAACCCCAATTGAGCAGGCTGGGCTGCGGTACCAACTGACATGTGGGCCAGAGCGCCACACATTCGACCTCGCTCCATCTCGCTTAGAGGAGTGAGATGACTGCAGCCGGCCAAGGCAATGTGTCTGCAGCCATGCATTCCATCAAGCGAATCGGCAGGGGGCCGCGTGGGCTATGAAACAAGGAAACTAGAATTTACATAATTGACCCAACAATCTTCACATCCCATAGGCTACGTTCGCTGCTCAGCACTCACCGGTCTATCTGACCGGTCGTCATATCGCTGTTCCAATCTGAATCATTATATCATCAAGCGCAATTCTAGCGTCATGATTTATCATATGGTTGGTACATCTGCCTTGCTATAGGTACTTAATATACAGCGGCTCGGCTCTTGAACGGAAAATACGAGACATCGGCGGATAGGTGTTCCCGCAATGAGACACCAACGATCTGATTGCGGCCTTTCTTTCCCCTCTATTAGAACAAGAGCTGAAGAGGCCTAGAGGCCACTATAGGTAGCAGCTATAGGTCAAATCACCCGCACGTATAGGAATTCGCATAGAATTTTGATCACTTTAACCTAGGAAGATCATAAAAATGAACCCTAGTGTGAGAAAAAGAAAAAAGGATATCCATGTTAACCAATGCATAGGCACCCTCGCGCCGGTCCCTCATCAATGCTTAATTGAGCGGAAATACGATACACAGTGTCTAATATGTGTCCTCTGGGGTAGCAGCAATGGAACTGCACGTGTAAATTGAAAGGGATACGAGGCTACATGTGATAGGCATATATCATTTATCACCTGCCAAGCCGCAGTCCATTACACATTCTCCACCAATCACACTTATACCCTAAAATCAACTAGTACTTTCTAGGGCAAAAGAATAATATTTTTTTTATTTGCTGATCCCTGCCCCTCTTTTCAGCGGCTTACTAGCATTCGGAAACATATTTCCCGCACAATAGTCCATAGCCATAACCCTAGCCTTCTTCATAAATATGTGCAGCCAAGACAGAAAGCAAGCCCCCACTTGACACTTAGAAGATCTCCTTGCGGGCGATTCCTCGACATAGATCGCCACGCCTGATGGACGTGTTTATCTGTGCTAAAAGAGGAGCCTACATGTGCAGTATCACTCTTGCTCGTCGCTCATTTCCTGACAAACATGCCGCTGAGCGTGGAGCCCACTTGCTGGCCATGTTACGGGACGGAGGTCCCAGTCCCCAAAGCTCCACGCGTGAAGGTTGGTCCCTCAATCACTTCACTCGCCGATAGCTATCATTTACTCGCCATTCCCGGGCAATTGATAAATAATTCGGAAGGTCGGGCGGGGGAGGGTAATGAAAAAGTAGGCTCAGTTAGAGGCAGATGCGTCCTCCATCATACCTTCGTCAACAGCTGGAAGTGGTAAGGAGCTGGACTTACAGGGTCGATCATTGTCCCACATGGTTATAGGGAGCTTTTTCAGATAGTTTTATAATTTTGCCCTAATAACAATTGGCTCTTGTGTTTTTGGATGAGGTCTGTCGGTTGTTCATATGGGTCGGTCATTCGCTGTCTATGCTCCTCTATCCCCAAGGTAGATTTGAAAATAGGCATTGCGCGTCAGCTCCAAACCACTTGCCACTCCACTTGGTCCCCTCCAGATGATGACGGTAGATCACCCTGGTAGTTTGGGCTATTGCCTATGCTAAGTGTGAGATTTCCATAAGCAGCCACTCGGGAGCGAAGTACCCCATTCCTATGAAATTTCTGCTCCAGACCAACTATTCTCCCTATTACTCTTGTATATACTTGTGCCGGTGACAATATGGTCGTGCTGATACCTGGGTGTGTATCTTTGAATCTCGAAAAGGTGTTTTCAATGGTCAGTCACTTTGTTTAATATCAACTACTCTTTCAACATGGAGCAGCTCCAAACATTGATGCAAATCCTAACTAAGAGCTCCTCGGGATTCGGGATGTACATGCGCGAAAACCGAGCATAGAAGCCGAATCAAAATTCTATCAAGCAGTCTGATCTATACTCAAAATCAGCGGCCAATAATAGCTATCCATAGTTTCCAACCTTGTCAAAAAATTAGCTAATCGGCCTGGGCTGTTCATGAGCTTTCGACAGTTCCCTCGTCGCCAGCCTCTTCCTGCCACTGGTGGATTAATAGCAGAGTCCGTGCGAAATCAAGCGCGAAGATCCTGAGGTGTAATTGGCTGAGCTGCCGAGGGTATCAAATGTGGATAAGTGAGGATAAATAAACGGGGCCCACCCTAAAGGCGCGTAAAGCTTTGGAAATATTATCAAACAGTTGACCATTTGTTCAATTTCTTAACTAAATAAATATTCACGTTCGTTGGAGGGCGTAATATACATGTGTACGGATTTTTTAATAGTACGAAAATTGGATAAGTATTGCTTGTCCACACATAAAACCTAATAGCTCACACCCTTTAGCGCACCGATAAATGACTGACGAATCTGATTCCGCGCAAGTCATTCCTCTTATCGTTGAATAAAAGATGGAATTTTCCAACCTAATATGAATTATTCGGGAGATATTAATATTCATTAGTTAACATTAAGAAAAAACTGAGAGAAAGGCGTACTTCCTCAGGATGCCAAGCTCAACTCACGCTACTTGCACGGAGCAAGAATTGTTTGACTGGGTTAAAATAAACAACAAGACATTGGAGCAGATCAATGGCCTTTTTCGAAGAAGGCGGATGGTTCGGATTGAGCAAGGGTTTCCTAGAAACTTTGGACTACGCATGCACGCGTGCGACCAACAACAGAATTCAACGTGATTCAGTGAGGCAGTGAAGCATCGTGACCCTAGCGACCTGTTCCCGCGCTGCATCTACAGGGATCAAAGCGGCTGCTGATAAAATGCCCCACTATACGACCCCACCCGGCCCATTTGATAGGGCTGATTGAACAGTCGCTTGCCGTGATTAGGCAAGAAGCCGTGTTTGGACCACCGCGCTTGGGCGGAAGGATGGAGCTACGCTGCACCTTCAGGGATGAGCATATTCTTCATCACCAACACATTGCGGCAATTGGCCATCTGCGGGGCCTGGCTCATGCGCCACCGTGATGGTGTTTCACATCGCGCCTTGCCGCCGGGCTGAGCCGCTCGTCCATTCCATAAAACCCAAGGTAGAATGCGACAATCTCTCGTTGGCGTTGGCAAGTTTTTGGATGTAGAATCCAGTCCTCAGCCATGGAATCGCCGACGACACCCAGTGCGCAGGAGGGCTCCAGTCCTCGCCCCGACGGCAAGGAGGCACCATCGCGAAAGACTCCGAAGGCGCAGTTGAGGGGCTGGAGACCAGCGTCGCTCTCCCTTCCTTCGTTGCTTTGCATCCTCGTCTTGTCTCTGGTTTTCTTGGTCGGCATCGAGGTTCTCGCGCGGCGCAGCGCGGCCCAAAACGGCCTCGCCTTGGCCAAGTCTGCCGACGAAATTTCGCAAAACGCTTTGATCGCCTCTCGTTATTTACCGACCCTCTTGGTGACCTTGTTCGGATTGATTTGGAGTTGGGTCGACCTGGACATTAAGCGCATGCAGCCATGGATTGAGCTGTCCAAATCTGGAGGAGAATCAGCCGCGAACACGGTGCTTCTCGATTACCCGTCCATGTTTATCGTCACAGCACCCTACAAAGCTTTCAAGAAACGGTATGGGATTTGTGCACCGATTTCTGAAGACTTGCTAACGTTCCCCTAGGCACTGGACTGTCTTTGTGTCTGGCACTGCTGTTCTTGCCATTCTCTTTGTTCTTACCCCCATTCAAGGTGCCATATTTGGTGTGGCCCAAACAGCTCAAAACAGGACCGTCGCGATATCCTCAAGATCGCAGCTGATGCCGTTGAGCGAGCAAAAGCTGAACAAAAACTTCCTCCACGAAGCCTATGCAATTGGATGGTTGAATATGTCCTACCCCGCTTTTACCACCTCGGACTATGCGCTTCTTCCCTTTTCAATCGACGATGACGTTGTACCGTCTGGTGTAGCCAGGAATTGGTCCGCTGAAACAACCAAATTCTGGGCCGAGTCTAGCTGTTCACCCGCCACAATCGAACGGGAGAATAAAAATGTGTCTTTCTGGGCCTCTCAGCAAGGTGGTTGCAGAATCAGGCGTACTGAATTTACGGCTCGCGAGGGCAACTCTAGCGGACTCTATTTGACGTACGATGACAATGTGCCACGTAACGACGCAAAGTACGGAACCTACAATTGCTCGGTCAGCTGGGAGAATTACTACTCTGGTTTCATGGCCTGGTCCGGCAACGGCTCATCCACGGCATTGTTCTGTAATGTGACCTATTACAAGCAACAGGTTCTCGCAACGGTTACAGTTCCAGACCTGCAGCCCATCGACGACGAAATAACAGCTCTGTCAGAGCCAGCCAAACTGTCTCGCAAGGAATTCAACTCTACACTGTACGAAGGAAGACATGCAAACCAATATGACTTGGGGAAGTGGAACTATACCGACGATCAAAATGATTATACCGGCCTTCGGGTTGGGCGCTTGAATATCACATTGTCAACGCGCGGGTATTACCTGGTTGATGGAAACACCGACCAAGATTGGTACCTGTACGCGAGTGCATCTCGACTGGAGCGTCTGTTTTCAGACATGCACAAGCGGCTATTTCCACTCGCTATCCTGCAATTGACGACGGATCGAGATGCGTTGGCTACAGAAACGGGATCGGCAACCTTTCATCTCACGGGCGTCCTGGTCAGCAGACCCTTTGCGGCGATTGCTGAAGGGATTCTGGCTCTAATCGCCTTGGGTACCGTGTGGATTCTGTATTCCACCCGGTCCAACCATTGCGTCTTGTCCACAATCCCTTCTTCCATTGGCCAGTTGCTTGACCTCGCCCATGACAGCCCAGAGGTCACCAAGCTCTTGTCGCCCGCCGACACCGCCGACGACAAGAATTTGGCAAAGTTTTTGGAAAACCGCAAGTTTCAGCTCATTGTCAATGATTCGTCCAAGCAAGAGCTCATTTGTGTACATGATGCAAGTGACTCCTCCGAAGAACAAAACGAGTTGACAGCAAGAGGCTACTATGTTCCCATCAAGCCTTGGATATTGAGAAAGCCAACGGGCTCTGTGCTTGTTTTGTTTTTGGTGGGCTGCCTTGTTGCACTTGCCTATCTCAAATCCGCCGAGCAAAGGAATAACGGTACGTGAGGGGTTTGCATACGCAATGCTAACCGTGCTAACTTTCATCAAGGTCTGTTTCTTCAATCGAATTCCTTTTTTGTGCGCCGGCTGCTCGAAAACTATCTGCCTACGGTTTTGATTGCCATTATCAAACCCGTGTGGATCTTGCTGACCCGGACACTGTGTGTTTTCCAACCGTTTCTCGACCTCTGGGCAGGAAGGGCTTCGGCATCCAAATCGGTGGACGCCACCTATGCTTCCATGCCCTCTCACGCCGTCATCTTCAAAGCCGTGACAAAGGGCCACGTGTTGCTGGCTATGCTGTGCTTCATCACGCTCTTGGCCAACGTGCTCGCCATCGGCATCAGTTCGCTCTTCAACGAAAGCTCCGTCACGATTACGCAACCGCAAACCTTGCAGCCTCTGTATGCGGAGAGATTTAACGCGTCGGCCATCGAGGCAGCCAGGCTCAAGTTGCAGCTTGTCTCTAGCGATGCTATAGATAATCTCTGGATCACTTGGGCCAACATGTCGCACGACGCGCAGCTGCCGGCGTGGCTTTCGACGGAATACTACTTTTTGCCGCACAGCACCGATGGCCTTGACAGCATGGCATCGGACGACACTTTGACACTGCCCGCCAGAGGGTTTGGCGTCAGCTCGAATTGCACAGCGGGTTCTACTGCGGGCCTGCCCAACATGCTCAGCCCAGCCAACTTCAGCGACAGCCTGACCAAAAAGCAAAAGGCTTCACAACTTTCCGTTTGCGGTGACTACTCCGTTCTGGCACAAAGCATCATGGTCAGGATTTTCGACGCACGGGAAGGAATCACTGGGCCTTCAGCACTTCAAATGTACGTGCCATATTTGGGTAATACGCCTGACGGGGACTGCAAGCCGCCATTCATTGTCGGCTGGGGCAAGACGCATTCGTTGAAAGCGAACGCGACCTTCAACTCGAGCTACGTCGTGTGCCGCCCAACTTTCCAAACGGCCATGTTCAATGTCACCGTTGACAAGGAAGGGCACGTGCTTGGACACGAGCGCACGAGCAGCCTGCAATCGGACCTGGGCTATGCGGGCTCGTCCAACGACACGAGCATGCTGCTGCGCATCACGGGCGATACCCTGATTCCAGAAAGGATAGAAATAACGCAAAACACGGCCGGGTCGTGGCTGAACGAGACCAAGTCGGTCGGCTGGATGTCCCAGTTTACATTTTTGCAAACGGGAAACACAGACTCGGCAGATCCGGATCGTCCGGTGCCAGACGCCAAGGTGATGGCGCCCGCCATTGACAAGATTTTCGCTCGGGTTTTCGCGGCGTACCTCAGCACAAACACCAACTTGTTCGAGGGGAAGAACACCAGTAGCAGCAGCAGCAGCAGTGCATCCGTCGCGGGGGCGAGCGCGTCCGAGGAAACGCGCATCTTCATGGACAAGACGGCCTTCATCATCTGCGTGTGCGTGCTCAGCCTGGACCTGCTGGTGGCGCTGTTCTTTTACATTCGCACCATTCACCACGCTCTGCCGCGAGAGCCAACCACGATTGCCTCTACCCTGACATATCTTGCACCGAGCAGGGCGGTCAGGGACGGCACTCCGGAGGGGGGATGGAAGAGCCAGACGTTTAGCTTTGGGAGATATATGGGCTACGACGAAACAAGCCACGTGGGTGTCGAGATGGATCCGTACGTGTCTCAGCGGGATGGGACGTTGGAAAAGCGTAAGACAGGGTTGAGTTCGAGGGTTGGCACGGCGTTTAAATAAGTGTACTTGAATGACTCTTGGTCCTGGGATTATAGCACCGGGACAGTAATGATTAATGACAATGACGGCCGAATAAATTTAATTCTGCAACTTTCAAATCACCTTGGACATATGCCAACCACAAGACTCATTAGTGATGGTCCGCAAATTCATGTTTGTCCCCCAAGTAGTGCACATTTCTCCACCATTAACTCCAAACACAAGCATCTCATCAGTGATGTGCATCACGTGGTGCCAGAAACGCTGGCAGCTGTCAACACCCGATGCCAGGAACCTGTGGTTGCACACTTTTGTGTTTGCCGCACCTGCTCCCCTCCATTCACTAACCTTTTTCCTTTCTTCTTTTTCGTCCTTCTTCACACCAAATCCTGCCATCGCAAAAACAAACATGGATCAGTTCGATGAGCGTGTCCAGGCTTTGCTTGCCCCTGAGCGCGGCAACACTGCAGAGGACCGCCTCAAGCAAACACTGGAATTCGGGGAATTGGCTCGGGACATGGACAAGATGCTGCTCGACGCCAAGCAAGCTCATGCTGAAGCGTTTGTGCCTCCCTCACTCTGGCTGTTGGTGCACACTGCTGACCCTTTTCAGCCGCGATCTTGACTCCGTCCCGGGAAAGCTTGCCGCCGAGTTCGCCAAGCTGGCTGGAAACCCCGATACCACCGAGGCTGAAAAGATCGACTTCCTCCAGCGCCTTACTCAAGCCTTCGATGACGTTCAGGCCGCTGCCCTCGCCATCACCAGCGGCGACATGATTGCCGAGACCCAGCGGAGCGTGCTCCAGAGTGCCGCCTTTTTCTTCTCGTGGATCAAACCGCCCTACTGCGCTGACACGCTTGACTTTGCCTCCAAGAAGCGCTTCATGAAGATTCACTATATCGACATGGCCGTCAACCTGCTGGAGGCGGCCGTGCGAGTCGGAAAGTTCCCTGCTGTGCCGGCCCCGATGAGCACCTTCTCCGAGGGCCGGCTTCTCAACAAGAACGAGCCTCTTCACTGGCCCGAGTCGCGGCCCTGTCTCGAGAGATTCCTTGCCCGGGGACCCTGCGAGTGGCATTGCGTCGAAGATGCCGCCGACAGAGGCATCGATGCCGATCCCACTCCAGATCTTGTCTGCTCCCTCAATGGCCACAAGGGTTGTCTGTTCATCAAGGTGGTCAACCACGAGGGTTCAGACAAGTTCGACTTTCGTCTTGGTCATGATAATTGAGTCAGGTCGTACTCGATACTGGGGAAACGGGTCTGAATGGATGGGGGCTCTCTAAGCTCGCTAACATGGTCAGTTGAGCCAGCACAGAAATGGATTGAGGTGGCACAGGCAGATTTCTTATCTGCAGTCGAGTGGACAATTTCAACGTCGCTATTCATCTTTCCCAAACATGTTCCTCGTATGATGCCTCCTTTGACCAATGCCGTGTCACCATCCACTGTGTCTACAGGCAGCCTGTTCCAGGACGTGCACTAATATTTGCCGCGAAATTCGCACATAATCTCTCGAAAGTTCCCATGATAAACCTATGATCGATATAGTATTCCTTGTCTTTCTACCATATTGCTCTTTGTTTCCATCGTCTCTCCAGCCCAAGTTCAAAATGCGCGCCTAAAACTAATGTTCTGCTGAAATGGTCCAATGTTTCCTGGCCAAACCACGGGTGGAAATGATTGCGACACCATTTTTCATGATATATTTGAGGAGCTGTAATTCTAGTAGCCACTGATCGCGGCACGGACGCGGTAACGCTTATCCCCAGCACCGCTCATTGGCACCACGGTTTCCAGTTTCGGTTTCATGCTTTACATGGACTCGTGTCACAAGCTGATGAATGGTGCATAAGGAGACTCTCGTATGTTCAAAAAAAAGTATATTTTGGCCTCTCATAGTTGTTGCTGCTAGCTACCACGGGCTGCCCTCGGCGGCCGTGTTCATCGTCCATCACCTGCCTTTGCCATCGGCCGATGATAGATGGGCCTGCCGCCACAGGTCCTATTCAGGCCAGATTAAACATTCCGAAGGCTGCCCTATTTTAAGTACTATTTTGAGAATAGTTGCGGTACAGTTAATATTGCTTTTACCATTGCTGTGGTGCCCGCGGCATTGGGCATCTGTTGTGAGTTGCTGTGTTGCAGTTACCCCGAGGCACGACGAGACCCTTCGCGGCTCCACCCAATAGCGGCGGACCCCAGATTTCTTCTGTTGCGGACGGTATTAAGGACAGCGGCGGTCTGATCAACCTAATCCCAAAGCTGACGATACATTTGTATTTGAAACCGGGCTTGAGCCTGATTGAGGGTGGCTGTGTTGATTGAAGGAATACTGTTGTGCTTAAGCTGGACGGCTGTGACTATTAAAAAGTGGGACAAATAGGACTCAACAAAATCCTTCACTAGAGATCGGCCCAAGTAGGGGTTCAATGACAAATATGGCAATGGCCGAGGAGGATGCGATGGACTCATCCGGTGAGTGACTCACCTGCTTCAGATACCGACATCGCATCGTCGCGCATATAATTGACCCGAATCACAAGACCTTTTCATATTACACATTTCTGCTGAAATATGAACTTTTCCAATTCTAATCTTATTTGAATTGTCTGGTTTGCGTCGCGAATTCTACCCTCCCGCCGAAAAAATGACTTCTCTTGATCACCCAACCACGACTGGAGCGAAGCCTAAGGGTCCGGCAAAGACTATAGTCATCATGGAAGTCAAGCCTTGGGGTATTTCCCAATCGAAAACCGACATTGTATGCATAGGTAGCTGACCTTTTGCTCCCATAGATGACGAGACCGATATGGATGGCCTCGAGGCTGCCATCCGCGCCATAAAGAAGGATGGGCTCACCTGGGGCGGCTCCAAATTGACGCCTGTTGGCTTCGGAATTTCCAAGCTGGAAATCAGCATGGTTGTCGAGGACGAGCAGATTTCCGTGGTCGACCTCCAAACCGAGATTGAAGAGCTCGACGACTTTGTGCAATCCACCGACATCGTTGCCATGCAGAAATTATAGCGCCAGATGCTGACACATCAGTGTGTCCATGTCAAAGGTCTGCTCAGCCTACCCGCCTCTCGCTGTGAAGCTCTGCTAATAGACCTGTAAATAGCATACTGCAGTATTTCAACAAAGGCTTTGACATCTTAGAGGATTACTCAAAGCTACACCAGAAGGTTTTCTGTATCATAGCAAGCCTCTTGGGGATTATGTAGATGGCGCGATCAGAGACCCTGTGTTGAATCTGACGTGCGATGATGTACCTTTTAATGCAACCCGCGTTCCGGAAGGAATACTCATTGATGTTGGCTTTGAGACGAAGAAAGATGAAAATGATCCCAAGGACTTGTGAAGGCTTGGTCCTGCTGGATCAGCCTGAGGCTGGGGATTCGCTGTATGAGTAATCATTTCAATACTAGACAATGCAATATGCATTGGAGTGCAAACTTGGGAATACGGCTCAAATTCAGTTCAGAGTGGTTGGTTCTGCTCCATCAGCGCGCGAGCTTGCTATCATGAATCCAACATCTTCTTCGGATACCGCTCTAGTTATTGATTTAATAGCAGTCTAGATTTTATGAGTGCGTTATATGTATGGATGATTCAAGTTTCATATTGCAATTACATCGCCCCTTGTGTTGAGATCACTTTTTTTCGAATTCTTATTTCAACCGGAACAGCTCAACGCGGTCGCCAAAAGACATAGACAGATCGTTCCTGCCATACTAGACGGAACGATCAGCTTTCAATACAACTTGCTTACATCCATCTCTGATCAACACAGAGTGCCACAGCTCCCCAGTTTCGTTGGCAAGCTGCTAAATATTATTTTTAGTATCTCGAGGCACTAGTCGAGGATAAAGTTGAGTTCATCCCTACAGTAATTCAAGAGATTGTTGACGATGGTATTATTATAGAGGATGGAAATAAACGCGAGGTCGATGCGATAATTTGCGCGACCGGCTTCGCTGGATAAGCAATACCCACACACTTCGTTCCCTATATACTAGTCAATTGCTAATAGAAGTGTAGAAACTAGCTATAAGCAGCACTTCCCAGTGATTGGGAAGAACGGCGTCAACCTTTAAAGGCAGTGGGCGGATGATATCCCCGAATCATACGTTGGACTTGCTCCACAGAACATGCCCAACTTTTTCATTTTCCTGGGTCCGAATGGAGGCGTCGGATCCACCGTGCCGTTCTTGGAAAACAGCGCAAAGTATATGATTGTGTGGATGAAATCTGACACCAATGCTCAGGAAAACTGCTATCAAAGACTTCGGTAGATATACTGATGAATACCTCGAGCCTGCTGTATTTAATTTAAGTGTGAGTTCAATGCGTGGCCTCTACATCTGCTTAGGCTTTCACACTTACACTTTACAGTGCAACGCCTAGTGGAGTCAGAATGGGAATGGTCGAATATTGGCCTTGTGGCCTAGGAGTGCTCTCCATGGCATGTACCTATGGTCCAATCCTCGCTGGGAGGATTATGACTATGATATTAAGGAAGAGCTCAAGGGAAATCCATTTAGATGGCTTGGGAATGGCTATGTCCGAGCTCAAGTTGAGGGAGAGAAGACTACCGATTACTTGGATCAATCTGCAATATCCTTATAGAATACTCTAATAAGTTAGGAGATGAAGTATTTGTCATCTGTTCAGCCTCTGTATTTTGCATACATAGCCATGACGATTACTTTCACAAACATACATGCTTGACTGCCAATTCAGTGGTCAAGGCTGGAAATAACGAAATGTGCGTGACATGAGAGTCTTCCCATATTAGCTGCATAACCAATTCACACCCAAGCAGCCTTGGATAGAATTTTTCATTCCGTTGATTTATATCCTCACATCCTAATTTCATGACAGGATAGCATTCGAATAATTTCTTGATTCCTATCTCTTCTTATGTATATTGTGTAGAGCTTACACCTTTCCAATTCTTTCTCTTTGAGAGTCAAAATCTAAAATTTTCGTTTGTAAAGCCATTTCATCAAGGACATGGAATGCCAACTTTGCGACTGATTGAGCAACAGTCGGCATTCTAAATCGATTATTTATTAGTTCCAGTTTGTGAAGCATGATTCATATGTGACTTACACATTCTCCCTTTGCAGGACCACCAACATTTCCACAAAACTCTGATGTCAATTCTTTGCATCTGTCATAGGCATGGATTCCATTGTGCTGGTTAAGGCAACCATCAAAATGTTGCCAACAGCAATCTTGAGCTTTGTTGCACTGTTAAATGGTTAATTAGAAGCGAGATGATTAGGAAAGCTTGAGTGGGAACTTGCAGCAATGGCAGATGATGCCATGATAACCACAACAGAAAAGATGGTAGCGGAAACCTTCATATTGAAATGACAAAGTGTGTAGTGTTTAATTTGAATGTGAATTGGATGAAAGTGATGATGATGGCTGAGTTGAAAGTGATTTCAGCGTCCCTTTTATATAATTCAAGGTGGTGTATTCATAGAATGATTTGACTTAGGCCTGAAACAAGCTAATGTCCCATTCGGCTGCTATTAGCCGACGCAGCTGTATCCTAAAATCACGGATGAACTTGCTACTGAGCTAAACCAGTGCAGTGACCAGCAGATGTTTCCAAACCTAAACCAGTCAGTGTTCACCGCCACGGGAGGGCACGTGCACTTGGTTTCTCTAGCAAATTAGCACGAAAATGCACGACTCTAACTTGCGATGTGGCTGGGGCATCTGCCCAAGGCGGCGAGAAGGCTCATTACATCAAAATGACACGCACAGAAATGTCTGTGCAGATGCGACCCTACGCCCTGGTGATGGCGGTTGGCCCGCTCTGAACTGACGTCAGAGTCTACTAGCTTACTTGAATCATGTAGTAGGCAAAGCTTGCCAGTGACAAGACGAAGGGGGAGTCACAGTTTGAATGGGCGCATCAATAAGTTGAAAACACATGAGTGCCGAAGGGCCAAGGAATGCAAATCTTAAATTCTTTCTTGAGAACCCTTCTGGGGAATGAACCCCGCATTTCCCGAAGAAAGTCTTGCAGCCCAAGTGATGACACAACCACTTTAGTGGCAAGCGAAGTTGGCGTAAAAATTCCCCGAAACGCTTGTGCGTGGTGCGACTCGGCGCAATTCGTCCAAAACGCGCCCGTAACCAGGCGCCCGACTCGACCGTCCTAAACGGCCGATTAGTAGTTTCAAGTTACCCCGGATTGAGGTTTAACCATGCAAGTCGTTGGCAGGTAAAAGGTCACTAGCTTGAGCTAACGTTCGATTGACAGATGTGGGTAACCTCATTTCTCACTGCAATGCACGTGGCGGGTTGGAAGTGAAAAAGAAGCGGTTGCTTGATACTCTACAGAGTATCGAGGCGATTGCGCGGCGTGGTGTCGCGGCGTTTGCTTTGACCGGAGCGCGCACACTAGTGCGGTAACACAGAATGACGGAACGGGCTTAATCCGAGTGAATTGCCGGGTGGAGATTTTGGAGGCAATCACCGGGCTGGGTTGACGCGCCATCCTGCTGGTGTTTGCCTGATGACAGCGGCGCACACCAACGGCTTCAGGTCCAATAAAAGTACTCCAAATAAACTGATTAAAGCCTTATCCGCGGTTGGTGGCGGCGCCTCATCCTGATCACGCCTCACGATGTACCCGTCAGGGTCGCAAATGACCGACGCTGAATTCTTGTCCGCAGTCCAGGCAACCAAATAAAAACAAACGGCGCTGTCACCAAGTCAAGGCAGTGCAATTTGCATGGCCTCAGCTGATGATATTTTGAACAATGCATGACGAATTGAAGGATGCCTACAACTCACGAATTCAATCTTTGGTCTCACGAACTATGCTGGGATGTTGATGGCCACAAGGCCAAGAGCGCCCGCTAGCGCACCCGGCGGGCGGCCCGTTCCCTTCTGTGACGGGAGATGGGCAGGGATCTGAAAAGTAATCGCGAAAATATTCAAACAGGTAGGGGAGTGTGCATTGGGAAAGCGGGCTAATAGCCTCAAGGTTTGTAAAAGTAACGATCCTAGAGGCTCGCCGTATGAATCGAATTTCAAATCAGTCCGGAACAGCGGGTGTGGAAGCCGAGCTAAGGCGGATTGGCAGGGATGGCTTCAAGCAACCCTGCAGAGTCAGCATGGGGAATAAAAGCAGAAGGGAAAATAAAAGAACAAAGGAGGAAGGAAAAAAGAAACGTCGACTGAGGAAAGCGGGATTGCTCCGCCCAGATACCCCAAGTGTCAAAGACAACCAAAGTACAAGGATGTCATGCATAGGTATTAGGAAACAGCTTGGTTCAATATCCCGACACTGGGCATTTGTCATTTTGAACGGGAAAAGAATACACCTGACAGAGGTATTCCCATCGAGTTCATTTAGTTCCTACTTCCACTGGCTCTGTACGATATCCTGAAAGAAACCCCCAAACGAGGTGGATTAGAGCAAGTCGATGTTTTCACATGATGCATGTCATGAAGCTCCGCGAGAATGATGAACCAGGAGCATGGAAGAAGTCGAGCTGGGCAAATCTCTGATGGGTCAAAGTGGAGGAGCAGTGGAGGACGTTTATGCGTCAGCGGGTACTTGAAGACATGCTAGATCAAGAGATTCAATCCATGCTACTTCACTCGAATATGCGATAGAATCATAGGCAATCATTTAGAATAGTCGAAAAAGTTGCTAAGGCATTGCATGACATGTCACCCGTGAGAAATTTGGCATATTCATCCCTGTTAAAGTTGGAACAAGATATCAATGCGCGTATTTGAGCTTCCCATTCTGAATCACTTCACATGACGGTGAATACAGATGGGAAAGACGAACAAATAGAATCAAATAAACCCCAAACACCATATTTATTTATTTCATCACTTTTGACATTAGGCACTCTTGTATTTGATATTTTATTTGACACGTGCATGGATATCGTCGCTGTGAAATCCCGTTCTAATTATAGGGTAGGGGAGTGTGCGGTTCACTCCCTCTTCTACTCTGCACTCGCCAATCCCCAGCACATACGACCATAGCTCTTAGAAAATACGGGATCCCGTCCGCTCTCCCATAGTCAAGCTGAGAAGCGGTGAATTAGTACTCGGGTCGGTGACGACCGGGGAATCCTCGCTGTTGTATGTTTTTTTGCCGTTGCGAGTTCCATTTATTTTTGTCTTTCTTCAGTGGGTCTTGCTTAGTGTGGATCATCAGCATGATAGTTATGATACAGTACAAAACCAGGCCTACCTTTATCTCAATTTATTTCTCTTCTTTCCAACCTAGTTGAGCTCAAGTGATTGCATCTAAATCAGTGCGCAGCACTATATAGGGCATGCCGTTCGCGTATAGGAGCCTCTAGGACCGGAGCAATCGTGAAGAGTCTAGACCACGGGCAAGAACAGGAAAAAGTGGCGTAGCTGACAACTTCCGAGCTCTTCATGGAAATCTTGGCTCATCTATAACTCGTTCAGAGGGTATTTGTATTCAATTCCATTGCATATATTGAAACCGGAGCTGACTGGTACTGCACCGTGGACATCACCACGACAGTATCCATATTAGGTTCTATCTGTGTTGGGACCTCGGAACTCGGACAAGTTCATCACTCGAACCTAACGTGCCAGTTCATGAAATTAACCTGACTCCATCAGCTCATCTGGGATAGAGACCTATCGGAACACAGAAAAGGACTTAGGCGGAGAGGCAGCCAGTTGACTAAGCGCTAGTCACGTGAACTGCAGCCACATTGTCATCCCCGCCCTCACAGCCTGCTCACAACATTTTCAAGCATTGTTCCAGCAATGAAGCAGGCTCTTTTGCCTGGTATGTTGTCTTGGCCGTGTGTGGACGAAAAGGTGTTCAATCTAACGTGCTGAGCCTAGACTTTCCTAACCTCGATGGCGCTTCCTCCTACCGACCGAAATGACTTCGAAATCGCGATAATTTGTGCGTTGTCGGTCGAATACGATGCCGTATCACTTCTCATCGACCACTTCTGGGACCAGGATGGTTATCAATATGGCAGGGCTGTGGGGGATGACAATACATATTCGACAGGGCGTATCGGGAATTTCGGCGTGGTGCTAGTCTTGCTGTCCAACATGGGCAAAGTTAGCGCGACTGGTTCGGCAGCTGGCATTCGATCAAGCTTTCCACGATTAAAGCTTGCGCTGCTGACTGGAATCTGTCGCGGCGTGCCTAACGTGGGAACCGACAAAGAAATACTCCTGGGCGATGTGGTGATTAGCGAGACTGTTATCCATTATGATTATGGCAGACGCTATCCTGACGACTTCATATTGAAGGATAATACCCAGAACAGGCCTGGGGGGCACACAAAGGACATTCAGAATTTTCTTGCTCTTTTTAAAACGCATTTGGCATGTGAACATCTTGAGCAACGAGCCCAATATTTCCTGGAACAAATCCAAACTAAAGTGGTCGAGAAACACTGGAGTGCAAATTACCACTATCCTGGAACTGTACATGACAGGCTTTTCCCGTCAAGCTTTCGCCACAAACATCATCTTTATCCACAGTGTGCATGTGCACATTGCCATGGAAGCTCGGATCCTGTTTGTGAAGAGTCCCGCCAATTGTTATGCGATGACCTAGGATGCAATGACTATTATTCCATACCTCGAGCGCGGCTTGAGATAAAAGAACGTCTGGAGAGAGAAGGAAATGTCAAAGAGGCTCAGACTCCCTCCATATTTGTCGGCCGTATTGCATCTGGTGACACGGTGCTGAAGTCAGGCGAAGACCGTGACAAAATCGCTCGGCATAACGAAATCCTAGCATTCGAAATGGAGGGTGCTGGAATCTGGGATCAAGTACCTTGTGTGATCGTGAAAGGAGTTTGTGACTACGCAGACAGCCACAAGAACAAGAAGTGGCAACCTTTCGCAGCTGCGACAGCCGCATCTACAATGAAAGCTATATTAGAACGGTATAACCGGACCGATAGACCACAAAACAATTTGCAAATCACTCAGCCTTCACAGGCATACGTTCAATTGATCGCAAATGGTCAAGCAAGCCCTAATCATCATTTGAGAAGAAAGATACCTGGCGGAACCATAGAAAGAGCTTATGATGCTTCCTCAATCCACGCGCTCCAGTCACCAAAACGCACAAAGCATCTTCCAACTGAGACAAACAATGAAAATTCAAGCGCTTTCAATGAAACCAGAGCCGAATCCCTTGAACATGAATTGGGCAACCGTCCAGGTAACATAACGCCTTATCATAGTTGTAATACGGGAACAAGAATTAACTCAATTAATTCAACTACAAAACAAGCATTGCTCAAGCTTCTTATTTCTCCAAAATTAATGAACAAATTACGAACCTAAAACCTGCCCAAGGCAATACATGCCGTTGGTTCCTCGCTAAGCCTAAATACACCAACTAGTACAACAACGCTCAGCTCTCAGAAAACGAAGGCTTTCTCTAGATCAAAGGCAATCCCAGAACTGGAAAGTCCACTCTAATAAAACTTTTATTCAGTAAAGCACGGGACAAAGCAAGCCACGATAGCAGAAAGGTCGTATTATCATTTTTCTTCCTTGCACGAGGCACCATTGAGGAGAAGTCGACAACGGGTCTTTACCATGCTCTCCTTCATCAGCTTTTTCAGAGATTACCAGATCTCAAAGAAAGTCTAGAGTAGATAACAAGCGATAATGCCCGCGGGATTCAACAAATTAGGTGGTCAAAGGAAGCATTGAAGCAGACATTAATTAAGGCTACCAAAAAGCTTCGAGATAGGTCCCTGATGATATTTATCAACGCCCTTGATAAGTGCGAGGACAAACAAGTCAAAGATATGATCGGCTTCCTAGAGGACCTATGCAGCTCAACTGCAAACCTACAAATTTGCTTCTCCAGCCGACACTATCCCCATATCAAAATCAAAGATAGCATCGAGCTCATTTTAGAAGGGGAAGAAGGCCATCGGGACAACATTCAACACTACATCAAGTCAAAACTCAGACTTGGCAAGACGAAACAAGCTAAATCACTACAACTCGATATTCTCAACAAATCATGCCGCATTTTTCTTTGGATTGTTTTGGTCATCGATCTCCTCAACTCTAAATATCCCAGCAACCCTATTAGCAAGATGCGAGAGCGCCTAAAAGAGATTCCAGAAGGACTGAGCGATTTGTTCGAAATGATAATTACACGCGACGGAGATAATCTCAATCAACTAGAAATCTGCCTCAAATGGATTCTTTTTGCAACTCGTCCTCTCCAGCCGTCAGAGTTATACTTTGCCATCCAACTAGGCCTCAATAAAGATTGTTCAACATATTAGGATCAAGAGAACGTGGGTTTGGCTTATATAAAGACTTTTGTAGGAAGCTCATCCAAAGGATTAGCTAAAGGCACCCACAACAAAGCTTCTAAAGTTCAATTCATTCATGAGTCCGTTCGGGATTTCTTGCTGGGCAAGTACAAAGACCATTGGTCTCAGGCTTCTGGAAGTTTTGCGGGCCATGGGCATAAGGTTTTGAGAGATTGCTATTTGGCTCAATTGAATGCCCCAATCAGCCAGTACATCGAGATGCCAGATCCTTTGCCAGATGCTCCCAAGATGGCGGAATTACGCAACACCCTTGGCTACAGTTTTCCGTTTCTTGCGTATGCAAGTCTTAACATTTTTCACCATTCCGATGCCGCTCAACGAGAGGGGATGGAACAGGAAGCTTTCATTGCCAATTTCCCTTTCCAGCGGTGGATACGTCTTAACAATGCGATTATAAAGTATACCATTCGGCGATATAAGAAATCCGTCAGCCCGCTGTATATTTTTGCGGAAAGAAACCTGGCTAATCTCATCAAAACCCTTCCTAGCACAAAATCATGTTTCGATGCTGAAGATGAGCGTTATGGTCCACCGATTTTCGCGGCTAGAGCTACCGGCAGCAGTGAAGCAGTCATTGCATGTCTAGAAGCCGAGGCTCGAACCTATCCACCAGAGGCAGCCATTCGTGTTATTTTGAAACAACCGTCTGGATATGGAAGCAGTGGTACGATCAACTTTGGTCGTAAATTCACCTTCTCTCCTAAAAAGGGTCTCCTTTTACATATTTTGGAGGAACGCGATGCGCTTCTAATCGATTCACTCCATGCTATAGGAAGATTTGGTGTTGTGTGGGATTCGACTGGAGGTGAGGCGAAGAAGGCCATCCTCGATCTGGCTATTTCACAAAGACGTGAGAATATCCTTGGAGCCCTTGTTGAGGCTGGTATAGATATCAATTTAAAAAAGGACGGAGAGAAGCTATTATATCACGCGACATTGGCTGAATCCGAGGTCATTGTCAAGCTACTTGTTGAGGCTGGTGTGGAAATCGATTTAAAACACGACAGACAGGGGCTACTGCATATTGCGGCATCGAAGGGGTCTGAGGCCATTGTCAAACTACTTCTTGACGCTGGCGCAGATGCTAATCCACCAGATCTTGATTGGAATACGCCGCTATATAATGCAGTATTAGCAGGATCCGAGGCCATTGTCAAACTGCTTCTTGAGGCTGGCGCGGATGCTAATGTAAAAGATGATTGTGGCTGGACGCCGCTACATCTTGCAACATCAAACAGATATCAAGCCATTGTAAAGCTACTCACTGAACAAGACCATATTGATACCAATTCAAGGTCAAATTCTCACCAAACACCGCTATTAATAGCCGCAAGGTGGGGATACGAGGAAGTAGCCAAGTTCTTACTGAACACAGGGAAGGTTGAGGTTAATGTAAAGGATATGGAAGGGAATACACCACTTTTACTAGCAGCACGGAAGGGACATGATGCTGTAGTAAGGCTATTGCTCATGAACGACGAAATCGATTCCGGTGTACAAGATGTGTGCGGACGTACGCCGCTGTCGTGGGCAGCACAGAATGGATCCGCGGCTGTAGTAGAGCTACTGCTTAACGACAGCCAAGTTGACCCAAACATAAGAGATGACTATGGGCATACGCCATTTTATTATTCAAAGGCCTGGTCGCATTTTCATGGCGAAAATAATACTACACAGCAATTGTTCGAGCTATATACATCCAGGACATGAACTTGAATAATAACACTAAGTAAGGAGTCAGTCCGGCGATTCTACCAACACAAATTAGATTGTCTCGTTGACTGCTTCTCTATGTTAGGTCAATGACTATAGCTCAAATAGGTTCAATAATGTAATGAAGATTATCTTGGCTTGAACTGCAGCTAGTAAACTAGGAAGGACCAAAAGCTTAGCTTCCACTGTGCAATGCCATCAACCATGCCTAAGCACATCCATCTTATCTCTAATTATTCAAAAGACCTTGGGATGGCTCTGGTACCATGATTCATCCACCATGGTGAAAGGGGCAGTAAGGTGGGACAAGAAAATCGAAGATCATCATCAAATCGGTATTTAGACCATGACTTCGCCCAAGTTCGGTACAGAATCCTGAATCAGATTTACTACTTCTATGGATCTTGGCGACAATAAATATCAATACAAGGCGTCAATTGGAAGAATAGTCGAGGCAGCCCCTCGCCTATTCATCAATTATGGTTGATATTATCATTAGCTCCCTTTACTTTTCATGATTCCTGGCCCCAGGCGGCATATTCCGGAGCTGTGGTACCATCACAAGAGTACTGAATAAGATATGGAGAGTTCTCGGTGCTGGAGCTCAAGAATACCGTGCCATCAGGAGCAGCAATGGAAACTTGGAAGATGGCATTACCCTGGGCCTGAGCAAACATGATGCGAATGGGCAAGTATTCGCCTTCCACGAGGTCGACGGTTGCGCTGCCGCTGCCTGGACCGCCACTGTAGATAATGGAAGCATCGGCATTGGATCGGGTCCATCCAGAGTAGGCATCAGCACCCAACCAGAAGAATGCCGCATCATCAACACTGGAGACTGTGATGGTGTAGGTTCCATTCAGAGCGGCAAACAGGTAGCCGCGGTGGTCCAAGACAAAGTAGTCGCTGGTAAACTGGTAGCTTGTTCCGTACACGCTAATAGTCTTGCCTCCGGCGTAGTTGATGCCACCGGCCGTGGATGTAACACCAGAGTAGTTGGGAGTCTTGGTGTTGTAGACGGTGGGATCGAACTGGCTGTATGTGCGGTCGTTGTTGTTGCCCTGGCTGTTGGTGTACTCGGCAAACTGGAGACCCTGGTTGTCGCACTGGCTGGGGGTAGGGCAGATGATGTCGGTGGATGTAGAGGTGACGGTAACGGTGGTGGTGGCTGTCACATCGGTCGAGGCAGCAACATCAACAACGCTGGTAGCAGTCTGCGTTGCTGTAACGGTGGTGGTCACAGTGGTGCTGGGGGTGGGAATCGACAAGCAGCTGCATGCGGTTGAGATCTGCTTGGTGGCAAACGCCGACAGGACAGCAGGGATTTTTGCGACGGCACGCTTCTTGTTGGAAGACAGGATGCAAGTCGTGACAGTTGTTGACCTGAAGCAGTATCAGTACCTCTGGTCGCTATCAATCAACAGACTACTTACTCGGTTTCGGTGCTCGTGACGGTGGCAACGGTAATGGTATCAGTACCAGTTGTTGTCGTGGTGGTGAACGTGGTAGTCACCGAGCTGGTCGCCGTTGCCGTGCTCGTAATCGTTGGGATGTGCAGGAAGGACGAGCAAAAGGGCGTGGCGGACGTGTATCCGGCCAAGGCCTTGGCAACGATATCAACACCAAGGCATTCCAGCTTCGAAATCACGTTGACTGGCGAAGCGTTGACTTGGCTCACAGCGGTGAGGCACAGCAGGGCAAGCTGGTGCAGTGAAAATTGCATTGTGGCAGCTGAGGATTGACGGATGCCCTTTCTTGTGCAGTTGCAGGTGCTTGAGGCTTGGGAATCATTCATTTATCGGACATGATGTTGAGTCTTTATAACATTACTTTTGCTATGATGTGCCGTATCAACCGATTTTTCTTGACGATATGATATCGGCATAAATCTTGAAGCAACTAACAATGTCGCTTACATTGGTTTCAAGACTATTGACCAACGTCCATCGCGATTAAGCCCTGTTGGGATCTGTGAGGGTCTAAGACTATTGATGCACCCGGATGCTGATTGGTCAGTGGTTGGTCCGGTACTCAGCCGATGCCGGTTTCCCGGTAAAAGTGCCGAGTCAAGGTGTAAGCGGGTCAACGCGGACGTGCATTTCAGCTACCAATTTTATTAAGCTATTGATCAACTATTGAAGCCAATATGGGTTTTGGCTGCCGCAATGATTCAATAAATTTCAATCAATAAATGCCCCATCCTCAATTATCACACACACATACATTTATATTAAATATACTTTTGATTTTATAATATAGAAAGCTTCTTAATTACTTCTAGGCTTTTCAGAGCTAATACTATACACAGTAGCTATTATACTTATAAATCCTCTTAATTTTATATTTTTATTTATATATATATTTTATTAATTTATTTTTTAATTTTTATTATTTAAATATTATAATAAAATTTATATATTTTTTAAATAAATATTTTTTATTTATTAATATTTTTATTTAATTAATAAATATAAAAATTATAAATAATTATTATTATATTTAATATTTCTTTTTATTTTTTAAGAAAAAAAGTTTTTTATTTATTAAAATAATTAAAAAATTATATAAATAATTTAAATTTAATAAATTATATTTAATTAAAAAAGAAATTTAAAAATTTTAATTTTTAAAATTTTAAATAAAAATATATTTTTAAAATAAATATAATATTAATATTATAAACTAATAGATCTCCCAAGGATTTGCTAGATGACCTACTTGCAGTAGGTCCACGAAATAGCCCAAGGATTTCCTAGGAAAATTTCTAGGCCCTACTTATAGTAAGTTTATAGAATAATTAAAAAATAATTTGATGGATTTTTGCTAGAGTTTTTTACTAAATATCTAAGGGAAATCCCTAAATAATCTTATAAAAGGTAAATTAATTTTATATTATTAATTTATTAATATTCTAAGGGATATTTATTTAAAGTTTATATAAGAATATTTTAAGGAAAGTTTTAGGCTTAATTAATAAAAAATTTTTCTAGAAAATCTAAAAAATATTTAAGAAAATATAATATTATATATTTTAAGGAAATTTTTAAATTATTTAAAAAAAAAAAAAAAAAATTTAAAAAATATTAATTATTTTTTTATTAATAAAAAAGATTTTTTATTTATTTAATTAGAATAAATCTATAATTTATTTATTATATTAAAATAAATTTATTATTTATTTATTTTATTTTACTATTATTATAATTTATAGCAATTTAATAATAATTATTTTATATTCTTTTTACCTATATTTATTAAAACCCTAAATACCTTATCTATATAAATAAAAACTTATACCTAGAAAAAAAACTTTTAGTTACTTAGTAAGAATTCTCCTAGGTATAGATTTTTTTTATAAATAAAAATATCTAAGAACTCTAATAAGAATAAAAGGCTTAAAAACTTAAAAATACTATCCTCTAATTATTAACTAACCATAATATAAATTATTTTTATCTAAAATAATAAATTATTAAATAAATATATAAATATTCTAGCCTATTAATCTAACTTCTAAACTCTTAGGCTAAAAATACTTAGCTTATTAAAACCAATCTCTATAAGTAGAAGATTTCTTAGCTATAAGTCTATCTATATAAAGAAATCTACTCTTAATTATCTAATATTTAATAGAATAAAAAAAGAAAAGCCTTTATTATTATTTTTTAATAAATTATACTAAAAGATTTCTTATAAAATCTAGAATAAATAATTTTATTAATACCTTTAATTAAAAAAATAGTCTTTAATTAAA
The DNA here is from genome assembly GCA_017140785.1 of Calonectria pauciramosa. Lineage (NCBI taxonomy): Eukaryota > Fungi > Ascomycota > Sordariomycetes > Hypocreales > Nectriaceae > Calonectria > Calonectria pauciramosa. Next base: position 383,732 of record JAACIZ010000023.1, on the reverse strand, counting down.
GATTATTATTAGAAAATATTAAAGAAAGTATTAATATAGTTTTCTAAGGAAATCCTAGCTCTTAGAAATAAGGACAAGATAATCCATCACCTATACCCTTAGTCTAATTAAATATAGAAGGAAAAGATCTTAATTTATTGCTATTAATACTATTATTATATTAAGTATTAGTAGATATAGAGATAATATATATTACTTAAGTATAGCTAGAATAAATACTAGCTAAGATATAGACTTTATATAGTCTAAGAAAAATAGTTAGATTTTAAGTAAAAAAAATTAGAAAATTTAGACTATTGCCTAGAAATAAAGTTCCTTATATTAAAAGTATTTATAAGAGAAATTATACTATTTAGCTTATAATTAATAGTTTTATTAATATATTAAAAATATATACTAGTAAAAGTAATATCTACTAAGATATTCTTTTTAGTAAGATTAGCTTCTTGTTAGAAGATAATATAAGAAATTAATATACTAAAATACTTAATAATAAAAATAGGGAGTAGCTTTATGCCTCCTATTAATCCTTATATAAAATATTAAAAGAAAACTTCTAGCTTTTACTTAATATAGCCTTAAAAAATTTTATTTAATTTAAATATACTTTCTAAGATTATTATAATAATAAAAGCTTTACTATCTAGGCTAATAATCTTAGAAATAAGGTAGTTAAAATTAATATGTCTACTATAGATATAATTTAAAAAGCTTATAGATCTCTATAAAAAATCCTATAATAAATTTTCCTTTAATTAACTAAGAGAGAATTACTTAAAAGCTAATATTAATAATATAAAAAGTTTATTTTATAAGTCTAGGCTAAAGCCTAGGCTAGAGATTAAAAATACCTAATAGTGCATATTTATAAAGAAAAGTCCTTTAGAGAAAGTTAACCTAATACCTATAAATTAAGAGCTAGTTCTTAATTAAATTTATATAGAATAGGCTTAAATAACTATAATTTATAAATAATACCTACTTAGAACTTTAGAAGATTAATTATCTTATTTAATTAAGTATTAAGTATTTCTATATAAATACTTAACTTTAGGTAGAATTAATCTTAATATTAAAAATGATTAAGTACTAAACTATTTAATTTTACTTAAAATAAACTATACTTAAGAAGTAATAAAGACTTAATTTAGACCTTTAATAGCTAAAATAGATATTAATCTTAACTATAGAATAATTAGTTTATAAAATAAGCAAATATTATCTTAAGCTTTAGTAATAAATAAGGCTTATATTTACCATTATTATAACCTAATAATCTACTCCTAAGGCCAATAATCATATACCTATATCTATTAGACATCCTAGGATAAAATCTTAGAAACCTTAGAAGAATAAATATTATAAATATCTTTAGAGATCTTCTATAAAATAAAGATAAAAGGATATATATTTCTTAGGAAATTATAAATACTTTCTTACTAAATAAAAAAGAAAAAGTATTACTAGAAACTAAGAAAGAAAAATATAATAAAAAACCATTAGAGAATAATATAACCTACTATAACCAAGAAAAAGAACCTAAGGAAGACAATAGGTTCTATAGATTAGCCTAGAAATTAATCTATATTAAAGATCTTTTAGAAATAGTAAACTTTATTCTTAATATTAGCTAGGAATAGCCTATTTATACTACTTAAGATTAATAAAAAACCTAGAAGGAAGCTTAATAAAAGCCTATCTAGATTATATCTTATATACCTATTAAATAGCTCCTAGGTCTATACTATCCCTTATAATATATTTATATAAAGGTATAGATAGTTGTAGATGGTAATAAGGAATAACTAATCCCTACTTATATTGACTTAGGAGTTAGCTAATTTATAGTAGAAGAATTAATACTCCTATATCTAATAGATATATACCTTAATACTTTTATTTAAATTATTCTAGATAAAGTAAGAAGATAGATGATCCTTAGATAGGCTATATTTACTATATATCTTCTAGGGACTATAAATAAAATATTAATCTTAATTAAAATCTAAATAAGAATATAAATATTATTTAAATTCTTTATTAAAATCTTATTAGGGCAAGAGTTTAGTATACTATATATAATAGATATTTTTAATTTAATTTATAAAGTAATAGTAAGAGTAGCTAGAGGAATTAAACTACTAACTATTGTCTATAAATAAAGCCTTTATAAGAAATCTAAGGTCTAGATTACTAATACAATTATTATTTTCCCTAAAAGTGGGAAAAGTATTCTAATAGAAGTAATAGGGTTTATAGTAGGTTAAGACTTTATCTTTACCTTAATTAAGAAAGAAGTCTTAGTAGCCTTAACTAAGAAACCAAAAATAATATATGCTATAAATAATATATAGAAGCCTATACATTTCTACCATGGCCAAAGGATTAGCTATATAGTGCCTATTGAGGATTATACTATAATAGAAGAAGCCTTTTGGGATACCCTCTATATACAATATTATAAGACTATACTATAAGCTAATAAGGAAAAGGAACTAGCTATAGAAATTGAGATACTAGGACTTTATATTAAGGAAGAAGAATGGAAGCCTAAACCTAATATCTAAATATAAGGACTAGATACTAGAGCTAAGATTAAAATAAATTATTTTAAGGAAATATTATATAAATAGATAAAGAAAGGTATATGCCTAAGTGATTATTTCTCTAGGCTTATAGACTAGCTGGAAATACTTATCTATAAATATATTTATTTCTAGGAAAATATTAATATTATTATTATAAATAAATCTGAGTATATAAAGATCTCTTTGGTAGATAATTAGGTAGATAGGAAGTTAGTATCTAGGTCTTATTTACTAAGCTAGAAAAATAGGGACTTTTTAAATAAAGTATTTAATAATTTATATAAAAAAGAATAAATAAAATAAGTAAAAGAACCTATATTATTTATTAGTCTTGTTTTTATGGTATAGTAAATACTAAGAGCTAATAATAAGAAAAAAGTAATAGTAGATCTCTAGAATATAAATAAAGCTACTATCTTAAATACATACCCTTTATTTTTATAGTAAGATATATTAGCCAACCTATAAGATAAGAAATAATTTATTATTATTAATATAAAAAGCTTTTTCTATTAATTTTTAGTCCACCAAGAACACTATAATTAGTTTATTATAATTAGCCACTATAGATTAGAAAGATTTAAGGTAATATTAATAGAATTTAAAAACTTTCTAGTATATATTTAGTAATTTATAAATAAACTCTTAAGGCTATACCATAAATATATATATACTTTTATTAATAATATTATTATTTTTTTTAAAGATCTAAATAAGTATATAAATTATATTAAAACTATTTTTAATTTATTTAAGAAATATTATATTATCTTATCTCCTAAGAAGACTTTTATCAAATACCTATCTATAAAATTACTTAGTTTCCTTATTAATAGAGTTAGACTTACTAATACTACTAGTAAAATAATTATACTAAAGAACCTAGAATTTCTAGGAATATTATAATAATTAGAAAAATAAATTAAGATTATAAGATAATTATAGTACCTAGTATTATTATTTATACCTTAGATTAAATTACTATAATATCAAAAAACCAATTTATTAGCCAAAAGAAAAAAAATATAAATACTAAAAGCAAGCCCTAAATAAATTATATATACTATAAGAACTACTTTTAAAATATCTAAAAATAAATATAAATACTTTTAGAATATCTAAGGAGCTCTAATAAGACCCACTACCCTATATTACTTTAATCTAAATTAGCTTTTATTTTTCTAAGTTAATATATTCTATAAATAAGGAATTAGATATATTTTATATTATCTAGATCTTATATATAAATAAAATAGTAAAAGCTAAATCCTATTTAATAAAATTCACTTAATTATATACTTAAATTAAATCTTAAAAAATACTAAAAAAAAGTATTAGCTAATAAAATTAGAAATAGCTAGATTAATATAGGTATACTAAAAGCTTTAGATATAATTATACTCTATCAAGGGGAAGTTAGTCTAAGTCCTAACTAATTATATTACTATCTATCTACTAGTAAATTAAAGAAATACTTTTTTATTAAATATAAAAGGAAATAAGTAACTTACTATTATATTATAATACCTAAGCTAATATCCTCTTAATATAAGATATATTTCTAAAATATCTAATATCTTAGCTAATATACTCTCTAGACTCCTTACAAAGTAAGACTATACTTTTAAAGAAAAAAAAAAATACTAGACCAAAAATAAGAAAAAAAACTATCCCAAGATTATATATATTATTTTACTAAGGTCTCTATTAAACTAAAGCTATTAAATACTATTAAAGAAAAATATAAGAATAATACAAAATAATCTAGCACTATTAAATAGCTTAGAAAATAAAACTAAAAGCCTAGATTACTATTTATATAAATTAATAAACTATTTTATCTAAAGAAATCTAATAAATAATAAAGATTTTATATATTAAAAAAAGTAGTATAATTATTGCTCAAGGATTCCTATTAGCAAAAGTTTTACTAGGGATATACTTAGATCTACTAAGAAATATATAATAACTTTATTATTAAGAACCTCTATAAGCTTATCTTAGAATATACTAATAAATATAATACCTATAAACATAATATCTTATTAAAATAAAAGCCTATAGGCAAATTAATTCTTATATAATTACTAGCTATACTTTTCTATATTATAATAATAAACTTTATTATTAATTTACTTATTATTAAAGTTATATAAGGCCTATAGAAAAAGGTAAGAAAATTATATTATAATTTATTATTTATATTTATATATAAATACAGTAAGATACCTTTATTAATACCTAGTAATATTAATTATACTATAGAAAATTAAGCTAATATATTTATTATTAAGCTATTTTATAATAATTAAAGAATACCTAAGATAATTATATCTAATAGGAACTAAAAGTTTATATTAAGCTTTTAGATTAAAATATAGTAAATATATAAAATAAAACTCTAGTACTCTATAGTATATTACCTATAAATAAATAGGTAATTAGAATATATAAACTAGACTATAAAAATAGTATTATAATACTTTATAATTAATAGCCTAATTATACTATAAATAAAAGCCATAATCTTATTTTAATTTGCTTTAAGAAACTTATATTTAGCTATTATTAAGATATTCCCTAGTAAATTACTAATAGGCCAATATATAAATAATAAATCATATTACCTTAATAAACTAAACCAATTTTATAATCTAAATATAATAAATAAATAAATTAAATTAGCTATTATATGGTCATAAATTATAATAAAAGAAAAATATAATAAAAAATACTAATTAATTAAATTTAAACTAGGTAATTAGATATGGCTAAAACTTACCAAGAACTTATATATAGTTATAGATAATAGGGTATAGAAACTCAAGAAAAAAAAAATAGGACTATATAAAATCCTAGAACAAATCGGCTACCTAGCTTATTATCTAAAAATAAAAGACCATCTAAATATCCACCTAGTAATATTGGTTGCCTACTTAATACTAGCTATAGAGCTAAAAGAAAAACCTAGCCCCATAAATGTCCTAAGAAATAATCCTAGTAAATAGTACAATAAATACTAATACTAGGAGGTAGATAAGATTATTAATTACTAAGTAATAAAGTATAAATAAAACTAGAAGACTGAATATATAATAATATAAAAAGGATATCCTAATAATTATAATCTTTAACTTAAAGAAAATACTATTAATATTAATAAAGCTATTAAAGAATATTATAAAAGGAAAGTAAAAATTAATTAATTTATAAATAAAACTATAAGAGGACTTATACTAATTTCTTAAAATAGGGAGAATATTAATAATAGTAATATTAAGAAAGCTAAGAATAGAATAAAGAGTAATAATAGTAAAAGAACTTAGAGGAAGGAGAATGCTATACAAAACTCTATAGATTAGCAAGATCTAGGATATCTAGGGAATAAATAAAAAAAAAAATAATAAAACCAAACCTAGACTGACCAAAATAGGAAAAGGTAAACCCTAAAAGTATCCTTAATAGGGCATATCTAACCAAGAAATAACCACTATATAGCAAAAATTAAGTTTAGTAAAACCAAAATAGGGAAAATTAAAGAAGATTATAATTTAAAAATAATTTTTATTTATTCTTAAAAAAAAAAAAGCAAAATCTTATAAAAGTCTTAGGTTTTTACTAAATAAAAACTATATAATATCCTTATATAAGACCCTTCTACCAAATACCTAAGAGTAAATTAAGATATCTTATAGCATCTATCTAAAGACTTCTTATATTCTATATAGACCTCCTAAGCAAAAACACCTAAGAACAAATCAAAATACCTCCTAGTATCTAAGTTAAGATACCTCCCAGTATCTAAATCAAGATATTTCCCAGTATCCAAATTAAGATACCTCCTAAGCACTTATTTAGATACTTTTCATATTACCCAAAGACTCCCTAAGTTTATTTAATTAAATTCTAAGTTAAATTTTATTAATAAATATAATTTATATAATAAATATAAAAACTAATAAGTTAGTATAATTCTGGCTAAGATCTATTATATAGTATTCTAGCCAAAGTATACCATAACCTAGAAAATAGAATATTTATAGGAATACTATCTTTAGTCTAATAGCCATAAACTCAACCTTATTAAGCCCATTTACTATACTTATATCCTAATCTACTACAATTCTAATATAAAGTATATAAAACTAAAGAAATTACTAAGAACTTTAATAGCTTTATATAGTATATATAAATAAATATATATAGCATAAAAAGTCCCTAGGATAACACTAGCTAGCAAATAAACATATATATTACTAACCACTATCTACTAAAATCCTATAAAAGTCTAAAAAAATAAACAATATTTTCTTCTTCTTATATTAAAAAATTAACTTCTCTTTTTTACTATATATAATCTACTTAACCATTTTATTATATCTAATTTAGGCCTTTTTAAAATTATTCTTTCCTTTAGTAATAGCCATAGCCAAAATATAATCTACTATAATAATTTCTTAGTATATTTATTTAAAATAAATCTATCTCTTTTATTAAATAAATACTAATAAGTACTTGAACTCTATAATAATACTATAGAAGTTAAGAAATATAAAAATACTAAATATTTTAAAAAGTTCTATCTTATAAATCCCTTTTTCTTTCATAATTATAATACTTAATTATAATATTAAAACTTTAATCTAGTCTTTAGTTATATTAACTAGAAAATATTTACTTATTATTACTTCTACCTATTAAATCTATAATACTAATTAGGTATTATAATACTATAATTATATAATATTCTTTAATTAATATATATATTATTATTTAAATAGAACTTTTTCTTAATATAGTAAACTATATTCTCCTTATTTTCCCTTTTAAATAAGACTCTATATAGCCCCTTTATAAATACTTCTATAGGTAGAACCTTATATATATCTATAATTATCTCTTTTAATAAAGATTATGGTTTTTTTTTATTTAATAATAATATATTTATTAAACCATATAACCCTAAGAAATAATTTATTTATAAGGCCTTTATACTAAAGTACCTTATTAATATATATAGACTTATTATCTTAGATAAAGATAATATAAAGCTTATCTACTTAAAAGCTATAGAGATTACTATAATCCTAGGTAATATACTTACTAAGATCTTGGCAATCTAATTATTAAATAACTATATAATCTAGCAAAAAATATAAAATATTCTTAAGGATCTAAGAAAAAAAAAAGATATCTATACTTATATACTCTTTATATATAATAATCTTAAGAACAAATAACAAACCCCTTAGGTCTCCTTTATTAGTTTAGCTCTATACCCTAATCCTATTAATTTTACCTAAGATAAGCTATATACTCCTAATATCTAATAAATCCTATAATCTATCTATATTATAGCCATAGGAAATCCTATAAAATATATAGCCTTTAATATAGACCTCTTTATAGCCAAATTATATACCTAAGCCTTACTATTAAAGACCCTATATACTATAGAACTTAACCAAGAATACACCTTTATACTATTATTTTTATATTTTATTATTTTTGCCTATAAACTTATTATTATAAAAAATAAGTATTATATTTAATTAATTTAAATTAAGATCTAATATATAATTTTTACCTTTATAGATTATATTAAGAATTTTATTTAATTTTATATACTCTATACTAAAAAAATCCATATAAATATTATACTTATTTATATAGCTAAATTCTTTAGGATCTTAGCTATATATATATTTAATACTAACTAATACTTAATTATACTAAACAAACAATATCTAGCCTTTATTAATCTAACTATAGCTATAGTCTAAGCTAATTTATTTAATAATAATACTATCTTAAATAAATATATTACTTATTTAATAAAATACCTCTAGGCCTATAATTAAAATAGCCAAGTTTTTATATATATTTACCAAAAGTATAATAATATATAACCTAGATAATATAGTCTAGCTTAGCCTTTAGCTATTTAAAACACAATTAATAAAAAACCTAGCCCTATATAACCACTATCCTAGCTAAAGAAGTCCTTACTTAATCCTATAATCCTAATTACTATTGAAATAGCTAAATTTTCTTAGGAAATATATAACTTTAATTATAAGCTAATAAGTAAATAAAAACCAATAAAATAAATACTCTTTACAAAGTATTAAATATAATTTAATAAATAAAACTTAAGATCTTATCTTAAGATACTAAATATAATCTAATAATTAAAGTATAGAATCTCTATTTCTACTAAATATAACCTAATCTATTAAAGTATATAGATCTTCTTTAAGGTATTAGAGCTATTAATAACTAAGGCTAATTATACATAATATCTAATATACTTTTACTATATAGTAAAATATATTATAATAGGTATAATTATTTAATTAATATTATATTTTAATAATTATATATTATAGACTATATTAATACTAATAATTTCCTATTAATATAATTATAATATAATATATACTTAATACTAGGAATAAACTAAGAAAAAATTAGGATAGAATAATAAATAAATAGATATAGGTATAATTAATAGTAATATTAGGTAATTATATAAATCTTTTATTTATATTTATTTATCTTTTATCTTTATTCTTTTATTCCTCTTTATTATATATTTAATTAATTACTAACTAAGTTTATAGAACTTATATAAACTTATAAGTATACTAAGAATAGTATATATTTTTTTAGTAATAGGGATTTTATTATAAACTAATAAATTTCCTAAGGATTTACCAGATAATCTACTTATAATAGATCTATAGAATAATCTAAGGATTTTCTAGGGAAATTTTTAAGGCCTATTTATAGTAGGTCTATAGGATAGCTAAAGGATAATTTAATAGATTTTTGCTAAAGCTTTTTACTAAATATCTAAGGAAAATCCCCAAATAATCTTATAAAAGGTAGATTAGTTTTATATTATTAATTTATTAATATTCTAAGGAATATTTATTTAAAGTTTATATAAGGATATTTTAAGGAAAGTTTTAGGCTTAATTAGTAGGAAATTTCCCTAGGAAGTCTAAAGGATATTTAGGAAAATATAATATTATATATTTTAGGGAAATTTTTAGATTATTTAAGGAAAAAAAGAAAAAAGAAAATTTAAGGGATATTAATTATTTTTTTATTAATAAAAAAGATTTTTTATTTATTTGATTAGAATAAGTTTATAATTTATTTATTATATTAGAATAAGCTTATTATTTATTTATTTTATTTTATTATTGCTATAGTTTATAGTAATTAATATATATTATTTATTATATAAATATAAAAAATATTTATAATATAAATTATATAAAATTATATAAATTATTTAATTATTATATATTTAATTAAAAATATTATATTATTAAATAATATAAATTATATATTAAAATTAATTAATTTTAATAAAAAATTTTATTTAAAATAATAAAAAATTAATTTTTTTATAATTATTAAATATAAAATTTAAAAAAATAAAATAAAATTTTTTAATTAAAATAAAAAATTTTTTATAATTAAATTTATTATTATATCCTATTTATATACTATCTTTATAGCCTAGTTCCTAGATCATCCAGTTGAGCCTACAGCTTGTTTTTTTTACTAGAAATAAATGAATGCCCCATAAACAGGCCCTTCGTCATTTGACACAGGGCACGCGAATGACCTCAAGCGTTGAATCCACGTCACCCAACCCAAAGCGACGTTCCCGATGTTTACTTTGCGTGAGGCTGTTGCGGTAAGACTAATTGATTATTCTGCTTACTGCTACATTAATTTTGTGTTAATACGCTCAAACATCAAATTCTTGCTCTTGTCGGGCTTATGACATGAATAGAGGCGGAGCACCATGGGGAATCTTGGCAGTAACCGTAAAGGGAAGGGTCATGTTGATCATTTTTGGCTCCCTCATGGAATCACAAAATATTTGAGGAGACGATAACCTAAACTCCGACAGCTTTTATTTTTATGAACTGCATCCAGTTCTACGATCGTTGTGGTGACAATAGTGTTAGGTGAATTCATTTTGTACCTATCCCATGAGTTTGCTAAATTATTCCATCGCAAAACTAGCATAAGGTAATGAGATGTGTATTTGCCTTCCATTTGCTTTTTCCCGTGATTTGAAGTGTGTTGTGTAGGGTAAACATACTTCGCCCTCTATTGGCCTTGAACGAAATGGGGTTACAAACCGAGAACCTACGAATTGGCAATAGCCAAATTAAGACAGTGGACCCTTTTTTCTCTTTTTCTTTTCTTCCGATATCTGCTCTAGGTCTGATACCTCCGATGTCAGATGATGTTGAACTTTTGCACACTCGGGCCACTTCGTACACGAGGAAAGGACTGTGGGCCACTTGGAAGTGTTCCACAGATGTACACTATCTAGGAAAAGATGCAAAGAGAATCTGGTTTTGGTATTTATTTGATCTTGCTATCCAAGTAAATTCTTTTTATAGCCCAGGGTCTATTTAATAAAGGCCAGGGGGATGTTAAGGTTCTGAATCATGTCAAGGATAATATTTTCCTTGCCCCATATTTCCCCACATTGATCTCCAAATAATTCGTCACGAAGAATATCAGTCGTAATGGCATTGTCTATCAGCAACTTCCATTTATCGTAAAGTAATAGAGTTTGCCTCGATTATATTGGCACGTGGCATATTTTCCGTCTCAGGGTTCTATTTGCCGTCCAAGGTTTGTTGATTATTCAACGCCTTAAAGTGGATCTTCACTTTTCTGCACAGAACTCCGCGGACAAAGAGTCCGTTCCGCGGAGAAACACTGTTGTCCATGGGCGTTGCACTTTTCTATGGGCATTGGAACCAACGATTTGCTGGAGTTAGGAAACGTCATTTATTTAGCTCCGGATTCTGCATATTCCCAGCACTTGTTCTTGTCTTGGCATCATGTTCAGGCATCATGAATCGCGGAGTTCCTTCCCTCCGTGTGTCGATCCTCCTATCATGTTCTATGCGATGTTGCCTTTGCATGCTTGCTGAAACACTGTATTAAACAAGAGCCGTGCCAATATCTCCACAGAATTTACATCGGCACACGTGCCTAGTACAGTGTTTACTGTTGAGACCCAGCTAGCGTTAGCAACATCTGAGCTGAGACGTAGGGAAAGTGATGTGCCAGACCACTACAGAGGTATCTCTCTGGGTTATTGAGCGTCATAAAATGCAATATAAACTGCAATATCTAATGATAGCAGCTTTGACTTTCAGAAGTGGGTTTGGGGCAGTATTTTGCATAGTGAATAGTTATCTAGAGCAAGACAGATAGCTATTTATGGATAAACGATATTCATGCATGCTTTCTGTCGCTTCGCACGGCTGGGGGCCGCTTCCCGTTAATATTACGGTCACTTCGGCATTCACTCGGTTTCGCGTCCCTTTTGTTGCATTGCAGATCATTATTATGCTGCACTTGGCCTTGTACCCACAATCACAAGTGTAGAATACCTTGTAGCATCCACTCCCACCGTGGGCATTGTGTATTGGATGGAGTATATATTGGTAGGGACGACCCCTTCGAATAGACATGATCAGAAAATCACCTGCGCATAAGTCAGGCTCTCTTCGAAGCTCCGCATGCCAGAAATCATCTGCACTCTTCTCATGCCGACGTAACCATCTAGGGCCAAAATGTCGACTTTGCCACTGGGCTTCATCGCTGTCGGCGCAATCTTTATTTTGGTAAGTTGGCATAGATCAATTCTCCCTCAAAAAACCATGAATGGCCTTTCAAGGAACGTTTACTCATATTTCGAATGTAGCTCGTTCTGCTGCGCCTTATCCCAGCGACGTACCATGCATTTTTTCATCCCCTGGCAAAGGTCCCAGGCCCAAGGCTGTACGCATCTACGGATCTATTTTATCTCTACTACACTGCTACTGGAAAATGGCCTCAAAGGCTGAAGAAGCTCCACGATATATACGGTCCTGTTGTGCGATTCGGTCCGTCCGATGTTTCTTTCATCACGCCTGGAGCATGGAAACAAATTTACGGACACAAGAAGGCCGGAGAGCCTTCATATGAAAAGGACCGACGGATCTATCGTGATCAATCAACCACGGCCAACATTATCACGGCGAACGATGTGGATCACAAACGGATGCGCCGACTTTTATCGCATGCCTTTTCTGAGAAGGCGCTGCGCGAACAAGAAGACATCATCCGCCATTACGTTGATCTGCTGATTTCGAAGCTGTCCCAGATTTCCAAAAAGAAGGAAATCATTGACATTGTTCGCTGGTACAACTTTACGACATTTGATTTGATTGGTGATCTGGCTTTCGGTCAACCATTCGGCTGTCTGGAGAGCGGAGGATACCATCCATGGATTGCCATGATTTTTGACACGATCCAACATGCGACATTTACTCAAATCTCCAAGCGCGTCCCCGGCCTCAAACCGTTACTGATGTTTATGGTCCCAAAGTCGATCCTGCATGGTATGCGCGAGCATCGGAAACTCAGCGAAGTAACTGCTATGCGGCGAATTCAAGACGAAAATACTTCTAGGAAGGACTTTATGACGGCCATCCTCCGGAACAATGACGAGAAGGGCATGAGCGTTGCTGAAATCATCGAGAATGCTAACCTGTTGATCGTGGCGGGAAGCGAAACGACAGCCACCCAGCTCAGCGGGACGACATTCAACCTTTTGACTAACCGAGACGTCTATGACAAGTTGGTGAAGGAAATACGATCCTCGTTCAGCTCTGAAGACGAGATTACACTCACGAGTGTGAACGACCTGCGTTATATGCTGGCAGTCTTTGACGAAGGCTTTCGCATGTGTATGTGGCCTTAGTCGTCATCTATAGAAGCTAAAGCTAAAAAGAGTACAGATCCTCCGGTGCCGGTTGGGCTGCCAAGGTTCGTCCCAAAAGGTGGCGAAATGATCGAGAACTATTGGATACCGGAAAATGTAGGTCTCCAGCCCCATAACCCAAGAACAAATCAGTTGATACTTTTTTCTTCTTCTTCTTCCAGACGTCTGTTTCCGTCGCTCAGTGGTCAGCATACCAGTGCGCGCAAAACTGGCGGGAGCCCCAGAGCTTCGTTCCGGAGCGATGGCTCGGCGATGCCCGTTACGCCGATGATGCGAGGGAAGTGCTAAATCCCTTTTCTAACGGGCCTCGAAACTGCATTGGCAAAAAGTAAGTTGGCCCCATACACCCGTCTGGTGCGTCTATCGCTTGATCAAATTTCTAAATCATCATCTTCCATGCAGCCTTGCCTACTCCGAGATGCGAGTGATTCTTGCGCGAGTTTTATGGAACTTTGACCTGGAAACCATGCCCGAGAGCCGTAACTGGAACGAGCAGAAGGCATACGTGCTTTGGAACAAGGGCGAACTCAGGGTCAAATTGCACGCGGTCCAAAGGGATTCCAAGGAGTAACCCTACAAGAGAAGACTGGTGAGAACGCCATGTGCCAGTGAGGTTGTCCAGCCTCACTCCGGTCTATGGCTGTCATAGCTGACGCTTTGCTAGTCAACAATTCATACACGTGGTGGAGACGGCCCTATCCTTTTCGGAAACTTTAACGATATTGTATAGACCTTTGTGTGGTATTTAGGGATACGAAATAGAAGATCATCTGTGGTATTCAACAGCGGCTAGTGGTAACCCATGGCGATTTGACTAATAGTGGATTGGGCACGTTGCAATTACCGCACTCGGGCGTATCTCCAATCTTCGCTGCAGATCACTGTATGTCGTCAGTCATAGTTACAATCCAATGGTTTCTTTCACCTTCTTCCTCGACATTCGGTCAACGGCTTGGCGCCTACTAAAAACCAAGCTAATCTTGGCGCGCAACGATCGGCCGTTTTCGTCAGCCAGCTCGGTCTCGCATTAACGGTTCGGGCCGCACTAAACCACCCAAGGTTTGGTATGCGGGGGGGCAGAACATCTGTGTAACATCGGCTGGCCCCTTTTTTCACTGTGATCGTTTTGAACAGCGCGTTTCATACGCGGCTCTGAGTGCTTGTTCGGGGAGTTGGTGCTTGGATCAAACTCAATAAGTGACCCCACTCCATAGAGGCGGCCGAGCCCTGGCGGGGAGACGGCAAAGTTTGGTGCATGCCCGGGGATTCTCGGCCAGTTCCGCGGAAGCAATGTTAACCAGGCGCGATTCTCATCATTCACTTCGACTCGTCGGCGAAGTACGTGAACTGTGCGCTAGCAAAAGCTTAACAAGTGTCAAGGGGGGTTTCTCGTCGACCTATCGGTCAAAAACCCACCACAAAAGGTGAAGGCAAAACGGTCGGCGATGTAAGCAAGAGGTCATAGCAAAGGTAGACAAATGGGCATTGCGATTCCAATTTTTGATGCATCAATTCAAGCAAAAACTTGAATGATTCAATCATTCCTCGTCGAACAATCTTGCTTGCCAAGTCGTGTTTGTGTCGGCGGGTGGGAACTATCGAAGTTGGCTCGCTCGCCGAAGTGGGTCCCCGACAGGTCACCGACAGGTCCCCGAATGATACGTGAATGGTCCCCGAGCCACCAAATATTTAAATCGGCCAGTCCGCTCCTTTACCTTGCGCCGAGTCTATTTCTCCTGAAAGATGGATCTCCTTTTGCTTATTAATGACCTAGGATATCGCTTGAAGCCTAAAGCATGGAAGCGGAAGCATCGTGTGTGTTGATGTTTCTCCTTCACTGTAGTAGTGTAATAGTGTGGATCGAGCCGAGCGCTTTGGTCTACGATCAATCCATCCATATCTTGGATCTTGATCTACTCTCCAACCCTCTACCACCTGGTTGGCCACATTACATGTTTCGACACTGGAAATGGCGTACACCATAGCGTTTTCACAATGTAACTGGAATAGTAAATCGAAAAGATCCCATCGCAATATCGCTAAAACGGGAAAGCCGACCAATCGTGCGGATATTGATCGATCGGTTTCCTCACATTCAAGCCTAGGCCCTACCAAGAACTAACTTGCCAGCGGTATTCCCAGGATATGCAAGACAATTTCGGTGCTATTTCATGCCAGGATACCCTCGCTGCAGCCGGGCGGTTTCCCCGGGTGGTCGTAAATTTTCACTTGGCTCGTATGGAGTGGGTTGACAATATGTTTTGAGGGGCTCGGTTTTCGGACGCCGCAGGCTCATGTGTCCATCTGCCGGGAGCTAGGGTGCAGACTAATAATCTGGGTTTCGGAAGGCCGATTGATTGCGTCGATCACTTGGAAGAGGGTGTCGAGCTAGCTATGAACGCCTCAAGTGGTGGGTGCTTTGCATCTGTCTACCAAATTGAAGTCTTTGGTTGAAAGATTTTTCATCTACTCTGATGCAATGAAGTGCGATACAAGCCATTTAGGTCGAAATAAATACGGTAACAGGCCAGTATTTATGATAAAAAGGACATGAATTCGCACCATCGCACCGCTATTGCTTAGCAAGTGCGTTCTCACGATCAACACGCCAAGGGCCCGATAAAAGCTCAAATCATCCCGTGTGGTTACGAACTGCTTTGCGGGTATATGGCTAGTTCGAGATGGCATAGTATCGAAGCAGGGGCATGCCTCCCCTGGGAGACTGTTTCCCCTCCAGCTTGTTTCATCGACTCGTTGGCCTCGACACGGAGTGGGACCTTGCGCTTTCATACCCCGGCACCGAACTATCCTGCAGGAATAAGTACTCCCCGTTCCCACTCTCAGCTGCAGCCGCTAACGTGATTGTCAAGTCAATCCGCGTTCATAGGGGGTCAGAACGTACACCTCCCGCAGAGGTGGCTGCACCGGCTTCCAACGAAATGGATCTTGACTCGCCAGCCCTTTCGCCGCCAGCGGGTACCACGGCCAATTTCGACAATCCCAGCAATCGAAACGACCTCGCTGCGGGCGTTATAATTGCATGCACAACGTTTTCAACCATTTGTGTTCTTTTACGGCTTTACAGCAGATTTGTTTTGTTGCGAAAATTTGAGGCTGAGGAAGGTGGGTGATGGATGTATTCATTTTTGCTGTTCCCGCCCCTTGTTCCTTTTACTGCAGGTCGACGTACTTCCAAGACTGCCGCTAATTCATGGTACCTACAGCCCTCACCATCGTCGCCTATGTATGTTGCCTTCTTCGAATATGATGAATGCGATGTCCTAATACTTGACTCAATAAAGGGCGGCTTCTGGGGATGCGTCTACGCAATGATCGGATTCAGAGGCACTCCAGGATACTTTGTGCACCAGTGGGATATGTATTATCGAGATTTAATGAAAGCCCAACACGTAGGCCTGCCGTGACAAACCCTGCTGCGTATGCTGACTACGAATAGTGGATGATCATTTTTGGCATGTGCTTTGCCGTGGTTCTACCTTCGCTGAAAGCTGCCATTCTCGTGGAATGGTGCCGCATCTTTATTGTCAACAACATGGTAAAGAGCCCTTTTTGGTGGATCAGCATCGTGGTCATCATCACGCAGGTATCCGCAAGTGTTGTCATCATGGTGGCATTGAATACACAATGTGCCGTATCTGGGACGAACACAACCTGGCTGTGCTGGAATGTATACGCCATCCAAGTATCCGTGGCAGCTGTTAATTTTGCCGGTGATCTTGCTATATTTCTTCTGCCGCAGCAAAAGATTTGGCGGCTGAACATGACAGCAAAAAAACAAATCGGAGTCTCGGTTGTCTTTAGTTTAGGTCTGGTGTAGGTTTCTTTCTTACTCACTTTCCTTCCTTGCCTGCCCATCTCTCAATTTTTTTGTTTTTGGCTAACGGGTTGAGTTCTCGGCCGTAGCGCCTGTGTTTCCGCTGCTGCCAGGTTGGCCGTTACCATTACGAGCAAAGAAACCGACGACAGCACGTACACCCTTGCATCACTCCTGTTCTGGGCTTTATCCGAGATGTCCTGTGGCTTTTTTATCCTGTGCATCCCTTCTGTCCCGAAAATTCTACAGGAATGCGGCATAATTCGAAAAATCAAGAGACGCCTTGGCATGCCGACCACTACGATCAAGTCTTACCCAACTATCGGCGAGGGCTACGAAGGCACCGGTGCATCGAAAAATGGGAAATCATCGACGACGAACAGCAGACCCTACAATAGGCTACCCGAGGACGCGTACAGGATGGAAAGCATCATGGGTGATGACTCTCAGGAACGCTTGCAGAATATTCCCCAACCACCACCACAGTCGTACGCGCTGACTACGTTTGGCACGAGTGTTTCCGTTGCGGGCAAAGGTCGAGTGAGCAGCCAGTACGGACACAACAGTGAAGCATACACTGGATACTCTGGGGATTTTGGAGGCGTGCAGGGCGTCGAAACGCACGCGATGGATCATGTGATGAAAAGGTAAACACGCCAACGATTTTGGGATTTCTCTTTTTTTTCGACCCAAGTTCAAAAATTCTGAATCTTGTCTTCATTCTTTACAACTCAAAACAAGTAACGCCATTATCATAAACATGCGCGGCGCAGGCAACGACATGAAATACCGAAGAAACCAAAGAAAACGAGCTGAAGCTATATGAATGATATATATATAACGACAACTGAGGTCCGCAAAGGCAACTTTGCCTCCATCAAGTCAAGTTGGTTTGCGCGAGCATTCCTTTATCGGGCCACCAATACGGAGGAGGCGCATGGTGCAAAACGTGCGCAAAACGCCCGGATCTCAGACCACTTCAATAACAAGCAAATTGTACCAATCAGCGACAAAAGTTTGGTATATCGAATGACCCGTGCGATAGGCGTTTCAAAAGTTATAGGATAAGGATACCACAAGACCGCGGGGGCGGGGCTTCGCAAAGGATTGTATTGAAGCCCGAAGCCAGCCAAGAGGCCACCGAATTGGTCAGGATCACGCACTGTACGGAACTGGTATTCAGGTGCAAAGAAACTCAAATTATTATTTAATATTTCGTCGTCGATTTCTGATGACAACTTTATGGTAGCCCTTTTTTCCATTCCATCCCAGCTGGTCAACGTGAGCAGCTCAATGCCATCTATTCGCGCTTTGAGAAAACAAGCGGGCATTCATCCTACAATACCAATTAGTAACTACCTCGTAATTCATGAGAAAACTTCAACATACCATGGGGAACAATGTAGCAAACACTCGAATCTCTTCTGAGCGGCTCGTAGCGTGGTGCACCCAGTCTAGCTCCAACGCCGCCTTGCCAATCATGGCCGCCATCGTAAGCGGCACATATTTTCGCGCAAGACAATCGTGCGCACCGGTGCCAAACACCAGCCAGTTCTTCGTCTTGGACTCAGCATCTCCAGTGATCCATCGATCTGGGTTGAACCTGTCTGGGTCGGGGTAGACCTCTGGGTCGTGAAGAGCCGGGTAGCACGAGGGGATAATCATGGCGCCCTTTGGCACGGTGTAGTTGGGTGTGACGGGGAACTCTTTCAGGGCGAGGTACGGGACGAAAATGACGGGCGGGCGGTGGCGAAGAAGCTCCTTGATGACGGCGTTGGTGTAGGTGAGCGATTCAAACATTTCAAACTCAAAGGGGCGGTTGCGGTCGCCGTTTCTCACAGCCAGGTTCTCCTCGCGAAGGCGCTCCATGACGTCGGGTCTCTGGGCAAGAATTTGGAAGAGCCATGTCGTAGCGCTGCTGGAGGCATCCTGTGACGCAAAGAGGAAGGTGAACATTGTCTGTCCGATTTCCTCGTCGGTGAATTCACGAATCACGTTGGTGGGCTTCTCGACTCCCACCTCGCCAGCAGCAATTCTGTCGCGGTACTTCTTCGACTCCATCATGTGCAGAACCCATTGGTCGACGATGCAGGTTGGCTCCGCACCTGTGGCCATGTTTTTCTTGCATGCACCCGCGCATCGTGCAAATTCGGCCAGGACGGCATCGGCGATGCGCTTGCCCTTCCAGCACTTGGAGTAGGGCACGTGAATGGAGAAAGGAACGTTGACGAGTTCGAGGGCCGCTGTGACGAGGTAAAAGTCGTCGGCAATCTTCTTGACGGCATCCTGGGAAATGTAGTCTCCAAAAAAGGTTCGGCACGAGAGGGCGCAGTTGATCTCTCGGAAGAAGCCCATGTACTTGGATGGCTTGTTTCCGTTGGCCTTGCTGGCGGCAACGAATCTGTCGAAATAATCGGCATAGACTTTTTCCTGCACCGGCAGATAGGTGGCAAGGGCTTTGTTAGTGAACAGGCCGTTCAATCCTCTTCGGAACTCGGCATGTGCTTTTCCGTTGAGAAAAACCCATGCAGTTGGTCGCATGATTTCAATTGCGATGGGAACAAGACATGGTCTCGTATATGTCGGAGACTTGAATACCTTGTGTGCAATATCACGATCTGAGGCCAACACAACAAATCTTTTTGGTGGTTAGCATGAACGCCAGCGCTTTGGCTTGGAGTTCTGGGACACCTACTTGTGAAAGACTGATACGCAGCTCAGAGGACCACTGGCCCATTGCTTGAGGTAAGCATCAAACTTGGGGTAGAGGGCCTGCAGGAATGGTCCTGTCAGGGGAATCTTGAACATGGGCCCCGCTATTGAGCCCTTTCGTTTGATGTACATGACTAAAAGATGTCAGTGTCCCGTCAGTCATTTCCAGCTTCTGCAGGACATACATTGATCATAGGTAATTAGTAGAAGCAATGCGGTGATGGCCCATTGGAGGCGATTCAAATCAGGAACATAAGTCGACAAGAGGCCATCGAGCTTGATACTGGATCCATTGGGGATGAAGGAGGACTGATTGCCTGCAACAGGCGCAATTGCGCCGTCAACAACCGTCGCCATGATGGTGCACAGATCCTCGACTTGGAAGATGAGAGGAGGAGAAATCGGCGCTTGGTGACTGGTCCATCAAACAAAGCCTGGCAGCAGGACCTTCTTATAACAGTCGGGTGATTTGCAGGCGTATTCGGTTAGCTATAGGGGCTGGCGGGTGCTGTGTTGGGGTCGAGTAGGGACTGGGGATAATTGCCTGAGGAAAACATGACGATCGCCGGGCACTCCCGAGGGCACACGAGTCCCCCAATTGCCCCATTCTCAGATTGCACGAGTCTCCCGCCATGATGGTTTTCTCGATCAAAAGCAGATATCATCAGCCGATTTGGACTAGACTCCGATGAATGACCAGGGGGCGCTAACTTGTCGCGCCATGTGCCCACGCTAAAGCCCCATATTTCCCAGTGTCTTGGGCGCGCGGAGTCTAGACCTAATGAGGACTAGACTCCGAATCACGATGCGATCCGAATAAGAGATGCTCGCCAACGCGACCACCCGAGTTTCACGGACATTTCGGCAGCGACCCGTGCACTCTTGAGATTGATTCACGTTGGCCCGAGCTTCAGAACTTCCTGCCATTGTCGCTGGAAGAGCCCAGTCTGCGGCGATCTCACCCACAGGATGCCCTCCAAGAGGGACATGATTTGTTCCCATGTTCGCAAGCCAAGAGCCGCTGCGGCTACGTAAGATTGGTCCTTGAACCACTGAGCATCCGTCGGGATGAAAGCAGCCGCCATGCCGACAGTGAGACACCAGATCCTCAGCGAGTCATGGGCGCGATCCAGAGTAGCCAGTGTCGTGAGGTGGTGCTTGAGTTGACCCACGAATGCAACAGTCAGGTGCATGTGAGAATAATATGTTGTTCCATGAATCGTCAACATGTAGAGCACAATGGCATATCGCAGGCATTCCGAAAGCTCAGGTTGGCCCGACGTTGTGGTGAGAGGCGACAACAGCAGCAGCTTGTGGATGACGAAACATGTGAGGTCATGAAATTCTGTGTTGGTAAGATTCGAAGACGGCGGTTGATGAAATATGCTGCGGAGACGGCCCAGGGTACTCTTGATGGTAGGGTCGATATCAAATTCGTCGCCGGTGTCCTGGGAACTCAAGCCGGTGGAAGCGAGCTGCCATTGCAGGATGGGGCTTAACCCTCTGCCAAAGCCAAGGTCATCCTGAATTTGGAATTGAGGAACTCCAGTGACTAGCATAGAGACCCTGTATTCAAATCATTAGCGTCATATTTGACTCTTTGGAACAATCATCTCACCAAGAAACCATTCTCGCCGTCAGCGGACTTGTTCGCTTGAGTTCGTCAATGCCTCCCCTCACGCTGACCATTCGTTTTACTCCCGCAATATGCATTCTGCTTGCTTCGGTATTTCCCTTGCCGTGCTATTAAAGTGCATGTTAGCTTCTACAATACCAAATAAGGGTCAGCAACCACTCACTTCAATGGCAGCCAAGGTGACGACAGAATTTAGAGTCTCGTCTCGAAAGGCCGTGGTCGAGTCTACGACCTTTTGTCGGACCAGGGACACTGAATCAGCCATGAGAAGTTCAGATATAGGAAACCCCTTCTGAGCACGCAATTCTTCGTCCAGGGACGCCGTTTGCAGCGAAACGTGGAATAGTGTAGGGTCGGCCAGAGTCAGCGGCCACCACGAGACGATGAAGGGATTGGAGTCTGCATTGAGGTCCAGAGGGTAGTACTGGAACGCAATGGAGGATAAAACTACGAATATTAGCCGTGACTATCCAATGGACATGTACATGGACGAAGGGGCACTTACAGTGGTGTATCAAGCGTTGAGCATGTGCGCGCGGCAGCCTGGTGGGCGGATAGGAATCGAAGGGATCGAAAGACGCGTCCGCCAACGTCAACAGGCTTGCCGAAGAATCCCGTGATCCCGTCGCGGATTTTGCCTCATCTGTAGGTGCTGAGACGGCGCTGGTGTGGCTGATAGCGGGCGGTTTACAGTCCGGGGTCGAGGTCAAGGGCTCGTTTGCATATTTACAGCTGATTTTTCTCTTGATGCAGCGGGAGCAGCGCGGGGTCCGGAGATCGCACCCGTGCTTGGCCTTTGCGCAGGCGTTGCAGGACCTACGGAGCGTCGCGCGCATAGTTATTTTCTTTTTTGGTGGTGAGGACGGGCTTTGGGGGGCGCGGATATACAAGGCGTCCAAGAGAAAAAGAGAGGTTGCTGACACGGCGCCTATAATAAGACTTATGGTTCGATGCCACAGAGTGGAGGGGCCCTGCTTAATAACCGCTCCGGTCCACCCCGATCCACACCGAGGGCGGCAGGCTTCGCAATACGAGACAGTGTTTCTCGTCGAAAGAGGCCTGATAAGTGTCAATGAGGCTTTTAATACTGCTCACGTGCATAATTTCCATCCATGGTTTTCAAGAATTGACCCCATTGAACCCGCATTTGCACGTCAATTAACTCTGTTTTTTGGCATGAACCATCACTGCACTCCATCTCGCGTCCCAGTTTTAGCACCATCCCGGCCAATAAGTTGCCAATCCCTCTCTAGCGCGCTCGGGACGTGCCCAATGTGCCCAATCAGGTGCCTCCCGTCTATCTCCGGACGCAGCACGCCACTGATCACGGCCCAGGAATGGGAAGCCTGGGGTTTTTCGTCCATCCCTGCGTCCGTCGCGTCGCATTCGAGTTAGGGCTGTATCTCCGCTTACATCATGGGAAGAGTCTTCGAGACGTGTTTTTGCGAAAATAAAGAATGAAACGACTCAATTCTAAAATCAACGTTTGAGCATTTAAATATAATGCCATTCCCGGCCGAATTGCACTTGTGCGCAAGTTGGTCGGGACCAGGTTCATCATTTCCGGTGGTTCCGCAGGTAGTTTACACTGACTGGCGCCACTATTTTGGCGTCGCGAAATGACATCAGTGCCCAAGCAGCTACCCTACATGACAGCAAAAGGACCTGCAAGCGAACTGCAGAATGCCAACAAGATGTGGGGGGAAAGACCAATGGAACACATGAATTAAATCCATAAATTTATTTGGGGAAAAAGCCTGCATCCCTATCGTATCATTTTCGAGCCAATTGGCTTTCAACGTTTCCTCAGCAGAACTCAAGGGGATGATGCATAAGTGAAGCTCTCATTGACACAATTACCATACACGCACTTCTAGAACTACACGGTGAAAATAAAACCAAATACAAAAAGTTCAGCTTGAAAATCCCACATCTGACCTGTACTTGTATTGACTGACACGTTTGTGAAGAAACTACCTAAACACAGCCTCATCGCAGCCCCTCCGTAAATGTTCCCAATGTTGCTGCTAGAACGCAAATGTATGCGGGGACATTGACTAAAAGTGTTCGTTTATGATGGTGAGGAAACCATGATTCCATTTCCTTCTCCGCCACTAGCCCGGCATTTTTGGGATCCTCAATCCGGTGCAGCTTGGCCATCATCAGAGGGCCCCAGTAAAAGTGAGCTGCGCTTAGAGCCGCTGCTCCAAAATAAAGAGTGCGAATCTCGCGGCTTTGATTACTGAAACAGTTGGCAATGGAAAGGAGCATCGTAGGAGGATAGGTGAAGAGAATGCCGCGGAGTGCACGCTTCAGGACCACGCGCATGTAGCTCGGGAGGTACTTGCCGCTCGGGTGAGCTTCGTCCTTGCTCAAATCCGGATGCAGAAAGGCTCCAAAGAAGACATCCTGAGCCCAGCAGTACATTAAAGATGCAGATGAGAGAATGAGAGGAGACACGCGTAAGAGTGCGGTGCCCAGCTGTGGAAGGTTCGCAGTACTGAAGATGGACGAGGTGGACATTTTGTAGGCAGATAGGCTGTTCTTGGGAGATGGAACTATAAATATTTAGGGATAAGCTTTTGCAACTAAACATGGGATGTAGCTGTTGGTTTATATCAGTTAATATTTCAGAGGAGCGACGACTTAGGCTTGTGCTACATGCTGTCATGTTTTTAGAGGGAAACATGGGACATACACAGCCCCTACAAGCGTGTCAGATTGCCAGTGAAATATATTAGATAGGCCATAAAACTTGATCGCCGGTGTTGTTCTTGATACTATAGATGCAGAGGCGAAGTTATCCCATTGGGGTTCGCAGCAATTCGCTTTCAGCAAGCCATGCGAGCCTTAGCGTCATTGTCAGATCGGCTGCAACCTCGTTGCTGGTTTTGGCCCGTCAAAATCCGTACCAGCTTTTTGTTTACCAATCAGACTTTGTTTCGGCCACACAAGCACTCAATGTCAACAGGTGCACAAACCGGGTCGCGACAAGCTCCAATCGAAGCACTGGCTTGCTTAAACGGGCGTAATGATGACGCAGCTACCAGGGAACTGAAACCACCCAAAACTGCGATACTTGAACATCATATTTGTTTAGTGGTTTAACACGAAGCATACTGGGATAGAATGTTGATGGGTGGCCACAAAACAAAAAGATGAATTCGTTCTAACTAGTTGATGCCGCTACTGCTGACGGTGTATTTCAATTCGAGGATTTGGACCTTACTTTGACTTGAAAAATGAGTCTGAGTAAGATGATCGACGGTGCTTTGCATTGTCAAGACAAAGTGGTGCGCTGACGCCGTCGCTAGTGCTGAGAGGCCAATGATGTCACCCATCTCATTAGACATCGTAAGGTCGGTGTTTACAACTGCCGATGGCCCATTTTGCGGCCCCCCCGATGAATGCCTTGGGAAGGCTGATTTAATTATTCAATTTAAACATTACTTAGAAGGACTCGGAAATCTATATCTTGGTCAAAACTCACCAAGACTGATTGGAACATGTATCGGAGGATGGTGAATCAGATTGTCGAGTTGATGGGCCAAGTTATTTGAACCAATGTGGATAAGTCGAAAACATCGCGAGGCCATAGAATTCTTGAGAAACGGGCGGCAAGGGCGAACTGAGAAGATGCTCATACCCATCTTTGCACTTCTCCTCCTATCGCCAACATATTGAGGCCCGATTAGGCGACCGAGCTAGCCTCGTCCAATTCTGGGGGGCGTTAAAATTGGCTGCTCCATTCCAGCGGTGTCAACGTGGCATCCGACCCGTCCAAGGTCGCATCAAAATGCCAGGGTTACGAACCGTTGGCCCCGCTTCTTTCGCCATGATTGAGCGTGCGAGGTTTTCTGCCCGTCACCGCAACCTCGTACTTCTTGACGTGGTATCTGAAACCTAATCGACTAAAAATTCCGTATTCAGCCGTCAACATGTCTAGTGAGAAGCTTCTTTGCGCGGTTGACAGCGAGCACAAGCGACTGACTCGGCTCGGTAGCATCTCCACCAAACGCCGCGTCCCCACCAGCTGAGGCGCCCGCCGCCCCTAACCCGCCAGCCCAATCCCAATCGCCTCCTGCTCAGGCTGAAAATGAGGGCGGAAACACTGTCAACTTGCACACGGCCGAGCATTGGGCTCAGCTGGGAGAGGCGAGTCGCACATCTGCACGCGCGCGCGCTTTAATTATTAACTCATCTTAGGAGGCTGTGCCCGAGGACGACAATGATTCCACACTAGGAGATGACGCCGCTAGCTCAACCGCTTCCATCACATCCAGCATCCTTCGCTACAGGACCATCAACGGCCGAACCTACCACTCGGAAAGAGGCGACACGCAGTACTGGTAAGGCATACGCAAAAACCTTAAGAATTCACTTTAGCATGCTAAATTTATGTTTAATAGGACACCCAATGATGAACACCACAATGAATCTATGGATATCAAGTGAGCCTGAGTTTCCGATGTGCACAAGGTAGAAACTTACTGAATGGCTTAGCCACCACCTCTTGTCGCTCTGCCTTAAAGGCAAGCTCTTTCTCGCTCCGTTGGAGGAGGAAAAAGTTGGGGTACGTTTGTTGTTGACACGCATCCTTTCCACTGCTGACAACTGGAATAGAGAGTCCTGGATATTGGAACCGGTACAGGTTTGTGGCACTCATTTCCACCTGCCCAACCCACGCGCTAACAGATCTATTCACACAGGAATTTGGGCCATGTATGAGCTCCCGTCGCCATTTTCAATCCACCACTGACCAGACGTATCTAGTGATTTTGCCGACGAGTTTCCCAATGCCGAAGTGGTGGGGACAGATCTGTCTCCCATCCAGCCTGAATGGGTCCCACCCAACGTGACCTTGTAAGCGTTCTTGTCTATCCGTTCACTGCATGCAAGGCTGATGGACAAAGTGAAATCGATGACTGCATGCAGGAATGGACATTCAAGCCTGACTCGATTGACTACGTCCACATGCGCTACCTCTACGGCAGCATCTGCGACTGGTATGATTTGATGAAACAGGCGTACCGAGTTTGCAAGCCTGGTGGCTGGGTAGAGAGTTACGAAGCGTCTCCCATGATGGAGAGTGACGACGGGACCGTGACCGAAACCTGCGCCATTAACGAATGGGGCAAGTTCTTCATTGAGGGTGGCAAGAAGCTGAACCGCACCTTTACCATTCTGGACGACGAGCTACAGCGCAAGGCCATGGAGGAGGCTGGTTTTGTCGATATTCAGATTTGGGACTTCAAGGCAAGACTTTTTCAATTTCTGCGCGCGAGAGTCAAACAAGTAACTAATCTATATAAAATAGGCACCCATCGGCGGCTGGGCCAAGGACGAGAGGCTCAAGGAGATTGGGCAGTTTTCTCAAGCCGCTCTTGAGCAGGATTACGAAGGCTATGTTCTGTTCATGGCCAACATGATTCTTGGTTGGTCAAAGGAGGAAGTATCGGTTTACTGTGCCCAGCTTCGGCGAGAGATTCGTTCTGGCAAGTTCCATACTTACTACCGACAGCGAGTCGTGTACGCCCGAAAGCCCGAGTAGAAACTGGTCCAGCGTATTTGAGGACTGGTCAATCAATCAGAGCAAATGAAAATGATGTATCATCCAAATTCGTAATATTCATTCTACATTCCAAACCTCCTATGCTAGTGTGGCATCCACCATCGGGATAAGAGACTGCTTGACGTAGTCGGCATTCCTCCAGGTAGACCAGTCGTGGCTCAGCACACCCCACGTCTCGTCAAAGTCCTGCGTTCCCTGCCTGACGTAGTAGCTTCCGACCTGCACCCAAATCATCCACCCGGCGCTTCCCTGGGGCAGGAACTGGGCCAGGCACGACGTGTAGGTCTTCTGCCAGGTGCTGTCGGTCATGAGGAAGCCCCACTCGGTCATCAGGACGGGGAAGACGTTCTTGGTGCTGGAGTCGGTCGCGTTCATGGCCTGGAAGCCCTTTTGGTAAATGTCCGACACCAAGCCGGAGCAGCTCGTGGCCGAGTTGGCGTAGTTGTGCAGCTCCAGCACGAGCTTGTCGCCGTACCCGACAAAGTCGTCGCGGCTGAAAACGCCGGTTCCGGGGGTGAGGGCCGTTCCCTGCACCACGGGGGCGAGAGTGGTGTCGTAGTTGAGGCCGGAGAGGAAGATGAGAGTGTCCGAGTTGGCCTTGTTGATGGCGTTGGCGGCTTGCTTGACGTACGTGTACCACGTCTGCCAGTTGTACGGCTCGGTGGCGGCACCGCTGGTGGGCTCTCGCAATTCGTTGCGCAGAGACATGGACACCATGTTGGACCAGGATTTTCCCTAGCAAAGTTAGTACCGAGAGCGATGCAGAATGATGGATCTTCTTACATGAGTGGCCATGTACGCAAGGCCTCGCACCCAATTGTCGACGTCAAAGTAGGTGTCGCCGAACCAAGCATTTCCGTCGGCTCCACCACAGCACCATTCACCCCGAGAAATGTGGTTGTCAAGGTGGACATAGATCTGCTGGCTGGCCAATTCGGCTGCAATGGCATCGTAGACCTGCTTTTGTTAATTTTCCTGAACGCACATTTGCAAAATAAACGCCTAGGTGCCCGACTTACCTGCAGTCTCGTAGTTGATGCCGTGAACGAAGGGTTATTCGCCAGCACCTGGTTCAAAATCTTGGTTCCATTGGTTGTGCCAAGCGCCGCCGTAAATGCGTCCTTCAGAGTAACGTCGACTCCGTTGTTGGCATAGATTTGGTCAACCATCTCAATGGCGTACGTGAGACGGATGACGTTCATGCCAAGGCTCTTGATGTCGGAGACAATTTTGCTGATGGACTGGAACTGAAGACCCTCGGGAACCATGGCCTCTCCGTGGCCGGGCCAGTTGGTGCCGGCATACTTGATGTTGTTTCCTGAATTGTCCACAATCTGGTGGCCTTTGCTGAAGAACGGGCCGTTGGGCCAGGATTGCCTGGGGGTTGGCGAAGCCGTGCCCAGCGACAAGGCGCCCAGCGCAACCGCGAGGTAGGAAAGAATCTTGGTCATCTTCTCACGAGTATTCGATGCCTGTTAGCCTTGAGGGGAACACCTTTTTCGCGCAATTTCCTACACAAGGGCTGCATTCGGGCGTCGTCTTTATACGTCAATCATGCCCGGGTTGGCACGTGAAGGCCGACGTAATTAATGCAGGTCCAATACGAGGGTGGTGTCGGATCGAATACACCCGAAAGGAGGGGAAGCAGCATTGTTGGTGTGAACCCACAGATGCGGAATGACACTCTCCGCCAGGTACCACGCTCGAGCAAACCGAGGTTGATGCCATGGCTGCGAGGAGCCGGGGTGTTTATTGGTGCGCCTTTTTGGAGAATGTCGATCCCGTCGTCTTCACCCAGTCCCCCGCATTTTGGCGCCCCCGCAGAAAGGCGGGAGACCGTACGACGCATGATCTAGAAAACTCTCTTTTTTGCCATCAATCGTTTGTCTCGGCCCGTATCGGGCCGCAGGTCATGCGCCATGAGAATTGATGCGTTACCGTCCCAGTGAGAGTGGAGTTGCGAGAGGGCTTGTCTCACGCCAAGCCCAAAACTCAAATGCCATGGGTCTTGGCCTGTGGGCAAGGCCGTCAAGTATGGGGGTTACCATCTTGTCTATCACCTGATATATAGACCAGGATGTCTGGTGTAAGGCGCTTACAAAGCGCGATGCACTCGATACCAGCGCCAACCACGCCTCATCATGGAGAGGGGTGGGATGTGGCTGGGCTCCTGGGCTGAAATTTGACGATACGACGGCGAGTGAAAGGTATGACGTGCCCACATTAAGTCAGACACTAGAGCCAAGTAGCTAGGCCATAGATATTCTGCCTGTTGTCCGCTTGGCGAGATGGACTTCCATCCATTATTAGCACATCCGAAATGACGCGCGATGTTCTGGTTTGACGAGTAGCTGGACGGGTGGCTTGTAGCATGGCTGAGGTTGAGGCTTGGCGCTTAGCTGGGTGATTTTGAGACGTGATAGTTTGCTGCTGGTATCCAGGGATACTGCCTGAGGCAGAAGTGCGTGGCTGTCCCGACATCTTGGTGCGCGATGGGATGTGATGGGATGCGATGGTATCATGAGTCGACGCGCCAGGTCTGCAGTTGGAAGATGCCATTACCACAATTGCGGGTAGGATATCGTGTTCTGTAGTGTAGCTGTTCAAACATTTACTTGAGCTATGATGAAAGGTTTTCTATCACTGACGAACTGTTTGCCCCGGCCAGACTCACATCCAAACCCCGCAATATTCCAGCTCAACCCACCAGCGAATAACCGTAGATTCCATTCGTTCCATACACCTCACTTGGCACCCACATTGGGAACTGATGAGGTCGGTTAGCTCCATTCGATTTCTTACTCGAAGATGATACGTACGAGCATCTACTGTGCTGCCATTTCTGATTTGAGAAGTTTGGATTCCCTTTTAGATCAGTCAGTAAGTTGATATTGAACTGGCTGGATGGCAAAGGCTATTACTAGGGTGATGTACCCAAAGATTCCTTTGGTGTAATCGTTGCCATCGAGAGGTTCTGTATCCATCAGTGTCATCGCACCAGCTTTGGAGCAGCATCAGCAGTTGTTTTAGAGCCTCATGGACTGGAATACGTCATTCCAGATCACGAACACTTACTGGCTGACTCGTGTGTGTAAATTCCATCATCTTCATTCTTCACGCGATCAATCTCGGTGTGGCTGACATATGGCTGAAGACGCATAATGTCCTCTGACAAACTCTCGTCGGCAAATATCTGACCGGTACTGACAATAGAGCCGTGAAGGAGCGTGCCGTTGGATTGAACAGTCCAATTGGTGTGTACCTGAACGTGAATGTGAATCGCTCTTTGAACCTATTAGTTCTTGTTAGAGAGTTTATGCTGGCTTTGTCAAAGAGTTGCTGACGAAAAACTAACATAAAATCCAGGGAATATAGTGGTGAATGACGTAACCCCATCTTTGTCCGTTGGCCACATGCCGCGCTAAATCTGTCAGTCATCTTCCTTGAGTCTTTGGATCCTAACTTTCTCACGAGAAATGTCGAATCGTCTGTCGATAACCACTGGAGAGCCGTCAGATTGGCTGCCTTAAGTGAATGCAAAATCCAATGGCTACTGAGAGATCTGATAATCCAGCGTGGAGGTTGATGCTACTGCCGTTGGTCAGGTCGCTATAGAGGTCCAAAACTGCGTATTAGGCGACAGGCCAGTGAAGGAGCTGTAAGATCCGGTCGCGTTGCAGTGCTTTTTTTGTCCCAGTTAGCGTTAGTCTTCGAAAGCGATGATTGTGAGCTCACCCAAATATCTACAAGAACGTCATTCAGTGGTTCGCAAGTGTCGACGTCAATTACGCCAATTTCAAGCGACAAAGGTACGCCAGGCTGGCCCTCGCGAATGTACTGTCTCAGGGTCTGGCTCCGTGGCAGAAAGTAGGGCCCATCATTGGTCTCTGGGGTGAGAATGTTGGTCCAACTTTTGATCTGTTTGTACTTTGGAGCCGCCGCATGGATCACGTAGTCGGTATCTCCAGAGTTCGCATCGATGGACTCTGCACGCCTGCGCAGGGCTCGACGGGCCGATTTCATCTGAGAAACACGAGCACCACATCGATTAAGAACATCATGATGGGCTTTGATTGATCTCTCATCAGGGGCAACATGAGAGTGGGCTGAGTACCAATAGTCAGTTGGGTCAGCTCAGCTCATGAAAAGTAACGTACCGGTAATCGCCACGAGAAAAAAGCCGAGAAAGTAGAAGGGTTTCAAGTTCATGATCGGATTCTTGTATTAATTGCTTTGACATTGTGCTGAGTTGAATTTGACACAGCTTCACAGGAGCTTATATAGTTACTCTAAGGCTCCCGCGTCGAGCCCGTGTCCTTGCTGGCCCTCCACTCGCTATTTCGCCGAGGTAATTGAGACATTGTCTCTATCAGAAGTGAATGCCTCGACCGACCCAATCAATGTGTTCTAATCTATTCTTTCGGCTGCATGGAGATGTGCTAGCATGAGGTCTATGAGCATCATCGTGATGAGTTGCTCCAATAGAATGTCTCTGTTTTGATAAAGCGCTTTTGGAAGTGGGCTCCCGCGCGGGAATCTCCACATCTTTCAAGATCCGCGTGTTAGAACATGAGGAAATACGGAAATATGCGGTTTGCCGCATCAGAACTTGCAGGAGAATATGCAAGGGCCCACTGAGCTCTGTCAGCAAACTGTCCGGCAGGGGCAGGTCTGTGAAAAATCTGATCGTCATGTCAAACCATGTTACGAATAGACGGCAATTGATTTGCTGCGGCAGATGCCGTAAATATCTCAGTGTATGGTATTCTAAAACTCCTTTGCTATTCATGCTCCCTGGCCGACGCTTTGCTGGATATTTCCCGTTAAATGCAGTTAGAAATCAAACCCGAAGATTACGCTCCAAAATTCCTCGATGTGTCGACTTCCCACTGCTTAATCCTAGATTAAGCCATCTCATATCCTTCCTGTCGTTCGTCATTGTCGTGTTCACTATGCTCGCTCCGTGACCGTCTCTCAAGAATAGAGGATACCAAGAGGCCAATAGGACCAGATTGCAGGCCTGGGTCTTCCTTCTCCTCCTCCTCTCGGGCTTGTGCCTCGATGATTGCGTGTTCATGGCCGTACTTGTTCACGTCCTTGTTGAACTTGTAGTATTGCGCGCCCTTGTGGAACAATTCCACAATGACGGTAGCCAGAAGCAACATTGCGGTAGTTTGACCGAAATCCCAATCATCCTCGCTCTCTTCACCTTCAAGATACGAAGTGTTTGCATGGCGCAGTGCAATCATGAAATACAAGTGTAGCGGAAACTGTAGGATACTCAGTATGAGGAGGGGCTTTCGCAGATTGATGCTGCCGAAAATCGTCGCGAACATGACGCCGAGGAGCCAGATGGCCGTGAAGGCAACATAGATCTGATCTGAGCTCGGATGACTGGCTCCCGATGGAGCTACACCGTTGGTCCTATAACAGTAACCCGTCTCTTCATGAGTTAGAGACCACTTTGACAAGTTGATCTCGAGCATGACTGCAAGAATGAAGAAGAGCACAGCGTACGCGCATGTCGCGCGGAAACGAGGGGTGAGGTGCTGCAAGCGGTTGAGGCCCTTGAGCTTCTTTTGTGGCATCAAAGATAAACCGTGCGCGAGCTTCTTTGCCTGAATAAGTTTGTAACAGACCAGAGCAGCGCAGTTGGAGATACTATAATCAAGGATCAGGGGCATATCCCTCACGGTAGACATATTAGAGTACATACCCGACAAAAGAGACCGTGTCATAGACCAGGTGCATATGATAGAGGTCAAGCTTACTTCCAGAGGAGTACGCTGTGATGATAAGAGCAGTCCCTGCATCGGAGTTAGCACACGCGCCAAGAAAAGCTTCCACACATGCTCTCTACCTGTTAGCATTTGCACGTCATTTCCAACCAGTAGCATGCTTGATATCAAGCTCAGGCGCTTTTTATCGCTCTCGAATTCCGCAGTGCCCTTGTCGTGCGCAACATCAATGCGCCCCAGCTTGGAAAGAAAGAAGACCCAAATGGCAAGGACCATGGAAATAAACGCCTGCGCACTAAATCCTAGGAGAATCTGATGGCCAATACATTAGTACATCCATGATCATGAAGGGGATGAAGCAAGTAAATATGAGATGCTTACGCCAATTCCCGCAATATCGGGCATGGGTTCTGCAATCCTCTCGCATATGAGCGACTCGGTCCCGTTGCCTTCTGATGATTCCATGGCGGTGGATGCCAGAAAGAGAATGGCGTATTTTACAGCTGGGTTACAAAGGAAAGAAGTGATGAAAGACAAGATATTTCGAGAAGTGAAGAAAGCCGGCTTTTAGTATTTAAGCTTGTCGAATAAAGTGTACGAAATCTGGTGCTGATGTTTTGACAGGGCTGAGTACCCCTTGGGCTGAATCCCCTAGTGGGTCTGAGCCTCTGAGGCAATGATTGACCCTCTGCATTTAAAAATGTCTCCTAAATATGTAACGTCTCGATTTCAAGCATGGATATCTGACATCTTCATGACATCTTGCCGTCGCATTCGGCCTTGTTAGGGCTGATGGTTGTGCAAGCAAGGAAAAGCGCGTCCCAAAGCGGTTAGCCTTTCGAGATCGGATGCCTCCCCCCTGCGGCTTATGCTCGCGTTGGCAGCCGTCTATTGGCTCAGTGGCATCGGTGACCCGTTTTTCATTCGGGAACTTGGTGGGTACATCGATAACTGGGTACACCAATGACGGGGCCCATTGGCGTAGGGGCTGTGGCATGGCTGGCGGGTTCAGCCGTCCTTAGTTTTACAGCCGTCGCCGAATCAAGCTAGCTTTTCGAATTTGCAATCCTCAGCCTGGTCGGGTCATTATGCTGGTGGCAAGGAGAAATTTCGACGGCTGTAATGCTTCTATTCTACGAGCATTTTGCTTGTTTCAAATAATTCGACATTATCTCAACCCTTGGAACCGTGGTCCAAAAAATAGGCCGGCATCAGTGTCTTTAGTTTTTTTCTTCTTCCCTTTCTTTACAATTTGACACTAAATTGCTCATCCTTTATTGACTGGTTATCGTCCGAAAATCCGTCAATTCCATCAGGATACTTTAATATAAGCCTCTGCATTTCGTCTTTGACCCTGTCCGCTTGTTAATTAATTTCGATCAAATGTTCGGTGAGAACTTACTGATTTCTCAAGAAGGCTCGATGTTCATGCAGACCGGAGTTGATGATATTGTCCCGCCTTGATGCCCATAAAGTCAGAAACTAATTAACCGAACGGGACAAAATGCGATTTTCTACTCACATGGCGTATATTGCATTTCGATCGTCGAAATCGTCAATAGGCTCAGATGGTTGGATGGCCTCCTTGTATTTACTGACATACTTTCTGTCAAAGTGGTATCTTGGCTCTCGCATCATTCCGAGGTCAACTGCGACGTTGTTAAACACAAGCTAATAGAAGGCACAAGGGGAATGCATTTCTTACATTCGTTATGTCCATAACAGCAGCAGGAATCGAACAGGATGGCGCGGTTTGTCGACATGTCAATTTGCACGTTCCCGTGCCAAACATCTCCGTGGACTAGGGTAGGCTTGATGCTTCGTCCACCAGTCTGTAATGGTCGTAAAAGCCGCGGAATAACTTTTTCGAAGAACTGCTCGGCGACGGCATCGAACTCTGGGTCGGGGCCGCGAATGCTTTGCTCCCACTTGATATCCGATCTGAGTTGGCGGGCAAAATACTCTTCCCAGGTGTCACACCACTCGTTGACATTGGGGACGACGCCATTAAAAGTGGTCACATGGAAACCAAATTTACCCGTTGGAGATTCGGATGACTTGTGGAGCTTTTCCAAGATTTCGGCAAGCTGTGTTGGATCGGGAGTCCTTTCGCTCATATTCCGGAATTTTGTGATGTAGAAGGATGAGGATGGGTCAAGTTCAAGCGTTCCATGGGCGATTGGGATGACGACATTATCAGGGAGGTATTTGGCAAGCTCTTTTTGGCTCTCGAATTCGCCCAGTGCAAATTCTTCATGACGTTCTCTGTAAATTATCTGGGAGGCCTCGTTAGTGTCGCTTTTCTGTAGACACTGAACTGCAGCTTTTATTCACCTTGAGGAAGTACTCATGTTCTTCTCCATCGACGTCAATGTCAATCCTGTACCCAGAAGACCAGCTTCCTTTTCCGTGAGGAACGACTGAAATAACCTCGCAGTCTACCGGAAGGACTGGATGCAACGATAAGCCCCCGCAGAAGAAAATAGTAGGTATGGGAATCATGTACCTTTGAGAATCGCAGGATCTAGAGCCTCGTCCATTGCGTATCGTAGACGGCTGGCAATCGGGCGGAGGGTGTTTCGGTGTGGAAATGGAGAAATGGGCCCAAGCCTAGGGTTTCCGAGACAAGGCTGCGAATGCCAGGGATGAAGATCGGGTGAGATCCATGGCTGGGGAAGCTCTGGCTTAAGTGGCAAAGATACGAGAAATCCCCTCAGGTAAATTTGACCGCCCTT
This sequence comes from Calonectria pauciramosa, assembly GCA_017140785.1. Classification (NCBI taxonomy): domain Eukaryota; kingdom Fungi; phylum Ascomycota; class Sordariomycetes; order Hypocreales; family Nectriaceae; genus Calonectria; species Calonectria pauciramosa. The sequence goes on along the minus strand of JAACIZ010000023.1, from coordinate 348,097 downwards.
CATTGGGTACATATCGGCGAGTCCTGAGTGAAGACCCTCGTGCCTTGCCCCACAAAAGTTAAGGATGCATGGAGTAGCATTAAGGAATTGTGTATGGCCACATCATTTTAAACGATGCAAGGTGGCGCTTTATTAATAGCCCTGCAGCACTATTGGGACTTCTAATGCCATACAAATTACTCGGTAGTGAGTGTATCGTTCATTTGCTGCGCTTTGGTTGGCTCAGACCCCAGTCAGTTGGGCAACGCTTGGGCTATGCAGGGCCTAATGGTAATGCACCTACGCGCGCGGCTCGTGCCGTGCCTCTTGGGCTCTTGTGACAAACTATTCAGGGGGCGGGGTAAACGGCCGGGACGTAACCTTGACGCGTGCGTTCCCACGTACGAACGGTTACGGAACCAGCTCAAGGGTGACGATGGAGGTATGTCTGCGATCGGTACAGCTGTTAGAGGTCAAGGCTAATGGGCATTAACATAGGGTCGATGGCACGGTCTTCCAGACCGGAGAGCGACAAAGCCTTCGCCCGACGACGACGCCGACGGATCCGAGTGGGAAGTAGCCTCGACCGTGTACAATGTAGAGTCCAGGCGGACTTCCAAGGCAGCGGCTACTGAGACCAAGAACAACAAACCATCGAAAGAGTGGTCAAAATATTTCCGAGGACGACTTAGATCGACGTCGACAAGCACGCGTGCCTCTTCCTCCGATCGTGTCAGCACCAAGGGACCGCTCGGCTTGCACTTGTTGCACCCTTCGCCACAACCATTGATCGATCTAATATTTGTCCACGGGCTGGGCGGCGACTCGATAAAAACATGGCGCAAAGGGGACGATCCGTGGCTCTTCTGGCCCCAGAGATGGCTGCCCATGGAGGCTGAGTTCCACCATGCCAGCATACACAGCTTTGGGTACCATAGCGACTGGAAGGACTCCAAGCCCAGCATCCTTAGCGTCCATGACTTTGGTCAGGCACTGTATGAAGAGATCAAGGCAGCGCCTCATCTACGGCAAAACCCTGAGGTAAGGCCATGGCGATGGAGAGAAGATCGCGCGAATAATCGTATGGCGATGCTAATCTCGATCTTAGAGTCCGATAATCCTAATAGGCCACTCTATGGGAGGGTTGGTCATCAAAAAAGTAAGACCGCTCATTAAACTGGAGATTGGATCCACCCATATCGATATCGAGGATGAGAGATGAGATTCCAGAATGCTCACAATCCCATAGGCATTCATTTTAGCGCACCAGGATAGCGCAGCGAGTCGGGTCGCCGATAGATTGCGGTGCATATTTTTCTTGGCTACTCCACATAGAGGGTCCGATTATGCATCAATTCTCAATAAAGTATTGAGATACGGAGGGATTGTCGGCATGAGCTCGTCCCGAGATTACATCAACGACCTTAAGAAGGGCTCAGGGCCTGCGCAGCTCATCAACGATGACTTTGCACGATACGCAAATAACCTCCCTATTCATTCATTCTTTGAGTCGTTGGAGACCAATATTGGGCCCTATTCATCACTACTTGTTGAGAAGGAATCTGCCGTCTTAGGTATTTGCGCTACAGATTTCAATGAACAATATGCTCATTGCGACTTTAGGGGCTGGCTTCACAATGGAAACAAGCCGATACATGAATGCCAATCACCGTGACATGTGCAAGTTTGAGAGCCCGGATGACTCAAACTACCAGGCGCTGCGCAATAGCTTAGGCAGCATGGTCCAAATGCTATTGAAGGACGGTAAGACCACATGGTATCCTCTAGACATTTTTTCCGTGCTAAGTGCAGCAAAGTATTCTCAAGGCATGACGAAGAGTCTAAGTCACAGTTGCGGACTGTTCAAACAAGTCTTGGAATCGCTGCTCTCTCGGATGAGCATCATGAGAAAATCGCAGGCTCATGTGAATGGCTTGATGAACGAGCCGATTTCAGAGACTGGAGAGACGCGCCTGCTGATTTGCAAACGGCTGAACCGGTGAGCCTTCGGCCGTGCATTTATTGGGTGACTGCCAGCCCTGGATCCGGCAAAACAATTTTGGCAAATTATGTGGCTTCTCAACTGGCTGAATTTAACCTTCAGACTGCAGTCTATTATTTTCATATCGGCAAGAAATCATCGCAATCACTTGCCGGCTGTTTGAGGTCTATAGCCTTCCAGATGGCGACCAACAATGCCATGGTTCGCGATGTTCTGGCAAAGATTTTCAATGACGGGTTCACATATGATCAAGATGACGCTCGAGCAATTTGGCGCAAGGTTTTCAGCGCCGGTATTTTCCAGGTCTGTTTTCTAAATTTTCTGTTCACTTTGTGATTACCACATTCTCATATCCAGTGAATAGATCCCGATGCTTGCCCCTCAATATTGGGTCATTGATGCAGTTGACGAATGCATCAAGTACCCCGAACTATTCACGCTACTGCGCGGAGTACAATGTCGATTTCCATTGAGAATATTTTTGACCAGTAGGAAGCTTCGCGATATGCAGAGACTGGCGTGTCAATTTGAAGGTTGCGTTGCTGTTGAGATACCTCGGCCCGACACAATCCGGGACATCGAACTCTTCATCCGCAGCCGCATGGAGTTTCTGCCAATTGACAACGATGGCGAGAAACAACAGCTGGAAGAAGAGATATTACACCGATCTGATGGATCCTTCCTTTGGGTCAGGCTAGTAATGGACGAGCTGGAGATTGTTTATGGATACGAGAGTATCATGGCAGTGCTCCGCGGTATCCCTGAAGGAATGATCTCATATTATCAACGTACTGTTAAGGAGATGGCTGAGAATACCCGAGAGAAGCACATAACTAAAGCTATTTTGGCGTGGGTAGTGTCAGCCTCCCGACCGCTATCTGTCTCAGAGCTTTCGGAAGCACTTAAACTCGATATCAAGGTGCACCTTCCTAGCGCCAGGACTGCAATTGAAGGCCTCTGCGGACAGTTGGTTTCTGTGAACAAGCACACAGAATTAGTCCACCTAGTGCATACCACAGCACGAGAGTTCTTAATGTCTGAAGAGGCAGGAGAATTCCGAATTCGGAACACAGAGTCTCACGAGCGGATTGCACTGACTTGTCTTCAATTGCTGATCGGCCCGTCAATGCAACGGCCAAGGCACAGAACTCTCATCAAGCAGAAGCGCCCCGAACAACATCCTTCTGTTCTGCTGGATTACGCAATTGGCGAATTTTCAGAGCATCTATTCGGCGCTTCGGCGCAAAGCGACAAGCTTTTGTTCGCTTTGGACAGGTTTCTTACCTTGACCGTCCTGACTTGGATTGATCGCATTGCTTCCAAGGGAGTACTACATCGTCTCATTCGAGTGGCAAGAAATCTGAGAAGCTATCTAGATAGGAGAGCAAAGTATAGCTCGCCTCTCAATAAGCATGTCAAAACTGTCGATGGTTGGGCCACAGATCTCACACGCTTGGCTACCAAGTTCGGTGGCGCTCTGATGTTACAACATCATTCGATTTATTTCCTGATTCCACCTCTTTGTCCGACTAATTCGGCAATCTACAGACAATTTGGAAAATCTCCTGATGGTTTGGCTTGCTCAGGCTTCGATAATTCTAACTGGGACGACTGCGCCGCCACCGTGAATTTCGGTGATGGTAACACATCCACCGTAACCTGCAATAACGGGCTCATCGCAGTCGGATTCGAGTCTGGGAATATTCATATCTATAATCATGGAAGCTGTCAGAAGGAACAAGAGGTTTCTCACAGTTCTCCAATTGACTTGCTACTTCTAGACCCCCTTGGCACATTTGTCGCCTCGGCAAGCGTCAAGCACCTCACTTTGAGTGATCTGAACGGAAAGCTGCTTTGGAAGAAGCGGCTACGAAGCCGCTGCATTCTTCTGACCTGCACATCAACCTATATCGTGGCTGTCACCATGTCTGCTCGGGTCTACCACTGGGACATAGCCACGGGTGAACAGATTGAGGAACATCAATATCCATATCAGCCCTTTGACTCCATGTCCAGCCTGAGTTTAGGGGGAGTGAAAGCACCATTTATCGCCTCAATTTCACCAGGCATGGAGCTGCTAGCCCTTGGATACAAGTCAGGCCCTGTCTCCATCTACGAATTACAGTCGGACACGTGGATCTCTTGGGCTCTTGATGAGAATTCTCGGAATGCGGCCCAAGTCGTTTTCAACCCCAATCCTGAAATCAATCTTTTGCTCGTCGCATACGATGAGGGCCATTTGGCCCTCTACGATGCATGGTCTGGAGTTTCTATTCAATCGCAACCATCCGAAACAGGCGCTGTCTATTTATCATTGTCTTGCTCTGCAGACGGCCGAACATTTGGCACTGTCGATGTTATGGGCAATGTGCAAATATGGGATTTTGAGTCTTTGAGTCTCCTCTATCATGTGCTCACACCCAGCCACTCATTCAGAATGCTGGAATTCAGTTCAGACGGCTTCAATCTCGTTGATACCACTGAACACGAGATGAAAATATGGTCACCTTCCATTCTCATCAGGAAGACAATAGAAGAAGAGGCCAGCATAAGCGAACAGGCAGCTATCATTACCGTTACCGAAGGTCAATTTGATACCTTTCAATTCGCAAGAATAAGGTCCATGATCTCGCATGAAATCTTGCCGGCAGTGTTCAGCGGGAACCATAATGGAGACGTACTCGTTCACCAGCCTGCCAATGGGCATGTCGGCCGAGTACTTTATTCGCACAATAACGAAGTTGTCAAATGTCTTGCCGTTACAAAAGACAGCATAATTGCTTCAGGCGATGTGGCTGGCATTGTTCAGGTCCAACAGCTCAATGCAGCAAATCCTTCTACCATCACAGTTGGACACCTAGTCTTCCAAACTCGTTTTGCTGCTGCTATACACCAACTACTATTTGATGAGAGCGGCAGATACCTGCTTATTTCAACGCAAGACTCGGACTATGTTTATGACACGAACTCTGGAACATTAGTTGGATCGATTCCTGCTGCTCCTGAACGTCGCATTTGGAAGTGGTTACCATTAAAGAATAAGGAAGGCTCCAGTTCGTTCGCATTGGTGTGCAACCACAGTATTATCTCATATCCTGCTGGGGCTTTCTCTGAAGACTCCGGAAATAAATCACTCGAACTGGACTATGACATTGCGGATGGCTTTACAGAAATTGGCATCGACTTCGCGCATGCCGACAATCATACTAAATCTCTCATCTTGGAGATCCGTCAGCAAAATAAATACCTTGTGAATTCGTCCACCTTCATTTTCAAGCTTGGAGAGGCATGGAACGAAAAGACATCAACAACGCTGCGACCTACTCGGACCCTAAAAGGAACTTTTAGCTCCCATGTGCTCGGGGTAAACGCATTCGACCACAGACTACTATTTCTACACCGGAACTCCTGGGTTTGCTCCATTGATTTGCTTGCAATGGAGAATCCCGAGTACGTTCAACATTTCTTCGTCCCTAACGAATTTGTCAGCAAAAGTAACGATGTTCTTCCTACGCGAGCGCATAATGACGATGTTGTCTTTTGCATATATGACAAGGTTGCCATAGTAAAAAATGGCCTAAAGTTTCAGGAGATTAAAACTTTTGGATGATTCCCCTGAGGGCTACTATCATGTCATTAGCGAGCGCACTGCTTTTGCACAAAATCGGAGTTTGTACATTGCATTGTTACGACGTGTACACAAATTCTTTCGTTTATGCACATAAAATGGGATTTCGGTTTTCTTGTTACCTATGATGACTCATAATACTACCAACTAAAAGAGTCAATGGACATGTTAACTCCATGCATAAAACTCGTTCATTTCAAGTAAAATCCTCCTGCTTTCATCTGCATTTCTCCATCTCATCGAAGCGACACTTTTAGTGACTTGCTCCTCATTATCGACTTTGACATGGAAGTCTTGAGATAGCAGTTTCATTGCACGCCGGGTACACTCTTGAGGCTCCCAGATAACCACTTTCGGCAGACCCCATTTGGCCGCTTCATCCAGAGCGTCTAACAGAAGTTGGGCGACAGGCTCAACTTCCGAACCTGCCCACTCTGACGGAAACCGAATGCGCTGTATTCCAAGCTGTTGCTTCCTAAAATCGTGATACCAATAGATCCAGACACCATTTGCATCGCAGATGCTTCCATAGTGCTCAGGTGTTTTGCCATGGAGTTTGGAGCTGACGAAATAGGCTCGGTCGTGCAACCGGGTCATTATCGATGCAGTTGGTAGAACCACCACTCGGACCTCATCAGCAGGGACCGAACCTTTCTCAAAGTGTTTCTTGATATCTTGAATGTCAATAATGGCTAGATTGCCAACTTCTTTTGGACAAAGACCTCGGGTGTTGGCTAGAGGTGGCGCAGTGGGCCTGGCCCGGTCGGTGCTCGTCATCAAGGTAGATTGAAACCGGTTATGCTTCTTCCATCCTCTTTTGACATAAAACTGAGCAAACAAATTAGTTGGCATCATGAATTTGTGTGGAGCGTTAGAAGTGTGGGAGTACACTGTGTACTCACTTCGCCTATGCTGCTATACAGCATACTTGCCGCAGCATGGCCAGGTTCGTCCATCCAATGCGTTATTTGCGTCAGCAAGTGGGATGCGAGGCCACAAGATCGGTATTTCGTATCTGTGACAACACTTGCAAGGCAATATCCTCGCTCTTCCCGAACCCCGTGCATGTCCTTGATGAGAAAGTCTCGATGGATTGTCCGCGCGGCCGCTAGCACCTCGTCCGGCTCATCTTGAAGATAAATACACCAGAGCCGTGTTGTATTGTTTTTCTTGAGGATTTCATGGCCAAACTGTCTTTCGCGCTCCATATGATCCGATTCTGAAAGAGGGAGGCGGAATGCACGTGCAGAGAGCTTAAAACATCCGTGTTGCTGCTCTGCGGTTGCCTCTCCAAAGGCAACTTTAATCTGCCCATCTGGGCCAGAAAGAATGGTTGAAATGGGTTTAAGCATACTCAAGTCTTTAGGAGTCCAGTGTAATCAGAGCCCTTGGAGGGTTATTTGGGCAGAAAGATGCGATTTTGTTTGTGTAGCTGTACCCTGGAAGCTGAGAAAAAGTAAACGGTTTAAAGTGAAAGGGCGATCGTGACATTCTGAGGAACCAAGCACCTGGGCACTCTGGAGTGCAGCTGCCTTAATAGCTACGGGCGGTGGCAATAGGCAAAACTAAGACAACTGGCCACTATGAAAACTATGTTATTATAGGTCGATTTTATATGAAGCAATAGTTAGCGCCCATGTGGGCGTTAACAGGCCATAAAATGAGAAATGAGTGGCTGGCCTCACTCATGTTGCCCACACTAGGTCCACGCATTTCTCGAACTAGACTATTTATGTATATACTAAATTCGAGCTGCAGTTTCTCAGGCCACAGGGGCATCCGAATCAGGTAATATCCAGATCACATCATTTATCATGGACCGTGAGTAAAGCAATCTTCAACATGGTTCTAGGATCGGAATGTAGCCACTCAGGCTTGCAGACAGAAAGGTCACTCGAGCATCTCGTGTAGATCTAAGGCATGGGCAGTTAATTACGTTAGGAACGCATAAATTTGTTTTCTCATCGCATCCGCTTTAGTTCAGCTGTTTGTGAGCTTGTATGGATTTCTTTTCACCACCGTTCAACTAATGTGTTGTCAGTGCGACCTTCCTTCTCTACAACGAAGCCCAAGATTCTCTTGCTTACGCGATGGCAATGTTCACGAAGATGAGACGACACACGCATAGAATTAAAACTTTTATTTCGGAAAAAGCCACACCCCGCTCAACGATCAACTGCATTTATTTCTTTCAAGGCTTCCTTCCCCAGACAAAGTAAACAGGGAGGTAAAGGTGAATAGCTGGGTCCCTGAGGTTCCTCTTGCACTTGGCCATGAGGACCTGCATTTCCTTCTCATCCCAACCAAGGACGCGCGTGAAGATTGCCGGGGTGTAAGAGTCAATAACCTGCAGCTCTTGGATGGCCTGGAATCGTCCAATCTCCTTCAGCAGTGGGTCCTTGGGCCATGGTCCAATGGGGATCTGTTTTCTTTGTTAGTTTTCTTTTGATTCGGAGTGTGTGCACGTTTTTGTGCGGCAAAATTGAATTGGGGGTGAGCGAACCTTGAGAACCTTTTCCTGAACGTCGACGAATCCAGCCTCCTTCATCTGGTCCTTCCAACCAGGCGCGCCATCAACGGGCTTGCCAAACTTGGCTCCGCCCCTGCACAGCTCCGTCATCCAACGCACGGCATCCGTGGCCAGCGAAACCGTGTCGTCGTCGGACACAAACTTGGCATAGACGCCCTTGATCTCAAAGTATCCCCCGGATTCCAGGTGCTCGAATGCCTGCTCGAATAGCCTGTTGTCGGCGGGAATGCATCCTTCCAGCTCTCGGGCGTGGATAAAAGAAAAGGGCTTGCGGTAGAGCCACTCTGCCTCAAAGTCGTCGACTTCAAAAATGCAGTTTGGTGGGGTCCTAGAATGGCTGTTGGTACGATGCGTCCTCCCATACATGTTTCATACACTTACCACTTGGGCTGAATGGGGCTCAGGTCTGTTCCGATGACCTCGGCTGATGGGTGTTCACTAGAGTTGGAGCATTAGACCAAGTTATTCTTTCTTGTGAAGGGGGGCCAGTGGGCTCTTACTCGGCAAAGTCAATCGCCCAGATACCGGTTCCGGTTCCAATGTCCAGAACACGCTGGATGTTGTCGGGGAGCGGGGCCATGTGAAGCTTTCCTCCCGAGAGCAAAGAGTAAATGTGATGAACCATGTCCATTCTGTCCTGCTCTTCGTCATCGTTGGGCTGGAAACGGTTAGCTTCATCGGTGATTGAACTGTATTTTTAGTACATGCCAGAATGTAAGTGCCTTCGCGGAAAGCGTGGTAACGTCGTCCATTCTGTGATAAGGTTAGAGGCTTGAAGCAATGTAATAAATTTGGTCAAAACCAACTTCATATCTAGACACGAGGCGGCTTGTTAGTTGATATCCGCAAATGACTATCGTTGGTCGACTTACTTGTAGTTCATAATACTAGAGTTCAGGGACGACAAATAGCTACGGGATGCTTCGCTAGGTGAAAAGTCAAAACTACTGCTAATATCTTTACCCGAATATTCCGTCACTTACGAGGCATTGTAGGCAGAGTCGGTTTCATCCAAGGTGTCCTGAAATGTGTTAATGAAGGCGCCAAGAACCCGGATAAAAAAGTGTGGCTCACGTCAACTTGTACGGGATTCTCCGCTAATGTAGCCAGGGTCTCTTCGCGGCGGTCCACAGGGGATGCCAAGGGAGCTTCCACGGGGGCTTCCACGGGGGAGGCGGCTTCCGCGGGAGCTGTTACGGGAGCTGTTACGGGAGCTTGTTCAGCCATGATTGTTAGAATGGCCGTATAATTTGGTACTTGTTTTTCCAAAAATGAAAATATTTAAGTTCTGACGATTGTGCAGCACCTTTTATCGGCAGCCAAACCCCGCACACAACCGAAATTGTCATGTCATCCTATTCCCAAACCAGGACCCCGGTCGTGGCCGCGTGGGCGGACCGGGCCCGTGTTCAACCATCCGCGAGGGCCGGCCCATTCACCCGGCCAATAGGATCGTGCCCCGGGGTCTCGACATATGGATTCAAGGTTTTAGCATTGTTGGCTGGGCGTTCGGACAGGCCGTTCAGTTCGGTGAAAAATGTAACTGCGGGAATTCCTGGTGATCAGCCCCATGGCCATATCTGTGACCTCTGATGAACTGACGAATTGTGGCCTTTTGGCGGTCATGGAGGCGCCGCAAATGGACTGGAGTGAACCAACTGGTGGAGGACAAGTCCAGGTGACCAAGAGAAAGAACAAAGATGTGGGAGGAGGGGCTTTTGCTCGACACTTTGGTCTGCCATGATCCCCTTGCCTACTCACGTTCCGTTATCTCACGGCCTACAAAGCGATAAGACTCTTCAAAAATCCCAATGCACGATACACAAAGGGGTTTCTTGAAACCATCACCGAATAATAGCGTTTCTAATGGCTGCATTCTGCAATTCGTACCCACGCAACAGGGATAATGCGGCACGGGGGTACACCGCCACAATACGCATGAACATATCGGCGATCTAACTCGATCAATGTTGTCTTGCGAGCTCCACTATAAGTGTCTCGCCGCTGTGCCCCATCTTTGGGGATTCATCGAGTGTTCAGATGCAGTAGTATTCTAGAACCAATGGAGCAATGGGACCAAATCGAGCAACTCAGGAGATGAGCTCTAAATTAACAGCATTGAGCTGTAATACAACAATATCATCGATAGCCATGTCCAAAATAAATCCAAACCGCAGTTTGGTGTTCTTTCTTTCTTCATCGCACGTCGTTAGAGCTCACATGGGCTCGCAAAGGTTCTAAGGTTCAAACCATACAAAGTGTCGCCATCAGATCGTGGAACCATCTTGAGACCTACAAATCAGCTGAGGGGGAATACAACACCGGAATCGTATTTCGAATATACAGGATACCAGTCAAGTGTGCTTTCTTGCCAAGGCCGCTTTTCCAACCCGATTGAGATCATCGTTGCGAAGCGTTTCCTTCTCAAAACCCCCAACAACCTGGTCGATCAACGCAGCTGCAAATACGCTCAGCCCAACATATGGGACACCAACAGTATATCCCATAGAAACCAATGCCCTAGAAAGTATACCGGGGTCGTTTGTCTGATTGACTAATCCAGGCCTGACGATACATGATTGAACCTCTCCATTAGAACTTTCGGCGTATTTGAGCACTGCAGACTCGGCTTCTCCCTAAAAGGTTGATGATTTTAGTTGTGTCGTCCCGCTAGACTTTGAACAAAGAAGTAGGACATACTCTCATGAGGGAATAGTCGCCATGCACCCAAGGCTTTTTGTCTGGGTCTCGTTGCGCATTGGCACCGCTCGCGTAAATGAAACGAAAGGGCTCGGTCTTCTCGCCTCGGCGGAGCTGCGACATGGTTGCGATGCCATTTACTGTGTATTCGAAGCAGATTTTACGGACTTCTTTCCAATCCAATAGCTTTGATCGCATGGGTGTTACCGCCAGGAGCCTATGTTGAACGTTAGTTTGCGACCGCTCTGATCATGAATGGGCAGCACGTGTTGGGGTGGAATCCAGGCGCACCAAATACAACCATCAAGGTCGGCGAGTTTTTCCTTTACGTCATCAGAGTAGTTGCAAAAGTCGTCACATTTCACCGATCGAAATTTGGCCGCATCAGCACCGGGCAGCAAATTTTCCGGGACAGGCGTCTGTCGTCGTGCGAGAGCTATGACGGATGTGACGGCTTTGTTGGAGAGCGCCTGGCGAATGACCTCTGTGCCCACGTACCCGGTTGCGCCGGTTACGACGAGCTTCATATTTGAACGTATATGTTTCTGGGTAGATATCACAATATGCGTAACTCTAGCATGAAGTTTAGAAAGCGCCCAAGCAGCGGACACAAAGACAAGAGACGGGGAGTGAATGTCTCAGAGTAAGCACTCGGAAGTCAGCTGGTATCAACCAGGATTCCATGAGTAAGCACGCCAGGCCAGTCCAGGAAGAGGTGAATCCTTCCAGTCACATGATTACACATCCTGCGGGTCGTTTTATAAGATGCATTTAAATCGGGTGTCATCGCGACCTGATGTTGGTCACACATATGGCAGGCCATCAACCAGGAAATTTTGACTATTCCACTCAATAAGATGGGCGCATGCGTTCTAGGGCTGCGGTACTACGGTGGCCTTCTTTTTCACTGTCAATTCACTTACAATAGACCATCAAATAGTGACGCGAAAAGCTTATTTGCTTGCGCGCGTGAGTGACTGGGCCAAAAGGGCGTTGCGTAGTTACTCAACAGTACCAAGCAAATAAAGACAGCTGGCAACGGCTACCAGGCCGCTGAAGCGCAATGATTCACTGCATACATGCACGTGAAACGGCGGTTGCACAGCACACAATCTTCCCCGCCTGTATCACGCTTCACGCTTCCGTCTTGATATTTTTCTTTGTGTTCAACATTCTCCAACAATCCGTGTGGTTTCTCCGATTTTCTGTGGCAGCCCGCCCCTCGACATCTCAGGGTGACTCTTTGCGTCGGAGATTCCTCAACTTGAGTATAAAGCCTTACCCACAGAAGCCAGGCCCACCAAGGAAGGAACAGATTTGCATCCGTTCTCCATGAATTCATCTGCGACTCACCGACTGCCATCACTGGTTAGCCTCTTTGCTCTGTCTTGCATCACTCACTTTTTGACCACTGTTGCAGGCCAACACTGCCATGCCACCGACTGCCGAACCAGCCCCGGGTCCTGTCCCGGATGACGTCGAGGGAGACCTTGTCAGTATGCTCCGGACGCCTTGGGACAGAGTCTACGCCGTCAGCAAGGATGGCAGCTCGTACATCGCGCCGCCCTCTCTGAGAGGTGTACCGGTTGCCAAGCTTTCCGAGGCCGAAGCCTACTATGACCGGTCATGGTTCTCCCTCGATGACTTTCTTGCTCAGGAGTCGGCCGAAGAAGCCCTGAAGAAGGAGTACCACGGCCGCGTCATCAGAAACCCGCACGACAAGGAATCCAAGGACGGGTACAAGAAGCACCAGGACAACGTCAGCAAGTTCCGAAAGATTCGCGAAATCTTCGGCTCCACCACGTCCTACCACCCGAACCAGCTCATGTCCAAGCACCACCTCCCGGAGCGCGGCCTCTGCGAGAAGGAAGTCATGTACAAGCTGGCCTGCAAGATCTCCGACCTGCGCGTCCTGCACGATCGCGGCGAGCTCGCCATGGACCCGTGGGACTTTCTGCGCTGGCGCATCGCGAAAAAGGCACACAGCGCTCTCGGATCGACCTGGCAGAGCGCCCAGGGCATTATCAGGAGCGTGGCCTATCAGATCTGCGACGACAGCCGCGAGACGGGCAGGTACGAGGACCAGCTTCTGCGAAAGGCCATTCTGCGCTCGGCCCAGCTCCAGGGTCGCCTGGCTAGTTTCGGGGCCAGGAAGATCACCAAGCCGCTCGTCATCTCGCGCCAGCCTGGCATTCAAAAGCCTCGCGCCGTTTCCCGCACCTCGTTGGCTTCTGTGCTGCGTGCATCGCCCGCTGTCGCCCAAGAGAGGCGACAACGTCGCGAAACGCTGTCCAGACCCTCAGAGTATCAAGGCGTGAATGCATTCAGGGCCAAGAGAGGCCGTAACTCACAACAAAAAGCATGAACTTGACGTTGGGAATTTTGTTGCATAGTAAGTACACCATCCACAATCCCTCCGTCATCCCACTCTCTAACAGCAACAGCCTTTTTGTTTCGGCTGCTTGATTATGCGTCGGGTCTGAGATGGAGTTGGTGGTTGAGGCAAGTGCATTGCTAGGAGTGCAGCTTTATGTTTTCGGCGTGGCAGACATGGTGTCGCCTATCGCATGCACAACGACAGAGGGCCGGCGTGATTCCTTTCCATTTGGTAGCCTCAAAGAAGCCACTGCTCATTCATCATTACGAGTGTGGTGTCTTGATAGCCTCTTTCTCCATTTTAAGATAAATTCTGAATTGCAAATATTCATAACACTTTGGGCTCGCCTTCGGCTGCTCCTGCGCTTTTTCAACCCACCTCTCGGACAACCAGTGCGTGCGTGTGTGTTGGTATTCCAGACCCACTTCATTGTTCTCAACACGTGCGCTATCAGGTAAAACAAAGAAATATCCCGTTCCTTTGTTCTATCATTCTTGCATTTCCCCTTTCTCTCACTTTCCTTCCACATTCGCGTTCCTTTCTCATCTCATTCCCCTTGAAGTGAAGTATTCATTGCCAGTCTTCGCGTCACATTTGTAAATATTCCACAGTAATTAATTTTATCTTTTCGGGGTCTACCATAGCTTTGTGGCTAAGACGGATGCAAAACGTTCAGCGCGCATAGCCCAAGACATTGTTTGGTACGTTTAGGGTGCCTTTGTTGCACTGACCGCCAGAGACCTTCTGTCAACGCGGTTTGCGAAACGAAGGGAAAAATACTGGAGAATTCTCCCTCGGGGCACGAACAACTATTCATGGAACGGATGGGCGCCCGTACATCTATTGATAGGAGTCCAGCGGGCATTCGACCTGGATGTAGAGAGCTCCGTTCGTAACCGCCACCTCCATGGGCTCGGCGTTTAAAAGTGAATGAAATGTTCAAATCTTCCACAGGCTGTAAGCCAAGCATCGCAGAATCACATGAGGTCTGATGATTTTTCTTGGCTTCGCTGACTAGTGAATCATCGATATCAACACTGTTCAAACATGTTCATCCTATGAATCATCACTCTCACTCAACCAAAATGGACATTGGGTTGAGCCGGTTGAACGGTTAAGCGCTGATGAGCAATGAGTCAAGGCTGAGCCATCGCCTTGCTTTCCAAACGGGTTCCCGTACATTGAGAATTCTTTTTAATTTGTGATGGAGTGCATGGTTGTCAACACGACTATTGTACAATACTAATCCCCGTAAGAACAGCACTTCGTCATGTCTCAGCTCGTCATAGTTGACAAAACTATCGCTTACCCACGCTTTCTTAAATAGGCACTGCATTCTCTCATTTTCATCGTCTTCTTCAACTTCACCACACACTCATAGCCACATTCTTCGTTTGCCCTCTTCACTTTTTTTCTTAACCCCAACCTCTCTATTACCAAATATAAAGCTCTACATAGCAATCATGTGTCGAAAGGTGCACAAAGTCGGCATCTGTGGTCACGGACTCCCCAAACCTGCTGTCTGGTACCCACCAGCCCCAAGCAACTGCCCTGTTGCTCGTGCCAAGACAGCGGGACGCCCTGGACAGGCACAGAGATGCTACCCACCTGAATCCATTGCAGACGAGGTCGAACATGGTGTTACTTGTGGCTCTGAACTTTGTTATGTGCACTATATTCTGGTTCCACGGGGCTTCACGTGTTGCACTTGTTCTCATAAGAACCAATTGGGTGAACACTTTTGCGTTTGTGGCCATCCCGTATGCCGACACTGCACTTAATCGCCAATTTAACAATGAGAACGTACCTGGTCAATTGGAAGGCTGCTAGAGTTAGCTGATAGTCTCATATCTCATCGCAGAAAATACAATAACGTGGTCCTCAGGAAATGAAAGTCGTGTTTTCAACCCTGTAAGTTCTGTAGGGTAGGCTGCCCAGAGTCTCAAGTGGAGTTACCGCAGTGTGGAGCCTGAATGATGAATGTGATTGGCCCGGTGCTCTCATTAAAATTGCTTCAATAGGAATAGTGCCAAGGAGTGGGTGGAAAATTGTGCGGGGTTATGCTGGAGTATGGGCGTTATCGCGTCCTCGTGACAGCTAGAGATGAGAATGGCTACTTGGCATCAAAATCTTCTACACAATCACTCTATGGTAGCGGCAAATGCATGAAGCTGGGTGCCTTTTAGCTATGGGATGGACATAGTATCGCCGTTTCGCAATGGCCCGCAGAAAGCGCCCTTACATTCCGAAGGTCAAAGGTACGTTTGCTCAGAAGATTGACTGGCGGACTCTGGCTACACTACCGCCAAGTCTAGTTTTGCGCATGCAAACAAACCATGCTAAGCAAACTCACAGGATGCTACGAGTGTTCTCAGCGCCGAATCAATTGTGATGGAACGCGTCCGAGTTGCCAAAAATGCGCGTCCAAAGGTATACCCTGCACGGGATTCGATTTCAAATACCGATTTCGACAGGGGCTCCCACAAGGGCCCCGGGTGGCTCAAAAGAGAAAGTCGGGTTCCCTGGCGACAGTTGTGAATGAATGCAGGGCGCCTGATGCGAGTTCAGTGGATTCTGCATCCGCCACCTCTGATGGCGTTGAGGGAAACGAAGCGTCTCAATTTCAGCTCCCGTGCATGGTTGATGACGCCGCACTGGTAAACTGGGCCGCGACTCCGGATCTTGTTCCCGAAATCCAGGATGACCATTATGCTGCTGGCAGCAGCGAAACATGCATTGAAGTCCCAGAAGATGACCAAGATCAGGAGGCTGGGAAACTGATTGACGAGCGCCAAATTGTCCGAACTGACTCATCGTCCATGTTTGGCCTTGTCCAACTGAAACCATGGCAAGAGTTCTTGTTGACATATTGTGAGTTGTCTCGTCCTTTTTAAGAGATTTCCCATTTTTTCTAATGGACATATTCAGTCTCCGACCACATCGCTCCGGAGATGGTCGTGTTGGACGACAGCCACAACGGCTGGCGTAACCTGATTCTTCCGATGGCATGGACAGATGAGCTGATTATGAATTCTGTGCTTTCCGCATCAGCCTTCCACTTTGCTACCAAGGCCGGCGCTCAATGTGTGCCCAATCCACAAAGGTTGTATGGGCAAGCAATTTGTGAATTACAACGACGGCGAAATCTGATGGACTGCGACTACCAAACAAAACAGGCCGTCGTTCTGTCTATTATGATCTTGTTGGTATCCGTCATGGTGAATGGTTGTTCAGATTTTCCAATCATGTTTGGCATGCTGGAGTCTGCTTTGGATGCGGTCGGCGGCGAGAGCGGCTTCCTCGACGGAGGAGAAGTTGGCGAATTCTTTGTGCGGCAAATCCGAAAGTAAGTTCGCTCGCGTTGAGTCAGCTCATGATAGCCTTTCCTGACAGCTGTAGAATGCGTGTATACGCTGCGCCGTTATTGAGCCAGGATGCCGGATTGCATGCCATGATGCACCATGCCCACACGAGCTTCGAATGCCTGCGATTCTACGACAGACTTCACCCGACCCAGTCGCAAACTCTCAAACTGCTAGGCGATCTGAGGCAACAGGCCTTTGACATATATCTGGACCGAGTGTTGGCAGGCGGCTCTAGAACCTCATCGAGGCACATGATTGAGCACTTCATCACGGCGGTCCAGTCGCTTGCAGTGGGATCGCCTGGAATGCATGTGCTTGTTTGGCCTGTTTTCATTGTGGCGTCGGAGAGCTGCAAACGGGAACATCAAGCTGTTTTTGAAGAATTTCTTCTGAATCAATATCATCGCAATGGTTTCGTTAATATTCTGAGAGCGCTGGAGTTTCTCAAAAAGATTTGGGCTCGCAAATCTAATGTTGACTGGCCAGCGTTGCTGCCTGAGCCTCAGGTTTTCATTATGTAACATTTTGTAAGATGGATGGTATAATTATACCGTATAATCTCGCAAAATCCGGCTATGGAGTGGAGCTTTGGTCTGTAGTAGTATGCTAAGATCTTAATTGCATCTAATTACTAGGGGAAATGATTGTTAGCCTCTTAAACTAGCTAATATTAGATTAAATAATTAAAGCCCTTTGCTATATATTATAAAATTAAGGATATTTATATATTATTAAAATACTACTTTAGAATATTAATTTAAATATTTTAATATCTAAGAAGCTTAGTCTAAAGCTAAAGCTATTATTAGAAAAGGTATATAAAGTCTATAAGCTTATTTAATAATAATAGATTATCTAATTATAATAATATAAAATTAAAATTTTAATTTTTTTTTATTATTATTATATTTATAATTTAAATCTATATTCTACTATATATAAAAATATTTAAAAAGATCTAAATTTATTTTATTATAAATCTATATTTTAAGAGGCTAAGGTAATATTTAATATCTTTTTATTTATATTAAAAGATTAGTAGAAGTAATATAATATTATTTTGAATAGAATATTATTATAATATAATCTCTATTAGCTAGAGCTTAAGGCTAAGTTATTTAATATATTTATTAAATAATAAAAAAGAAATAAATTAATTATTATTGGCTGATTTAAATAAAAATCCTATGAGATTTTTTAGAGATTATATCTAATTACTAAGGCTATTATATTTATATTTTTAATAGGGTAGTAGATATAATTTAAATAGTATTATAATATTATGAGGTATATAATAATAAAATAAGTAATAAGGTAATCTAAAAAATATATTTTTATTATAAATAACTTTTTATAATATATAAAATAAATATCTTAAGATAGTTCTTATTTAATAATAATTAATAATTTACTTTTTTTACTAAAATAGTAATTTCTAAAGTATTATATTATTAATCTTAATAAAATATTAATATTATTTAAATATTTTGATAATTATATATATACTTTTAAAGGTAATAAAATAGTTGCTAGGAAATCTAATTATAGTAATTGGAATAAGAGGTAGGCTATATTAATATTATTTATTTTTGCTAATAATATTTAAAGGCTAAAATTAAAGTTAATTTTTTATAAAAAACTATTATTTTTGGGCTAAATCTTTGCTTATAAAGGGCATCTTTATTCTAATAAAGTTATAATTAAATTTAATAAAATTATATATAATAATAAAAAGTTTTTTTAGAAATAAATATTTAATAAACTTTTACTTTTTATAAAAAACAAAAAATAGTATTTTTTGGTTATAAATATAGCTATATTTTATAAAATAAATAATATTTTATAATAACTATAGAAAAATAATATTATTATAGTATTAATTCTACCTAGATATATAAGTCTCCTTTAGCCTCTTAATATAGCTATTAATAAACCATTTAAATAATAGCTTTGTAATGCTAGTAATAAATATACAACTAAATTAAAAGAAAAAATAGGAAAAATATAGTAGTCTATTTAAAATAAGTGAGTTATAATAATATATATTATTATATAGGCTATCTAATATTTATAAAATAAGATAAAAATAGTCTAAAAGGCATTTCTTAAATATAAAATTAATATCTAATCTAATAGCAATTAAAATTACCTTATTAATATTAAAAATATTCCTTTTTTTATAATAAATTTTATTAGGTAATAAGAAATAATTTAATAGTTAATAAAAGTAAAAGAGGAAATTATTAGCTTTTTTTATAATAAAAAAGAATTATATTTTAATAATAATAATATTAATATTATATATAATTTTTTCTTATTAAAGGATTTAAAATTACTATACTAAAGCTAATAACTTTAAATATTAAAAAAAAAAATTAATTTTATTTAATAGTTATAAGAGTAGGATTTAAAAGAAAATAATAAGAATCTAATATAGCTTAGAATACTATTAAAATAGTTATTTAATACAAAGGAATTCCTGCCCTACTTAGTGCTTGTGATGCTATCTTAATTGCCTATAATAATAATTTTAGCTGGCTAGCTTAATTAAAAATTTAAAGCTATGAGATTGTAGGGGAGTTAGGTGAGAGGCCAAATGAGGTTAGTAGTGAAACTTGGCTGTGGGGCTAACTGTAAGCCTAGAGCTCCACTTTATGGCCAGATTTTGCGAGATTATATGGTAGATTGGTATTTCAGCTAAAAATCAATTTCACCTTGTTTTCTTTTATAAAGAGATTATTTGTACATCTCATAAAACTATTACTAGTGTAACTAAACTGTTCGCTGTGATGGCTGAACTTCAGCGCTAATGAGCGTGACAATTGTCAATTGGTTTAGGCGATCAAAAATGACGTTTTTAACTCAAGAATCCCTCGCTCCAACCATAGTACCAAATTTCGACTCAAGACTTAACCCTATAAACAATAGGCGGATGTACTGCAATGGCTGCGCTACCTCTGACGAGGAACATCGCCCTGAATTGGTTTGCAAATGTGAGTGACTTTCCAAGCACAGCGAGCGCTTGCAAGTTCTGGACTGATATCGCGGTAAATATTGAGAAGGGAAAGTCGCAAAACTTGGCATCAGTAGACTCCGACTACCCAGAGGAGCTTTAGAGGATTGACGTCAAAGGCAAGGGCATTTGATCAATGTAAGCGAGCTATACATTCCGTAGGCCCAGAGGTATCACTTTGATGCCTACAACTACACGCGATAGACAAATGTCTTGCACCGCCAAAATATTGTTCCGTGTTTCCTCTCTTGTGCTGATACGAGGCAGACTTTGGGCTCAGCTCAGCCCCAGTTTCGGATCGGACGGCAAGCTAGCTCTCTCGCAACGGGGATACAAAAGCATGTCCTAAACCCGACAAAAGTCCCTCGCTCTATCCAATCAGACGGCGAAAAGTCAGCATTCCTTGCGAGTGCGGAATTCGGATTTCCGCGTGCCCCATTTGTGGGGAGGAGGAGCAGTCGTTGTGAGGGTAGCCTAAACAGGACCAAGTAATGAGGACTGCATCCAGCTGAAGGGATCCCGTGTGCATTTCCTTCCCTCAAACATCGAAATCAGCGCAAAATCGTCACAGAATGGCATCTCAACCGCCTTATTATAACACAGGTAGTCCGTATAGTGGCCAGAACGGATATACCGACCAGCCGCACCAGCAATATCCGGTGGCGTCTGCGGCTCCAGCGTATGGTGCTTCAGCCTCACCATTACCACCGCCTTCACACAATCAACCAACGTATTCGTACTATCCTGCTCCAGTTTCCCAGTATAACGCGCAACCTAGTCAACAGGGCCACGGAGCATACCAATACCCAGTGAATTCTCCTCAACAGTTGCCGCCTGCACCGTCGCCCTATACGCAATATCCACCACCTCCGTCGACGGCAACTAACCAGTATCCGCCTGCGAATATTACAAATCACCCACATTCCACCCCTCAGAATCAATATCCACCATCCCCAGGAGCACCTCCAAGGAAACCCGCTGCCACTTCTCAAGTACAGCCCGCCTACCAAACTCCGCAGCTGCCACTAAGAAATCCCAACACGGCTGGCTACAGCACGGCATACGGCGCTCCAGCCCAAGCCGCTCCTTACCCAAGTTATCAATCACAGGCCCCAGTACAGTATCATCCCGCACCAAACACCTCAGGCGCCCCAGTCGCATACCCCCAGCCCGGCTACTCTGACGCGCAGCCACCACCTGTGCCACCACGACCGGCCGGATTTGAGACGAGCCGGGCGCCCCTATCACCTACGCCTCAAACCGCACAGACTTACTCTGCTCCAGATGCTCCACGTCCTGCAGTCGCGTCTACTCCCTTAGATGATCTTGCAACACAACTGGGTGGTCTCAACGTTCGCGCTCCTTCTCATGCCTCAGTCATAGTGCCCCAAGATGAAGATGTTGAATTCCCACGACTGGCTTTCTCTGAGCCTCGACCTAGCGGTCAACCCAACATGATCCAACAAGAGTGTCCGGGATTCCGCCAGATTGATTACAAGATGAGCTGGTATCGTTTGCCTAGGGCACCAAATGCACTAATTTGTATGTCGTGCTACCATAGATACATTGAACCTAGCTCTCTTCGACAATCATTTGAGAAGGTTGAACCTTCGACCGCATCGTGCTGGTTCCATATTAATCGGATCCTTCTTCACCTTTGGCCAGAAGCTCAAAGGACGCAAAATCTGGATCCACTCATTGCCTTTATGAACAAACGACTGCACATCCCTAAGTGCAAAGGCTACGACAATGTCCGATATGGCGAGGGAATCAAGTTTTATTCACCAAAGACGGAGCCACCAAAGACGGAGCTACCAAAGGACTCTGTGCTCTGCGAGGCGTGCTATGAGGACCATGTCTTGGGATCTCCCTTTGCTGACAACTTTATGCCGACAAAGTTTGTCATGGGACCCAAAGATGTCTGGCGTTGCGCGTTTGCCGGGCCATTTGTTGGAAGGGCCCTGAGAAAGTACAGTAAGCAGCAGTATGGGTGGAATCTCTGGACACAGGAAGCCAACAAGCGGATATACTTGCCAGCGTGCGACGGAAAGCCCTGTGCCGCCACAAGCAGGAAATGGTTCAAGCTGCGTGGTGGGCCAGAGACATTCGTAGCATGTGAAGCCTGTTTCCTCGATGACGCAGCATTGACGCCATTTGCGAATTATTTCGAGCCCTACAGTGCTGCCATCCCCGCCGGCGCTCAATTTGGCTGCGACATGAAGGTTATTCCCATCATGGTAGCCATGCACGTATCGCACACGGAGCGAAATATTGGTCCTTTTTGGTGGACGGCAACCGCTCTAACTACGCATGGTCCCTGCTCGATAAATGGGGCCAAGGGAGGAACTTGGTACCATATCAGAGGATCCTCAGCCGACTTTTGCGTATGCTCAGTCTGTTACACGGGAGTTGTCGAGCCAATGAAGGCGGGCAGATACTTTGAGGCGAGGACTGTTGACGCGAGCCACGGCATGATGTGCGATTTTACTCCGGGAGGACCACGCGCTGTGGAATACCTCCTACGACTGGGAGCTGCCCTTGACGTTGGCGTGTGGTCGCAGTTCTCCAACTATGTCGAGAAGTGGGCTTCTGTTCCGGTGTGCTCAAAGGACAAGCTCAACCCTGGCGTATTTTATGGCTTTGCAGACGGCTTCCCGGACATTGCCGCCTGCAAGAAGTGCTACGAAGAAGTCATCATGCCCTCCAGGTTCAACTCGCTGATAGCATGGCGCGAGCAAACCGAGTACGATGGGAAACCTCTCAAAGCGCTCTGCAGCTTCTTCTCGCCAAACATGCGAACTCGCTGGAAAAGCGCCTGCGACAACAACGACTTTGCTGGGTTCATGGCCTATGCAAAGGCAAGAATCAAGATTTGGTGCGAGACGGTGCCGGTGTGGGAGGTGCTGCTCACGAAGCAAAAGATTGCGGCGCAGCAGGGCATGACGGCCGCGCTGGCCGGTGTAATGTACCAGGGCATGGAGAATGTTGTCATGGCATCTAGCAGTCACGGCAGCGGTCACTTATACGGAAACAGTTCGATAGGTTGGCACGACACGCAGTACGGTGCAACCGGGGCGCAGTATAACCAAGATATGATCAACAACTTCGCGCAGGCTGGAAGCGGGAACGTGTGGGATACGATGGCGCAGCTGGAGCGGCGTTGGAAGACAGTCATGTAGAATACCAATCGCGAAGAGCGCAGCCATGTTTAGTCACTTTTCCGTTTAAAAGGAAGCAAAATCCCTAAGCAGCCTGAGCCTCTTGGTCCTCTTCTTCCACATCCGCTTGAAACGCTTCAGCCAACTTGACCCACTCACCTTTCGTTACCTTAGGCTCGGGGGAAGTGATGGTGATGCCCTTCGAGTTGAAGTCGTCATTGAGGCACCGGATCCGATCCCAGGGGTAAACATCCGTTCTGTGGGCTGGGCCTGCAGGGCTGTAGGCAATGTGAATGGTGCACTCTGGGTCTGGTCGCTCGGCGGCGGCCTCTGCAAAGTCGCGCACCCACTGCTCCTCCCAGTAGCCAAAGGCCGACGCCTCAATCCTGACTCCCGGGATCTCGAACGTCCACACGAAGCGTCTCAGGTTGGGCGCAACAAGCACCTTGACCGGAGCATCCTGCCACAGGCGCTGCCACCTTGAGAGGGTGAGGTCCTCGAGGGCCGTGAACTCTCTCACGTCAAACACGCCAGCTGCCTGCTGGGCGTGGACATAGCAGATGTCGAGGTTCACGAGCGAATCCTTGTGCTTGCGCAGAATATCGGGTATCATGGTGACGTCCAGCATACCGCAGTGGAACGAATCTCGCAACTGAAAGCTCATCAGCTGCTCGGGCCACTGGAGGACTCTGGCCGTCATCACGGTCGAGGTTTTCCAAAATGCCAGCCTAAGCTCGAGAATGTCTGCGGCTTCGTAGTCCTGTAGAGCGTTTCAGTCAGCGCATGTGCCGCAGAGAGACGACAGATTTGTTTGTGCTACGTACATTGGTATCCCAGCGTGGAGTGAGGCAGTCACACCTGACATGCTGGAGCTCCAGCACGTCCAAAGGGGTGGAACCGATATTTTCCATCATGGATGAGACGGTGACGCAGCTGAGCCCGTCCCAGTCCAGATGCAAGTGCCGGAGGGCCGTCATGTGTTGCAGGGACGATTGGACCATTTCCCAGGTCATCCAGTTGTCAAAGACTCCGGGACGTTCTCCGCACAGCTTAAAAAAGCGGACTCTGTTTAGATACGAAGCCAGATCTGCCAGGTCAGTGGAGCCAACTTGGCCTTTGTTCTCATCCTCTCCGCTCCAAACAGTCAAACGTCGACAGTGACGACTAAGAAGAGGGTTCGCATGGAAACTCGCATGCAACTTCTCAATCTGCTCTGGACCCGCCTTCAGCTCAATCTCCTTGTAGATGAGAGGGATGGCGTGGCTGTACAAGCGCCTGCAGGTAGACGCGATTGGCACGAGTGATTCTGGTTTTGTTCGTCCATTTTCGGTTTCACGCACGAGTTCGAGGATGTACGTCACAACTTCGGTGGGCAGGCTTAGTATAAAGGGTTTCATAGTGTCGTCGGCGCCACGCTGGGTAGCCATGCTGTTGTTGTTCTAGCCCATCAAGGCGAGATCCGAAGATCGTGTGCGGGGGTAGATCCGATGAAAGGTCCAAGTCAGCATCTTGTCGGATGGACATGGCCTATCATGATTTTTTGCTTTTGTCCAACCTCACGTTTTTCCGGTCCGCCATCGCGTTTTCGTGTTTCATCGCGTGTCATTCGCTTGTGTTACAAACAAACATCTTCAGTTGCCCGAAAGCGTGTTAGTAAACAGACTGAATGGAGTGGTTGCGAGAGCACGTCCCGAGCCAAGATGGGGAGCATAAAAATGATGGCATCATGAGTATAAATGACTTCCCCACAGAGCCCAAGCAAGCTGCTCCATAAATTTAATTCACATATGCTTTCCGCTTGCGATTCCTTCTCCTTTTCGGACTAGATAGCTTGATCACCGCCGATCCGGGACCGGTGCGGGGTTTCGCTGGCCGTGCCGTAAATGCCGATATTGCCCCGATATGGAGCAATCAAGATCAATTGTTGGCCTTCTCCAGCCCCGGGCTTACCCTCTATGGTCCCGACTCAAGAGCCGGAGGTCGTAAGCTTAGGGCTAATAATAAGAATTGGGGCAAAGTCCGAATAAGCACCCTAAGTCCGAGCCACTCGGTTAGCGAAACCATGCTTGGATTGGTGGTGGCGTCGGTTTCAATGTCGTGATAAGACTACCTCTCAAACGCCTGCTTCAAATACCAATTGTAGGCTCGATTTCTGGACAAACCACATTTTCAAATAGCATTACTTATCCCGAAAATGAACGAGGCTTGCTGTGCGCTCGCGCCGGTTTCGGCCGATTACCAGACCAAGGGTCGATGGGAGGTTATCGCCGGCGTGAATACATGTGAGTTACTTTTGGTGCTCGATATGACGGAAGCTGTATTCTGATTCATCCAGACATCGTTGGCTCCGAAACAGCCTCCCGGGCCATTTTTGACATTTACGATGTCTTTGGTCCCTCTGCTCAAGCGCTACAGGGCGCCGACCGCCTAGCCAGCCTCACGTCAGCGTTGGTCTTGATGCCGGACCTATTTGACGGCAACCCCATTGATCCGACCGCGATTCCAACGGACACGGAGGAAAAGAAAAAGGTGCTCGCAGATTTCAGGGCTACCACGGCTGCCTATGAGCCCAATCTAGAGAGGCTTTACAAGCTCCGCGCAGAAGTTGGATCTCGATGGCCGTCAGTTGAGGACCACGTTGGCATTTTTGGTCTTTGCTGGGGTGTAAGTGTTTTTCTTCTTCTTCTCACATTGCTTTCGCCTGTGTAACAGAAGCTGACAACAAGCAAGGGCAAAATTGGAATTCTCGCCTGTGGTGAGGGCAACACAGGTAAAGGGAGGAAATTCACGGTCAGCGGAACAGCTCATCCTGGGTAAGAATTGGCGCAGTAGCTAATCTTGTGATGTAAAATACTGATGAGCTGAAATAGTGCCCTGGAAACCAAGGATGCGGAAGCAACGAATGTGCCTCACATTCTGCTGGCCTCTCCTGGCGAGCCAGCCGACGTGGTTGCTGAAATCAAGGAGATTTTTTCTAGGCCTGGCAAAATTGGTGAGGTCGAGACATATTCGACCATGTTCCACGGCTGGATGGGCGCTAGGGCGAATCTAAAGGATGAGGCCAATGTCAAGGAGTATGAGCGAGGATACAGCCAAGCAGCCGAGTTCTTCTCCAAGCATATGTAGGCTACTGCAGGAACAAACACCAACTGGAGCATTGCAATCAACTGTCTTCTGCCAGGAAACTATGAAACTATTACAGAATCATATAATCACTGAATTTCGAGAATGGTAAGGTTTTGAAGCATGAAATAAGTTGATCGTTTATGATTCCGCATCCCTCATCCCTCGACCTCGTCCTTTCCAATAGACCCTTGAATATCCTAGATGCTCCTCAAAAGCCATACCCATTCGGATATCACTTGGCACTGTTTGATTGCGGCCTGCATATGACGCGGTTTGCCCTGCCAACTGGAGACAGTCCATGATGATGTAGACGACAACTTGACACATTCCAACTGTAGAGCCAGATGCAGCATTCGCCGTGTCTGCATTTGGCCGTGCGGCGAAGAATTCCCGAATGCGCCCCTCGCAATGGCTTCCATCAAATCCATCTGGATACGGTCGATCAATATCTGGCCTGTCCTCCGGAAACAGACCCCTCGCCACCACCGCGAGGCTTTCGCTGGCTAGTTTGGGAAAGACAGCTTGCTCCAGGTAGGAAAGGACCATCTCGTTTAGCAGATCCAGTGAGTGCTCTCTCCAAGCATCAGCAAACTGAGGTACAGTGTACCCGAACTCCTTCTTTTCCAGGAGTCGACACACATCTTGTCGCAAGCACTCTATATCCTGGTCTCGAAAGATGTGCTCGCTCTGGTCGTATGGGCCGAAGCACTCGGAATCCTCTGGCACCCTTTTGAGGTCACGCAACGTGCTAATGCCGGAGAAATCATACCCTTCAGTAAGTCTGCGCTCGAACCGCTCTTGGTGGGTTTCGTTTACCTTCAAAGGCGTGTTGAGGCCTGCCAGAGTCGTGTGGACAAAGGATGTGTTTGTCGTGAAGAAGAGAAACGAGCGGGCCGCGTTGCGTTCATCGTTGAATCCAAATCGCCCAAACATGTATTCGCCGTCGGGGATCCTCATCCAGACTCCTGCATCGGCTTTGCCTCTCTTCTTTGACTTTTGCTTCTTCCATGCACCAACCTGGGTCTTCCCTCGGCCGTAGTCCACAAGCCCAGCTTCCTCGCACATACCTCCCGAGCCGTCTTCATCGTCCGAGTTCTCTTCGTTGATCTCGGCAGACCGCGTATTGTAGTATCCCCAGTCGTATCTGTTGATGACGAAGACACCTTCCGCTTTTGTACTTTCGCAGTTGAAAGTGCTGCCAGAGTCTTCTTCATATGGCGAGCCGGATACTCGAAGAATCTTGGCAACCTCCTCCACCGGGTCTGTTTCTGAGTGGCACACAAACCACCCACATGCATGTCGTGACCCAATTTCGACAAGTTTGTAGGCGACCCATGTCCCGTTTTCAGCGGGGATATTGTATTCCATTTGATGGACCACAACAGTGCCAGATGTCTCAGGGGGAGGACTGGGGAAACCCTCAGAGCGAGGAGCTATCGCGCCAGTCCAGATATTGTGCATGGCTCCGAAACATAGAGAGCCAGACATTACGGTAAAGGAACTGAAGCTTGATGGAGCAGAAGCCATTTTGACAATGTGATGAAAGGATACAGTTGGGTCCTTTTTTCTGCACTGCTCACCTTCATTTGCTTTTTATAGCTGAGTTGCGCCATGGTCGGCGCTAAATTCTGCCGCTTTTAGGGCAAGGCTCCAGTGGCTGCCTACTTGTTAGCGCTACTTACACGCTTCATGGTAGACGCGAGGCGTTTGCATAATTCTGTGCCGCGCAGTTTCACGATGCCAATTAGATTCACAGGCGACATGGATTCAATCAAACCATTTAAACGATCAAGTCTTTAGGAAGTATGGCTACCGAGATCATTCTCAATTTAATCCTTCTCTACCTTGCTCCTTGCAACAACCATTTCCAGAATGCTTGCAATGGGTACGCCCATAATGTCAAACACGGACACGACGGCACCAAAGCTTCTAGAAACCCAATTTCTTAGCTCAACGGACATGAGTGAATCGACACCGTACGCCGACAATCGCTTGCTTGGCTCGACATCATCAGGCGATATGGACATGGCGCGCGCCAATTTACCCGCCAATGCACGCAGCACAATTTGGGCTCGCTCTGCAGCGTCAGTAGTTTGACGGAAGAGGGCTCCAGCCTCAGCGACAAAGTCAATGTGACCGTTCTAGCCCTTGCTGCAGCCACCCTGGTCCGTAGCAACTGGATCGGGAAGAAAAGAAAATGTAGCAAAGAGTGGCCTATCCAGAAGTGCTGGGGGTGCCTTGCCCTGGCGCAGGCTGTCAATTGGTGTTCGGAGACCCAGCAAGATCTGGCCTTGGTCCCGCGCTAGCCACGAGCCTGTAAATGTGGCATCACAGCACAGACTCAGCACGCCAAGCAGCTCGCCACCCTCAATGGGCTGCATATCGTCAGTCGTGTCTCGCTGGCGCTAGTACGCGCTGGTTTCTGCAATGATGCCGATAGTGCGCATCCAGCCAATGTCAATAGACAGCGCTGCCTGGCCCTGAGACAGTCGGTATCTCGCCAGGGCATCTTGGAACGAGCAGCCGGCGTAATTGGCGCTATCCATCTGACCCACAATGCCAGCCAAAGATGAGAGGAAGAAGAAGAAATCCAAGTTTTGCGAGAGAAGTCGATGCAAATTCCACGATGGATCACGGATGATAGATGTTGGTCGTGTCTGAATGCTTCCTAGTCCATCCCGTTCCTCAAGCTGTCGTAAGCTCGAACGTTTTGCACTGATGCAGGCTCTTGAGATAACGCACTACGGGACGGAGGCGTGAACCCAAGACGTAGTTCATGCCCAACAATTCGCCGTACCTCCGTGGATTTCGCTTTCCCCATAAGAATCCGGGGTTGCATCCACAAATATGCAGTAAGATTGAGGTTTCCCACTGAGGCTTGTGACACCATTTTGACTGCAAGCACCTTTTTACTACCATGCCCAAGCAACAAGTCTACCATCTCCACCCTGCTGGTTAGGAGAACGACCCAGATGAGGAGAAGTTTGACATTTCTACCCTCGACTATCTATCCGTCCAAACGTACAACAATTATGCCATCTTTTTCGGACTCGACGATGCCGATAAGCCCAAGGCCGTCGAGCTTCTCGAAGCCGGCCTTGAGAAGACTCTTAGCCAGGAGCGCCACATGGCCGGCAGAATCGAAAAGCAGCCAGATGGCGGCCATGCCTTCGTGAAGAAGCGGGATAGCACTGTGCAGTTCGTCGTCCAATGGCTGGATTCGCCCGAGGACAATTACCCAAGCATGGATGATCTTGAAAGGTCTAACTTCAGTGCTGTCACTCTGGGCGATCTGAAACTCTGGAGTGTGTCGCCCATGACATATGGCGAGAAGCCTGAAGCGCAGCCCGACAACCAACCCATCGTTGCGGCGTACAAGGCGAATTTTGTCCGTGGTGGTCTGGTTTTCAACATGCACAACCACCACTACTCACAAGATGTCATGGGGTGGACTGGTCTGACTCACCAGTTGGCTGAGAACTGTCTCGCAATCTCCAAGGGCACCGAATTCCCGGCTTGGGATCCGCTATGCCTTGATGTATCTCATCTCGTCAAGCAAGCGCCACCCAGGACGAGCAGGTTGATAGGCCTCCCATTCCTGAACGACATCCTGAACAGATGTCAGGTGTATCACTTCTGTTCCATCTACCTAAAAGCAGGGCAGCGGAGCTGAAGAAGCTCGCGAAGCCTACTGATGGCTCCTGGGTTTCGACCTATGACGCCTTCTCGGCCTTCATCTGGCGTACCCTGACCAGGGTTCGCACTCCAGTCTTCGAGCCTGAATTAAGTTCCAAGCCCTTTTGGAGCGAGGCCGTTGATATGCGACGCCGATGCTACAGACCAAAGCCTCCTGCGCGTATTCGTGGGAACGTCATGTCCGCTGTCATGAGCGAGACGGCCCCAATGGAGCCTCCATCCGTTGCCGAAGTAATTTCGGAATGGTCGCTCTCACAGTTGGCGTCTTACATCCGCAGGTTGACCGACTGCGTGACCGAAGAGAGCTTGCACACCATGCTCGAGATGGTCGCGCGCGTCCGAGACAAGTCGACCCTCAACATCCGCATCGACTCGAAGCCCCCCATGTCCCTTCTCCAAACCGACCACCGCGACGCGAACATTGTAGAAGCTGACTTTGGGTTCGGCAGCCCAATTGCCTACCGCCATGTGCTGGATTGTGTGACGGTCGGAGTGATTGTCATCTATCCTCCGCGCAATCCGTCTCCTGAATCAGATGAGGGGCCGGAATTTGCCATTTTTTACGAGAAGGATTTGGCTCAGACGCTGATTGAAGATACCGAGTTCACCAAATACTTCGAGTACAGGGGTGTGGATGCTGAGAATGTCGAGGCAAGCTAGTAAAGTGGAGCATCCGAGTGGAAGAGTAGATAGCAGATAGGCCTCATCCTATTATTCAAATGCACCATCGCTTTTCTTGACTCCATCTCGAAATGTTCCTTCAAAAAAGAAAAAGCAAATAAATGCCATTGATTCGTGACGGTCATATCTAACCTGACTAAAATCCCAGAGGCGGAATACATTAGACAATTTGGACTTTCCAATACAAGCGCTCCATTCTCAGACTCTGTATGAACCAGTCGTCACCCACACGTTTCCAAACCTCGTAGTAATGGCCACCACCTGTCCCATGATATCCGCCCTGATCCCCCTTCGAGCCAGCATGGTATATAAGGTTCCAAATGGCCTTCACTTCGTCCGGGTTGACTTGCTCAAAATCAGCTGGGCTAACCAAGTGTATGGTTTGCATCTGTTCGAAGACCTCTCGGAAATAGGCGACAAAGGCTTCTTGTGATAGCCAGCGATATTCGACTCCGTTTTCGACGTGTATGTCGCCTTTTGCGTTGAAGAATTCGCACTTGATGTCTGGCGTCATGATGTTGTCAAACCTTTCCCATTGATTGGAGTCTGCGAATCTGCAGTACTGCATCTTCTTTTGGGTGATAGTTTCCACTGCCTTGGGGTCTGGAGACATGTTTGTGAGATTTGGTGTGTGTGGTGAAATTGGGAATGCCAGAGAATGTGCACGATCGGGCTGTTTCCAGTGGAGAGCAAAGCGTTTGATAAATTTGCACGTCTTTGCAACACTTGGCATATGCTGTATCCCGGGTAATATCCAACGCGTATTTTTCCAGAAAAGGATTACAGCAAGACAGACCACGAGGATCTCGACAGCGGTGGGGCAAAATATAGGCTCTATTACAATATGAGACTAAAGCTTGATGCTAGCTAGTTTCTTTCCTTGTTTTGTTCCTAGTTCTCCTCTCGGGTCATATTTTTGAGGATATGAAGAGATTCTTATATTACCTAGACTGTACGCGACCGTAGCTTTGTTGTCCCAGGTTTGAGAGGCAGTTAGGAAGTCTGTGGTGCGGGATCCGCGGGCTCCGTGATACGCGGCTAATATATCCTGGTTCATGCACCTTCGTGGAGCAGGCACGGTACGACTTAGAGTCGCCGGCTTGTATTCCGATTATGGAATGAGGTAGTTTGAAAAGAACTGGAGATGATGCTGAACAGGATCCCATCTCGAAGATATATCCCGTACGGCCGCTGCCACTTATGGAAACGGCCCTCATGCACCTCTCACAGTTCGCTTCTTGACGTTGCAGCGAGTCTACCCATGACGCGACAAGGTGGAGAACCAAAACGCATGTTGAGTCGACAGCAATAGCCACGGTCAACGGCACTGAGTTACACCGGCTGGATCATACGAGGTGATGCAAGATGTAAATCTTGTAACAGTTATATACCATCGCTGTGAATGGCTAATTAGAGACAGAACTCAACATGGAATAAGAGAATTAGGTAGATTGGAATTCTATTATTTGGTGTTTAAATTGTAATAATGAGTATATAACTCGTAGCTAGAGCTCTTTTTATTACTTTGTAATGCTTTATATTAGTACTGGTATATAATCTCTGGTTGCTGTGTGACGCAAATTTGGGTGATGTAAATAAAAAAAACCAGTGATATTGGGAGTAACTTTTCCGGGTGAAACCTAACGCCAATCTAAACCAAAAAATGCCAGACCAAACCAAACCAACCAAGTATATAAAACTTAATTTCTTAGTATTTACAGAGCACAGGCTTACAGTTATTAGAGACAGCTCTCCAACCTTGCCCAATGTCGACAGCCACCTCCCTCCGCACGTCACCAGCCTCCTCCGTTGTCGTCATCATCCTCCTCCTCATCCTCCTCCTGCCGCTTCACAACGTAGGCAAGCCCTATATTGCCACTAGGGATTAGCAAGGATATCTCACACCATCGCAAGCAGCTAATGCACCCAAAGCATCGCATTAGTATGCGCATCTATGGCCTTTATCTATTGCAAGAAGGGTGACTAACTAGCTTCGGACCAGACCCTTCCAGTCAAGGGCTGCGTCCGTAGCGAACTTGCTTTTCCCCGCATGCCCCGTCACAATAACCATTTATTCAAGGTCTTCCTTCGAGGCTGGATTACACCTATTTAGAGTTGGATGATATTGATGCTCCAGATCACGGAACACAACAACTGTGCACTTCTGAAACGTTGAAAGACCGTCCTGAATGTTGCAGCCCTTAGAAGACTCAAAATCCACTTTCGACTTCTCACAGGTAGTGCCAACGATCTGCTCCAGTTAATACAATATCCATATTTTATGGGAAATAGGTGCTTACTATGTCCATGACGAAATTAATGCCTGCAACAACTTGTGTTTGGACTTTCAGGACTTTTGCAAGCTTTTGATAATACTTGCTAGATTCCTTACTAATTTGTTGTGTTGCTTGTTCTGCTGCAAATTGCACCTCTGGGTCATTAACGTCCTTATTGTCAGAAAGTCCCCCAGGCAATTGGGCATTGACTAAACTGAGCCCCGAGGCCAATAGATGTAGAAGGACAATAGCGCGCATTGTTAATAGCTAGGTGTTTAAGATTGAGCTTAAACGAATAATAATTTGAAAGTAAAGTTGGTGATTCTTGGTAAGGGTCAAAGAGTTGGAAGGATTTAATCACCCTTGTGGTTAGATATATGTTATATATTTATATTGCATGAATTGAGACAAAGACAACCAATGACGTGGGTGGGTTATTTGTGCTCAACGAGGATGAAACTCGCCGATGTGGAACCGAACCACCCCCTTTACTGCACATTAGTTCCTCTATTAGCCTTACTCTAGCTAAGACAAAATATCCATCATGTGACCTACATTAAAGGCCCTAATTGGAGATGATCACCATGTTTAATTCTATACCCACCTGCCTTGTATTAGTGAGGCTAGTTAGTTCAGCCTGCCGAGAGCAATGCTGGCGGTTCGGCCTGTGCTAGCCGCACCTAGGGATATCTAACTTTTCATGAAAGGAAATGATGAGCGCTGTCTGACTCGTATGTCACTGCTGCAGTTACATCCCAAATTAGCTGGTGCTCACCGCTGGTCCATCAGAGTTAAATGTGGCTGAGACATCTAAGGCCAGATGGTATGTGGAGCCCTTGTCTCAGTAGCCCGTCCATGATCACATGGTGATATTTCGGCTAGATACACACGCATTATTGAATACACCAGAGAATAACCAGCCAAAGGATAATTGGCTACGGGAGCATTACAACGTAGTAATGAGAGCGATCAATCTTGATCTTCAAAAGCTATGAATACAGGTGCATACAGAAGCTTTTGTTTATTCAAAGGAAAGTCTATCCAGGTCTCTTCTAGCGCCTCTCTCCATCTATCCCGCTCATTGGCTAAAACTAGAGACCTGAGAGAGGAAGTTAACCACCGTCTCCTCCAACCTTCTGTACTTGAAATCTGGAAAATCCTCATCCATCATAGTTGTATCTGTATTAACGTGATGTTTGATCTCTTGTATACCGACCGAGACGTTTCCCTTTGGCCAGCCGGGTGCTTCCATCATGATCTGTGATATGAGTTGATAGTTAAATTTCTCTGGCGCAACTGGAAAGTAGCGCTTCCCTCCTGCTCTAGGGTTGACAAGAGCCTGTACATGGATCTCTGCCAAATCCCTAACGTCGATCCAAAAATTGAATCGCGCAGGCGGTAGAGGGGCTGAGGGGCCGCCGGTGGCCACCTTCCACAGCAACATGTTCGATTCATTGAGGTCTTTGGATGAATTAATACTGGCAGCTACTGGGCCAAATATCATCGATGGGCAGAAAGTGACGAGATCAAATTGCGGCTTTTTCGTCTTGACAAAGTCCCATGCTTCTCGCTCCGCAAACACCTTTGATCCTCTATATGCATCTTGGGGGGTGGCGGCTGGGTCTGCAGCCTCGTTGTATGTTATGGGGTTCCAGTCAGCTGAACTGTATGTGTATGGTGTGTCTTCAGGTCGTCCCATGTCCAGTACGGCACCGAATGAGGACGTCATCACGATCCGTCGCACGTCGGTACCATTACTAGCCTCCAATAATGATCGGACGCCTTGAATTGCCGGAACGATTAGCTCCTTCTCTTTATCCGCGACTTGATAGTTCAAGGGCTGCAAAGGTTGTTAGCCATATTATCTCAACAGAAGCGTGAAAACTGACACTAGCAAGGTGTATGACTGCATCAATTTCATTGAGCGCTTTCTGAAATACGCCAGGTGTAGCGAGGTCATCGATGTAATGGAATTCCAGGCAGTCCACATATTCTTTGTGTTGATTCAACAACTTTTCGGCCTTTATCTTGGATCGGACAACAGCCCGAACTTTCAAGCCTTTTCTGAGCAGACAATCTACGACATGACTGCCAACTAAGCCAGTTGCGCCGGTAACAAGTACCTTTCTAATATTTTATTAGTCACAATGCACCGTTCCCACATGTAGGGGCTTAGTTCGCGTGTGCTTACTGGATGGGCATGTTTGGCACGCAATGAGAAATTAAGTAAATTTACTTCGGTCGCATGAATAGCCTTCAGTCTAAAGTTGGAAAAAGAAATTACAAGTGAAATAATACATCTCACTCAATCATCTTCGATGTTTTGTCATTATGCATCATTGGTGCTTATAAAACTATCAGATTTTCGGCTCTTATCCGAAGTGGCGGAGCTCCCGGGAGGAGCCCCGCTTGATGGCCGC
This sequence comes from Calonectria pauciramosa, assembly GCA_017140785.1. Classification (NCBI taxonomy): domain Eukaryota; kingdom Fungi; phylum Ascomycota; class Sordariomycetes; order Hypocreales; family Nectriaceae; genus Calonectria; species Calonectria pauciramosa. The sequence continues at coordinate 313,146 of JAACIZ010000023.1, read as the reverse complement.
GATAAGCCGGCGTCATTAAGCGCTAGTTGGGCGAGCTCCTCACCACCTACGGATAATCTTATCAATGCAATAAGCTGGATCTTTTGAGTTTACTATAATTTGCCATGTTATCTCACTGCAATTCAAGCCGTATAGCGATCGCTTCACCCATCGAGTCGAATAACCGATCTCCTGCATCAACGCCCCACAATGGCTCAGTACAAAATTTACACTTACCCTAAAGCCCCGCGATCTACAATGGTCTTGTACATCGCGGAGCTCCTACAACTCGACTTTGAAATTATTAATGCGTTTCCTATCAAGGTTTACCCTGAGAAGGGCGGTGTTGGAGACGTGTATTTCTCAAAGTTCCACGTTGGCAAGGTCCCTGCGCTGGAAACCGCCGACGGATTTTGCGTGTATGAAAACATCGCAGTTTCATGGTTCCGTACGTCTTCCATCCTTACTGAGATTATCAAAGATTGAAATTAATTTTCACTCTTTTTTCAGTCGCCAAGCAGAAGCCAGAGGCTGGTCTTCTGGGTTCAAACCTATTTGAAGAAACCACCTGCTTGCGATGGGCGTCCTTTACTGATTATGAACTACTACCACCCATCATGGCCTGGATCAATCCCATCATCGGTCGTTCGACTGCAACCCCAGAGCAGCTAGTGCAGTTGGAGGAAAATTGTGAGCTCACCGTCCGTGCTATCGAAAAGGAAATTGCCGGCAGGCACTATCTTGTTGGCGACAAGTTGACGATAGCCGATTTGTTTGTGATTTCGGGATTGGCGAGAGGTTATCAATATGTGAGTCGTCGCATTTGTTGCATCACTTTAGTCACTGACCTTTGTCGTTTAGGTTTTCACAAAAGCATGGGCTGCTAAGCACCCCGTTGTCCACAAATATTACATGAAGTTCAGGTCGGATCCCATTTTTACAAAGTACCTGGGCGAGAATGTAATTCGTGATGAGCCCGGTGGCACATACCCAGACTATGACGGTTTGGAATAGATTAGATAAGGAATTTTGCCTTCTGTTACATGCAGAAAACTTATTAGACCATTAAAGATTAAATCGATATTGCCATGTTTTTTGTTCATTTTCTTCCCAAAAACCTACCCAACAAAAAGCCTTGTTATACGTTCTTGCCTTTCTGGCTTGTGGTCTGACTCGGTGTTACACCCCCAGGCTTCTCATCTCATTTTTGATTGCAAGTGCTTGTAGACATCATTGACTTTCTCTTTTCCAACTCCCTCGCTTTCTTTCGTTGCCTATATCGCCTTCTCCTCTCCCTACGTTTATTAGTTGTGCCGGATGATTGTTTCGCGGGAACGGGATTCGACTTTTGCTTTGTTTCGGTGTTTGGAACCGTCTTCTGTTCATAAGTGAGATCACGTAATGTTATCTCTGGCAATTCTATCAGTGTACCTTGGTAGGAATGGGCCCTGTGACTTCGCCTTTGGTCTTTCTCCAGCAGACCACAATGTTTTGTATCCCAAAGGATGTTGTCCACTTCGAAAATTCATCATGCGGCCACATCTCGTAACGAAAGTCCTTCGCCTTCGCTACGGTCGGATGTGCCACCATCATTTTATTGACGCACTTGTTACCCATAAGACCTTTCACAATAGGCTCCTCAATTGTCTGGTAGTATGTGTGTCCGGAAGGATGAAACCTCTGCGGTGGAGGCTGCGACAGAACCGTTACCGAATCTCCTTGGGAGATGTACCATGCAAAGATAACCGAGGCCCCGTGCATGTACCTCCTCCATCCCGAAGACGGCTTCTGCTTGTATGGACATTTTGGATTAGAAGGATTCAACAGAGGCCCCAAGGCTGTGGTCAGTGTCTGGAGATTATGCGCGTCAGCCCACTTTTGAGCATGTTCACGCAGCATGCCACTCCATAGAACTTGTCGGTTGCGGACACATGCGCTTGAGATCTGCTGGTAGATATCTTTAGCTTCTGCAATTGTTATCCAAACCCCAACGAGATTGTTAATCCGAGGCGGTGCCGGTAGCAGTTGATGGGCATCACAGCTGCCTCCATCAGGTCTTGATCGATCAGTTGTCTTGGTTTTCTTCTTAGCCATATTTTCTGAGGCTGAATAGATATTTGCCACTCGATAAAGCTTCTGGGTATTGAACGGTTTCTTTGTTCAAGATGGGCAGGATGGGGTGAGATTTCCGTCATCAGAATATGACGTCGGTTTATCGAGCGGGGTCGCATCGTGCGAATTTTTCAGCGGTAGGATGACCTCAGCCTGAATGTTGATGAGATGCTTGCATTGGTAGATGTACCTGACACCTTACTGTATGCTTGACTGCGAACCACCAATCCCAGAGCTGAAAGCGTCACATTACTCCGAGTGCGAGTCAGCATCGATACTGTCTCTTTTCTTTTTTCTTTTTCTACCTTATCCAATCAACGCCGGAATCTGATCTGCTGATCTTGCAAATACCGTGGTCGACGATTTGCTGCATTAGAGCTTTAAATACGCCAGACACTTTCATACTAGTACATGTTTATTTAAAGTACCTGTCTGCTTTATCAATCTCTTTTAATTACTGACGTTGCTCTTTCAGTACTATACAATCAAATACATTTGATAAACCAGCATACTTAAAAGCTTCCAGCGTCTCCTTCCATAGCCTATAGGTAACGATTCTCCCTTTGTCTGTATACATCAATTTGGCAAATCTAAGTGATGCACAAATGTTATCAGTATTGCGTCTTCCAAGTATTGGGACACAGGTTTCTAATTAGAAACGTTACACAGAGCAAGTAAATCGATGCGAAGTCTTGACTCTCCTTCCAGCATATATGCCCAGCCTACCTCACTACCGAATTCATTCCTTGTTCTCACATAGCCTATCACTCCATTGGATGCAACCTCTACAAGACACCATCCCAAAAGGAGGCAACAGTACGGTGGGTCGGAGCGTAAGCATGGTATCACCACACAACCAATGACACTCAATTTCCACTTTGACTCCACCTCAATCTCACCAAACGTCTGGCTTGGATGCTTGACCACCATCGTGTCTCATGTTTTGAACTTTCCCTCAATTTTGTCACCGGCGTGTTTCTTTTCTTCTACTGTTTCTCATGCTTCCAGTGTTGCCATACTTCAACTATAACCCAGTAGTCAATCAGTCCAGGAAAAATCCTTAATCGAATCAGTATGGAGCCCCACAAGTTTGTTTTCATCGCAACAGATACTAGTGGGAAGACCAAGCGGCGCGATCGGAAACTTATACGCAGCCAATGCATGCATGGAAGGAATCTCCGGATAGGTCTTCAGACATATAGTGAGGTGAAGTCTAACACATCTGGGTGTCCTACTGGCCAAGAACTGAGGCGGAGCCCAACTCAGCAGCAAGCCACGCGCCAAATCCCCCGCGCCAATAAGTATCAACAGCGTATTTGGCAGAGGCCGATGAATCTTGGTGTGCTACAGTCACCTCGTTCAGATCTCTCAGTTGTAGCGGACGGCGCGGATGGGCGTGCACGTTCACATCTATTCCATTGTGAGTGCCATGTGCCCACTCAAAGCCTAAATTTCAAGGTCTTTTTTGACCCTCGGTCACCTCATCTAACACTTTATATGCAGTTATAACCCATGCAAGCCACCTCATGTACCCTTTCGAGCTTTGTATAGATTTCGATCTGGGTCAGAGTAATGGAATGCGTTGGATATTTGAGGACACGACGTTTCTCCACTACACGTTGTTCTTTAGCTCCGCCATTAATGATGCATTTTTCAGACAGCCGTACAGTAAAACTACATATTACTACATGGTGCGGACCACTACCTCCCTAAACCAAGACCTGGCACGTCCTGGGCTACAAGACTCGACCATCGCCGTCGTTAGCTCATTGGTCCTCGTATCCGCCATTCTGACTGATTACCACGCTGCCAATGCCCACTTTACGGGTTTGCAGCAAATGATCCGACTGCGCGGAGGCCTTGAAGCCTTTGGTCATAATTTCGGCCTCTGCATCAAGTTAGCTCGGCCATTCGCTGTCATGGGGCAGGCCCCAGCCCATCACAAACCATATCAATAGACGCTCAAGTTCACTGACACATGTCGAGAAGGGTTGATCTTGCCTACACTCTCCACACTGGAAAACTCCCGATTTTTGTTGACGCGGGATTCCTGTCCAAGATAAAGGCATACACCAAAGCACCCCATCATCAGACTGATGATGGAAAGGCAGATGTCGCTTGCGGCTGTAATTCATCATTGGATTCGAGTCCAATTTGTCCTATTTATGCGAATTCCTGCCATCATATCCCCATAATTCTTGAAACACTGATCGGCGATAGCACAGTTGCCTCTGTGTTCTCTAATCTGCGGCGGCTTGTATGGGACATCAATCACCGCCGCCGCTTTCAACAGTCTGAATTCAAAATGACCATGTTTTCGATGCAATATCGTCTGCTGTTACTAGAGAATAGCCCTCACGACATCATGCCTGAATGCTTCCGTCTCGCGATGCTTGCTTTCCTCACCACCACGTTTGAGATTCCCGAGAGTGCTGGGAGGCGCTACCCGTATTTATCGCAAGAATTCCGCAATAGCTGCTGCAAGATCTTGGTCAAAGATTCAACGTCAGAAACCTATACTAATTTTGCAATATGGCTCTTGATTATTGGCGGCACGTCACTGTACGGCATAGGTGAGGGCTGGTGGCGGGAAAGCTGGAAAATGGTGGTACCAACGGGCATGACATGGCACGAGATACGGAAGAAGCTGAAATATTTTTTATGGATTGATTCACTGCATGATGAGCTTGGAAAAGAGATTTTGAACGCGTTGAACGGACACGATGTTGATAAAGCGGCGATAAAAGGAAATCCAGCCCGTTGTGGTTGAGCGGATGGGGCTTGTGCCCACTTGACATTTAAACAGAAGACGGTCTTGGCTCGTCTCGAGAACCTGTCTCCAGTGTCATTACAATTTCAAGGCTCAATTTCAAAAACACCTGATTAGTCATATATGTCTGAAACAAGCTCTTTGTAGCTATAGAATGAAGTAGACAAAGTACCAAGATGTTGTCATATCAAAATATGGAAGACTACACGAGCATTAAAAGCCACAGCGAAACAAATTTTGCTCAATGGCGAAACGGTAGTCCGCACGAGGATTCTCAAAAGTTTGGTTTGCACAGGGGTGGTACATGTGACGCAATCATGGCCCCTTATTATCATTTTCATTTCTGTTTATTTGTCTGGGCTCCTGCCTATTGATTCCTTAAAACTGTTAGTAATAGTCATAACGACAGAATTCTGGAAAGGACTAGCCTCACTGAGTGAGTTGGATTGAGGGAAGCAGAATTGGGAAATAAAACTTAGACACGTACTCAACATCACTAGAAATTTCGGCATCAATGATTAGTTTGGCCGTTGTTGCTATTACTATGGTTACAAGTGCGTGGTGCCAGATTACAGGACTGCAAGCGGTGAGGCAAACCCGCCATGCATGTGCAAGGTCAATGAACGACTTAGTCGGCGTAATATTTGCTGATACTTCAATGGCTTCAGATTCAAGATGACCAACGTCAATCTGCTTCCGGTACAATTCAGCGCGGGGAAATCCAGAGGGGCGTGGTGTGGGGCGTGGAGATATCGATCACTCGCCGTCAACTGCCTAGTTGCTTGGGGCGGGGATCGAATTGCAACCTCGGACGCAACGACGGAATTAACGGCCGGCCGACTGCAAAAGTCCCTTTCTAGAAATGCCTTGGTCCTCTCTTCTCCCATCTTATGCGCTTATGCTGGTTACAAACCGTTCTACGAGACTGAGTTTGTGAGCCCCGAAGCTGCAGCTCTTAGGACAGGTCGGCGCCCTTTGACCAATGAGGTTGCCTTTTCGGATCGATATTATGCGCATGTCATGGTAAAATGGACCTTTGTTCGTTTTAGGTTTTTATTCAAGTATTTTATGCTTATTTGTGATGATTTATGCCCAGCTTGTGTACCTGATGTGACCGTACGAGGGATGATGGACAACGAGCACAACTACATAAAGGTACCGTGCATTACAGGCCAGTGTTTCTATCTCACTCGGATTTCTCAACGAACATCAAATCAGGAGATCAATATTTAATAATGGAATCAGTGGATATAAGTGTGCATGAAACTGAACGATGACGGCAACTGCTTTGGAATAGATACCTAACCTTTGTACCACTACGAGAAAGCAACACTCCACAGCCATCCATTTAGGCACCGATGGGCTAGTTAGGTAACCAGCTAAATGCTGGTTATCCCCTCACATCGTAGGCTCAGATTATTCACTGCCAAAAGCTACCTGCTCTACGCACTATTCAAGATCGGAAATATGGCGAGACGGAAATACGACTGCACGGAAATGATTAGCCTAAATTGGACCGACTAGCATACTTCCGACATGCATTTCCGAATATCTGACTTGCGTCACTACTCTATATTCTTACCTTTGGCTTAAAGAGGCGGGGATGAAGCATCGCAATCATCCTATTCTTGAATCATTTACTCCAAGGGATAAGCTAATTTACCCAGCTTTAGCAACACTCATCTCTCTTTTCTCAAAACTAAGCACCTTGAGACTCTTTCGCCATGGCTCCTTCTGTTTCTCACGTCGAGGAGCAGGCCAGCTCCGTCATTGCTGCCAAAACGATGCCCAACCGTAGCCTTGCAGCTGAAATCAGCCTGCGACCAGAGGCTACGGAGGTCCAGTCTATGGGCCGGTCCAAAGACGGACGAGAACTCAAGATTCGGGCGTATCCCAAATTTGATACACTAGAGGAAGATCGCCTCTACCGAAAGCAGCACCTGGTCGCCGCCTTTAGGGTTTTTGCCGATCGCGGCTTTGATGAGGGCATCGCTGGTCACATCTCCGTTCGTGACCCAATTCTGACGGACCATTTCTGTAAGGAGACTGCTTGCACCATTGTAAATGCAGATTTTTCTAACTCTTTTCAGGGTTAAATCCTCTATCAATGCACTTTTCCCTCATCAAGGTCTCTGATCTTATACTCGTAGACGAGCAGGGATATGTTGTCGAGGGTGACGAGCCTATTAACACTGCTGCTTTTACTATTCACTCTGCCATCCATAGAAACAGGCCGGAAGTCAACGCCGCCTGTCACGCGCATAGTGTTCACGGAAAGGCTTTTGCTTGCTTCGGGCGCGAGCTAGAAATGCTTACTCAAGACTCGCTTCGATTCTACAAGTGTCATTCCGTCTACCCCAACTTCGGGGGTGTTGTCCTTGATGCGGAAGAGGGCCAGCGCATTGCTGAGCACCTGGGTGACAACAAGGCGATTATCCTCCAGAACCACGGCCTCCTTACTGTCGGAAGATCAGTTGATGAGGCTGCCTTCTGGGTAAGTTAACCACCATGGCGCTGCCTTCGTCACGTTCTCAACTAACGCTACCGCAGTTCATCAGCATGGACAAGACCTGCCAGGTACAGCTGCTTGCAGATGCAGCAGCCGCTGGTGGCTATAAGAAGATTTTGATTGATGAAGAGGAGGCAGAATACTCTCGAAAGAATGTGGGAGGTCCGGATAAGGGTTGGCTTGCCTTTCAGCCTTATTATGATGAGCAGGTTGCGAAGACGAATGGATCATTCTTGCAATAAACGATTCAAGGCTAGATTTGGATAGAGGAATAATACATGATGGGGTAGTTTCTTACTATTTGGTCACCTTACTTTTAGTCATTTATTGTTGTTCTTCCAGGGCTCGAATAAAGAGATTGACATATCAAATCATGACATGATTTCTTAGACATGAGATCGCAAGTGCACCTTTTATTCTCTAATTCTAACTCTTATATAGCAGAGTGGTCCTTAAAATCCAGAGTCTTGTTATTTCAACAGAGGGCCCACTCATAGTCGTAAAACCTATCGAATCTCACTGTATGGCGGCAAGCTCCAGACGGCAGTCGCTCGATCTCATTGTTTTCACAGGACGATATGTAGGGTTTATGGTGTCACTGTTGGAATGAAAATCCGGTTTCGATTGTGAAACAGAGTGGCTTCAATTTAATTCCGCGATGTCCTACATCTAACATCATTCAATTTCCGCGCCTCCAATTTCCGATGCCATATTCTCCAGTGATCGATGCGAACGTAAATATCCAGACTTCTGTATCCACCAAATTATGTCTTCGTTTCTCCCCACTGATTCAGCACATTTCTTGCTTGAAAAACAACACGAACGCTCTCTCTGCATTTAGCAAACAGCAACCTCTATGGCTCCTAAAATTCTCTTTATTGGTTGCGGTGCTGTTGGTATTGTATATGCCCACGTCATGTCACGGCAGGTTCCCGAATCCAACATCTTTGCCGTTTGCCGTTCGAACCGACAGGCTGCATCTGATAATGGCTTTAGGGTAAACTCAGCAGTGTGGGGGAGAAATCTTCGGGTCAATCCAGTCATCGTGGGGAGTGCCAACGAAGCTGTGGAAAAGAACCTGGGACAAAGCTTTGATTACATCTTGATCAGCTGCCAAGTGGTTGGTTCTCGCCAAGATATCCCAAATCAGATCGAAGCTGCTATAGGGGATGAAACGTGTCTCGTCTTGTTGCAGAATGGCATCGGCATCGAGAATGTCTACACTGAAAGATTTCCATCTAACCCCATCATCAGCGCTGTGGTTTATATAAAGTGTACCCAGGTTGCACCGGCGATCGTGGATCACAATAACGTCCAACACCTTCACATTGGCACATTTCCCTCACAGGCGCCGGCCTCGCATAAAGCTGCCGCTGAGCGACTGTTTACACTTCTCAGTTTGGCTGGAGCATCAGCCGAACTTCATGACGACGTTCAGAGGGAACGATGGTCCAAGGCAATCATTAACTCGGCGTGGAACCCAATTTCTGCTCTCTCCCATTCTGGAGACGCAGCCTTTCTCGCATCAGACAACGACGCTGTCGCCATGGTCAAGCAGGTGATGATGGAGATTGCCACAGTCGCTCAGGCAGTTGGTTACTTGGACATTGATTCTGCGTTAGTAGAACGTCAACTTGACAGGGCGATCAGCCGGAAATCTCCAGGGATTCAGTATAGCATGATGCTAGACGCTGAAGCTGGAAAGGCCATGGAGGTTGACGCGGTGATCGGAAATGTAGTCAGGCTCGCCCATGAAAAAGGAGTAGCAACCCCGTTGCTCGAGGTGATCTATCTGCTTCTCAAAAGTCTCAATGAGGGTTTTGTGGGCAAAACGAAGGCCCAATAGGGGTATCCTTCCATCACCGGAATTACAACACCTTATTCCCTGCGCTAATCATTTCTTCATCGCGTTGAATTGCCTCCTCGGTTATGCTGGACCAATGAGAACATTTCGGTTGGTGAGAATTAGCTTAGTGTTGTTTTCCCCGCATTTTCATTTGTGCTGCTCATTTCATAATTTCTGGTCTTTTCCGTTTTTTTATATTTCGTTACGGCTTCGGAATTACACAATTCAATCGACATTTCCGTTCTCAGAGTCCGTGAATATGCCACCCAAATCGACCTCCCCGCGCAGAAAGCATGTTACGCAGGCTTGTGATACGTGCAAAAGAGAAAGTCTCGGTGCGATGGTAATCAGGTATTTTTGTGATCCTGAAGCTGGCTTCGTCTCGAGTATTGTATGGCCAGCGCATAAACTTACCGCCATTATTATTTAGCCCTGTGGAAGATGTGGTGGCTTGAAATCAAGTACAGCTGTCCCGTTCTACGTATACAATTGATGCTCTCATGAGTAATACTATTTGGCTCATTGCTAATCATGACCTTCCATACAGAGTGCGAGTACAAATCTTCCGATGGTCGGGCTCTGAGGCGATCGCAGCTGAAGACGTTGGGGAGATCTACACAATCGTTGGAAGAGGCTGTTACTAGTCATGGCGAAGAAGCTATAAGGTTACCATGGCCAAATAGCTCTGTTGATGCCTCTATTCATTTACCAAAATCCCCATTCTCTATCTCTCAATCGGTTAGTGACCTACTTTCAGAACAAACTACTACCAACGCAGGACAATCGGACGCACCGCAGCTCGACTTTCCTGAACCAAATACACATCAGAATTCTGGTAAAAATGCCCACCCCCCCCTAGTTGTCAAGGGCGATCGCTTAACTTGCCTAGCGACAAATGAGATCAACACTCATGAGTTCTTGAATCGTGTTGGGGACTACCTGGCCCTATTGGGACGGGCTGTCCCGCGAAAAATTGTTCAAGAAATGGAGGAAGAGGATGAATTACCAGAAAGCCCGGTTTTGCTTCTGCCCGATCGGACTTTGGCCAATGAATATGTCGACTGTTTTTTCAATCACCTCAACGCGACATATCGATATCTTCCACGTCGTAAGATTTCGCAAATCCTGGATTCTGTCTATGGTAGTAACGACATGACCCTAAATGACAATGCTAGTATGGCCTTGATATTATCAGTAATGGGTAGTGGGTAGGAACTTGTCCACGCTTCGTCCCAGCTTTCTGCATCCGCCCAACTGACGAAGTGGCAGCTGTATTTGGATGGCTTCATGGAAATTACAGGATTGGACTGTCTTTAAGTCCAGAGCGTAGGAAGGCCCCCGTTTTAGATGCGAATTCGGCTGACGAATTCGTCAAGTAAGAGCTTACTGGAAGGTGCGGAGCAAAGACTCAGAAAGTCTAGAAGATGCCTTCCACCGACCATGACTGTTCTCCAAGCACATTTTGCCTATGTGAGTGAAGATACACTAGGAAATTGATATTGCTGGTCCCATTCTTATTGTCACTCCCAGTGTCAAGCCTTGATCTCAATTCAAAAATATGATTCTGCCTGGGTTATGCTAGGAAAAACTGTACGCCTATCTCAAATTGCTGGTCTCGAGAAAGCCCGCAAAGATCTGGACTTCTTAGATGAATGGTCGAGACGGGGGTTATTCTGGTCTATCTTTATGGCGGATCGGTAATTCCCGCATCCATTTCCTTTGAAGATAAGAAGATGGCTAACCTGCTTGGGTGCTCTTAGTTATCTATCACTCATTCTCGGGCGCCCATTTGCTATTCATATGAATGATGTTTCCATATCACTTCCGGAGGAGCCAAACCCATCATTGAATGACCATATTGCAACAGATGAAACCAAACTGATCGCTGGAACAATCGCCCACATCAGTTATGCTAAATATATAAAGTCTGACGGAGAAACCAGCCCTAACACCAATAGGATCCTTAAAATTGCGACTGAGGTCAGAAACCGCCTTTATAGTGCCGTACAGATTGAAGAAGATAAGAAAGCCGTCGTCCATGATATTGAATGTCAGCTTCAAGCGTGGATCGCTGATACGCCTACCTTCTTCCATCCTACCCAGGGCAGTAGTACATATCACGAAAGCAATTATTATAGTGTTCCCTGGCTCTTCAAGAGGCAACAACGAACAATTCGATCTGCATATTTCTTTACTAAAATGCTTTTGTATCGTGGTTTTCTGCTGCAAGACCTGATGGATAGATTTCCCAGAGGTGCAGCCACGGCAGCATGGAGTGAGCTGAGCCACAAGTGCTGTGAAGCCGCGATAGGCATGGCCGGTCTCGGTGGTGAATTTGCCAAAGACCAAACATACAATCAGGTCTTCTGGGTATTCTTCCTCTCTACCGGGACTTCATTGCGAATTATTCTAATGACTCAAGGGAACATCTCACTTCTTGTTTTGCGCAATTGCGATCTTAGTGGTGTCATATCTGATATATGAAGACCGATCAAGAATTGACGCTGCTATCGAGGAAGGCATGAAGGCCCATGTTCTCATCAGTAGCCGATATAGACAAACTCTACTAGAAGTAAGCGAATTTTCTTCGGGGTTTTCTTTTTTGGTTTATCAATTTTCCAACCGCGTCAAATAGGAATCAAGAAGAATGGCAAAAACAGCCGTCGGCAACTCGAATCCGGCCGATGGTGTAGACTGTAACCCGACAGATGTTACCGCCCTACTGCAAACCCTGCAAAGCATGTGTTCCCAGGGGCATGCTAGCGGAACGGAGCAGTATGCCAGCATACCATCAATGCAACCTACGGATGGGTGCACGATAGCAATTGAGGGCGATTCGATAACAAACGACACAGTTCCCTTCCACGCCCAATCATTTGACGATACAGTAAGTAAAGTAATTGATCTCCTTCCAAGATTCCGGACGACTCATCCCTCCTTGGCAGAGCTGGCAACCAGAAAATTCCATACTTGATCCCAGCCTTCAGATGATTATAGACATGGTCTTTGATTGAGTATGGAGTTGAGAGCCACCCAGGTGCCCTAGAAATTGTATGAATCAGCACGATATCTACTCCAGAATCAAGTTAGGCCTACACACTTCCGATGGTGGACACGGAGCCAAGGATGCACTAGGTGTCACGGGGCGATTCTGACATGTCATTCAAAGCCGGGTTGCTCCGTAATGAATGAGCAAGTTGCAATCAAGTAAACGGAACGGTAGTTTTGGACATGTAGATCAAATTTAATTGCATTATTTTCGAGATTCAGAACGAAAGCATCGATCCCAATAATCCACGATGGGGCCTACGCCGTGGCGCATTGGATCGACACAGGGCAGCCCGAGCATGGATTCCGTACGCGCACAGACATCGTGCGCGGCAGAATCGTCCAAAGCGCTGGTATTGAGCGAGATGCCGATAGCCTTGACGTCTGGGTTTGTCAGCCGCGCAACTTCCAGGTTGCGTTCGATGCATTTCCCCACGTCGGGCACGCTCAGGTGTTCCGCATGGCGCATCGTCTGGCGCCCAGCCTCGTGGCACAGCACCAGGGCATCAGGCTGCGCGCCGTGGAGCAGGCCCATTGAGACAGCTGCGTATGACGGGTGATACAGCGATGCCTGGCCCTCAATCAGATCCCAGCCGCCGTCCTCACGAGCTGGCGACAGTTGTTCGACGGCTCCCGAAATGAAGTCGCTGACGACGGCATCGATGGGCATTCCTCCACCGGCGATCAGGATGCCCGTCTGGCCTGTTGCACGGAAGTCGCACCGCACGTCCCTTTTCTTCATCTCCTTTTCCAGCGCCAGTGTCGTGTACATCTTGCCAACGGAGCAGTCTGTGCCGATAGTGAGCAGGCGTCTACCCGCGCGAGGGCGCCCGTTGCCGACTTTCAGGCCTGAGGGTGGCTCGCGCACGTCCCACAGCGTGCGGCCGAGTGCGGCAGCTTGGTCACGGATGGCAGGTTCCTGGCTCAGGCGCTGGTGCAGGCCGCTGGCGATGTCGAGCCCGGCGTCCAGGGCGTCTAGTATGTCGGCAACGGTGCGTTCGGCCATGACGCCGCCAGCATTAACGACACCAACCACCAACGTCTTCGCCCCTGCTGCCGCCGCCTCAGCCACCGTCATGTCAGGGAGTCCGAGCGAAATGCCGTCGGTTGCGGTGCGTAGCTGGCCCACGCACTGCTCGCGTCTCCACACCGCCAGGCCCCGCGCCGTCTTCGCCGCAATGGCATCGGCTGCTTGGCCCAGATACAACAGATACGGACCACTTGCCATCGGGTTCATGATTGACCTCGTAGTTTGTTGCTAAAGGTGGGTGAGATTACTAGCGATGCTGAGGTCGGTGTCAATATTCACATTGAGCTGAAAATTGTTCCGCCTTGGTGCCCACCAGTGTGGAGCGGCCATCACCTATGGGAGGTATTTGCGTGTTGCAGGCCTCCCGATAGGAAGCAGCATTCATGTATGTCTCAGAAATGCACTTGCTCTACCGTCTGTGGTTGGCTAAACATACATCCGACCTCATTTGCGCTCCATCTCAACACGCAGCAGGTCCCACCTTTCAGCTCAGAGTGGGGTCGTTGGGATCTCGATGAATGATCCAGTAACCCGGAAATCTACTACTATCGATCTTGACTGCACAATCATTCCTCGCCAAGCCGTGCTACAAATTACTTGAGCTTAAATAAGCCAAACTGCAAGGGACAAGCAACCATCCAAGGCGGTTTGGAGGTTTGCGTTCGCATACCTACTTGGTCAGTGCGCTGACGGAGCAAATTATTAACCTTATCCTGCCCTGCTAGGATCACTAAATTTAGACAAAGTCAATTTCAAAGGTTAATGTGAGGCTATGTGGTTCTTTGTACATGCTGCGCTGGTGCCAATTTGGATATGTTCGAAACCCCCGGGCGCCTTGATTACTCTTGCTCGATGACATGCTCCGATTCCATCACCGTCTTGGAGTTAAAGGGAGCATCTAACATCTCAGGGCAGCTCCGAGTGTTTTAACAGAAGGTTTTCTCCTTCTGAAGATGCTATGGGCACCGTTGCTATGATTTTTGGTCATAAGAAAACAACCTAGCAGAGCGTCGATTGCAGGGGCATCATGCAGATGGAAGTGGTTAGTGAATTATGGGGCACGTGAGCAATCCTGTGCGCCCTAACCGCTCTGGGATGAATCTCACCAACATGACAACTGCGCATCCCAACTAGGCCGTCCCTCACTGCTTTATTCCCTCTTGCGCTCTTGCGACGACCAGCGTGGCCGCAAAGGCTCCCGCATGCGTTCCCACGATGCCCACCAAGCCAGCCGCCCATGACCAGCGCGTCTCGGACCTCGTCATTGAGTCCAAGATTGAGGCGACATGGGATCCGGCGACTGAGCAAACCACGCACATTCGCACCGCCGTTGGCGTCTCGGCGCGCCTACGGAGGCTGAAGACGGAAGAGACATGGAAGAGGAAGCGCATTCTTGGGCGCGGGGCCTATGGGACTGTTTGGCTCGAGGAGCGCATCGCCAGCTCCGGCCCAAGCCATGGCGAGTCGAGTCTCCGTGCCATCAAGGAAATCCGCAAGCGGGCCAACGTCTCAGCGTACGAATTCCACCGTGAGCTGGAAGCCATGGCCAAGTTTTCCCATGAAAGGTTTGTGCACTGCTTTGTGCGTTCGCTGGGTTGGTTCGAAAGCGAGGAAAGCCTGTTCATCACCATGGAATACCTCAAGTATGGAGATCTACAGCAGTACCTCACCAAGCCTTTCCCCGAGCCCGAGGCAAAGCAGATTGCTTTGCAAATAGCCGAGGCCCTGCAATTGATGCATGAAAGTGGCTTTGCACACAGAGACCTAAAACCGGGCAACGTTTTGGTCCTTCAAAAGGGACCCGCATGGTGGGTTAAAATTGCCGATTTTGGCATCAGTAAACGCGTGGAAGCGTCTACTATACTGAGAACAATGGAGATTGGCACCAGAGGATTCATGGCCCCGGAAATTCTCGGTCTTTATTGTCCTGACGACTTTGATGAGGACGATCTCGACGACGGCGATGATGAGATGGATGAAGCTGAATCTGATGCGTTGGCATATACACCCGCGATTGACCTGTGGGCGTTGGGCGAGATCACGCATAGGATGTTGACACAGAAGCCCGTATTCACAGCAAACAAGCGATTATGGAGTTACGTTACCAAGGGTACGCGTTTCCCAACAAATGAGTTGCAGAGCGCAGGGGCAAGTGCGCAAGGAATCGAATTCATCCAAAGAGCTATGGCCGCATCACCCAAGAGGAGACTCACGGCAGAGGGCGCCATCAATCACGAGTGGTTGGAGGGCCACGAGTTCATTGATGAGACGCGGAGTCGCTCTAGTATTGAAAGGTAAATCCTTTGATCCAAAGCAATCAGATTGTATGACGTCTAACCAAGACCCCAGTGCCCGAGAGTCAGGCCCCACTGGCATGACCGTGCTTGACGATGAACCATCCGCACAATGGACCGCCACAGAGAATTATTCAGAGCCGATAGAAGAACACAGCACGGAATCCGTTCCGGGTGTAGCCAGCCAAGAACAGACAATCAAGGAGACTACAAAGTCCAGCGAAGAGCCCTTGATTACCGCCTCTGAAGAACGGTCTGCAGAGATAGAACTGGAGGCTTTGACACTAACAGAAAGCCATTCCGAGGCTACAATCAAGAATCCAGAAACAATTGTCAAAGCTGGAGAAACACCCATTCCCGCCGTAACCAGTCAAGAAGAGATAACCAAGAAGGCTCCAGAGCCCAGAAAAGAGCTCTTGGAGACACCACCTCCCCATGAACCTCTTATCACCACCATCAAGCAAAGTCAGAACGATACCCATGATTGGGATGCCATTTTCGGCCAGATTGACTCTCCTCCTCCAGCTCCTGCAGTGGCGGATCCTTACAATAGTTGCATCGACTCTACTTCTGCAGCCGCAGATCCTTTTGCTGATGGCGATCCACCAGCGAGATCCCCAGCCCCGGAGACACCATTTCCTAGGCACCCAGCAACAGATACTGCCACTGAGATGAAGATTTTGCCGCAGAATCTTTCGAATAAATCATTCGACAACAATCATGCCAGTACTAGCCAACAGAATGCAAATAATACCCACAATTGGGACGCCATTTTTGCAGATGTTGACGCTACTCCTGCAGCGGCGAATTCTTTTGCCGATAACAGTCCGCCAGCGAGATCCCCGGCCCCGGAAACGCCATTTTCCGTGGAGGACTCTACACACCCACCCACGGAGAATGCCACGAAGATAACAATTTTACCACAGAATGCTTCGAACAACGCATTCGATAACAAGTATGCCAGTGCTAGCCAACTGAATGCGAACGATGCCCACGATTGGGATGCCATTTTCGCGGATATTGACTCTGGGTATCCTGTTACTAATGAGATCAGCTCTGCTCCCCAAGTGACGGATTTCACCACTGAAAGGACGGTTTTACCACAGCATAGTTCAAACAATCAGCCGCCCTCCCCGAAGAGGTCATTTTCCTGGGAAAGAACACCTCAGGAAAGCAGACCTCAGGATACCAACTCTGAGTCGACAGCCACGTTGCAGAGACAACAGCAGTCAGACACGCGCTTAGCCCATCAGGCGGATGCCGCGCTGATGCCCAATAAGCGTGATCTCAAGACGTGGTGGAAATCCTTCAGGCAACCCTCCAAATCACAAGAAGCGCAGGCACACGATCCCATCTTTGGCGTCCCACTTCGACAAAGCATAACATATGCAAACGTGGCTATTTCACTCATGGATGAAGAGGGGAAAAGCTATGTTTATGGCTACGTCCCCATCGTCATCGCAAAGTGCGGCGTCTTCCTCAAAGAAAAAGGTATGTGCATAGTAGCTTTGACGCATTCTGGGGCACGCTAACTCCCCCCTACCAGGAACGGATGTGAAAGGGATATTTGCCCAGAGCGGCTCAGCGAGAAGGATCAGGGAGCTTCGAACCATCTTCAACAGCCCCGAGAGATACGGAAAGGGCATCACGTGGGATGGCTATACGGTCCACGATGCCGCCAACATTTTCCGCAGATACCTCAACGATCTTCCAGAGCCCGTCGTCCCCCTGGAGCTGTACCACAAGTTCTGCGAGCCGCTGCGCGGGGCCACCCAGGAGGCTGTGGGCGATACCGAGCTCCCTCAAACCGTGCCGTACTTCAGCCACGACGAAACCATCTCCCGGTATCAGCAGCTCTTCGCCGATCTCCCTCCGCTGAACAGGCAGTTGCTCATCTACGTACTCGATCTGTTGGCAGTTTTCGCCTCAAAGTCGGACCAGAACGAAATGACGACGCAAAACCTCGCCTCTCTTTTCCAGCAATCAATACTGGCTCATCCGGAGGTCATCGATGATAGGCGTCTGAATGAATGCATCTTGGTCTTTTTGATTGAGAACCAGGATTACTTCATGATCGGCATGCCACTGGCAGGCAAGTAATGTGTGTAGCGCGAGGAAACCAATACGAGTAATAAATAGCTGAGATGAGGGGAAATTTACCCATGCTGTCGAATCGTAATGAAGCGGGATTCTCAAGGTCATGGGCGGGGCGTAATAATAGATTTGCGTACTTTTTGACCATGAATTATTTCCTAGCTTGAGGCAGGTGGAGTGAAACCTGATGGTTGTAGTTCTCAAGACAAATGGTGGTGTTGTCACAGACCTACTGATCATGGCGCAAGGCGACACAGGAACAAACTACCCATTTTAGGCGGTTTGCTTCAAGCCTCAGCCAACAGTTTCATTGATACGGCAGATATCTGCTCAATCGAAAAACGGGTTAAAAATACATGCGTCGTTTTTACCTCACCGTAATTTCGCATGCCCAGGAGGAAGAGGCTTGATGCATCTGAATGTGATTCAGTTCTCGTGAAGGCTGAACGCCGCCGACGAAACATGAGAAGCCAGAGCGACGTATGTATATCATTAGGTTCAATTTTCGCCCTAGACTCGGTGGTAAAGAAGATGGCCAGATGAATTTGCATTGTGCTGGGCCGCTGGCTCATGAGGCAGCTCGGAATCGGTCCCAGTTTTGGACCGCCTACCCTGTACTAGCGCGCACCAGCAAAAGCTGCAAGGATGTTCAAGCAGTTTATACCACGTCTAGCGATGGTGTTGAGGAAATGTTTCTTGTACTGTCTTTAAAAGATGAATATAATTTAGCTTGCAGAAGCCACTCTTGTATTAAAATTCGCTCAGTGTTAATTGCGTTTGATGGCTTCGTCGGCCACAAGTCTTTCACAAACTTGTCACTTGTAGTCATTCGGATCAGAATACTAGCGAGGGCAAAGTCTCATTTCTTCATTCATTTCGCTCATACTCCTAGTGTAATCAATTCCTTGATTGGAATCTCTTCTTGACGGGTTTCTGCTTTATTTCCTGCTCTTTCATATTCCGCTCACTTCCACCTGTCATTCTATAGGGTAGTCAATTGAATGCCAGCGTCATTTGCCTCCGCTAGTTTGCGAAATAGCTCAATCAAGCGGCACATTGGGAGGGATTCAACGTTGGGCTGAGAACGGCGTGGCTCCTTGTTCCCACCTTGCGAGTTGCTCGGCATCAACATCCGGTGAGATGGCCGAGTTGGTTATGGCGTCAGGTTAAGGTCACCTTAACAACCTAAGATTCCTGATGGAGCAATCCTCCTGGGTTCGAGTCCCAGTCTCATCATTTCTTTTTTTTGTGGATAATCAAGTATGGTTTTGCGATGCAAAAATGTTCTGTGTCGTTCTCTCCTTTTGTTGCTGTGACGGCATAGTTGAAAGAAATATTGGGATAAAGTAAAACCATAAGGAGGCTCGCTGCTGTGTGCAGGACAGGGTTCGACAATTGTTTTTTCCCCCTCTCGACCTTCCCTTGGATTGGCAAGCAGGCACATTCTCACTCGTAACTTCAAAGTTTTTTTTATGTAACTGAAGTGACTTGATCGTTGACTATGCCTGGGCAACTTTTGGCTGAGGGATGGACAAGGAGCTGTCAAGGGTTAGAGAGCAAGAACTTACCAAGATGTACCTTACCATATTTAGGGTTTGTCTCCACCTTCTTGGTAACTTTATCAAAAGCACGCTTCTTACCTTGCCAACATAGCATCATTGGCCTATTGCCACGCTTCAAAATCCTGATATTATTCAACTCGCTAAAAACCGTCGCAGTGCGACCATTTCGAGTTGGTGAACAATGTACAGTGCGGCCTAGCGGTTATCCATTTTCATAGCAAACCCCGAATAGCTCAGTTGGAAGAGCGTTGGGCTGTAATTGATGGAATGCCACCTGAAGGTCACCTGTTCGAACCAGGTTTCGGGGATTCAGTTATTCCTCCTAACAGAGGATAAATTGTTCTTTTTTTGCCACCGATGGCCATGGCGATGTATGGGCTGGAAGAGGTGAATACCCAAGGCAATTTGTCTGCTCTGTCGCTTTTTGCTTGGTTCAAAACCTTTCGCGAATATACTCACACACAGCATTCTAAAATGGTCCGGTTCTCGGGACATCCTCTTCAGAAGCATAGGCGACATAGTTATTTGATCTTGCATCAATCACAAAATCGCGATGTCGCTAAAAGTCTGTTTTGCAACGCTTCCCCATTTCCATTATAACACTGCATCAGAGGCCCAAATGTCTATGTTGGATTTAGAATCTCTCAGTTGCATGATTACTCCACAATACATTGCCTTGCTCTCTCTTCGTGGCTTAGCCCCCCCTGATCCTACCAACCACAGCCTTCATCCATGTCTCAAATTTCAATTGTCTATATCGGATGCCTCATTTTCCAAATTTGTGGTAAACAGAATACCTTATTAGGATCTCTTTTCTCATAGACAAGCATAGACTGCCTATCATCGGCATTTGAATGCACTACCGGTAGTCTGTCATTTAGACACCCAGAAGCGTGTTCTATGGCCAATGCCTTTACAATACGAAATCCCTAAATTGCTTTCTTCCCAAGACGGAATGGAATACAACCTCTTGGGTACCGAATTTGGAAATTGTAATTTCTCGCCACATTTTGTTCTGGCATCAAGAAAAGGGGCCGCTTGGAAATATGGGTCGTCACATTAGATTCGTGGCTATTTATACTTAGTGCTTATGAATCGCGGATCAGCGGATGGAGGACCAATCAGCCGCGGAAAATGGCCTCGGCTCTTAAGCGATAGGGCGAAGTTGTGGGGAACATGCAGATCCGAGAATGGCTCGAATTCAGATGAACTGGGGTATCAAGACGGAATTTTTTGCATGAATATCCAAACTTCCGGTAGGATCAAAGTCACATCAGCCTCACCATGAAACATGCATACTTATTAAGCTGCTTTTCATTGTTACATTCACACAAGACATGCGATCTTGCGTCTAGCCGAGTCAGGGGAGCACGCTAGTCGATGGTGCGACTCGCGGCTAGCTTCAGCCTTAGCTATGCACAAACTCCAAGAAAGGAAATTCGTCTGTATATCCCACAAATCACGGACATATTATCTAATCTAGTTTCTTTCAAGCTTCCGTAGTGGGGCCTCCGGGTCTGCAATTTTGCGGTAGGGCCGACGCTGGCGAGCTCTGGCAATTGGTTCCTCGGTAGGGGCCCACGGCAAGGGTTGCTTTTTGGGACTTTTGCTCACAAGGGGTACCAAGGTTGGCGCCTGACATCTCAACCGGTACTTAAATTACGTTTCACGAATCGTGGAGATGGAACTGGGCTCATTGTATGTTCCTGCGCAGGCCAGCTTGTGCCTGGCAGGTTCAGGGAGTGACTTGGCGATGCACTACAAGTAGGCTTTTTGGTTAAAATTTACGCTTCCAGCACAGCATGCGACAGAAGCACACGAAGTTGGCACATCTACCGGCGTTCCAAGACCTGCCGGCTGTACGGCACTTGGGATGTGCTGTCGGTGACGATCCCAACGCCGGGGAATCCTGGTCGATGGACGGCTTCCCGCTTCATTAGCGCTGAGGCCCATGACAAATGGTGATATGTTTTGGTCCTTTGGTTACCCTGCCCGCTGATCTAGCTCATTCGGAACTAGCAATTCGTGCACGGCTGCCTATCCACTTCGTTCTGGCCGCGGCGCACGGCAACCTGCCGAAACGAACAAAACCCCCATTGCGCCCAGCAATCATCCTCAGTTCCAGTTTTTATTTGTATCGCGAATCTTGGAGATCGTTCCTGGACGGCCGCTGATAACTTCTGTACATACAATGGCCCCACCAGTAAGTTTTCTGAATCAAGTGCACTGGCTAATGTAAAGCTTGGACTCTAACAATCAATCTCTGAAGTATGAAGATGCGCCCGAACTCGCGCCTGGGTCAACCGCGCCCGAGGTGTATCATCCTGAACCGAAGCCACTAGAATCGAAGCCTATGGATCAGCAGTACTACGGGCAAGGAGGGTACAATTCAGCATACAACACAACCCCAGTTCAGTCGCCCTATACCGACCATTCGCAACACTTGGCGCCGCAACAGCCTGAACAACCTTTACCGGAGGAGAACAAGAAGAGCATGGGATTTGGTGGCTCTATTCTGATCCCTGTGCTCATCGCATTCTTGGCCATTGCTGTCATTGGATTGGCGGCAGGTACCGGCGTCGCTGTCCACAAATACCAAAACGTGAACAATCAATTGGGCGACTTGAACCAGCAGCTTGACGAGTCGAACCAAAAATTGAAAGCTCTCAACGCCACCACGGGCTTCAACTACCTCAGCAACGGCTGCACGGATCAAGAACTGAACACCACTGGCACATCCTATACAACACAGAGTAAATGAACCCAACTATCGAAATCTGGTTGCGATATGCTGACAAATATAGACCCTGCCAACCGTACCTCATTTACCGTCCGATGTAACGCCAATCTTGCCGTCGGCCCATTCTTCTCGCTATTTGCTACAAACTTCAACAGCTGCATGGAAGCGTGCAGCATCTGGAACAGCAACTACAACAACGGACACACCTGCAAAAGCGTCAACTATGTCCCCGCTTGGACCAACATCACCTTGTCGTGGGTCGGAAACAGCGCTCCCGGAAACTGCTACTTGAAAGATGGCATCATCTTTGATGGGACAAAACCTGGTATCGAAACGCACAGCGGTCTCGTATCGGACTGAAGGATGGAGGTCTTTGGCACATGATGCGACAACTAAAACCAGGGCTTTTAGAACTGGACTATGCATTAGCGGGATTTCGGATATGAGCGATATCATAATAAATATTAATCAGAACCACCAAAACAATAAATAATTAGGTTCATACCGACAGACTGATCCCTTGTAACCTGATGTAGCGCTGTTACTAGTGCCTCTTTCAAACAGGATATATATAAGTCAGCAGTACAATACGCATTAGCGGAGTGCCACTTCACTTTTGCCGTAGCCGTCAATGTGACAGCCTCCGTTGCGGCATCCTGCACTTGTCCTCGTTTGCCACAATGGGATGGCCTCGCTTCAGCCCTTGAGCAAAAGAATAAAAAAAGACCAAAGCAAAATAAAACAGTAGAAATTAGTCTCTTTGACTGTTTCTTTTTAATTCTTCTTCTGTGGCGTAGAAGTCACTTAGTACATGCCCTCGCTGTCAAAATTAGTTTAGCTTTTACGCTAGTGATGGATGCTGTCATGAAGTAATCTTGGTTCTGAATTGAAATTTATGAGAAATTTATGAGAATTGAAATATTAGATCTATCTAGAAAGTCGTTTCATTTCAAAAAAGGAAAAAGAATACACGTCTATGTATGTCGACGTTAATGTAGAAGATGTGAACACTCAAGGTGAGCTGAGAAACCATGCCTCGGCACGGCTGACCCGAAATTGCTTAGCTTATTCGCCGATCAACAACTCATCCGAATCGGTTGCATTAGTGTAGGATGTGTAATCGGTATCCGCTTCGTACTGCCCTTGAAGGAGCCAGATCGGGTAGCACGCCTTCACCTTGCCACCAGTGACGGTGTGAATCAAGTCGGGACTCTCGAGCATTTCGACTCCCTTGTCAGGGTCCTCTGCGAGGAAGATCTTGGATCCAGTGTTGTCCGCAAAGTCGCACACGATGGGATAAAAGACCTTGTCGCTTGGGTCCACAGCAAGATAGAAGTAGTCGTCATCCGTAGAGTCCTCAGCCGTGTATGTGTCCCAGGCAACAACCACACCAGAGGAGGGGATCTCGGCAGTGTCCTCAATACGAAGTCGCGAGACACCAAGGACAGACATGGTGTTGTTGTAGTAGTGGAGAACGCGATCAGCACCATCCGCGACGAGGGTGTCGTTTTGAGATGCCCAAAGCTCAGAGCAGAACGGGTTGTCATCGCCCTCGATCAAAGCGGCATACAGGTTGCCGTTGGAGCACGAAACAACGTAAGTGGTAGCGTTGGGGTTGATCAATAGCGCATATTCCATTCCATCCGTGTTGTTGTACGGGGAATTCTTGAAGCCGTCAATCTCGTAAGACAGAATGTCTGTGGAATTGGCGCTCTTGACCTGGCTCGTAATATCTTCAACATCGTCCGTGGATGTGCTGGATGCATTTGCGGCCTGGCGCGAAACGTGGCGACGAGTGGCCTCGTTTTGCGAACCATTGTCGCCGTTGTCGCCATTGTCGCCTCCTGTTTCACTTCCGTCATCACCAGTGTTGCCTCCTGTCTGGTTTCCAATGTCCCCTCCAGTTTGGCCGCCATTGTCACGACCAGGAAGCCTTCAAGAATTAGCTAAATTCCAAAGAAGAAGAAGATTGACTTACTCGATGCACTTCCGTGCCAGAACCCTGTCGTTAGTATCAAACAGTGGCTTTCTATCGAAGCCAGTAACCTCGACATAGAGCTGGTTGCGCCAGCTAAGAGAGGTGCTGATGCCGGTGCATCCATTCGTCTCTGTAAATCCAGCTGAGAATCCACCCTGGTTGTTCAAGCCGATAGAAGCAGCGACCTGGGCGACTCCCTTAAGGGATGGTTCGTCAACAAGTCCAGCGGAAATATCCCATTTGGAGACCTTGACGCCAACCTTGATGGAAACTGGAAGACCCAACTCAGCCGAAAGCTCGATTTCACCAGAGGCCTCAAAGGTTGGCTTGAAGTAGGGCTCCCATCCACTCTTTGTGCTCTTTGAAGGTTCAATGAAATCAATAAGAATGTGCGCATTTTGAAGGCCCATCTCAGCACCGGCGAGGAGCTTACCCCTGGCGGCGGCTTCAAGCGTCACGCGGGAACCAACGGAAATGCGGGGACCAATAGTCACAACACCGAAGGTGAGACCGGGAATACCGATATCAAGCAGGTCATTGTTGAATGTTTTGCTGTACTTCAGCTGAGCATCAATGCCCAGCTTAAGCACAAATTGGATGTCAGTGTTTAGCTCAACCTGTCCCTTGGTCAGGCCCACAACTGGCGCCCAGGCTGCTCGTCCTGTGATTCGGGCTGTTCCATGGACACCGCAACCGACACAGAAGATGTTCATGTATCCGCTGAAGTTGCTATCGCCTTTACCGGGAGTCTTGGAACCAGCTCTCACAACAAGGCCAGACTCAGACCTCTCGGCGTTGTCGTTGCCGGTCGGATCAGTGCTGGTTTCGCCGCCGTCTTCGGTGCCACTGCCGCCGTCTTCAGTGCCGCCACTGCCCGCATTGTCGTCGGGCTTTTGGGTACCAAAGGCCTTTAGAAGAATGGAATCGCCCCAAGGAGACTGAACTTGCTTCACGGATGGGTCCTTGAGAGTATTTGCCTTGGGGTCCTTTGAAGCGGGATCGGGCAGCTTCCACGAAAAGTCCTTGTTGATCGTGACGGGGATGGAGACGGCATTGGTCACAGCCTTGTATCCTTTGTAGATGGCTCTTCCAATTTTGCCGAGGAGGCGCTTTGAAAGAACTGAATCCTCGTCATCAAGACTGGGCACCACCTCGTCAAGGAACTTGATATAAGCTTGGCTCAGTGGCTTAGAACCAAGATGGTCATCAAGATCCTGGTCAAAGTACTCTCCGAGGCAAGCCGTCGGAAGATGGTACTTTGCGTCAACCGGTGCGTAGCATTTCCTGTTATCTCCGAAAGCATCATCTCCAGACTCTGGTGCCGCTGTTGAAGTTGCGGACTGGGTAGCGCCGGACAGAGTATTGGAGGGATACCCAGTGGCGGTTGCAGTGCTAGCAGTCCACGAGATTGTGGGCTGCGCCGAATCATATCCTCCATAACGGGGAGCCCAGTAACCCCACTCGGTTTCTCCCTTGGAGATGAGATCGTCGGGGTGGTATGATTGACCCTTGGCTACGATGCGAAGGTTTCTGCGGTTGAGTGTGACACCGGAGACCTTAAAGTAGCAGCGGTCACCGTTGCCGTAGTCGCCGCAGCCTGGAACATACCCGACAAGAACCAGGTCATCATCATCAGAGAGCCAAGACTTGGCGGCGTGATCATAAGATTCCTTGGTGGCGAAGGTGATGATGAGAGCACCATTCTTGTATTCCACCTTCGAAACATGATCACAATGGTCAAGGTTGACAGACGGGCTGGTGAAGTAGTAGGTCAACCAAGCATACTGGCCACCCTTGGAGGGATCTGCATACCGTTAGTATTGTCGTCTTGTCATGGCTAATCAAATACTTACCAGTAACGCCGTAGTACATTTCGGAACCCTTGTCAGCAGCAACGGGAATGACATTTGTCGCCGGCTTTGTATCGCATGTCCAGTGCACGCCAGGGTACAACCGATCAATCGGCGCATCGTGGACGTATGTGTCACTTCCAACTCCGCTGGAGCCACTGCCATCATCCTGGTAACCGCCAGAAGCCGGGGGGCTATAGGAAGAGCCGTGGGGATGGGTGCCGCTCTCATTGTCCCCAGAGTAGCTGTCGTTGTCTTGAGAGCCATCAGAGGGCGGCAAGCTGTAGGCAGGATCTTCGGCCTGCGTTCCGCTTGCAGATGCACCAGAGTTCCCATCATAACCCGCGTCGGGAGACGGGGTGTAGGAAGTATCAGGTACCTGAGTAGCGGTGCTCGATGCCTTATCCTCAGTGCATGTTGGCGAAGCACTCAATGGCAACATAACATGTTCTCGGCTGGTCTAGCTCAAGAGCTTATTCAACCCCAACAGACGGACATGAGCCAACGGTGCGCTAAACGAGTCAATCAACTATTTTCAGGCTCGGGCCCCTGAACCATGTGACTTCGGCCTATTGTGCACGCCACATCGGTCGAGTTTGGCGTCTTGACCACGTGCAAATGCAGATTAGAGCCGCATTCTAGAAGTTGAGTTCAACTGACCCGGAGATTTGTCCGGGGTGCCCATGGGGCTGCGGACTTGCCCAGGCCATAATAGGAGTAGATTGCGGGTTCTATTGTCACATGATGTATTTGAGCCGTGAAGTAGGAGGATGTTGGATTCCGTCTTTCTTACTTTGACACGACTTGACGATTTTGCGACAAGTTCAAATCTGCAGGGAATAATAACAGTAGTTATTGGTATAGACATGCTACAAAGTAGATAGCTGTCGCTTTATAAAGGAAATTGTGTCCAATTAAACCAATCTTCCCTTTAACGAGTGCAATTTACGGTTATCGTGATCTATTACAATTAATGTCATGGGGGACAGAACTACGCTTGCTAACCTGGAGCGTCTCCACCTACATAGGCCTCTGGGCCACCCGAAGCCTCCACATACGACCACAGCCCTCAGAAAATACTGGATCCCGTCTGCTCTCCGAGCGTCAAGCTGAGGAGCGCTTGAGTAGTAGTTGGGTCGGTGACGACCAGCGAATGCCGAGTGTTGTATGTTTTTTGTCTTTTTTCTTTTTCTTCCCTTAATTTTACTCGATTGACAGGGCTGTGTGTAACATGTACACCATGAAGCAGGGTTGGAATCCTTCAACTCAATGTGCTTACCTAATATTTATCACATGATCCTTGTGCACTGCCGCAGCGACAGCATCTTGCTAGGCTGCGGCCAATTGTAAGCTGAATCCAATCCCCTCATTCTCATCTTTCTTGTCTATTACTAGAGCCATCATTGTCATGGACGCGCTGGTTCCCTGATACCGATGCGCCTTGCGCCATGAGAAAGCATTTATTTCTCTTTTCCCCCAACGTTTCAACCATCCGTCGCCAAGGTCGCGAGGTGCTCTGCGCAAATGACGAGCCCTGGGGCGAAGTCTCCCGAGGAGGGTTCCAAGGCCCATACCAGCCCATTTTCTGAAACCGATCTTGGTGTCTACACTGAAAGCCGACCTGCCGAGGGCACTGTCGCACAAGCCGAGCCCGACGCCATTCCTCTTGATGACCTCTGGGTGGAGCATCGCCATCAGGAGCAGGGCATCCGTATTCTCATTCGTCCATTCGAAAAAGATCCAAGCGGCTTATATCCCTTTCGGGCGGGGAGTGAGAGTTTCCAATACCTTGCTCTCCGCAGAGATTTCTTGTCCTTGTACCAAAAGCCTGAGTACCAGGTTCTTGCTGTGACACAAACGTCAAAAGACGCCAAATTCTCTTTTAGAATTCCTGGAAAAGCTCAGCACAAGCTTCCGCAGCCCCCCTTGTGGTGCGAACTGTTTTACGATCCTATGAGCGACAATATAATCATACTGAACAAATCAGACATTCCTTTCTCCATCTGTGATGTTTCGCATTCTGCCCGTCATGGCATCACCATAAACCCAGGCGTGACAAAATCCTTGAAACCAGGAACCTGGCGTGTTTCTTTCGGAGATATTGTTGTTCTTGATTTTAGGATCCTGGAAAAGTATCCAGTCATGGTATATGAACATCAGCCGCAAACCATTTCTGAGGATCCCCTCACATCAAGCCATGCTCATGGAATGGGCCCTAGAGAGAAAAAAGGAACCCTGAGACCGGACGACAAGCAAGTTCTTCGCTATGCGCCTTCTACTTTAGATAGGCACCATGATGAAGACGCTCCGCTTATGGCACAAGGGACCGATCCACCAGTCTTTCCTGTTCCTCATGGAGACAAAAAGCTCCCCAATACCGAAATTCACCCACTTCTTGATGCCGAGACGGGTCAAACTGTCGCAATCCCGGGAATTAGTGAAGTTGATGAATACAAGCTCGAGAATCTGGGGCCCCCTATTTCATCAACTTCCTTATCAATTGTCTATGCTGCAGAGCATTCTAAGATTTCGGATCTTATCGCTGTAAAGGTGCTTAAGACTCGCATTGCAAACAAGAATGACAGACCCCATGAGAATGAACGAAACATAGTACGACAAGCCGAAATCTGGATGCGAGAGTGTCAGACCCTTGAGAATCTAGACCACAAATCGATCGTCCGATACTATGGCGGTGATGCTCGCTTTCTGTCTGTGTACATGGAGTTTGTAGCTGCCAAAGACTTAGCGACTCCACTTCGGTGGAGGAATAAGTGGAATGACGAGTTTCGAGGCCATGGGCATGATGCGTTGGGGATTTTAATTGGTATTGCCAGCGCATTAAGCTATATCCAAGGGAAAGGTCTCGTTCACAATGATATCAAGCCAGTCAATATCCTTTACTCTAGAGAGCGCGGCGCCGTGCTTTGCGATTTTGGTCTATCCGCGTCCATACACGATCCACCAAAAACTGGTGGAACGCCGTATTATATCGCCCCAGAGTTCATTGGGAAGAAGCTTCGTGGCCCCCCGTCAGATGTTTGACAATGTATTTTGTGGACAAGCATGCTGACTGGGCGGCAAGGCACACGAGTCAGCTCTGCTGCATGTGAGCTGATAATACAACAATGACTACCATAGCCTGATCAGGCTGGCGGTTAAGAATTTTGGTTGCATTATTTTGGTTTCTACCGCACATCTGTGGCTCACCTTTCCCCTGCCTCGTCTCTTCACATGTCTGAAATGACCGCCTTTATTCAAAACCTGCCACCACGGTTAATTCCCACAGACGCGGTTCAAATTTTTCACTTGAAACCAGCTAAAGTAGTAGCCCTGGAATTTTCTTCGATAATGGAAGCCTTAGGCCCAGTGACCACATCTTAATATGTTGTAGGTACTCTTCGCACCATCGATTTACGAATAGAACGCATGAGGCGCGTATACTGAAATCAAGCATCTGTTTATTCAAACTATCTTCTAAAAGATCCGCATCTTCATTTCCTAACAATAGAGAAATCAATTGGGAATTTGGAATAAAGCAGCAGGTGTCCAATGACCACCGACTTTAACTAAGCCGGTAAGCGAATATTCAAGACTCGCAGTCCGTCCTTGCACCTTCCAGCGAACCGACATCATCCGCCAGCAAACCCGAACTGTGAGTAATACATGTAATACGCATAGACGACTCAAACCCCTTTTCACTACTGGCCAGTGGGGCGATTACACGGCGCGGATTGGGGCACTGAAATAGATACTCCCTTGCTGTGAACAGTATTTCCTTGATTCGGACCCGAGTATGGAGGTGGCGGGTCCTGGTGATCCTGTGGATTCTGAAATTTGGCATGTTCTGGAGCAGAATGGGTTTCAGTTGTGGGAAGTCTGTCTTGGGTTGCAACTGGAGTGGTATAAAGTGCCGCCTGTTGATTCTGAGATCCTGCATTTCCTGGAGCAGGCGTGGCTTCAGCCATGAGCGAACTCTGTCGGTTTGCATCTTGACTGCTTTGAACTGCCGCAACTTCATTAGCTACTGGTGTAGTAGAATTGAGGGTGATGGCGGCAACTGGCGCAAAATTAGTAATGGTCTAAGAAGCCTCATTGAGAAGCTCACAGTTTTTGACAATCTCCGCGGCTGTCTTTTGCCTTTGCGTTTCTTCAGGGTGGATTCTCAACACTAGATCTCTCGCATAGGCAGCGGCCGTCATAGCTGCATATTCATGCCATTTGTTGTTCGCGTGGGAGTCTGCGTAATCACAAATCCCCCGGATAATCATGCATGGATAATGATTCATTAGTCCCGATGCCTCCGTTTCTATACAAAGGATGTTTTTGGACTCTGAAAAATTGTCTCGAGTCTCAGCATCCCTGATGACCGTACTGCCTGATGCAATGTTTCCGTAGAAGATTTGTACTTGATCATCGAGATCCCGCTCCTCTCGAATTATTCGTTTCGTTTCGTCGCAAATCGTTTCGCAAGTACCACGCTTTCCCCTTGGATGGACAGTCTCAGAGTCATACAATCTATCTGTCTCTGGGGCTGGCCTCCCATAAGTCTTTTTCATATTTTTGTTTCCTTCAAGATACTTCTGAATGGAGCTCTCGATTTTATGCCCCCGAGAAACCAAATAATCGGCTTCTAGTTTTTTTATTGCTGTGCGAAGGACCGTTGGCGATATGTCAAGCAGTTTCGTTGAGCTGAATTGCTTGTTTTGAATCGCCTCATTGCTATCATACTCGTAAACGTGGGACTTCCCACTAACAACAACGTCGCCTAAGCGGATGTCGTGTTGTTCGCTAGGTGCGCCACCACCTA
The DNA here is from genome assembly GCA_017140785.1 of Calonectria pauciramosa. Taxonomy (NCBI): domain Eukaryota; kingdom Fungi; phylum Ascomycota; class Sordariomycetes; order Hypocreales; family Nectriaceae; genus Calonectria; species Calonectria pauciramosa. Next base: position 282,527 of record JAACIZ010000023.1, on the reverse strand, counting down.
TACCAACAAATAATCCAACTCGAATCTTTGGAAAGGCATGCAACATATCCCGGGCAACTGTTGCAGCCGAGACTGTTCCATGGTCGCCAGCAGCCATACAAGCAATGACGATATTGTGATCGCCAATTCTTCCACGCGTGTAGGTATTGTTATTATTTTTTGGGACAGTAAAGTAATCATCATGTTCTTCCTCTAAGAACACTCTTGCAGCGACATATTCAGGCACTAAACCACAAATCCATCCGATCGTATAATTTTCAGGCGAAGGCATAGTTGCTATAAAAGACAAGAAGTAATTTTCTGGATGGCAGCAAGTCCTTTGACCGCCGGTGTGATGTACTTGAATACTTTTGTTAAAATTGATAAGAATAAGGAAGAAGGGGCAAGTTGGCTTTGTTTTCACATGCATGCACCTTTATAATAGAGTGCTGTCAATTCCAATTAATCTTTCTACGTCATCGTATGCGTCGAACCGAACGTGGCAGACTTGGATTGGCTATAAATGTGCAAATGCAATGAAATATTGCCTGACAAGGCGTCAGTGATACCTCTTACCAGATGGTTCCACGGTCCGCCAACCGGTAGCGTGGCGTCGTAATTCAGCCAGGCTGCACTCAGAACAGATGAGTGATTCAATCAGAATGCCACCATGGGCTTTGAATCGTTAGACATACCATTCACAGGGTGACCACCATGGGCTGACTATCTGGGGAAATGGAAAGGGGCGAAGCCAAATTGCATCGATCCCAACAGCATAGCCTGGTTGATTCTAGCATAGAGCAGACGGCCAATATTGCGCGATATTTCCTCAAGTAAGCATCTCATTTTTCAACCACGCTGAATTAGCCAGATGAAGGCTCTACTGGTGCATCTGGTGAAACATGACGAATGAAAAAAAAAAAGACGCATTGACATCTGACGGTTGCATCAGCAGTCATCTTCAAAGTGCATCTCAGCCGCACGAGGCTGGCGGCCGCTGAGATTGGCAGCGCCACCCCGAGATCGGAGCAATGGCTTCATCACCTCTCTAAAAAGCTTTATTTTATATTTTACCAAACATCGTACAACTAATGAGGTATTTACTGCGCTGTTGCCATCCCCAAATGGCTTACTTCGCAATTTATGCCGGACGGTGATCAGTATCACGAATCCTGTGCCTATTACCGCCAAAGCTTTCTTCCTCAGACAAGACGAATGATCGCATTCTTTTTCTAGAAATGATGATAATGAGCATAGATTAGGAGAAATTTACGGGCAAAATGTTGTCATTTGTGTTTTCGGGGTGGTTAGGATGACAGTTAAATTTAATGGATTCGGGTTATTTTACAGTCAATTCTAATTCCATTATTGTACTACTTCCTTTTGAGTATCTTGGAAAGCCGCCACCATCCACGGGCCTGTAGGCCATGTATTCCGCAGCGAGAACGCTTTTGCCGCCCAGTTGAGATATCGAACATCCGAGGTAGCTCCAGCGATGAATTCCTGACTCCCAGAATTAATTGCTTCCATGAGCCGCGCCAATACAACTTGAGCTAGGGTAGTAGAGATGCTAGATCTAAGAGGCATATCTTCAGTCAACGTCATGTGTTCCACACTCAATGCCATCAATCGAACCACTCGCCAACCCATGATGCATGCCTTGAAGCCGAGCATGGTCATGAAGGGATCTTCGGCGCTCTGTGGCGATGATCCGGGCTCGATTGCTGAGACGCTAGGCTTGTTTATGAGCTCGATTATTTGTTCTAAGTGATCAACCTGATACATAAGTCAGTTTATGGATATCGTAAAGAGCAGTTTGACTCACGATTCGAGTAAAATCCCGATCATTGTAGACATCTCGGTAGTTTTTTGATCGCGGTCTTCCTAATTCCCAGCACGCTATCCAGTAGGTCAGAATACAACTCAGAGGCATCCAAAAACCATGTCCTCACTAGATATGGCATTGGGAAGGCCCAATTCTACTATGCCGGTCGTAAGTAGAGCATCTTGGTGGCTCAGCGTCATGGCGGTGTAGTGCCACGCAATCCAGACCGAGTGCCAGAGAGTTCTGTTTCCTCTATCGGATTGGGCAGACTCATCTACTCCGAATCCGGTGGTATCATCTAAAATGTTGAGTGTTCCGACTTTTGGGATTAAGTCTAATAACGATTAGCCGCGATAAAGCTGTATGAACAAAAGTAACACATACCTGCCAAGCTATGAAGTGCTTGAAATATTTGTGCACGATTTTCTTCGGATATCATTGAGCTATACATATTGTCAGAAAGGAACAGCTAGAGTGAGGTAGTGTGGGCTACAGGTTATGTCTGGTTGAGCCCAGAGTAATATTTGTGCAAAAGAATACACTCGCCATGGTCATGTCGCGAATCATCATTTGCATCTGAATAATGAGAATAAGGGAGGCGAATGGTGAATACCAAAGCAGACCGAGTGGCGTTCCCACAGTGCGGGTTGGGTGGATCAAGTGCAGCAGGCATTCGTAAAGATCGCCGTGCGCTGGCCTTGGGTCGGGGTTGGCTTCGTAGTCGTCCTCTTCATTCATATTGAAGGATGAATTCTGAATATGTGAAAGTAAACTCCAAGCGGTAGCATTCGGCGAAGACCATAAATTATCGGGGCATGGGAGCTCCCACTTGAGTTCAAGCGCCGAGAGCAATGGTCGCATGTTGCAACTAACGGCTAGCTGAGAGTCGAGGTAGTACAGCGAAAATATGACCCTGCACCAGGTAAGAAATTTTCTTGTAAAAAATGGTTAACCTTGCTCACCTCTTCTGCGATTCATGCTCGATAAATGCCTTCCACCTGCTCTCTTCTGTCATCAGATCGTCATGGTCCATTGAGGCATCGGGGCTGCCTGTAGTCAATGCGGCGCCATCTTGAAGCATCTGAAATTCTCGAGCCACATCTACTAGAGTTCGGTGGATGCTAACACCCCTTGGATATAATTTTTCCTGGCAGCTGTAAATGGCAAAATGCTCAAACAGAATGTAGGCCTGGATGACCCAGATCTCGCGGAACCTGGATCGGTCTTCCTTAATCTGTGCACGTGATCAGTTATATCCTATCAGGGTGTCTTGTGTTGGTTGGCAGGGGTTGACTTACATAGTTGTCCAAAGTCTTCAATCCACTCTCAAAAAGCGCGGTGCTGAACCTTTGCGCAGGGTCGTGGTATATGGCTCCCACACAGGCAATGGCCTGCAGCAGTGGTTCCTTAGTAGTGGTCATGTCGATACTTGGCCTGTGCAACAGTGGGAAGTTGGGGTGGAACTTTTCGAAGTAGGCGCCGATAAATTGCGGAAGCTTGAAGAGCCACGAAATGTCGTTTGGCGAAAAGACATCAGTGGGCTACGGGCTGCGTTAGGTGCGATGTCATAAATCTCATCTTGCTCAAGCTAGCTTACCTCTTCTGCCGCTCCATTCGTTTGAACACTACTTTGGGTCGATGGCTGCACCGGTGACTTTGGCGATGCGGACCGTTTCTGGTGGGACTTTTTGACGTGTCTTTTTCTTAGGTCGCTTTTGGAATCATGAGCAATAGCAAATTTGCAACGCACACGCGAGCACTCACCTTCTCGAGAAGGATACATCGCAATACGGACATGGAAACGGCCTCTGGTTTGACTCTCTATGAACTGTGGCCTGTTAGTGGGCAACGCGGCACGGCGGTAATCTCGATAAGATTTACCAGATCGAGTGTGTCGGTTCAGATTTTCCTTTGGGGGTTGTTAGGATAAACTCGAATGTGGCAGAGAGACCATGTCGAAGAGCAGGGGGCTTACCAGCCGGGTGAAGCGACTTGAACATGCCGGGCACGCAAAAGGCCGCAATGTGGCACTGGATGCGGTTGCTGGGGTTGAAGCAACCTCCATTGTCGTGGTTGACATTATTGAGTCGCTGTGAGTGTCGTCGTCTGGATGTAAGATGCGTCTCTACTGCGTGTATGGGTTAAAATTTGGGTGCGCACAAGCCCGATGACGGAACACGACACTTTGGTTGGGAACGTGAGGGGATGCTACTTGGAAGGCCTTCCCAGGGCCGATAGACGCGCTGGGCTGGTGTTGCGCGCTCGGAGAGAGGTGGGCAATACCACACTCAGGCTGGTAATTGGCCCCGGAACCTTATCATTTTGTGGGGAGCTGGCATATCTAATCAGCGTCCAGCTCGGATCTGGGTCTGACACGGGGCCCAGGGCGCCGCGAGTAATGCCGACGAAGCCATTGGCTAGCGCCGTGCCTGGTGCGGGGAGGGACGTCACATCGGCCGGGGCAGAGGCCAATCAAGTGGTGGGATAACGATATCCTCTTGGATAAGATTGGGATGCGGAGAGGCGGGGCTCCTCCCAGAGCCATGTCCCAAAGGATAGTGCTGCAGATAGCAAGTGGACCCTGCAACGTGGCTGGGGATAGACGAGTTGCGGGAAGGCTCATGACCACAGCAGCAGCGAACATGACAAGTGTATCCGCAAGTACCCCGGAATCAATCGATCGAGCAGCAGCAGGGGGGCACTGCTATTATAGTCAACTACATGGTGGCATGAATCTAGAATGGCTGCTACACTTTCTTGTCCGCGTCCGCACTGCTTCCGCCCACGTTGCCAACATCAATATCCTCATCGTCCACATCTTTGGGGGCCGTCCCATCCACAGCCAATCCCTCCAAGACAGCCTGCTGCTTCTTGTCCCGTCTCTCATACCACACCATGACGGTCACCCAAATCGCCAACAAAGAGCAAACCACAATCATACAAATCATACCCCGCTGCAGAAAAGCGTTAGCCAACTTAGACTTAGGCAAGTACGTAAAAGGAATACTGACAGAAAACATGGGTGCTGCATCGGCGCGGTAGAAGATGAGCGGCCACCATGCCTGAAACAGGTTGCCGCCAAAATTCATGAACCCAATCACAGCTGCCCTGTAAGCCGGGGGCTTGCTTCGAAGCGTGTCGTTCGCCCACGCGAAAAAGGTGGCCTGGCAGCAGTAGATGGATCCGGCCCAGTAGTACGACCCAAAGATGCCGGCAGTGCTCGTCGTCGGGGCCAGGATGATGACCGAAGTGGCAATTCCCGTAATGGCGTTGTAGTATCCCGTAATCCATCGCTTGCCGTAAATATCCGTCCATGTGGCCCACAGCAGCGTAGAGACGATACCCACAGCCTGGACGCCAGTAGGGTAGTTGTTCATCTGGTACACGGAGTACGTAATGGTCGGGTGTGCCTGCATGTACAGGTTGAGCAGGGTCTGCGAGCTGAAAGCCTCGGAGCAGTTTCCGAGAATCCACAAGAGGCCGAATGCATAAAAGTACCACGAGCTGAAGACGCTCCTGGCAAATTCCTTGTTCAAGATCGGCTTGTCCTCGCTGATGGGAACTCGCTCAATGGCAAGCTGCTTCTCCTCGGCAGATAGGTACGGCGCTTTCGTTGTAGCCGGAGTATCGGGGAACAGCAAGAAGCCGTACAATGCGACTGGGAAGGTGATGATGCCGTCAATCTAAATTCTCAGTCAGCTCTTCTTCACGTTCACACCTTGGATGGATATTTTTGGGAGGACACGCACAATAAACAGCCAGCGCCATCCAGCAAGGCCGCGGAGCCCATTCATCGACTTGTGAATGCCAGACTGCAGGAATCCACCAAACATGCCGCCAGCCAATCCAGAACCTGTGAAAATGGCACTGCGCTTACCGAGCTCCTCCTCTGTGTACCACGAACCGAGAATCAGATGCGTACCAGCAAAGACACAAGACTCGGAATATCCTTGGAAGAATCGAATGACCATGATGTGTTGCGGGGTCTTTGCGGCGGACGTGATCATGGTGAAGGAAGCCCAGATGCAAATCATGATTGGGAAGAAGATTCTTGGTCGGAATCGCGTAAGCAGTAGGTTGTTCGGGATAATACCACTGCACCGGGTGTTAGTCGCGGGACAAAATTACAACTGATCGGATACTTGCATCATGTATCCAGCCTGGTAGATGGAATTGATTGCCGTGAGCTCTGCTCCCTTGAAGTTGAGATCCTCCTTCATCCCAGAGACATAGGCCTGGGTAATGTTGGAGCGATCGAGATAGTTCCTATAACCGGTCAGCAAAGCACCCTGCAGGTGTTGGCTCATTGGTCGATCCGCACATGAAGTAGGCCAAGCAGCAAAACGACAGGATGAAAACATCGAGCTTGAACACCAGCTTCTTCTCCAATGGAGAGCGATAGCTGGCGCGAAAGTACTGCTTCGGCCGCTCAAACATTTTTGGGCCGTCTTTGTCGTCGATCTACTCTTGGGGAAATGGCGAGGCCGACAGAGAACACACGCTGCCCTTCTGCACAAAATTGGCTTTTGAAATAACCCCCCAGTACTTATATAACTTTTCGCGTGCCCTTGCCTTGGCGGCGAGGCTCAATGCATCTGTGCTGCCTCGGGAACGTTAGCAACTGGCCTTGTCAACGCGCAACCGCGTGTATAGGATCATTGTCAGTCGGGGGACGGCGGTGCTCCTCCTCTGACAATTTTACCCCAGAAACGCTGCGGAGGTAGCATTCCGTACCAATTGACAAGCTGCCACACCCCCCTGGGCTAAATCGGGTCCGGGGCTTTAATGTGCGGGGGACGGCCACAGAGGTCCAGACGCGCTGCGCTGGCGTCGACAGCCGCCTTTGAAGCACCTGGTGATAAGCACAAGCAGGGCGACGCGGACCCCGGCCGCAAGAGGCGCTCCTCCCAAGCACACGGGCCATTTTCGCCTCCCTGCGCGGAGAGGGGATGGATGTGTGGGAAGGGCTTTGCGCGCTCTCCTCTCGCTCCCTAGCTCGGGCCAAGACCCCGACTTCCGAGAACAACCTCCTCTCTTCTGTCCACCTGCATATCTCTGGGGCTACTGTACGTGTACGGGCGCCCCCCGCTCCTGTCGCCCACAACGCTTTCCCGCGCGAGATAGCGGTGGAGAATCCCTGCCAGAGATAGCGTTAACAGCCTTTCGGGGAACGAGCCGGGTACCCACATCTTACGTAGCTTGGGCCCAACCAAATCACTTGGGTCCGCGTTGTCAGACTCAGAAATTCACTATCGCCAGACCGTTGTGTATAGATAACTCATATCTCCTATAGGGGCTATGGGATGGTGTAGAGTCAATCGGTATTTTGAACGGCAGCATCATGGCCCTGATAAGCAGATTGAAAATGGAAAAAAGAGCACCCGCGACCGTGGATTGTCGACGACATGTGATTTTCACTTTTAGGAATGCCAGCGTGGTGTGATTGATGATTAACGAGTCACAATCAGGTGAGAGCATGTATTTTGGGAATATTCCAGCATGATTGAGAACGTTTGATTGCATTCTTTAACACCCAGCCAGACAACACACTTTAGGTCGCCGAAGCGAAGGGCTAGCTAATCTTGAGAGATACAAGCGGGACCGCAAGATAAAAACACAATTAAAAAAACAAATAAAAATTGACGATGTCTAAACCTTGACAGGAGGAATCTCGTACACTTGTCTCGGCATGTTGTCAAACTTGCCCAAGCTCTTGTGGCCCTCGGGATCAGGGTACTCGCCGTCAAAGAAGTCGGCGTGCTTGGCGTTGTCTCTGGGCTTGTCAATGTCAAACTCGTAGCGCTTCCAGCCATGCTTCCTGGCGTCCAGGTAGTCGGCCATGCAGAAGACCCTCTCGTCCATGGGCTTGTCCGTGCCCATGCGCTGGAGCAGCGGCGAGTTCTCGATGGGCACCAGCTCGCGCTCGTCGGCGGGGCGCGAGAAGTAGATGACGCCGATGCGGCGGAGGTGGCGCTGGTCCACGGGGGGCTGGATGACGCGGTGGACGGTGGCCTTGAAGAGGCCGCCGGTGAGGCGCTCCAGAGCCTCGCCAAAGTTGACGACGAGGCCGTTGGGCTGGTGCCTCACCCATCGGTACGACCCGGTGTGGTGGCAGAGGACCTGGAGAGCGGCAATGGGTTGGCTGAAGAGGAAAGTCCAGGTACCCCAATCTGATATTCATTTAATTAGTTGATAATTGGGGAGAAAAAGAGGGGAAAGCAACCCACCGGTGTGGCCGGAAAGGAAAATGTCGCGGTACTTCTCACTCTCCTCTTTTGGTCGGGGTTCACACATCATCTGCAGAAATGGTTAGTCCTGCTTGCCCTTATATTGCGTGGGTTGAACTTGCATATCGGATGTATTCGGTCTTGGAACCACCAGGGGCGTGGGTGGAGAGGACGGCCTCCTCAGGGACCTCGAGGATCATGGCGACAAGTGTGAGGAGTTTCGAAAGGATGTTGGTTCGGATGAAGTGCATGACCTCATTGGTCTCCTCAAGGAAGGGACGCATAATCTCGGGGTGGGCACGGTTCCTGGGGTCGTGGACTAGAATGTTGTAGTGATCAAGCGCCTTGGGGAAACCTCCCTTGTGGCCGAGAGGGCCTGCGGGCTTGTAGCCGACGTAAAGACCACGCGCATCTTCCTCGGGTGTCACTGGAGAGGTCAGCCTGCGTTTCCCATCTTGACCGCAGTCACTTACCCTCGTAGGGAGCCTTCTCTTCGGGGGACAGAGTCATCATGGCATTGGAGATTCTCATCTGGCGCTGGTAAGTCTCGTCAGAGATACCATGGTTGGTCAGTGTGAGGAATCCATATCCTGTGGCAGCCTCGTAAAGATCCTTGGCGAGCTGTTTGCGGCCTTCGGGTGTGTCAAACTTGGAAAGGTCGATGTTGACGAGGTCCACATAATCAACTAGACAGTGGTATCAGTGGAAAAGCCTTGGGCGTATGATTAGAACGGCCACTTACGGTCCTCCTTGGTCGGGGTAGGAAGTGTGTATTCCGGGAGAACGTTGATGTCGGCAACCATGATGGAGGATTATCAGCCCTCAAGCTCTAAAAGTGTATTGATTGAATTGGTTGTTATTTTGTTGGTTGTTGATTGATGATGTAGAACGAGATTGAATACTTGGAACGAGAACAGACACGGCCATAAATATATCTGACGATGAGGCCGACTTCGCTGATGTCCATCAATGAAGCTGACACAGAGATCAGGATTGTCGTCGTCGGATCAGTGCAACCTGCAGCTGCGGCAGAGGACGCTCTCGGATTGGGAGGAGCATATGCATTGCATTGAGACGGCGCTAACACATGGAGCGTGGAGCTCCTCCTGGCGCTGGTGGCGAACTGCAACTAGGAGCTCCTCTACATGTGCTCTAACAAACGCGCACACAACGCGGCAACGAAATTGGCTGCTAGTCATGCACGAGAAATACGATTTGTGACGAGCGTGAGTCTGTTGCAGATTATTCTTTCTTCACTTCATGTCGTCATAGTGAATGGAGCAGCTCCTGCAAAGCGACTGAACGGCATCATGATTCTCTTGGGTTATTGCTTGGAAGCAATGCAAATAACAGCGCGGTAAATTCATCACTGAATTAAAAAAGATGCAATTAGACAAGCTCTACTGCTAGGAAGCCCAGATCAGCTGCTCCAGATCTCGCAGATGCTAGACTGAGGTGTAGGGAGGATGGAGTGTACGGGGGCCCGCGGTGCACCTGCACCTGGACTGCATGATACCAACTCGGCCGGTCCCGCTTGATAATGCGGAGTACCGGCTCTAACTTGGAAACATTGCCGAGAGGAGCCACATGATCTGAGAAGAATCCCTGACCCTTGACCACATGCCATCTGAAGCATCTGGGAGCGGCCGATCACTCCTAGGTCGTTAGGCCAGTGTTAGACATTTCACGTGCATTGCATAGTTCAAATTTATGCAGGTGGATAAGTGACCATCTATTAAAAGTTCAATGCTATTACGATCAAATCAGTAGCTGTCTAATTTTACCAAACAGTAATTTCTGCCGTCTACAATGAAACACCTCATGCAGATTCACCCATTGACTGAATCATGTCCACCGTGCCGTTAGCAACTCCCACGAATGCGTGCTTAGGAGCAGCTGCTTGTGGTAACCTGTCCTCAGGAGCTCCCCAGCCGCCTCCGCCAGGAGACTTAATCACGATGCGGTCTCCGGCTCCCATCATGGCAGTATTCTTGCCACCCAGGTTGATGATTCTGCCACCCTCCTTGATCCAAAGGTTCTGTCCTCTCTCGCCATCCTCGCCGCCTTCAAGACCATATGGCGCGAATGTGCGTCGTTCACTGAGAATTGACACCTTGGTTGGGATCGAAAACTCGAGCTCGCGGATGATGCCTTCTCCACCAGGGTGAGCACCTGCACCGCCGCTGCCTTCTCGCAGGCAGAACTGGCGCAAGATGACGGGATACCGTCTTTCCAGGACCTCTGGATCGGTAATACGCGTGTTTGTCATGTTTGTATGAACGCCACTCGTGCCATCCCACGTTGGGCCGCCGCCAGACCCACCGCAAATGGTCTCGTAGTAACCGAATCCATTCTCGGCATCGTCAGTGCCAAAGGTCAGGTTGTTCATGCAGCCTTGGCTTGCAGCTGCGGCCTTGAAGGCCTTGAAGATGACATCCACGATGCGCTGCGAGGTCAAGACGTTGCCTGCGCACACAGCGGCGTCCTCGGACGGGCGCAGAAGCGAGGCCTCTGGGATGCGGACCTCGATGGGTCGGATGGCGCCCTGGTTAAGAGGAATCTCCATGTTGACCATGCAGCGGAGCGCAAAGATGATGGACGAGTTGCAGATAGCGATCGGCGCGTTCCAATTTCCTGCTTGCGTTAGTAACGTGAAATTGCGTCGTGTTTTTGGGGAATACTCACCGTAAGCCTCGGGTCCTGTGCCTTCAAAGTCGAATACAGCGCCGCCGGTGGCCTCATTGATGCTGACCTTGAGCTTGATTGGCGTACCATCATCCATGTAGTCAACTGCCTCGAGCGGCTTGCCCTCTGTCGTTTTGTAGATGGTCCTCAGCATGTCTCTAACCGCTCGCTCAGCAGCGCCCTGAATCTCGTCCACTAGACTAGCATTAGCTTCAATCCGCTATTGAAATCTATCTCAGGAAGCTTACTGTAAAACTGGACCACATCAAGGCCATAATCTTCAATGAGACCGTGGATAAGCTGGCTGCCACGGTGGTTTGCCGCAGCTTGAGCCTTGATGTCGGAAATGTTGTCTCTCAAGCAGCGCGTTCCCTGACAGCCAGGAGACTTTGCAGGTGCCATGAGGAGCTCAATCAATTCCTCCTCCTTGAACTTGCCGCCCTCGACAACCTTGAAGGATTTGATGACAGCGCCCTCCTCCCAAAGCTCCTTTGAGTTGGGGGGCATGCTACCTGGTAGAATACCTCCAATCTAGCAATAATTAGTATAATCTTGATGGAGTGATGCGGGGTTCTTACGTCTGCGTGGTGGCCTCGAGATGCCGTCCAGAAGATAATCTTGGTGCCTTCAGCATTGAAGACGGGAGTGATGACTGTCAGATCGGGCAAATGTGTGCCACCGCAATCTACAAAATCTTGTTAGCCTCGACGTCGGTTCATATTGTTTCAAGTGCCATACCGGGTGCATTGGAAAGAATCACATCTCCCGGCCGGAGATCACTTCCCCAGTGGTCAATTTGCCACTTTACGGCAAAAGCCATACTTCCAATCTACTCCTGGATTAGTCCTGTCCATTGTAAAAAGAGTATTGACTAGGGCGCAACCTACCATTGCCGGAACATGAGGGGCATTGGCCACAAGTCCACCATCTGGAGAAAACACGGTGCAAGAAAAGTCCAGGCGCTCCTTGATATTGGTGCTCACGCTAGTCTTCTGAAGAGCGCGACCCATTTGTTCCGCCACGCCCATGAAGCGATGGCCGAAAATGGACAGCTGGATAGGGTTGGCCTGCGTAGCGGAGAGCGTAGCCTTGGTGCCGACCTGAACGTCAATCACCACCGTGTCCGAGAGAATCGTGGCGGTGGCTTGAGGCACAATCACAATCGTCTGCTTGTCGTCAATGACCAGCGCAGGACCCTGAACCTTGGAGTGGGGGCTCAGCTCGCCGAGCAGATACACGGGGGTCCTGCTCCAGCCGAGGCCCTTGAAGTACACGTCCTTGGTGATGTGCGCCTTGCTTGTCCAGGTGGGTTCTGAAGAAGCCAGCTCAGCCGGCCACGGCTTGGAAAAGTCGTGGCTGCTCTGTCCGATGGAGCGCACGCGGCAGTCTTCAACAATGACATCGCGCCCAACGGGCAAGAATCCGAACTGGCTCTGGTGAGCCTTTTCGAATTCAGCAAGGAAACCTCCCGTGCCAGGCTTGTCCTGTATCATCAGCGCGGTGTCGCTTCCGTGGTAGCGCATGTTGAGGTACTTTTCCGAAACGATGCGCGACTTAGGAATCCGCTGGGCGAAGAGAACCGCCTCGGCTTTTTCCTGAAGCTTAGCCAATTCGTCGGAAAATGTGCCAAGGTTCTCGGGAGAGTAGGTAGCCGCAGACGGGCTTCGCTCTTCGTGGACGACATCTGCGAGCGACATGCCGTGCGCCGAAAGGAGCGAGGAGTATTTGTGGATGAGAATGCGTGAGATGCCGAGAGTATTGGCGATATCGCATGCGTGCTGGCCACCAGCGCCACCAAACGAGGCAAGGTTGTGAAGGCCAGCATCGTAACCTTTGGCTTCGGTGAGGGTGCGGATGGGGCGGCACATGGCCTCGTTGGCAACGTCCAGGAATCCAATAGCAACCTCCTCCATGGTGAGCTTATCGTCGAGTTCCTTGTTGATTTCGGCTGTCATTTCCGTGAATAAGCGGCGACTGGCCTCAATGTCGAGAGGCATGTCCTCATTAGGGCCGAAAATATGGGGAAAGAACTCGGGGCGAAGACGACCCAGGATCAGGTTGGCGTCAGTAACTGTCAGAGGACCGCCCTTTCTATATGATGCAGGGCCTGGGTGGGCAGAGGCACTCTCTGGTCCAACTTTGAACATGCCGCTTTGCCAGGAGAGGATGCTTCCACCTCCCGCAGCAACCGTGTTGATATCCAACTGGGGGCTCTGGACAACGATGCCAGCAGTGGTGGTCTCGAATACCTGCTCGAACTCTCCGGCGTATCTATATCAAGCTTAGCACTGCGCAGGCGATGAGAGTGAGAGGGTTAAAATACCTTGACACATCCGTACTCGTACCACCCATGTCAAATCCAATGACTGGGGTGCCATCCTGCGCGTCAAAACAGGTTCTCGCATATCCAACCACACCACCAGCGGGACCCGAGAGAATTGATCTAAGTCCGGACAGACGGGAAAATTCGACAAGACCACCATCGCTCTGCATAAACTCACAGCGACAGCCGCTTGTCCGTAAGTCCTCGAATCCTGACTCGAATCCCTTGATATATCGCTTAATTTCCGGAGTAAGATAGGCATCGGCTGTGGATGAGTGGCCGCGAGGAACAATCTTGACAACAGGAGAGAGCTCGGCGCTCAGAGAAATGTGAGTGAAGCCAATTGATTCCGCCAGCTTGCCTACAGCCAATTCGTGGTCCCTAAATGTGAAGCTGTGCATAAGACAGACGGCAATAGAGCGATAGCCTTCGTCGTATGCAGCTTGTAAAGATTTTCTGGTAGATTCAATATCTTGAAGATGTCAGAATACCAAGTTTAGACATGCTTGCGGTCACCAAATCTCACCTAGAGGTTCCAGCACTCTGACTGCCTCGCCGGTAACACCCTCGACCAGAGCCGGGTCCGAGGAAATATCAACCACAGAGGGGACCTTGCTCTCTGTCCAGGCTTCTAGGGTAACACGCTCATCGACTTCGATTACTTTGGTGTAAAGAGCTTCGGGCTTGTTGATTGTCATGTCAAAGAGTTTTGGTCTTGACTGGTTACCAATGTGGAGAAGATCCTGAACCCGCTTTAGCTAACGCTGTGCCAGGGTTTAGTAGCGCCCTTACCTTTAAACCTCTCGTCACCACAAAAACGGTCCTCTCGCCCTTTCTCTCAAGGAGCGCATTTGTCGCTACAGTTGTGCCCATTCGAATGGATTCTGCGCATGTTAGGATTTACGTGGTTTGGCGTTTCATGAGTTGCTTACCAACGCCCTTTACGGAAATCTTTTGCCCCCTGGGGTAAGATTTCCCCGTAGCCCGCTCCAACACCCTCCTAATAGCTTCAACCGGGGCATCTGAGTAGTTATTAGGGTCTACAGAAAGAAGCTTGATCAAGATGTCATCTTTGCCAGGCACAGTGGCGACACACTGTAAAATGGTTAGCAATGGTTGGTGCAAGTCCAAACAAGACTCACGTCGGTAAAGGTGCCACCTCTATCAATGGAGATGCGGATGCCCTGCGTGCGATCTGGAAGAGAACCCATGTTGGCGGGATGTGTATTGAGGAAGCGGATGGGTCAGGAGCAATGGTTCATCCAGGGTCAGGAGAGATGGAAAAAAGACGCAGGGTTGATGGAAACTACAGTGCGATACAGGGATGATATATCGCGAGCGATTGGCATATCTGCAATTGGCACGGAGTTGGATGGCCGCCCCAACTGTCACATGTGCCGACCCCGGTGCTCCTCCATCTCCATTACCCGGCCATCAAGGCCGATGGCGGTGCTGCGCGACCATGAGGAGTGGCTTGGGCGGGGAAATCGGAGCTCCGCAGTATCGCTCGGTAAAAGGCGTTGCTCCTCGAAGCCGGCTCTTCTGGGCCAATCGGTTCTGGGCCGAGTCGCAATCTAGTTATCGGCAGAGGGAGATGCGAATGAATCTCGATAAGCAGAGCTGGGCATATCTGGCTTGGCTGGCTCCACTCGGCGATGGAGCTCCGCCTCCACACATGCTGATGCAGCCGAAACAACGGGCACACACGCGAGCATCTCAACTATAGTCACGGGATCGTTTTGCAATAGCTTTAGCACTAACTGACATGATCAATTTATTAAATCAATCTTATTCATTGGCTCAGGAGATGCCCAATGCTTGTGGAGGGACGGATGCGATCGACAGGGGGTACCAGATTGGCTAAAGTGACGTAGGCAGCAAGTGTAGGGTGGTTTGTTCGATTTATTATAGCCCAGCGGTTATTTTACATTCAATCACATATGGATGGATAAAAAGATCATTAAAACGTTAGAAAATAGTATTTTTTTTATTATAACTAAACTACGCTACTACACAATGGTACGAATCGTCTCATTCATTGCTTTCGCTACATATTCAACATTTCCATCATTAAGTCCCGCGATAGAGATACGAGATGTGTCCGCCATGTAAATGTGATATTTATCTGCAAATCCGATGATTAGCTTTCTATCCCTTCTAGCAGTTTTCGAGGGCAATTCGGTTGTGATCAGTTCACACAAATCGTACATACCTTCTAGGTGAGAAATTTGGGAAGAAGTGATGCCCAGATAGCCAAACATGCCCGTCTGCTTGACCAAATGAGACCAATCGCCCGGAGTCTCAAGCTTCACAAGGGCATCAAACAGCTTCTGGCGCATGGACGCAATGCGCGACGACATGGTCACCAGGTCGGCCTTCCACTGAACAGCGATTTCCGGGGTGGACAGCACCGTTGCGGCGATGCGGGCGCCGTAAACGGGGGGGTTGGAAATGGTCGCGCGCTGCGAGTTGGCCAGGATGGAGCCCACTGTGCGCGCTGCGTCGGCCGAGCTGGCGATCATGGCCGTCAGCCCGACGCGCTCCCCGTACAGGCCCATGCTCTTGGCAAAGGACATGCACACGCACGCCTCGAGCTTCAGGTCCTCTACGAAATACCGAATGGCCCACGCGTCCTCGTCGACGGACCCGGAGTTGAAGCCCAGGTACGCAGAGTCGAAGATGGGGAAGATGCCCTTTTCCTGGACCACGGCCGCAATCGTCTTCCACTGCTCGCGCGAGGGATCGCACCCCGTCGGGTTGTGCGCGCAGGCGTGCATCACCAGCGCCGAGTTGTCCTCTGCCGCCTGCAGCGCCTGTAGGTAGCGCTCAAAGTCGAACGCGCCGTCCTTGTAGTAGGGCAGCTTCTTGACCTCGAAGCCCAGAGACGCGAAGAGCAGGTCGTGGTTGGACCAGGTCGGGTCCGTAATGTACACCGTATTGATGCTGCACTGGGCCTTCTTCAGCGTGAGCCCAGCGAGCAGCAGCGCGCCCGTGCCCGAGACCGACTGGCACGACGCCACCTGTCGCAACGGTTTTAGCGATGAGTTCCAGCGCAACGCTCGCTATAGAGCACCTACTCTACCCTCTGAAAGGGCGCTTGTGCCGTGAAAGACTAGGTCCACGGCCGCCTCGCGGAACCCAGGCAGCCCAGCAATGGGCAAGTATTCGTGTCCCGCATTCATCACAATTTCCTTGGCCATGCGCACCGACGGCAGCACCCACGGCTGGCCGTTTTCATCTCGGTACGTGCCTTGGCCCAGGTTCACTTTTTCAGGGAACTCGTCGGCCACATATCTTCTGGTAACGTCAAAGATGCTGTCCGGAGGAATGTATTCGCCTTTGGCGAAGACTGAAGTTGGTTGGCTGGCCATTGCAGTGTGATGGTTATTGGTGCAGAAAATGAAAAATAATAAAAATAAAATAAAAAAAAGACCAAAAAGACTCGCAAACAAGGCGATTCTGTTAATCAACGCCCTCAATGTGTAAATAACTGGTGAACTGATTGATTCATACCATCTCGCATCAGCACCTCGGGTGTCTTCCGATGGAGCTCCACACTCCTCCACCTCGCGGCAACGCTCCAGGCCCACTAAAAGCCACGGCTAACATCCGTTGAATGGGATGCTCCTCTCAGTGGATCGCGCGAAGCGAATAGAAAAGACATGGAAGCAAAAGAGACCAACTCCAAAAAGGCGATTCAAAGTATCAAGAGGTTATTCTCTAGTTGTCAGGGAAAATTACAATGATGACTGTTGCAACCTGTCCTCCTCGTGGCGTTTATGCCCCAGTCGTCGCCTTCTTTCATGAGGATGAGTCGCTGGACTTGGAGGCGCTAACGGCCCACGTTACTCGGCTTGCAAAGGCTGGAGTCGCTGGCCTAGTCATCCAGGGCTCCAATGGCGAGGCGCCGCATCTGTCTCACTCGGAGCGACAGCAGATCATTGCCACAGCCCGCGAGGTTCTGGAGAAGAATGGCGTCCCCGGCGCTGTCATTATCGCCGGCTGCGGTGCCCAGAGCACACGGGAGACGGTCCAATTGTGCCAGGAGGCCAAGGAGTCTGGCGCCGACTTTGCTCTGGTCTTGTCGCCCAGCTACTGGAGTAAGTCATGCGCCGCAACTCGTTTGTATTCTTGAGGGCTAATGGAACAACACCAGCTGGCGCCATGCAGAAGCCCGTCATTTTCCAATTCTTTGACGACGTGGCAAAGGAATCCCCCATTCCAATTCTGCTCTACAACTTCCCCGCCGTCACCTCGGGGATTGACCTTGACTCCGACATAATTGCAGAGTTATCAGCCGCCAACCCTAACATCGTCGGCTGCAAGCTCACCTGCGGCAACCTAGGCAAGCTGCAGCGCGTCGCTCACGACGCGAGGGTGAAGAAGCCATTTGCGGCTTTTGCTGGAAAGTCCGACTTCTTCCTACACGGCCTCGTCGCCGGGTCCAACGGCGTCATCGCTGCGGCCGCGAACCTCGTGCCTGCTGTGCATGTCCACCTCCTCAAGCTCTACGACGAGGGCAAGCTGAAGGAGGCGCAGGAGATCCAGACGCGCCTCAGCCAGGCAGATTGGGCCCTGGTGCAGCTCGGAGTGGCTGGTTTGAAGGCGGCCCTTGACAGGTACTACGGCTACGGTGGAGGCAGGAGCCGTCGGCCGTTGGGGCTTGTGAGCAGTGCAAAGTTTGAGGGGGATCGCGATGTCATTCTGAAGAACTTGGTAGACTTTGAGAACTCGCTATGAGCGATGTTGAATAATAAAAATACATTAGTGGAATGATTGTCCAAAGATTATGCAAATAATAAATAAAAATAGAAGAAGAAAAAAAGGTCCCCCGAAGTGCTAGTGTTATAGTGAAGATAGCAAACTATTGACAACCGAAAGACAATTCTCACCAGAAGGTGGGGTTGAAGGCAGAATGCAGCGAGGGAAGGTTCTCTTTTTTGAAAATGCTGGTTGCTCGTGTCCATCACTTTAACACGACACATGCACATGCATCTCGACACATAATTTTGAGGTAATTTTACTTTTATCTGTATCTCATTTATTCTAATTTGTAAACTCATAATCTATATTTAATCATCAAGGACATAAGGCTCGCCGTCAATCTTCTTCCAGATGTCGTCGCTCTTTAGCCTCATGTACCACTCGTGGATGGCGGGGTGCTTGGCAGCCCAGTTCTTCTTAAACACCTGGAACCTGTTAGCTGGTGCTCAAAAGCCCACATGCCGTAGGATGAAAGAGAGTTTAGCTTACAAATTGGTAGCCTCGGGCAATGGCAGCCACCACAAACAGGTCTGCCATGGTAAGGCTGTCGCCGACAAGGAACTTCTTGCCCTCGAGAGCCTTCTCGACATAGCCAACCATGCCCTCACTGTTCTTCTCAGCGGCAGCGAGGATCTCGGGCGATGATGGGGCCTTGCCAATCACGGGGTTGATCCAGGCCATGATGGGAGGGAGAAGCTCGCTGTTGGCGAACGAGGACCACTTGAGGATGGTGGCCTCCTCTTCAAGAGTCGAGCCCAGCAGCGTGGTGTTGGGGTCTTGCTTGGCCACTGTTTATTTCGGTTAGCATTGCTCCGTAAATAAAGAGAGCGAAACGCGTACGGTAAACGGAAACAGGGATGCACTCGAAAAGAGTGAAGCCATCTGGGCCCTCGAGGGCAGGGACCTTGCCAGTAGGGAACTTGGAAAGGTAGTCCTCGCCAACGCCGCCCTTGCTAGCGTCGACCTTGATAGGCCATGCCTCGATATACTCTACATCCAGCCTGGGAGTCGTTAACGACAAATTCCGTTAATCCGAGGGCAGGTTAATTACTTGTTGTATTCGGCAATGTACAGGCACATAGTGGCCCGAGGGGCCTTGGGGTACCAGTAAAGCTTGAACTTGGTGCTGGAAAAGTAAGTTATTGTGAATGGCGAGTGGAGCTGGCATACTTACGGGGCCATTGTGATGTCCGTTGTAAATGCAGAGCTCTAAAATAAATAAAAAAAGGATCAGAATTAAAGGGAACAGATTTAAATGTGTATGTTTAAAGAAGAGGTGTTTCTGCATGGCTAACGATAGATTCTATATGTATTTATTCCTTTCACTATCGTCGGGTCTTGTTTTTGCATGCCGAGTGCACTTGGGAGGCGTTTACAGTGGGAGGAGCTGCTGGAGGAGCTCCGCCAAGTACCCCGCGACCGGGCGTCACGGTGCATTACCGGAGCCCCTCACGGCAATCTGAGATTAGAATCAGGCTCTACATGCCCAAACCCCGAGATCTCCTCGGGCTCACTTTTGGCCTAGGTTAACACCCACGCCTCCCTGTAGCCGGCACTTGTCGCATCTATGCGGTGCCCATTGACGCTGCAACTGCCACTCGGCGTGACTCATGCCCTGTATTTTAGGGGACCCAAGCGCTAGATCGCTGGCTATTAGTGGGCTCTACTCCGCCAACGCTGGTACCAGTCAACAGCTATTTTGGGAATGTGTGAGCTATTATTCATTGATGAAAAGTGGTCGTGTCAAGGTTTTAGCAAATGAACAGATGCAAGTTTGAACTAATTTTAAAGTATATTTCAACGTGCAGGATTTCTCCTCCTTCCCACTCAAATGGAGAAGACGAAACTGGACCTGAGAATGTAACGAGAGCCAATCAGTACATGTACCTTCTCATCTCCCGTTAGCTCACGCCTCTTAGCTGGCAGATATTTTCTGGTGTCTGCTATCTACAATTAATTCAGATGTTTGCGAATAGCTGTAGATAATAGTGATATAAATATAGCAGTGGACGAAAAATGATGGCAGAGGAAACCTCGCAACGGAGATCACCCGAGAAACCAACCACCTTGGAACAAATGCACGGGAGTAAACTCAAATGAATCAATAGTACCCAACACTAATAGCCTAATTCAATTCCTGTACTACTCCAGTATTCTGCGTCTTGGGCCGCATGCTTTTCTTCGACGTCACCTGACGTATGGTTCAAACGCAAACAGTGTATGTCTGGAATTATATTCATGCCAAAGATAGCGACCTTGGCAAATTTAAATCTCAATCTGCTTCCTTTTTCCTTTTCTCTTCTTTGCTCTCCTTTTGCCTTTCAAGATTATCCTCGGCCACGAATTCAGTCCCTCCTGTCAGCTCTTGACCCCTCCACCTCTTGTGCCACTCCGCTCCTTCTACAGCGAATCTTTTCGTCGATACTCTATTCACACCCCTCGCCATCGCTCTGCCCGAAACCATGCCCGGATACATGTACGGATATATGCCCATGGATGACAAACCCTCTGCAGAATCAGGGACAAAATTTCCTACAGCGGCCTCGTCACGTCCTTTGTCATTGTTGCCCATCGACCGCCAGACGCAACAGATTATCCTGGACGAGGGATCCAACCTCACCATTACTCTGCACATGGTTCCCTTTTCCTCCGAAAACGTCCATCAGCACATGTGGGGCGTTCTGGAACCGCAGCAATCCCACAACTAGTGCCCGTCTCTAGTCTACGAAACAATCTAGTTGTGGGCTAGCTTCGTGCAACGACGACGCATGCGGCCGATCCTTTAGAGCCGCCTCCGACTCCTGCAATCTTTTATCAAGTCATGCCTTACTCTCCGGATCTTGTCAGTCGCGACCTGTTTGGGAGGCTTGCCTCGATTCCATGTCCAAGGTCGAGGAGACTTAGGATTTGGACGAGGGCAACTTGTTGGAGGCAGGCGTACAGTTCTATTCTGCTAGGTTTCATAGCCAAAACTACTAAAATTATATGCATTTGATGCCTTTAATTTCCAACGACTTATTATCCTTGACATCAATCAATTTGGTCAAAAAGATCAATTTTACGCTCCACCGTTACAGTGCCCACAGCTTTGCTGCTTCTTGTCCCTGGCCTTGCACACGTCCGAGAAAAAGTCCAGCCCAGCATCGTCTCTTATAGCTCCGTACATGGAACTGCTATCCAGAGGCCGGTCGGGTTGGAGCGCCCTTGCCGTCTCCATGTGCCTCAAAGCCAGCTCGCTCACCTCCAGCCTCGTGCCCGCTGTCTTGGCGCAGCTCAGGGCGTGTTTTACATCCTTGATGGCGAGCTGCACGTCAAAGCCGGCCTTCTCCGTGGGCGCGGGCGCGTACAGGCCCGCCGTGACCCTCTTGGAGTAGCTCTCGAGGACGGGGCCGAACATGTCGGAAATCATCTTCTCGAGCACCTCGGATCCCAGGCCGGTCTTTTCGGCAAAGACGTGGGCTTCCGAGATGACCTCGACGAATGAAACGACGCAAATGTTGCCGGCAATCTTCAAAAGGGCCGATTTCGAGACGTCCTCGCCCATGGAGATGACGGACCTGCCCATGACGCCCTCGAGATACGGGGCGATTCGGCTAGTTGCCGAAGACGGGCCAGCCGTCACGAAGATAAGCTTCCCAGCCGCCGCCATGGGAGACGCGCCGAAAACGGGTGCTGAAAAAAAGAAAAAAGGGAAGTTGTTAGCCTTGGCCGGGTATATTATGGGGGAGGGTGTTTCACACACCTGCGACAAACTCGCCGCCGGCCTCAGTAATCTGCTTGCCCACAGCCACCGAGGTGTCTGGGTGGACCGTCGAGCAGTCGACGTAGACTTTTCCGGCCAAGTCGCCAGACGCCACAATGTCTTTGGCGACATCCTGAAGCACCTGGTCGTTGCTCACCTGCGCCGCACGTTAGCCTCGCCCTTCCTGAACCGTCGGGATCTATCCGTAAGAGGGAAAAACATACGCAGGAGAAAATAATGTCCGACTTTTTGGCGACCTCGCCCACGGTGTCGACGGGAATCCCACCCCACTCCTTCAGCGCCTGGCCTCGGGACATGGTCCGGTTGGTGTATAGTAAACACGGCGCGCCCACGGCAGCAAGGTGCTTCTGAAGCTGCTTGGACATGCCTATGCCCATGGACCCGAGTCCGATCCAGCCAAGCTGCGGGTGCGCCATGGTTGTATTGGTGGTGCAACAAGATGAGGCTTGTTTTCTTACTGGCCCAATGTACGAACTCTTCAAACGGACGCTTTCCTTTTCGTCGCTTTACTTGTCCTTTTTTTGTTCACTTCTCTTTTTTTGGTCACTAGAGAAAATAGCACGGCTTGTTGGCACAACTATTGCTGCTCTTTTGAATCGCACCTCATTGCTCCACTCGCACCAACTCGTCCGCCCGGGCTGCCCCTCGTCTGCGGAGCTCCACACCACCGCACCGACACTCGGATCGATAACCGATCTGGGAGCTCCTCCAACGCGTAGTCCGGGGACAAGCCGCCAATCTACGATCAGATTCAGACTGTGCCGCTGCCAACAAGATCTGACCGAGGCATCACCCAAGTGTGTGGGGTGTGTCAATTGCCGCTTTGTTGCGGAGGTGGAGGTGACCCATGTTATTCACGATGCAGCAAGTGAGATGACTCAGGAACCAGTGTTTAAAGTAAAAAGAAGACATAGTAAATTATTCCGTCCCAGGTAGTTTATATTACATCCGCACACACTCTCTCTTTATTCCCTTCTCCCCCTTTCTCCCCCTCATTAGTCTCATTAGACAACTTCCACCGACTTAAGTTATGCCCTCTTACTCATTATCCATGATGCCATTCCTAGGGTGACAGCACTCCACAAGTATGCTGAAAATCTGCCTAGAGACCAGTGTCGCGCAGGTCTATCGCGTGGTCCCCTCTTCTCCGACCGTCCAAACGTTGACCCTTTCAGGGACGATGCGGGAGATGATCCTTGTGGCGCCGTCTCGCCCCCCTAGGCGTCCGTGATCTTGATCTTGTTCTGGATGAGCAGCCGCTGGTACTTGTCCTTCTTCTCCCGGAGCGAAGCGTTGGTCACCTTGAGGTCGCTGAGCTCCGCGTTGAGGTTCTTGCCAAAGTCCAGTTCGCGCGCGAGTTCCTTTTCAGCCCTCTTGAGATCGTCGGCGGCGTCGTTGAACAGTTCGGTAGTGGTTTCCAGGTTCGATTTGTATTCGTCGCGCGAGTTGGTGATCTCGTCAACCTCGGCCTTGAGCTTGTGGCTGCGGTCCACAACAACCTTGTGGTCGGATCGGAGTTCAGTGAGCTGGAGTTCGAGTTCGGTGATGCGGGTAGACTTGGTGTCGAGTTCAGATTCTTGCGACTTGGAGGCGAGGACGGTGTCGTCCAGCTCCTTCTGGAGGGTGGTGGAGCGCTCCTTCTCCTCGGCGAGCTGCTTGCGGGTGTCCTCGAGGATGTTGAGCTTGACCTGGTCCTCGACGGCATCCTTGTTGATGTAGTCCTGGAGCTTCTGGATCTCGGCCAGGAGGGCCTGCTTCTCGGCATCGGCCGTCTCGCGGGTCTTGTTGAGCTGCGCCTCGAGGTCGGCGCTCTTGGACTTCTCCATGCTGAGGTCGTCGCTCAGCTTCTTGACAGCATCGCCAAGGCTCTTGCTCTCAGCCTTGGCGGCATCAAGCTGGCGGCCGCGAGCGTGGAAGTCGGCATCAAGAGCAGCGAATTTCTTCAAACTGTTAGCTCCGCTCTTTCAATTCCGGGCACATCAGTCACATACCTCATTGGCGTACTTGGCAAGGTAGCCAGCCTGGTCGACAAAGGCAGCAGTGTGTGCAAGGGTGTCGAGAAGGCCCTTGGGGAAAGGCATAGGGGTCAAGATGCGAGGAAGAGAGTCCTGGGCCTGGGGGAGGCGGACCTCAAGCTCCTTCTTCTTAGGCGCAGGCTCAGGAGGGTGGAAACCACTGTGTAAATGGCGGTTAGTGCTTTTCTAGACAAGGCCGAGGATTAAACTTACTGGGCACTGCGCTCAATTCGAGCCGCAAGGTTCATGTCGCCGAGGGGCTGCTTCTGTCCGCCATTCTCGCTCATCTGCACGGCAAGCTTCTCGGTGCGCTCATCCCAGGTGCAGGAGATGTCGTAGTAGGAGTGGTAGGAGAACTTGACGGTTCCCTTGGCGGCGCCAGGCTCAATCTTCTGGGTGGCGACGCGGGGGGATGTGTCGTTCTTCTTTCCGGCCGAGTCCTGGGTGAACTGCCAGACGGAGATGATGGGCTTGCCCTCGCCAAAGCCCTCGGGGGCAATGAACATGGCCATCTCGTTGACGGCAAACTTGAGCCAGTTGGCCTTGCCGGTCCAGATGCGGCCGGTGGCGGTGGACTGGTCGCCCTGGGACTGGTAGATGCGCTTCATGTGCATGGTGCTCTTGGCATGGCCCTTGGAGAGGGCGACGTGAAGCTTGCTGTATCCCTCCTCGGAGTGGATCTCGTACGAGTCGGAGTGGTGCTTGAAGGTGAAGGTGTCGTCGCCGCTCTTGTTCTTGGTCACCTTGCTGACGACAAGGTTCTGGAACCAGTTGGTCTTGGAGGCGCCGTGGACATCGACTGTCCACTGGGTGAAGAGGTAGGCATTGTCGCCGACACGGACGGGGCCGTTGGGCAGGACGATGACAAAGGTCTCATCGTGTATCTTGTTGTTGTGCCATGTGAGCTTTCCGGTGTAGACAAACATGGTGGCGGATTATGGGAGGATCCCCAGGATGCGTTGGAATTGAGAGTTTGTCGGTTCTGGAGATGAGTGGAAAGGTGAGGATGAGGTTGATGGGTGAGGAGTGAAGAGTGAGTGATGAGTGGATGAAGACTGTTGGATACCGAGACGGCCACAAGTTCTTTATAGTTGGCAACTCACTTCATCAAGGCCTCCGATCGTTTACCTCCCCAGAGTGTGGCTACCTAGTGTACGAGGTGGTGGTCCACCATCCAGCTCGCATCCAGTTTCTTTGTCCGTAATGACTTTTCGATAGTGTCCTGCATGTCTTTGCTAGGCACAAGCTGAGAAAGCTCTGTGGCTGGCCACCGGGCGGCGCCAAGCGCACACATAGACGAGAGGGCTGTCGGATACATTTCTCAAACGCCATTGCATTGCAGCTGCCGGCATCCTCGCTGTGCAACAAGCCACAACATCCCAAATCGAGGGCTCGCCGTGCGGGCATCAGACCACATTCGTCAACGCCTCCGGTGCCGAGCTATTGGCAAGCCCGGCGAAGCCCTTGTTTCAGTCGTCTGCACCCACTGGCGAGCTTTGTGGCGCAGTCACAGTGCGCAAGGGATTGGCCTGGGCCGCGCGGGCCGCGACAAGCGTCGTCGCTAGTTCATCTCGAAGTGGTCAAGGCACTGCGGAGCAGGTGGGGAGCTGATGGGCTTTGCCGAACGGGCTGGCACGTGACTGGCTGCTGTCTCACTGAGACGACGGCAATTGGGGATAACGTCAGTATTCTTAAGCATTGCGTGTGGAGACGAACGCTCCCGGGAGATCAGGGGCGTTGATTGTCACATTTTGTGGCTGGCTGTAGCCATCGTCTGGGGAAAGCCCGTACCCTAGAACATACTTAAACTCGGAGGAATAAATGAATAATTGCCCTAGAATTGATGCATAAAGTCCATAGACATCCCATATGTATTTCACAAAATAGAATTGTCGATAAAACGCAATCATTCATGTTCAAGTCCACCACGTTTTCCTTGTCAAACGAGGATCACTACTTCAAATCAACCACCACTTCATGCCTGCGTTCCCAAACTGGTTCATTCTCCGTGGGTCGGAGCCACCGGTAGTTGACCACTTCCAAATCCTCCCTTGGTGCTAATCAATCAAGGATGGCACCATTGGTTGAAGGCGTCGCCGCTCAAGGCGTGGCTTCTTGGCCTGGGAGGGGAAGAGGCAGCCACTACCTTGATTGTGATAGGGCCTATAGTGGCGTTTCCTAGCAGCCAATTACTATTGTTTTCGCTCTTGCGTTGTGGGACACAGGAAAACAACTAAACTGCGTTAGTCCACAAACCCTGGCAATGCAAAGGCGACTAGTGCTGAATGGCTTCAATAGTTTTGACAGAAAGAAATATTCACGCAGCAGAGGTTATGATGTCCTACATAACCGTAATCTAGACCGCGTAATGTGGTTTATTGTCTCAGATGAGCTGGATAGGGTCCCCAGTAAAGCGGCTATCGAACAGACACCAGCACGAAACAGGATAGCGATTTCAACGCGGCATCCTCTTCATCTACCAAGTCACTGGCGACGAGGGGTTGTTTCGTCCCGGTATTCCATTTATTGGCGGCATCTTAGTCGCATCGGTTGAATTCAATCTATTTGGGGTTCTCCTCTAGCTACAATCATGACAATGTAGAAGAGAACGTGGTGGTAAAATGAACTGCAAGGCAGCGAGGCTAGGCAGGGAGCTGATCTTATGTCACGTGAGAGAGTTAGGCTCCTATTCCCAGCCATGCATTGCATTTCATTCACCTTTTCACGACGTCGGCAATTGCCTCTATTGGCAGCCCTAGTAATTCGTGTGCTCCAGTATTGTGCATCAATTCTTGCGTCAAGACATGGCGACCCCGGAATTCCATCTTTTCTTCTCACTACCTCCCGAGCTCCGCCAGGAGGTTTATTTGTGGGCCACACCGCCTCGGGTTGTCCAGGTTGAGGAGTGCATTGACCAGGAGTACGAGGACTTCCTGGAGGAGACCCGCAGGGTTCCCGATCGATTGATGCTTGATCCATCCCTGGCATACTTTGCCTGCAACTGGCGTCATAGGGTCCCGCGCCGGCGCCAGACCCCGTTGGAATCCTTCGGGTTCACTAACAGCAAGCCCGAGTATCGCCCTTGGACGCCGTCTTCTTCTACTCCAGAGATTCCCATCGATTGGCTGGATGGACACCCCAACATAGCCTGGGAACTTGCCAGAAACAACCACTTCCGCAGCAAGGCTCCCATCCCGACTTTGCTGCATGTCTGTCGAGACTCTCGCTTGAGCTTGATGCAATGCGGCTACCAGCTCGCATTTCGAACACGATCCAGCACGCCACGCACATGGTTCAATTTTTCCCGCGACTCTTTGTTAGTTGGACGCGCGCCCTATTACACCGAGGACTACAGGCTTTTGAGTGGTGGCCTATGGGACTTTGGTCAGTTCAGTCCCAGCGATATGCAAATGGTTCAGAATTTGGTGCTCGGAGGCTCTGCTCGCTTGTTTCAATCAAAGCCCAGTGAATTTGATTTAAAGGAGTTATCTCCCGTCTTTCCACTTTTCCCGCGGCTGAAAGAGCTTCTGTTTGCGGAATGGAATGACGCAGATCTCGAAGACTGGACTGGCTACCCCAAGCACACATATCATGCCGAGCAAGACGCCCCAGCTCGGGACCATTGGGTTTGCAGACCCGTGGAGGAGATTGACTCCAGCTTCTGCCTTTTTTCCACGCAACCACACTGGAACAACACTCTGGGGTCAGCCGGGGAAAATGGATTGTACCTGAACGCGCACAAACGGGAAAATGGACCAGACGCACCATTTTACGAGGGGACTGGGCGCCTCATGCAAAAGGAATTGGCCAAACACATGAAGTCCTTGGATCATTCAGAGTCAGGTATCCCGGTCGGTTCATGGAGAGTTCCAAAATTGACATCGGGACACGTACTGTCGTCAACTGCGTACGAGTTCCTCCGTGCAGAACGATTAAAAATGGCAGAGATCTTGTGCAATCTGCAAGAAAAATGGTCCTCCATTAAAAGATTGCGGGATAGTACGGTGGCTCAATCCCCCGAGGAAAAGGAAGAGGAAGAAGAATTTATCAAGTCGTATTGGCCTGAAATAGGGCCTCACGATTGCACATATTGCGATGGTTGGTGTTATGAACAAAGACAAATCAACAGAATCAGAAAGTGGTGGATTGAAGAATCTCTGCCAATTTATTATGGGTGTCTGAGCTACTAGGATTGACATTGGACTTGTAGTCATTCATTGAGGCTGTATCAAATACTGGAGGATCCAGGTTTGATTTTTGTATACTTGATTTGCACCATGATAATGCTTCATATTCCATGTATAGAAGCACTCTCGGGTTAAATCTCAGACATACCTGATTAGGGGTGATGTGTGACTGTAGCAGGCCTAATAAAATATCCAAAAATAGTAATAGCCAACTCATTGAGGAGCTGGTTGTTAACACCATTCAACCTGCTGCTACTGGGCATACGGCAGGATCCTAAATTTAGTTTTCTATCGGAAACTTTTATCAATTTCAGTGTCACTTGAAACTTCAAGCAATAGATATTTTGGAATCTCAAGAACATTTTACTCAACAACTGGTTTATAAATTACTATAAACTCTTACCGACACCATCTCTTACTACTACTAGAAACCTGCACACTCCTCCCTCTCCACCGTACTCCCAATTGGCGACTGTCCCAAGCGACCACAACGATGCAGTGGTAATGCGGCTATATTCCGGTATTTGAATGGCTACTAGTTGGGCTGGTTGAGAAAAACCCGGCGGATGATAAATTGTTGAGTGATAATGCTAGGCACCGGCTTCTGTTGAGGCATGTCCTGCTTGACAACGCCATCATGAATAGTCTTGGTGACCTTGACATATTGCGTATCCTGACCCGGCTCAGGGATCTGAGCCCATTTGAAAGTCCAGCTGACGGAACCGTTGGTGACGCGAGACGACACGATCTTCAAGTAGTCGTCATTGAAGGAAATGTCCGTCTCGAACTGGACACCTTCGGGGAGCGTGATCTTGAGCTCCAGCTTGCCCTTGTCAGTCAGTAAGCACTCGATGGGAGGGAGCAGCTGAGTGACGGGGCCCGCGCTGGGCTGGTCATCCGAGACGGACTGGATAGCCGACCCGGTCTCCTCGGGCTCGGGCCAGCCGATGTAGGTAATGGGGATGTTGAAGACGCCGCGAGATGTCTCGACCCGGACACTCTTGTTGTTAAAGTGCTGGATCGGGAGGAGAATGTACAGCTTGTGCTCGATATCAACGTGCTTGGTCTGGTCCTCGATGCCAACGCCGCAGCTGAAGGCCTTTTATGGAGAAGCTCAGGCCACCGAACCAAGCCTCGCGCTGGAAGAAAGGCTCAAGAAAGTACTCGGGGATGTCTCCCTTGGCAGTAATGCGAAGGTAACGGCCCAGGCCATGGTAGCTGGCGGTAACGTCGGTGCCGCTGATGGGAACAAGGGAGGCCATTGTGAGAGATGATGGAGTATCAAAAGGTAGAGAGAAGATTTGAGTAGGCAAGTGATAAGCTGTGCAGAGATTGTTAGATGATGATTCTAGAGTGATTAAAGGCGAGCCCTGCCAGGCTTTATAGCTGATCTCGAAAAACGAACAGCCTGGATAACTACAGTCACGGCACCACGTGCTTTGGAATTCAGTCTACTAATGGTTGTGTGATTTCTGAATGAAGACACAATAGATTCAGCCTCGCCTTACTTTGCTACCAATCAAGATACTCTCCTCGTCTGCCAAGGTTTGAATGGCGTTCTAGATTTCAGCTGAGCGCTTGTTCAGCTGGACCAGACCGTGTGTGATGCTTCGATATTTCCAATCAGCAGGGCCATTCATAGTGCTTCAAGACACGGAAAGCATTGGTCATGACCTGCGCCATGCCCTTTCGGTTTTCTTGGTGGTAATGCGAGATGCTTCGCCAACCACAAACCTCAATGCAACCGCGATGCCTTCAGCCACCATGGCTAATCTGATCTCCAAGAACCGCTTGAATTGCTATGCAAGGGCCCTGAAATTGTGACACGTACTTATCCATGTATCTATTTGTCAATCAGCCAGCCACTTGGTTCGGGCGAGACCGAACCTAAGGCTTGGCATGTAAGCATCCCTCAACTACGCTCCCAAGGCTGCGAGGTTGAGAACCGCTAATTTAACGTTAACGGCAATAGTCGGGTGCTGCGGTGGGTTTTACGGGGCTAAGAACAAATAGTGTGTGATACATGCCGCCCCTAGTCTAGTCAAACACCCCATGCGGTTCGGTCCTCTTTTAGCTGCCAGCTTTTAAGTGTATTCCGCCAGCCACATTTCTTACATCATTTAATCGGCGCTGAAAATCCAGTTCCTTACGTATTTTGTGACTGTTAACTCGAATTTGATCACTGTGAATGGCTGCGCGACTGATGCGGCTGATCACACTGGGTGGGCATCGATCATGGCGGGGCAGCGAAGTATCCATTTTCCCTGCAGAATGTTCCGCACTGGTGAGATCGACGGGGTTAATTGAGGTAGAGTTCGAGGCTACCCGCGGTCACCGGCCACCAGTTCATGGCTCAAGTGGGAGGCTGGATATTCTGACCATCATTGATCAAGTCCGTCTTTGGCAGTGCAACCACTCATTCCTTGCGCCTTTCGTTGTGAAAAATGCATACAACGACTAGACAAAATTTACGAGTGAATTCGGTGGGAACACTGGTTACTGAAGTGCAGCCTGGTATAGAATCATCAATTTTCTTTGAAGGTGACAAGTTCAACTATGAAACCTCGGCACAGATATCGCGGTGTTGCTCTACCCAGGTCATTGGCCTATACGTAGGGGTCCCGCCCGTACAGTTCTTGCAAAACTCCAGTTCTTCTTTGAGGGCTTCACCCGAAGGCGAATGATGCTTGTTCCAACAGCTAATCCCTGAATCCTTCCCAGTGTTATCCGTAATTGCAAGCACCTGCATCTTCTTGCTGCCCACATGACCGTCTCACGAAAACTTGGGCCCTCCAGCACACACGATAGCCTACTCAATACATTCTTCTTTCATGAAGAATGGCAGATTGAAGTAAACAAAAGCGCCCTGCTTGTCTGTAGCATTGGTCGAAATGACAATCCGTCACGGCACCGCAGCCTTCTACGCCCTTGTTCAGCTTCTTGCCTTCATCCTCGACCCAGTTCCCAATATGCGAGGTCTCAAAATATCAGAAATGTCCCGTGTCCCAAAAATTCAAATTTTTCTGTAGGTAATCACTCTTATACAAGCGAACAGGTACCAAATTAAAA
This sequence comes from Calonectria pauciramosa, assembly GCA_017140785.1. NCBI lineage: Eukaryota > Fungi > Ascomycota > Sordariomycetes > Hypocreales > Nectriaceae > Calonectria > Calonectria pauciramosa. The sequence continues at coordinate 251,690 of JAACIZ010000023.1, read as the reverse complement.
AATAAAAAAAAACAATAAAGGTCTGATGAGGGAGCAAGTCTGATGCGTATCAAGCGGTCCAAGGAGAAGTCGGTGCATAAGTAGCAAAAGTTTTAAACGAGTTAAAACATAACGCCTTTATTCTTCACACAACCAACCTCACGCCAATCATCTATAGATCCCCAGCATCTCTAGTGTTGAGAGCTACATGTTTTTTTCATCCCATCACGTGAAGAGCCATCACCGCATTTGGCCCGTCACGATGAGTCGAAATGAATCAGTCCGGATTAGGAAGGTCACCTCGATGACGAGAAATAGATACAATATGAAGCGATTTGCTGTGATATATACAGGAATGCGATTATTATAAGCAAATTTCCCAATTCTAATATTTTTGAGTATCCTGGAGGATGTTACGGGCGACCAGTGCGGCACAGCAAGCAAAACACCACCTTCCAAGCTAACCAACATGCACGATTCCCAAGAAGCTCAGCTTGAGTCTGTTAGGCTGTTTCCAAAAACTCGTCCTCCGCACTCAATCTCGACCCCATTGTCCATTCTTGATGCTACAGTCGCACGGTTCACGCCTACAGGGGCCATTTGGGTCTATGACCATCCAACAGATAGCACACTTCTACCGCGCCTCAAAAGTTCCTTTATCGACGCTCTCGGGCTGTTCCCGCAATGGGCAGGTCAGCTACAGTGGGCGCCTCTCGACCCAAATGGAGGCCATACTACGCGCTTCAATCGTCCCATGATTGTCCACGGCGCTGATTCAGATCCGGGCGTCGAGTGGACAGTAACCCGGTCGCATCACCTGGCAGCATCCCTCGTCCCCGAGAGGAAAGGCATTATTGACATTGGCCAATTTCCGCAATCCGAACTCTGCTCCTCGACGCCGCTGGCCCTGCACAATCTGCAGCAATGTACTGGCTTGCCGAGTATGTTAGTCCAGGTGACGCTCTTGCGCGAGGGTTACGCCGTGTCAGTAAAGCTGGCGCACCCTCTCGCCGATGCACACACGCTCATGCTGTTTATGCGGTGCTGGACGGCATTCTTCCACAACAGGGTCCCGGAGCTGCCACTATTTGACCCGGCCCAGCTCGACCGCCGCGCATCCGGAGACATCGACACAGTGGCCGATCCGGAAATTGTCAAAATTGCCAGGTCGCTGCCACTGCATCGCTTTGATTGGTGGGCTACCTCCGCTCCTGGATATCCGGAGGCATTGATCCCGACAACTGAAAACTCCAAACCCAAGGATAAGGAGCTCGTAGCCGCAGCACTCTTATCCCCAGCTGAGCCTGCCCCGTGGACCACGTGGGACCTGACCCGGCCATCGAAGCAGATGCTCATCCATTTCAGCAACGCTGACCTGCGGCAGCTCCATGAGGCTGCAGGGAGCGTGTCCCGCTTAGATGCACTGCTGGCTCATTGCTGGGTCGCCATCAATCGCGCGAGACGCTCCACCGACTCTTACCTCGACCTCACTCTCGGTGCACGCAGCAGAGTTGAGCCTCCATTGCCAGATTCGTTTGTCGGATCGCCGCTCTTTCTCGCTCACGTTCGCTGCGAGGGCGAAATTTCCATCTCCGAGGCCTCGGCGCGTATCCGCCACTGCTTGACGCGGTTTACGACAGACGCCGTGGGTGCCTTGCTGCACGATGCCGCTTATGAGGTCGCGCCGCAAAGGCTGTGGCAGGCGTTTCTTGGCAGCCAGCACGTCCTCGTCACGTCGTGGCTGCGGCTAAACGTTTACGACATTGCTCTTGGAGGCAGACCCGCGCATGTCCATGCGATAATGCCCAAGATGGACGGCTGCTTGCAGGTGATGGATGCTGAGAATGGGGTGGACGTGGTGCTATGTTTGGATGCCGAAGCTGCCGAGAGGCTAGAGATTCTATAAAAAGGATCAAAAGGCAATTAATGAGAGTAGCTTGAGCCACTTGGAAGTGTTCTACTACATACCATGGCTTACATAATCCCACTTTTAAGGCTTCGGATAACCTTAATTTAAAAGGGCTCATTACGAAGACTAGCTAAGCAACAAAAAAATTGACATTATTTCACCCCAGAGATCCGGTTATAAACATTGTGTCACAAAAAGACGACCGTCCCTTGTGGGACGGGCAGACCCCCCTTATATCGTCACATATTAATAGAAGGCTCTCTCAAAGAGACATGTCTTTGAAGACTCTAAAATATCTTATTCCGATCAAAATTTCACAAAGTCACAGGCAAAACATAAAATATTCTCGGAACCACATAAAATCATTCGTCCCCTGCAATTCCGCTCACCCGTGGACCTCACAGGCGCACGGCCCATCTCTCACTAGCTACCCTGTATGACGGGTTTTTTTTCAGTTCCACGTAATAGACCTTGAATCATTTGCTCTTGGGTTTTAAAGTGCTCCATTTTATATTCTTTTTGTGGATTTGTTTTTATGATATATGGTTTTTAAAAGTTTTGTTCATGATCTTTCATATGAATTGATTATGCTTGGTAAAAACCGACATTTTCTTAGCCGACCTGTTCTTATTCCAAATAGGATGATATCATATACTATCACAAAAGCAGAAATTAGAGAATCCTAATGGTATTAGATTAAGAAAAGCCTTATCTGAGTGTAGGGACAGTTGTATCATGAATCCCACAGTTCCAAGAGGCACCTTGAGAAATCACTGATACTAAACTGCCATTGGCCAGTTCTGCTAAAGTGGACCCATATACTAGATCACGTGTCAGCTCAGGGGCTGTCTCTCGCTTAACATTTTTCCCCATTGGAACTCGGAGCGAGTAAAAACGTGTTTATGCAGCCCCTGTCTCCATCCAACAACAGGATCGATAGCTCAGTGGTAGAGGTGAGTTCATACGAATGTCTCAGTTACGAGTTAAGCATCCTAACAAGCTTCACAGCGAGAGATTGCAGATCTCTAGGTCACGTGTTCGAACCACGTTCGGTCCTTTCTTTTTAGCCTCTGGCTGGTGTGCATTTTATTTTTAAATTTTGCGGTTGAGGCGCTAGGACTGTGGTGCGAACGGTGCGCGCTGAGGTTCTTTTTTGCTGGTGCGTGGGTCTTTGCTTTACTCTATGGACAATGCATTGGATTGATTTCTCCAAGTAATTGAGGATGACGTAGTTTCTATGACTGTTTCGTGTTCGTATCTTTTGACCATCTAACCGCCACCCATATAACCGTACATGTAGAGCTGTCCTTCTCTCCCCGTTCAAACTCTAGAGAAGGGTAACATCGCAGCGTTGACCCACCGGCCCGGCAAGAAAAAAGTTAAACATTTCCATCATGGAGTCATTCATCTCCTCGCACAGTTTTAACTTGGGGCACTGTTTTAGCAACAAGGCTGCGCCAAGGCGAAGTTCCATGCGCGCCAAATGAATGCCAAGGCAAATGCGCGTACCAGCGCCAAAAGCACAGAAGCTCGTTTTCTGTTGCGGTGTTATCGCCGCAGGATGGAGCCACCTGCTTTCATCGAATCTGCTGAGATCAGCCACTGGAATACATACGGAATCTTAATTTCACTTACCGAAGAGGGTCTTCAAAAACGGTTGGATCCCTGTGCAGCGTCCAGGCCTGCGTTTCCACTTCAAAGCCACCGGGAATATAATGGCCACCAACATTCATACCCCCTGCTGGGACCACTCTTCCCAAATTGCCGGGGACTCCACCGTAGAGTCTGAGCGTCTCTTGAAGGACCGCATTGAGAAGTGGGAGTTTTTCTAAAGCTGCATCATCAAATACGTCTCCAACCGTGTCAAGCTCATCCAGTAGTCTTTTGTGCAGGTCAGGCCGTTTTAAAACCGACCAGATTGCGTAGGTCAATGTATTGGATGTTGTGTCGGAACCAGCAAGCATGAAGCTGCCGGCTTCGTTTCGGATGTCCTGGTCGGTAAGTTGAGTCTTTGAGTCTGAATCCTCAATTTTAGACAAGATATTGGCAAAGAGATTTGCCTTGTTGTCACTGTGGTTGCGCAGATTGAGCACAGCCTGGCCACCATAGGCGTTGACTAGACCGCATGCGTTTACGAAGAGCTGCACAGGTTTTAGAGGGATGTATTTGCAGATGTGGTAGATCCAAGGCAGTTCATATTGGACTGTTCCGCTCAGGGCAGCGGTTTCTAGGACCTCAATATAATGACTTTTCTAGTAGTTCGCATGTTAGTAAAAATAAGTTTTATATTTCATCTTAGTGGCTCGAGTATCCTTACTTTGCCGGTTTCGAGTAGATCAAAAGACTTGCCAAACGAGAGTTGTCCAATTACATCGGAGGTCATCAGCATCCACCATTTTAGAATATTGGATTTCCCAGATGATGCTTCGGCAAAAATATTGGCAACAGCCTTTTCAACTTTTTGTCTCACCACTTCCTCACAATTCTGGCGTAGGGAGACGACAGAAAAAGCTCTGGCAAAGAGCTTGCGGCGAGCTGCATGCTTCTTGACATCCCTGAATGAAAAGAGGCCGATGCCAATGCTGCTGCCTTTATCAACGCCATCCATGTAATCCTCATATCATGATGATTTCACAAAGCCTGAGCCGATTTTGTGGATGGCAGCAAAGGCGTCGGGGTCGGCAATGGCGACTTGTGTAGGCGAGATGCGCACCACCTGACCGTAGCTCTGGTGCAAACTATGCACGTAATGCATTCGTTTTCCGACAAGATTGTAGTATTTGAGGATGTAATGAGTGAAATGGGTGTACCATGGCCCTGGAATACCTTTGAGAGGGCTGGTATAAGCCTGGTATTCGGTCTGGGGTCCATGTATTAGTCGAGTACCAGTAACCTTCAACCACGCGTTCAATTCTCACGTTCATGGCCAATATGAATATTAGGCCAGCGATGCCATAGGCAATAAGGATAGGCTCGTTTATAAACATGACTTCTTCAATGCAATGGGATTGAACAATGGTGTCTCAAAAATAAGTAAATTTCGGACGATAAAAGAATGGTTTTACAATTCTGTGCTCCAAGACGCAAGGCTTAAATCAAACAATTGAATAAAAAAGTTTAGCACTGTCTGATTTGAAATTGATCTTGGGTTTCGTTGAGTAGTTGATATAGACGGACAGTAGGGAGAAGATAGCCAGGAGACGCGTTGCTGGCTTCTGATTGGTTGGCGGCCACCGCACTCTGTGTGGAGCGCTTCAGGTTCCGAGGGTTCCTCATGCCGCGCTTTGGTGTAGCTTGTCGGCACGACCAATTTTTAATGCATTTTCTGCATCTTCACATTATTTCGGAGGTTTCGGAGTCCGTATCGTCCGTTATCTTACGCAGCCGATGTTCAGAAGAACAATGTTTGAATTCATCTTGTTGCAAGCCTCATTCGTGCCCGGAATCACAGTTCAGTACCGGTAACTGGGACGCCCCGTCCCGAAGCCTAGCGGAAACTTACGATGTGAGTTATCACGTGCAGCCGATTGGCCGGCGAAAATACTACCAGCAGTAGAGTTCGCATAATGGGATTCTCAACTTTGTTCACTAAGAAATAATGTTACGGGGGTCAATTATTTTTGAAAATAAGATTATTATTTTTAGTAGATGAGGGTCTTTTATTTTAAGTTTAGAGACCATCTTGAGATGGTGATTGTAATGACTCCTTTGTCAATTTCTCACGCAATTCAGAATTAATCTTCTCAACCCCCCGAACCAACGGTACCAAGTCAGGAAGTCCCTGCGAAAGACCGCTCATTTTAGTTGCGAGGCGCTCAAGTAATTCAAGATCGACCGCATTTTGGCTGATGTTTGAGGCGCGGTAGATATTGTTGGCTAGATAGGCGTATGGAACATGGCCTCGATAGTTGCCGAAGAGGGCAGATAGAGTATGTGGATTCGGATGCCGGTCTATGAGATGTCCAAAAATTCCGATAATGTTGCGTCCAGCATCGACCATAGCTGGACATTCGCAAAGGTCCACATTGGTCTTGACCGAGAGAACTGAGGCGTAGATGGCGGCCTTGCGAAGCATAAAAGTAATTGCTGTGTAACCGGTAAGCAGGACATGGGCGAGCGACCACAACCGACTCCCCGGACCTCGTTCGTTCGCAAACAATTCGTTCTACATTAGTATTAGCAACCGGGTATCATTTGTGTAGCGCAACTGAAAACGAAATAGAGGACTTACTAGCTGCCAGTGCCCAAACACCTGATGGATGTCACCACATAGAGCCTCAGTTTTGGACATGACATTGACTGTGGGGTCCGCTCTGGCGTCTTCGAGGAGTTTTAAGAAGTCAAGAACTGTGAAGGTAATGCGAGAACCCGCGAGAAATGTAATTACCGGCAGCTCAGACACCGGGTGGGTTTCTTCATTGAACCACGGTAGATTGACTTTCCACTCTGTTGGCGTGAGAAGAGGTGGTTGGTCGAAAACCAGCCGGAAGATCAAATCCATCTGTAAAAGCTCCCAGAAGCACCTCCGCTCGTCGTCGATTTCTGAGTCCCCAATACACGCGGAACGCTCATTGTCGATATTGTGCATGTTCAGCCTCTTGCAAAACTCGCCAGCGAGCTTGGCCATCTTCCACGACAAGTCATAGTCAAAGAGTTGCGTAGTGATATTTGTCTAAAGAGTTAGCAAGTGGTTATGAATATTGAATCTTGGTAAAGGAGATCAAGTACCAAGAAAATGGCTGCTACGAGATCAATGGTGGATGCCGTCGCCTTGCGGTGCCACGCAACGAGCGCTCGGAGACAACCCAAGTACGTGAGCTTGAGGTATTTGTCTGTCGGGTCGTAAGGCTGGAGAGCACACCCAAAATATAGAATAGTGTAGTAAACAACGAGGATGACAGGTTCGAGATGAATGTAGGGAAGATTGATGATATCGGGAATTGCCTCAATCACTTCTCTGTTAATTATTTTCATAAACATGCCACGAGGCATGTGATCGAAGCAGTCTACCGAGAGGGCTCTTAGCAAAATTCATTTGCGTGTTGTTAACATGTGATTGGCAGTGGAGTTGCTTACCCCGTATCAGAGACTTAGCCACATCTCGAGGGATATCCACAGCCTCGGCAACCAAAGCTTTGTCAAAGGCTCGTGTCCGCAGCTCCTTTACCTGCTCCACTGCATCTTCAAGGATAGCCATGGCATCAAACTGGGCTTCGCCGACAATGCCGAAGATTTCCGGCGTTGAAGGGTCATGGCTGAGAAGCGAGCTTGAACCGAACGAAGAGGGGGATTCTGGCAATAAGCTTCTAAAGCTAGAAGCCTTCTTTTGCGCGATGAGAGATGGCTCAGGCACAGATTGTTCCTGCAGACGTATCTGAAGGCGATCGAGAATCGCAGTGAGGGTTGCGTCGGCAATGGAATTCCTGCAGGATGAATGGATGGGGTTAGTATAGGGCTGGAATGGGCCGAAGGATTCATGGAGGGAGAGCTCGCTTACGTAGGGATCCTAGGCCCGGCACGATCACGCTTCCTTTTAGCGCGCTGAGGGTAAACACACTCTTCGTCTCTAGTCACGCAACGCTCGCAACTAGGTGTGGCGCGATTGCAGCGAACCTGGCAGACGGAGTTAGTGACGGGAATAGACAGGGGAAGGCATGCACTAGGTATGACTCGCACCTTTTGGGCTCTGCATCGCTCGCACTTGAGGATTTAGCCGATGTTAGTGGTGGGTAGTTCTCTGCATTGGGGAGGGACCTCCGGGCTAGACTGACTGCGAGCGCAGGGCGCTGTGTGGGTTCCGGCATTTCAAAGGCCGATCGGTGAAATGGACCTTGGCTATGTTGGAGAGCCAAGAATGGGGAATTAGGCCCGAAAAGGTGCGGGACGAAGAGCAAGAATTGTCAGATTACAGGAAGAGGGCCTTGGTTCAGGATAAAGAGTGCGATGAGTCCGATATCCGACCGCACTCGGAGTAACTGAAGAGCGAGGGCAGGGGTGGCCCCAGCTCCGGCCGCAAAGTCAAATTTGTATATAACGATGAGCTGAACCCGGGAAAAATGTTCGCCCAGGCTGCGGGCTAACCAAAGAGGGAAGCGTGAGAAATCCGACTGGGCGGATCAACTCGCCTGAATGGCGGAGGGCGAGCTCAGAGGTGCGCGGAAACTAGGTTTTGCGCACTGAAGAGGCACTGCCAAGAAACGAACCTTGGCCTGGTAATGGTCAAAGTGCCGAGACGCGAATGTGCGAAAAAAAAGTGCGAAGGTCCGAAATGTCCGTAGCGTCGGCCGGATGCTCCACATTGACGGCTTGAGCTGCCGGTTACGAAGCAGATCTCGCACATCCCGGAATCCGAACACGCCTTCTGATTGGATGCTCCAGGTTTGAGAGCGTTGAAGTGGGATGGATTCAATGGCCGTTTTAGTGTAAGCATATATGCTTAATTTGTCATTGCTGCCTTGCTAACACGCCATTTATTAAAGCCCTTTTCACCCCTCTCGCTTTGTTTTGCTGCTCTTCACTCCAATCCCTTTCCTAGTTTCACCATCTAATATTTTATTCCCTGTTTCTTTTCTCCTTTGAAGACAAGTTTACCAGATCTAGATAGAGGGGAACGCCACGAGGCTCCCTCGCCTAATCCGTTGCCCACCATGAAAGGCTCAAACCCCCTAGAGCTGGAGAAGATCCCAGACCTCAACGATATCGAACCTTCCGGCGGAGAAAAGACGCCAATTCCCGACACCGACTCGACCGTCATGGAGTCTACATCTGAGAAGGGCCATTCCGATGATGGCATCAACCATCAGATGCAAGACCTTGCTCGCCGACTTACAAACGCTTCTCATGCTGCACCAGGCGCGCTGTTCCCTCTGCAGAACGAGGGGCCACTGGACCCCAACAGCCCCAGCTTTGATGCGAGAAGATGGGCCAAGGCGTTTTACGAAGTTCGAGCTGGACTGTCTGACGGACACTCGCCTCGCACTGCTGGTGTCTCCTTTGAGAACCTCAACGTTCATGGCTATGGCTCTGATACAGACTTTCAAAAGAGCGTGGGAAACATTTTCCTCGAGGTCGGGTCCATTGCCAAGCAGCTACTTCACTCCAGGAAGCGCAAGGTGGATATCTTGCACAACCTCGAGGGTGTCCTTCACAGTGGTGAGATGATGGCTGTTCTTGGGCCACCAGGTTCTGGCTGCTCTACCTTCCTGAAGACCATTGCCGGAGAAACTCACGGTCTCTACGTCGATCAAGGATCGTCTCTCAACTACCAAGGAATTCCTTCTGAGAAGATGTGCACCGAGTTCCGAGGAGAGGCTATTTACACCGCCGAGGTGGATCATCACTTTCCTCACCTCACTGTTGGTGATGCCCTCTACTTTGCGGCGCGTGCACGATGCCCTGAGAACATCCCCGAGGGAGTAACCCGTCGCCAGTACGCAGAGCACTTGCGTGATGTTACCATGGCGATGCTTGGTATCTCGCACACCATCAACACTCGCGTTGGTAACGATTTCGTACGAGGTGTTAGTGGAGGTGAGAGAAAGCGAGTTACAATTGCGGAAGCCTCCCTCAGCTATGCGTCGCTTCAGTGCTGGGACAACAGTACTCGAGGACTGGACAGTGCCAACGCACTTGAATTTTGCCGCACGCTTAGAACTCAGGCTGATATCATGGGCTGCACTTCTGCTGTCGCCATTTATCAAGCTTCCCAGGACGCTTATGATGTGAGTATAGCCTCATCTCGTTTTAAACAGTGACATCATTGCTAACATCTCTCCCAGGTTTTCGACAAGGTTCTCGTTCTCTACCAGGGACGACAGATCTACTTCGGCAGGACCACCGAGGCCAAGGCCTACTTTGAAGGGCTCGGCTTCATCTGCCCTGAGCAGCAGACCACGGCCGATTTCCTCACCTCCATGACCAGCGCCGATGAGCGTGTCGTGCGACCTGGATGGGAAGGCAAGACCCCGAGGTCTCCCGATGAGTTTGCTCAATGCTGGAAGCAGAGCACTGCCAGAGCTCGCTTGCTGGAGGAAATCGCCGACTACAACCAGCGTCATCCCGTCGGTGGACAGAATTACGACAAGTTTTTGGAGTCCCGCAAAAAGGACCAGGCTAGGATGCAACGACCCAAGTCCCCTTTCACGCTCTCATACTGGCAGCAGATGAAGCTCTGTCTCTGGCGAAGCTGGGTGATGCTCAAGGGAGACCCCAGCATCATGTTTTCCATGCTGTTCAGTAACATGTTCCAGGCCTTGGTCGTGAGCAGTATCTTCTACAACCTGGGCATGACAACGGGCGACCTCAGAAAGCGATCGGTACTCTTGTTCTTCATCATGCTGATGAATGCCTTCAGCAGCGTTCTTGAAATCATCACACTCTTTTCCAAGCGCAAGATTATTGAAAAACACAGCCGCTACGCTCTTTACCATCCCAGTGCCGAGGCCCTTGCGTCTATCGTCATGGATTTCCCCTATAAAATTGTCAACTCGCTGTTTACGAATATGACACTGTACTTTATGGGAAATCTGAACCGAGAGGCAGGCCCGTTCTTTTACTTCTTCCTCATCTCTTTCATGGCTATTCTATGCATGTCGATGATGTTCAGATTTATCGGCTCGGTTTCAAAGTCCATTCTGCAAGCCTTTGCCCCGTCCTCGATTGTCCTCCTCGCCATTCCCCTTTACACTGGTTTCGTCATTCCACCATCCTACATGAAGTCTTGGCTTGGCTGGATTCGCTGGGTTAACCCTATCTATTATGCCCTAGAAGCCGTTATGATCAACGAGTTCCAGGGTAGAAACTTTGAGTGCTCCACCCTTGTTCCACAGGGCCCGGGTTACAATGGGCCCGGTCAGGCTCCCGTTCAAGCTTGCAATACTCTGGGTGCTATTCCAGGCCAGACTTTTGTGCGCGGCGCAGACTTCATCAAAATAGCCTACAAGTATGATGTATCTCATAAGTGGCGCAACTTTGGCATCTTGGTCGCCTTCGTCATCGGCATGCTTGCTATCCACTTGGTTGCCACCGAGTATGTTGCTTCCGAGCGCTCCAAGGGTGAAGTCTTGGTGTTCCGCCGCCAGGCTGCCGGCAAAGTGTTTGAGAAGGGATCAAAGGATGTCGAAGGTGGACGAGTGGAGGCTAGTGCAACGAAATCCCAGCTCGCTACCGGCAACCAGACTGCCGCTGCTGGCAACATGGAGAAGCAGGTTTCCATCTTCCACTGGAACAACGTCTGCTATGATATCGAGATTAAGGGAGAGCCACGCAGAATTCTGGACAATGTTGACGGTTGGGTTAAGCCAGGTACACTGACTGCTCTCATGGTAAGTTGCAAACATTTCACGCCGCTGGGGGGGATTGACCACTAACCACTTTTTAGGGTGCTTCTGGAGCCGGAAAGACCACTCTTCTTGACGTTCTCGCTAGCCGTGTTACGATGGGTGTGGTGACTGGCGACATGCTTGTCGACGGGAAAATTCGTGATCAATCTTTTCAGAGAAAGACTGGTTATGTGCAGCAGCAAGATCTCCACCTTCACACATCCACCGTGCGCGAAGCTTTGACTTTCAGTGCCCTCCTCCGCCAACCCGATCGCTACACCAAGGAGGAAAAGCTGGCGTATGTTGACACTGTGATTAACCTCTTGGAAATGGAAGAATACTCTGATGCCATCATTGGTGTCCCCGGAGAAGGTCTTAACGTGGAACAGCGCAAGAGATGTACTATTGGAGTCGAGCTTGCAGCCCGCCCACAGCTTCTTCTCTTCCTTGATGAGCCTACATCTGGTCTTGACAGTCAGACTTCGTGGTCGATTTGCAATCTTATGGAGAAGCTCACAAAGAACGGCCAGGCTATCCTGTGTACCATCCACCAGCCTTCCGCCATGCTGTTCCAGCGCTTCGACCGACTTCTGCTACTGGCAAAGGGAAAGACTATTTACTTTGGAGAGATCGGAAAGAACTCCAAGGTCTTGGTTGACTACTTCACTCGCAACGGAGGCCCACCATGCCCGCCTGAGGATAACCCCGCAGAATACATGTTGCACGCTATTGGTGCAGCTCCTGGAAGCCACACGGATATCGATTGGCCCGCCGCCTGGAAAGAATCCCCCGAGTATGTTGAGGTTCAGGAGGAGCTCAGGAAATTGAGCGGACGCGCCATGCCGGCTGCGGCTGAAGGTGCCAACTCGGAACCTTCCAGCTACGAGGAATTTGCCGCGCCCTTTGCCCAGCAATTCGCACAGGTTGGAAAGCGAGTCTTCCAGCAATACTGGCGCAGCCCTGGATACATCTACTCCAAGGTCATCTTGTCTGTCGGTGCTGTGAGTAATTGACAAACCCGTTCGTTGTATACAATTTCGCTAACCTTTCATTTTACTAGGCTCTGTTTATTGGCCTGTCGTTCCTCAATGCCAAGAATTCTCAAACCGGTCTCAACAACCAGATGTTTGGTGTCTTCATGTTCCTTGCCATTTTTGGACAGATTGTCCACCAGATTTTCCCCATGTTTGTTGACCAGCGAAAATTGTATGAGGCTCGTGAGCGTCCCTCAAAAGCGTATTCGTGGCAGGCTTTCCTCATTGCCAACGTGTTGGTAGAGATTGCATGGAACTCGGTAAGTTCAACGACTGGAATAATTCTCATTCGCTGGTGGACAAAGATTGCTAACCGCGTCAAAGCTCATGGCTGTCTTGTGCTTCATATGCTGGTACTTCCCTATCGGCCTGTACCGCAACGCGCGCCCGACCGACGCAGTCGACTCCCGAGGTATCACCATGATGCTTCAAGTTTGGGCGTTTTTGATGTTCGCCAGCACATACGCGCACATGCTTATTTCTGGAATCGAGACTGCTGAAATTGCTGGAGCTGTCATGAATCTTTTCCTCATCATGATGTTTACCTTCTGTGGGTAAGTTGAATATTTTCCAAAGCTCATCCATTATTATAAACACTGTCTAACATGGTTCATCATAGTGTTCTGTCTGGTCCCAGCGACATGCCCGGTTTCTGGATCTTCATGTACCGAGTCAACCCTTTCACCTATGTCATAGAGGGCTTCCTGGGCACGACACTTGCCAACACCTTTGTGACTTGCGATGACAACGAGTTTGTCCGCTTTGATCCACCAAGTGACAGAAGTTGCGGAGACTACATGTCGACGTACGTCAACAACTTTGGTGGCTACCTCGTCAACCCCAACACCACATCTGGAAGCGGAGAGCAGTGCATGTACTGCTCCATGTCTGATACCAACACCTTCTTGAAAAATGTGAACGTGAGCTTCGATCACCGCTGGAGAAACTTTGGACTCATGTGGGTATACTGCATCTTCAACATCTCAGTGGCTTTCTTCCTGTACTGGCTTGTGCGAGTCCCAAAGAACCGAAAGCCATCAAACTAGACATTAGAACATAGACTAGACCTATCTTCCCTTCTTCAGACTGTACTTTAAAATTATTGCTTTAGGTATCAAACCCTTAATAAGATTGTCGATGGGTTTGATCCATTCACCCTTTGGCTGGATGATATGACTTGGACATATAGATAGATTATGAAGCATGCGCAAAGCGCTAATTTTTGAATTCGGTCTACTCCTGAGTCTACCTTGAGCACAGTGAAGCAATCATTTAACGCGGCCGAGGAAGGTCAAGTTAGTAGCGCGGGTGTTGTAGTTCAAACCGCTGCTGGCATTTTTTATTGCATTAATTTTCGATTTACCTTGAGTCTGTCTTTTTATGAGATGCCATCACCGGTTTTATGATCAACTCCCTCTCCCCTCAGCAGCATTTCATAACCAACAGTATCCAGAACGGGAACACTGGAATCTTTGTTTCGTCCTCCATTCCTCCAAGGCCCTATTCCTCTACCCTCTAGTGCTGACCTAACTAGCCAGAAGTAGGTATCCGTATCCAAGGCAAGCTGGCGCGACTGTCCGATGGGGGACGCTCGCGAACCTCGAAGTGTCTTTACAATTGGCTCAAGAACGAAGCTCAAGATAATAACTGAGAGGCTTAATACTACGATGAGCATGAGCTCAAAGAAGCGGAAGTTTTGGTAGCGATTTGTTGTCACAATTTTCTGATTATGGCAATACGTTTTGGCGGTGTCGTGGAGAGGTCCGTCGGGGAGATCGTTTAGTGGAGTATAAATTAAATAGGTTCCATAAGAATCCTTGCTGGTCAGGTCAATTCTATCCAGGAAACGCAAAGTATGAGCTTGCAACAAAGCTAGCCCAGTTTCGAACCACAGTCGAGCTTCAATTTGCCACTGGTTCGACGGAAGAGAGGCAGAATTAATTCCTCTGTAGATGCGATCGCTCGCTTGCAGATGTCACACTCTCTAACAGTCACAGCTGCCTAGCTTGAACACAACGGTCAAGGCACGAGGCCCCGAGCTGCAACAAGGTCGTCACGATCCCCTCAACCGACCTCGGTCACTCGGGTCGGATGAACAAGATGAAAGACATCGCAGCCGAGGTAATAGCTAGATAACAACGGCCGCAGTTGGCCCTAAAACACCATAGTAAATGACTCGCGAGCCTGCCTCACACATCTCTCAACTACAGGTTGTGCGGGGCCCGGCCAATTGAAGATCGAGGCCTGGTTGTGATCGTCATGACGATCGAACCTTAAGACCAGGCTGCCTCGGGCAGCCTCCGACGACCTCGGGCTGCCTCAATCAACTAGCCGTAACAGCAGCTATAAGAGACCTAGATAGACCTTCCTTTGAATAAACAAGAGCTTCTGCATGCACCTGGATTCATAGCTTGTGATAGCAGACCTAATAAAACAAAGCCATATTAGCATCTGTCATTTCCCGCAATTTTTGGTCACGGGTTTACTCACCCTCTGCTCCAAGACTACCCAATCCGACTCTTGAGACGCCATTTAGCCCAAGAAGCATCGCGGTCCGATTTGCTGCCGTGATTTGGTTGATATTTAGGCCGAGATCATCAAGTTGGCCAACAGCCGCAGCTGGATGGGTAAGATTGGTGCAGGCACTGGTTCTCGAGTTGCAGAACTGCACCTGCTCAGTGCACGCCATGGCATTAAAGTAGTTGCTTCCCAAGTAGAATTGAGCCCCAGTAGAAGAGTTCCAGATTCTAGATCCGTTCGCCAAGAAGAAGGGGTCGTACACCGGAGAAGGGTATGCGACGGCATTCTGAAAGAGGATGCAAATTGACAGATCGACGTCATCAATATTGAACGGCTCGGCTGCCCAAATTATGGATTTCACCAATCCATACCAGACAAAACAGCTAATAGGTAAGAAGTCCGTCAATTACTGTGCGTGTGAAGTGGGAATCATGTTGCTGTCTCACCTTCCGTAGTAGCCGGCTCCGTAGGGCTTGTCAAGTTGTTGGGGAGTAAGAAAGTTAGAAGCCTCGTTGATTAGCTCGGTGAAATTCACGTTGACGAATCCGCTCGATTCATCTTGGGAAATGCTAGCGAGATCAGCAATATTGACAAGAGCGCAGGTGAGCGTCTTTCTGATACCGACTCGGTCGCCAACTGGAGCATTGATTCCCAAATGCGTGTGAGAGTCCAATATCCCAGAATCCCAAGTCATGGCGACATCGGAGGAGGTGCTGTTAGATATGCATCTGTTCTCCCCTTTAAACGGACAAGACTGCTTTCTAGTCGTGTACGGGAGGCCCCTCATGGGGAACTGAGACCGGGGGTTTAAAATGGACTGGTCATCTGAGTATAATATCTTGGCATATGCACGCGCATCCATCGCATCCTGCGCAACCACGCTCAGAGATTCGAAACTGCTATCAAATGAGGCATAGACGGCGGTCCAGTTGAACTGCCACGCCACAAGCTACCGGGACAGCCAAGACGGTAACGTCTGAGTTCTTGTCTGTCGCGATTCCGGAGATGAAGGTACCTGCGAGGGTGAAGAGGATCAAGCAGAGAGACGCGACGCTTATGATTGGGATCAGGCGCGCGCCTACTCAGGATGATGTCCCATCCCAAGCGCGATATAGGAAAAACCCGTCAGTAATGGCCGAAGATGCCGAAATGCTGTTGCGTAGAAGCACTTGGATCTGAGCATGAGACACACCCTGTCGACTCATGTCTTTGACCCGATACTGGTGAAATCTCAACAACCCGGCAGTTTTCGTAGAGAGCTGCTTGATGTGTTCACCGCGGATCATTTCAAAAAAAATAAAGAGACTTTTGCGCTAATCTACTTGGCCATCGGTTTTTGGCGCCCTGTCTTACCACCCACCGAATGATTTCTCGACCAACGCCTCAAGAGTTGCCGGAGATGGCATATATTGCGTCAACAGGAAAATCCAGGATGGCTTGGGCGACTGGAGGACTGGGACTACATCCTTGCTATGCGGTTCAACAACAAGCTTTCCGATTGGTTTGCTGCATTCCATGGGCGGAGAGTGTTTTGAATCCGAGCGATGGGATAAGTAACACCTAGCGTTTGTCTTTTGAGTCTCATGGTATATCAATACCTGTAGATTGAGGAAAATAAAGAGATAAAATGTCAGGTCAATTTGGAAAAGTCCATCGGCGACACAATTGTATCTCAGTCTCCGCCCCAGTGAAGGAAAGTTTAGGGTAGCGATGGGATCCGGGACTAACCACCCATGCTGCCGCCACCAATAAAGGTCCTAGAGTGCGATCTAGCCTAAATAATCAGCAACTTCAATAATTATAGGAATGTGCTTACTGGAGCCTGAGACACATAAGGCATCCATGCGTATATTATCGACCCAGGGTAGTGGGCACTCGGCTTTTTGATTGGTGACCACGATATTGTTAAAGCAAACCGTCAGTTATTACAAAAGAACGTGTTAACTCCGTGTCGTGTCGCATTTGAAGACAGACCAATAAGATGTCTGGTGAGATGATCTGCGCTGCATAGATCCCTGCCTGGAAAGGAAGTCAAGTCACGGCTTGAGAAGATGTGATCGCGCCGAAGCCTGTGCGTCTTCTCAACAAAGTCGCGCTTGTACAACTCACAAATATTCGTGGGTCATTATCAAAACGTAGCGAATCTAAGAGCCAATGTGCTGAATTTGAAGTCTTAAAGGCCTATGTGTAGCAATAATGCAATAGGGTATCCATTTTAGGCTTAGGGGGTTGGTTTCGGTGGTCAGTTCACGGGGTCCGCGGAATACGTGATCCCCCAGATACGGCGTACTGTATCCAACTTTTTTTTTTTTTTTTTTTTGGATAGGCTGGAATAATCCGGCGCAAATTTTGATATGCATATGATACTGCTCCGCCCATTCTCCCTTTTAGAGCTATTTCCATTATAGGCGCGGAAGGATTCTACCCTTTCCCCCGTTATCTCTACCTGATTTGGCGATCATAGCCCAACAAAATTGCAGGACACGGGAAGAAATTTTAGTCGTAAGGATGATTGAATTCGAATTCAGCATGGAAGCACTCTCGGCGCATTCTTCCACTGCCAACTACTCAGTAGCAACGTAGTGCATGGCGCTGATACCAGCCCTATCAACGATACGTAGTGATTAAGTAGCGACGATGATGTGGTACGTGCTAGATTTCCTTTGCGTGGATGAACTTCAAGGACGCGTAATGGGCAAAGCCGAGGTATTCGGCCGAGCTGTTGCAGCGTTTTAGAAAGAATTTTTGTCGACGAAATGTGGGCTGAGTAAGTGACTCAAGAGCACACGACTGGGCTGCACCAAACGATAAGAGTGCCGGGGAAACCAGGGGCCTGATTGGTACCTACCTGGGGCTACCCATGTCCAGAAGAAGTCCCGATATTAGAGTTTGCCAGGGGCATTGAAGAGAATCCTCTTTATGTGCGCGAAAATTCTTTCTAACTAGCCTGCTAAATATGCAAATCTTTTCTGGCAGGCAATAGTTTCAGAATTCGATCCGACGGACTGTTGATTACCGAGGTTCTGAACCCAATAGTCGTTGAGGCGGATCGGTATTTGGCAATGGGAATGTCGCATTATGTCGAAACAGCTAAGTGGGCACATTTGACTGTGACAATGCAATAGCGAAATTCACGCGAAACGGATACGATGGTCATGCTTGTTTTGAGACACTTAATTACAGGTAGAGAAGATTTGGTAAAGAAGGGCATGTATCATAGTAAGAAATGAAGGCTGATACACCTCGTATATTTTAATTCTCGTTTGATCTTTAATAATACATGCTTTTTTCCTCTTTGCTTTCCAGAGCTAGAACCTTAATTAAAGTGACCGTCATTACTATGGACATGAAGAGAAAGAAGGCCACAAGCGCAAGATAGTTTTGCACAGCGGAGAAAAAGAACCATGCCAAGCCTGCTAGCCGTTCTTTAGGCCCACAAATGCCAGTGAGCATCCCTGCGGGGATGGAAGAACACTCGTGCTTGACTTCGAGAGAATTTCCAGGCTCGGGAAATGCGATGCATCTGCCGTTATTTGATGTAAAACAGTCATTTTCACTGCCCGGATCGAACATAAAAGGCGCTTTAGCATAAGTTGCTCCCAACGTCGACTCCTCCGGCTTGAGCCTGAATTTAGCTTCCTGCACAGTGATGGGAGCACAGCTCATAACCATCCCAGGCATGGCTTCTTGTCCGTACCAGGACCAAGCCATGATAGCTTGGCCAGCTGGGAGCCATTCTGGAACAGTAAAATTTAAGGTGCTTGGGGGAATGTCTGTGGCTAAGCTGATGTAGCCGGGGTCGTGTAGCTTTCCAAGTGGACACCCGCCCTGTACAGAATGAACAACGCGCCACTCGGAATTGTTGTCGGGCTTGGTGTCATAGGTTACAGAAATTTGACATGAACCATCACCATGACTAGCAAGACCGATGCCTCTATAGACACATGCTTATTAGATTAGATAGTTTATGGATCAGGTTTAACATACTGAACGTGTTGCAGCAAGCCGTGCTCCCATACATTCATAATCCCATCGGTATTGTACTCTGTCTCTCCATTGCATGGCCAATTAGGGTCATCAGTGGTCACGGGACCATTTCCCATAAGCTGACTAGCAAATGGTATAGGATGTCGCATCAACGCAGTTGCGGCTCGGATGTTGAAGCAAAAGCCGGTAGCGGCTAATAATGTTTCGTAGATCATACTGAGATATTTAGTTGAGGGTATGGTGAGAAAAAAAAAGAATAGTCGGGCGAATGTTTCTAGATTTTAAATACGGCCTGAGTAAGAGGCGTGATGAGGTCGCCGAAGATGCAACAACATGAGCAGTCGCTCCGGGATCAGATTTGTGAAACGTTGTATTGCTCCGAAGTGGAGCCTTGAAAAGCGGACTCCGTTGTGGAGGAGCTTAATGGTTTCGTTGCGAGATCTCGGAAGCACCTTGCTCCATTATCCTAAAAAGGACACAACCCCATTATGCCAAGCGAAGGGCCCCATCAACGCCACGAGTTGCGTCGTGTGCACTTCGGAGTTCCATTTTGGGTGGCATGATTTGAGGAGATCTGGAACATTGAAAGGCTTGATAAGTGGGATTGCACAAGGTTCTGGTTGTATTATAGCCCTTCTAATAACCCAATATCCTGCCATCTATGTCCCTTAAAACAATTTTGGTCTGTTGCCGTCGCACTAATACGAATCGGCCCTTGCTCACCAACCAAAAGACTCCTGGTGGATCTCTATACTTGGCCCATCCACCTTGATGTGCTTGGCAGCCTCCGTTGTGACCACATTGGACAGAGCCAAGGGACCACACACTGCTACGAGCACGCGACCATCTTTTCCGACAGACTCAATCGACTCACTAATGACCGACTCCACTCTCAACTTCTCATACTTGAGATCAGGGAGACTGCTGATGGTTTCCGTGTCATCTGCCTTCTCGTCGAGAGTTCTTTGTAATCTGTCCATGCCTGCTTGCTCAACCTGTCCCTCCTCAGTGCTTGAATCACGCACAACCACGTCGCTGACGAGATTCTCGTCGGATGATGTGTCTGGCATCTGGTCGGTGACATGCACCGTCAAGGAAACATATGAGTGGTGCTGTTTCAACATTTCCAGGTGCTCGGTGAACCAAGTCAAATTTTCTGCGAAACTGTTAGTCTGTGCAGCCAACCGAGATGCAAACTCTTACCTCTTGCTTTAATGGCCCAGATGAAGTCAATTTGCTGCTTTGAGTTGGGGCTCAGGCGATCAAGTAGTGTTGAAACAAGGCCACATGTGAATGTGGCACCACTGCCGCCGGCAATCAACACAATCTTCTCGAAGTGTGAAGGATCTGGGAATGAGCCGTAAGGTCCATCAAATGATGCACGGACGGCAATGCCTGGGGACGCGGCTGCGTAATCGTGAACCGATTTGGTGCAACCACTGTAGGATTTCAGGACGAGTTCCAGTCCCGAGTTTGAGTTGGAGACAATGGTGAACGGATGGCTCTCAAACGGTCGTACGCCTGGGATCCAAACGAAACAGTGTGAACCAGGCAGGGCCCAAGCAAGGCGCCTCTTGAAGACTACTCGCACACCACCGTTGGGCAATGGGTAGAGGGAGGCTGTGTTTCCAGGGAGGTTATATAGCAATCTGGATGCTCGAATGATGCGATCGAGCGCCCAGATACCAACAGCCACCAGAATCGCGATGGGGATCTTGTCAACCCAGTTGGGCCGGTGGAGCGCAGCGAAGACAGCAGTCAAGATGAAGCCTACAATATGGCTGATGTAGAAAATCTCATATCCCACGTGTCTCAAAGCTCCCAGGCTGAGAATCAGCATGGCAGCTCCGGCGGCGATTCCCTTCCAATTGTCGGGTTCGATCAGAGTAGCCCATTTACCTCTGCCTCCATCCCAGACCAGGTAGCCGACAGCATGTGCAACCATTTGAGCGACCGCAGTATAGCCGACAACTTGGTGGAGAAAGTTGAGCCTATCGTAGGAGTGATGAGTCAGAATTGCTATCGGAGTATTCTTCAGGCCAAAGAAGACGGCCAATACGATGTTTGCAGTTAGCATCCTGATTACTGGTTAGTACTTGATGTTTAGAGCCTAGTTGGAATACCTTACCATCCAAATCTAGCAGCAAAGTTGCTGGCCTTGCCCCTCTCAACATGGATGAAGCAAAATAGAACATTGAGCCCAAGATACACCATAACTAATACGGCATGGCCTAGTGATGGAAATCCTGGGACGGGTCGAGCGGCGTAGCCATTAAGCTTTCTTCTCCTTGTTAGTAAAAACATCCACCAGGGGAGAATAGATGCATACCGCGAAGCAGCCTTGCAAAGTTTGGCACCTGGGAAACGACGCCAGGTAGGAGACGAGTGGTACTTGTTGGACAAGTATCTCACCCAGTGGACAATGATGAACAAGACCATGAGACCTGCCAATACACCAGCGTATATCTTCAGGTTCAGCTCGTTCATGAGCTGCCGTGTACTGACGGGCTTTGCCCCTTTGCTGCGAGTCTCGATCATTTTTGGCAAATGTGACAGTCGAAGCAAACTGTGGATCGCTGGTGGGAACAACAATCACAGCAGAGGCCCAACGGGAAGCAGCACCATTATATGCAAAATGAAATCCACTCTCCCTGACACGAGCAAGCAAACTCTTGCCAGGGAATGACACAAAGGTCTAGAGTTACGACCCAGTCAACAGACCCCCATTACCAACGGCTCGGTTTCCGAGGTCATCCACGCCATAATCCACTTGGCTAAGAGTCACCATGATTCGATTCAGAGGCCAACTCCTCCCTTTTCCAGAGCAGAGCTCCAACAATGGAACCACATGTAAAATACCTCATTAAATGGCTGCAATTACGTCGGTGGGATCTTGTAGCCGAAATGTCCGAGGCCAAAAATGGAGGTCTAGTTCCACCGTGGCGTTGATTGATAACCCCCAGCGTACGAAAACGTGGGGGGGGGAAACGCAGATCCCAGTCTCCAGATTGTTCGTTTTTTTGGTGTGTGGATGGAGTCAAAACCGTCAACCGGGGGGGTTCCACATGAGGCTTGGCTGGGATCTAGCTGGAATAAGGTACCACTAATCTGATCCCGATTGATAACTGAAGGCTCCATAAATCAAGCGGGTACTTCGCGTCGTGATCATCCCGGCACTTCTGCAGGTTGGGTTTTCTTGGCCTTGGCGATGGCGCCTCCACCTGCATGGTGTTAGGCGTGCCGAGTGCCGTAAGTGCTGACGTTGGTGTGGTTCCCACACGTGGATGGCTTGAAGTCGACTTTTTTCGACGCAGATTGTGCAGCGCGCCGAAATGAACTGATTCACTCCACGGTCAAAAAGAAATTTCACCTGCTCGTAGCAGAAGGGACTTTGCAAGGACGATAAGAGAGTCCCGGTCGATTTATTGGGATCTTTGTTGTCGTTGGGTTTCATTGTCAATTGGCCCTCAGGGCAACGCGGGCTCGGTAAGGCTACCGAAGATGTGAGAAAAGAAGGTCGAACGTGGGGGTATCGGCAGAGCAGCCCGGACGCAAAAGGCCCGGAGTTTTACTCGCAAAGGGCCGGAGTTTAATGCTGGTTAAAGACGGCAGTGGTGCGAGATACCCGGCGCCCGCACACGAATTGGGATAACTAGGTTTCAAAAAACCACAGCAATCCTCGTCGATATCCCACGACCCTTGCGATTAGGATCCTTGCAATTAAG
Source organism: Calonectria pauciramosa (assembly GCA_017140785.1). Taxonomy (NCBI): domain Eukaryota; kingdom Fungi; phylum Ascomycota; class Sordariomycetes; order Hypocreales; family Nectriaceae; genus Calonectria; species Calonectria pauciramosa. The sequence goes on along the minus strand of JAACIZ010000023.1, from coordinate 229,216 downwards.
CTCCTCCCAAAACCGGGTCACAAGGATGCGTCCACGCAAACATCACGCTAGAAAAGGGAATTGGGCCAATGAGCATGTTGCGACCCAAGCAACACCACGTTGCGGCTAATATGTGCATGCAAGAGGCTGACGATGTGGGCCTTGCGCAGTGAACCTCCGTTCATACTGGTATCGCGGTGCATTTTCGCGGTATCCACATCCTCACACGACTTCCCTGACCACGGTGGTCTAAGTTGGGAGCGTGTGGGTTCGTAACTCCGAGATCGAGGCGTCACTCTAATTTAGAGCCTAGACGAGTTGACAGCGCTGGCTCGCGTTAGGGCCCAAGCTACGGGATTTGGTCGAAACCTAGCACGGGAGAGGATTAATACGATTAAAACTGGCTATACAGCGGTTGCAATCTGGTGGGGTTAGGCATTAGACGCCCAACGATGGCATGGCCAAGGCTCAATTGTTTATACGGACCGCATCTAACTGCTGGCTATCTGTTGACTATCTACAATTTCACCATGTCCAAGGCAGTTCAAAACCAGGCTATCATTTATTTGGGTTCGTTGGTGGCGCCCATGTTGAGCATTTCTGCCGTTTGAGACGAGTTCAGGATGATGTTGGCATCCGCCAAGGCAGCTTCTTGCTTGCGGCGAATGCGTCGGCCAATAATGGGAACCTTGAGCAAGAAGGTAGTAAACTGCTTTCGGAGCGGGAATGTACCAGTTCGCTCCTCGTACAGCAAGCCGGCAACAGTGATCATGAGAACGATCCAGTAAACAATGTATCCAATCACTGATCCATCCTCAATTGTCACACACACACACATCTATATTAAATACACTTTTGATTTTATGATATAGAAAGCTTCCTTGTTAATTCTAGGCTTTTTAGTGCGCTCACTGATCCTCCTGGTTCTGTACCTCTATCCGCGCATATGCCCTGTTGACCTATTCCCTGATCTTTGTTATCTAAGCGTTGTAGTAGGGCTTGCATATCTCTCAAGCAAAGTCCTTTTGCTCATTAGTGCCTTCGTTTAGCTGATAGGTATGGGGGTTATAGATAGTTATTATTATATCTAATGCCTTTTTTTACTTCTTAATAAAGGCTTTTTTTTATTTATTAAGGTAGCTAAGAAATAGTATAAATAATTTAGATTTAATAAATTATATCTAATCAAAAAAAATAAGCTTAGGAATTTTAATCTTTAGAGCCTTAAGTAGGAATATATTTTTAAGGTAAATATAATATTAATATATATTACTTATTATATAAATATAGAGGGTGCCTATAATATAAGCTATATAAAACTATATAGATTATTTAATTATTATATATTTAATTAAAGGTATTATATTATTAGATATTATAGGTTGTGTATTAGAGTTAATTGATCTTAGTAAAAGAAGTTATTTAAAGTAATAAAAAATTAATTTTTTTATAATTATTAAATATAAAGTTTAAGAGGATTAAATTATTTATTTTTTTAATTAAAATAAAAAAATTTTTATAACCAAACCTATTATTAAACCCTATTTGTATGCCACCTCTGTGGCCTGGTTCCTAGATCATCCGGTTGAGCCTGCAGCTTGTTTTTTTTTTTTTACTAGAAATAAATCACTGATCCGTAAGTGCCAGTGTTTTGCCAGCCGAGAATGGAGTAGAAGACATCCCACCCGTTGTCGGTGTAAGGATTGCAGCAGTTGACGTGCCAAATTGTATCCTTAATGTTGTAGGAACCCGCGCCGCTGCCTGATTCGGCGACATCACCTCCAACTCGCGCGGCAAAGCTGTGGTACTGCAGCCACCAAATTGCCTTGGAGAACATACCGGCTGCAATGAGATAAAGCACAGCGGTTGAGACGGTCAAGAAGATCTGAATAGAGATCATGTTGCCGCCGCGATACAAGAAGAAGCTGATGATGAGGGCAGCAAGAATGCCACAGACGACGGGCAGCGGGAAAGACGAGGCTGGAAGGCTCAGAGAGACACCGCCGACAAACACGACGGCTTCGATACCCTCACGAAGTGTGGTGACAAACGGCAAGATGAACATGATGTGTCTTGTCGACCAGTCTCCAAACCGAGACTTCTTCTTCTTGTCTGATTGGGTTTGCTTGGCGATGGATTGGGCAATCTTGACTCTCCACTTGTCCTTCATCTTGTTGATCCTCAGCAGAGCCAAGCCCATAACCGAGATGATGATGGCAGCGATCAAGTAAAAGATGCCTTCCCATAGAGCCTCAGACTTGGTCCAGATGTTCTTCCCTAGGCCGTAAAAGACGCCAATGAATGCGCCACCAATGACCAGACAGATAAAGACACCGGAGAAGGCGCCAACCCAGACTTGTCGGACGAGGCGCTTATAGATAGCCTTGTCTTGGTCAGGCCCTCCGAGGCATTGCTTGAGAAAGGAGAGCAGGACAGATAGGATGATGCCCGCCTCGAGACATTCTCGAAAGATGATGAAGAAGATTTGAACGGCAAAGACGTTCTTCGCCATGGTTGACAGCAGCTGGGCTGAGGAAAGAAAGTAGGGTAGAAGGTGGACAAGAAGATGGGGTGGGGGAGACGGAGTGATGATTCGCAGGTGCGGCGAATTGGATTGATATGTGTCTCTGCCCATCTTTTGGCCCAGTTTCTCCGTGTGAGAGAATGTCAACCACCACGCATGGCTTGACGCCCTGTCGGAAGGCCGACTAATGGCCGAGGCTGGCTGCTACGCTACCCAGTCATGAGATAATCAAATCAGATGAGGATCCCAGCCGCACCTGGCAATGGTTCATGGGGGTTATGCATCAATTGCTCCCACATCATGGCCCGCACTGCAGTGGGTTTTTTCGTGCCGTCTTAGCCGCTCCCCAGATCGCCGCATCCAAACAGCGAGCGAGCCGTCCATACACAGCCCAGAACTCATACACACGCTAGAGCCGTGCCCCCCAATCTTTCCTTGCCGATTGATAAAAGAAAAAAAGCCTCGCGTTAACCATGGGAAAATTTTTATTCTTTAGCTTATTTTTACGCAATTTCAGCCAATCCCCTCGCGGACAAGGGCTCGCAGTGGCGTGAGGGCGGTGGTTTGGGGACCATTTTACCGTACGCGCAACCACACCCTGGGAGCCGCTACGGGCGTTTGTCTTGAACCGAATTAGGCCATTATCAATCGGATCACTCGCATCATATCTGATTAGCAGGTACGATTAATAAAGACGCCCGCCTCATGCAGGTCCTTGGGTTCGCTGCGACGCATATGAACACCCGGGTCCTCGTATCCGCCACCTTAGACGCCTTGGGCTCCGTTCACCTCTCTCTCTTCCCCTCCCTTCTTCTAACTTTTCTCCCCAAATTCTAATCTCCTCTCTCTCTTTTCCAATGGTGAACTTGGGCTGGGTTCGCCGGTTCGGCGTTCTCGCCTTGATGGCTGCTTGCTGTCAGGCTAAGACGGTCACCTATGACTTCAACGTCACTTGGGTGACTGCCAACCCCGACGGCCTGGGCTCAAGACAGGTCGTTGGCGTCAACACCCAGTGGCCACTGCCCGTCATTGAGGTTGATAAGGGTGACAGGCTCGTTGTCAACATGCACAACGGGCTTGGTGATAAGTCATCCTCGATCCATTTCCACGGCATGTTCCAGAATGGAACCAATGAGATGGACGGCCCGTCCATGGTCACCCAGTGCCCGGTGCCCCCGGGCTCTAGCATCACATACAACTTTACTGTTGAGCAAAACGGCACCTACTGGTACCACTGTCATACAGAGTACTGCTACCCTGACGGTTACCGCCAGGCTCTGATCGTCCACGATAGTGATGCATACTTTGCCAAGGAGTATGATCACGATCTGACGTTTACCATCTCTGACTGGTACCACGAGCTGATCACGGACCTTTCCAAAAAGTTCATGTCACTCTACAACCCCACGGGAGCTGAGCCAATCCCGTCGTCATTCCTCCTCAATGACGCCGTCAACTCTAGTTTCCACGTCGAGCCTAACTCCACATACCTGATCAGGGTGATCAATATTGGCTCGTTCGTTGGTCAATACTTTTACATCGAGGGCCACTCGTTCAAAATCGTGGAAATCGATGGTGTTTACACCGAGCCAACGGAGGCGTCCATCATCTACCTCTCCACGGCTCAGCGGTACACCATTCTCTTGGACACCAAGAATTCAACGGCCAAGAATTATCCGATTGTCACGGTCGCTGACTCGACGCTGCTGGATAAGATTCCGTCCAACCTTCAGCTCAACAACACCAATTGGCTGGAGTACAACAAAAACGCCGACCACCCGGAGGCCAGCGTCAGTGTCGCAGATAGCACGGGATTGGAGCCATACGACGACTTGACTCTTGTGCCGTATGATCGCATGGCTCTCCTGCCGGAGCCAGATCGTGAAATCGACGTTACCGTGTACATGAACAACCTGGATGACGGCGCCAACTATGCCTTCTTCAACAACATTACTTACACGGCTCCCAAGGTGCCCACCATCTACACCGTCATGTCGTCCGGCAACCAGGCTGATACCGCCGAGATCTACGGCGACAACACGCACGCCGTGGTGCTCAAGAAGAACGAGGTGGTGCAGATCGTCGTCAACAACGCCGACACTGGCGCCCACCCCTTCCACCTCCACGGCCACGTATTCCAGGTGATTGAGCGGGCACCGTCGTACGGGCTGTCGTTCTACAGCCTAGCCGACGCCACCGACCCGGTGCCATACGACGCGACTAATCACACGTCGTTCCCCGCGTACCCCGCGAGGCGAGACACGGTAGTTCTCCCGCCCAATGGCCACATGGTGCTGAGGTTCGTGGCCGACAACCCGGGCGTCTGGCTGTTCCATTGCCACATCGACTGGCACCTCGCCTCTGGCCTGGCCATGACTTTCGTCACAGCGCCCCTGGAGATGCAGAAGAGTCTCAGCATTCCCCAGAACCACTACGACGTGTGCAAGGCTGCCGGGGTAGCCTACGAGGGGAACGCGGCCGGCAACACGCAGGACCTGCTGGACCTGACGGGCGAGCCTAGACAGAAGGGCTGGATCCCCAGTGGCTTCACGACGCGCGGCATCGTCGCGCTGGTTTTCTGTATCATCTCAGCCATCCTCGGAATCGGCAGCATCTTTGTGTACGGTTTGGCAGATCTCAAGACCAATAGCATCTCGCTTTAGGGGGGGAGGCGCTCGGTGGAACGAGGGGGGCTGCCCGCCCCGTGCGGTGGGCGCTGGGAGGCTGTAGCACTGCCACCATCAAACTTAGGGGGGGCGTTTGACAAGTAACACTAGCTTTTTCATATTAGCTAATTCCATGATTTGACTTTACCAACTCGGCGGGATCCGTCTGTGTGGGTGTGTGGGTGTGTGAGAGAGAGACGACGGATGGCGTACTGATTTTCCCACCCAACAAGCATAGATCAACTCGTGGGACATGCAAAGCGAGAGCGAATATCTTATCTGTGCAAGCGCATCCCTGGAAACTCGATCGTTTCATCGTGTGCAAGGTTCGTGGCAAAAAAAAGTCTCATCTCGGAACAATTTACCAGCGGGAACGTGAGGCACTGCCCACGCCAAATTAGGGTCGGAGATGGGGCGGAGATACGCGGTGGATAAGGTTGCACCCAGCGCCGAACACGAGAATGACGTGGTGAAGAGGCAGCACTGATGCGCCCAGCAGCCAATGGCTGGATTTAGGCTAGCCATGAGTGCACGCACGAGGGGTCAATCATGAGCATCTCGGCGCTAAGCGAGCATGTAGCTACCTTCAAGTATGCTTGAATGCCTGATGGAATCAATCACCAACATCTAATTTCTAAGCGTCCGCTAATGCTATAGCCTGCTCAGCCTCGGCACTGACGCCTCCTCTCCTGGTACAAGCGAGGAGTACTAGCAGCGCCACCGTTGGCGAACCGTTTGCGCATATTCGCCGCCACCCTGGGCTGGTCGCCTTATTAACCGTCTCGGAACATCGCTTGGCAAACTGTTGATAGTGCCATCTCGAGCGTTTTAGGCCACCATATTTTGCAAAAATCCCCTCAGCCTCACCAATGCTGCTCCGATAAACACGAGTTTGCCTTGGAAACCATGTCAAAAAATCCATGCCCGAAAAAGAACAATCCTACTCAGTCTAATACCAGTAGTGTGGGGAAGCAGCACTCGTGTCGGTATGTCTGATCTCGCCAGATCTCTTGGCCTTTTCCAATGCCGCCTCTTTTTTTATTTTTATTTTCTGCTAACCAAGCCAATCTTTTTAGAAATTGTGCCACGACGGTAACTCCTGTCTGGAGGAGATCACCCACCGGAGGGCTCCTGTGTAATGCGTGCGGTCTCTACCTGAAGCTTCGCAACACGCATCGCAAAGTCCCAAAGCCGCCGAGCAACAAGGGACTCCCGCCAATTGAGGATATCGAATCGTGTGCTTCGTTGATTGACGATGCCAGCTCCAATGATCCCGATGGGTCTGACAAGGAGTCCATGGGAACTTGCCCAGGAAACGGCTTCTGCAACGGAACAGGAGGCACATCAAGTTGCGTGGGATGTCCTGTTCTAAACAACCGGCTCCTGAGGGGCACCGCAAGGCCACAGTCCTCTCAACGCGACAAATCATCAGCAAAGGCACTTGGTGGAACACATAGTGGCCACGATAAGAACGAGACGCAAGAATCACTGTCCGAGAGCACATGCCACAACTGCAAAACGTCCATTACCTCCATGTGGCGGCGAGACAATAACGGATACAGGATATGCAATCCGTGCGGTTCGTGCGCCCAACACCCTGCCATGATTCCTACGCTAACACGTCTTTTTGTTGTAGGCCTGTTCTACAAGTATCACGGCTACCACAAGTCCAAGTCAGCGCAACACAAGTCAACCATTAGACGGAGAAGACGAGTGGCGCCGGCGACACCCCCAGACGACGATGCTCAAAGCGTCGTCGAAGTGCAGCAGCCGGAGCCGCCTCCGCCAGTCGTGGAAAAGCCAACTAAAAACGCCTTCCCATCCATCGTCACCGCCCCGTTCCCACGCAAAAAGCTCATGACAATCGAGCCCGAGCCAGGGATATACTCGAGCATCCCCTTCACATCATCTATTTTTCCGAGTTTCGGGGACCACCAAAAGTTGTCCCAGCCGCCTGCGCATAATCTGCAGAGGCTCCATGACGGCAACAGCATCGCATTAGGAAGTTCACATAGAGCGTTGGTATATCCGCCGCCCCCGCGGCCATCCATGACATGAATCGATTTTTTATTATCTTATTTATTTTACTTTATTTTTTTATCACAGGGAGAAAAGACGGTTACTTGCATCGTGCTACTTTTAGTGCGGTGCTTAGACGCGGGCGTGCGGCTACTCGGCATGGAAGGAATTGGGGGCTTGCATGTACACACAACGGTTGTCCGATGACAAAGCTGGATTTGAATCAATAAAAAGGGCCATTTTTTTTTTCAATAGACTTGACACTGTCATGACTTGTAGTCGCCCAGGTTTCTTTCCCACTGTGAAAATGCGCGTATGGATCTGCCCTCACCAATCGGCGTTCTTCTCACAGTGAGAAAAGATCCCTGTCACACCCCTGGTCAACTGCCGTTCATTCTAGATGGGTCCCACTCTCCGCATCCTGCATCCTATCGCGGCACTTTCCCCACGCCAATTGTGCGTTTCCGGAAACCGGCTCTGCGTGTAGCTCATGTGTGCTTACGCCCAGACGTGGTCAGACTCGGGCGCGCCAGAATGACTGCAGCTGCGTAGCTTGAATTAAGTATATTTCGTGATGGCTGAATACTATCGGGTAATTCGGGTCGCTAAATTTTGTCCCAATGCATCCTGATTAACTAGTAGCGTCGTCCCTTTGGCCTAGACCCCCCAGGCTTAGCCCCCACGGACAAAGGAAAAGAAAAACAATCACAGAGAGAGGCCGCCAGCTTTTTGTCCTGTCCCTTCAGCTGAAAAAAAAACCAAACCAAACCAACCAACTATTTAAACCCATCCAGCCGTCCCGTCTCTTTTGTGTCATGTCATGGCCAAGTGGCATCTGGCTTCTTCCCTGGAAGCATCATACGGAACGACCAGCCCTGCAGCTGATGGACCTCTCTTACAACTTTGGCCAGCCACGACGTCGCCACTATGGGGATCCAAAACTCGCACCGCTTCGTCTTGAGGATCTCCGACCCCGCCGCCCACGATTGCTTGGCATCTTCCTTGTCGCCCATCCGCAGCTGGACATGGGCCATCGATAAGTGAACGACCGACGCCACGAAGCCGTGCTTGGCCTTGAAGCTCACGAGCTGGTCCATCTCCTGCAGCGCAAACTTCCACCTCTCCAGCGCCTCGTCCCACTGGAGCTGCTCGTGGGCTATTCGAGCCACCGCCATCAGGGTCCGCATGTGGAGGATTTGGTTGGTGAGGTCATCGAGTTCCAGCGGACCAGCCTCGGACAGCTTGTGGAGGAGCGACGCCGCAACGTCCAATCTGCCCTGCCCGATCTTTGCGTCCACCGAAGACAGCATTAAGCGAAGGTACGCGCGCCCCGTCGTGCCCGTCTCGCCAATTTTCTCCAGCTGCGGCGTCAGAATCTCCATGGCCTTGTCGTACTCGCCGAGCTCGCAATCCATGTCTGCAAGTCTGGAAACGATAAGACCCCGGGTTATGGTATTCGCCGGGACGGTTTTCGCCTCGTTGAGGCGTAGGTACTGGTTAAGGGAGCTCTGCGCAGCTCGAAAGTCGCCTACGGAAAGGAGGTACTTTCCGACTGCGCTCTGGAGCCTGAACGCAACCTCTGATTCGAGAGTGGATAGGGGGAGCTGCCCCTCCCAGCTGTAGATGTTGGCAGGGACGTCATCGTCGTAGCGCTTTATCTTGTTGTCGATTTGCGATATGTGAAGTCTGCCCCTCAACGCATGGTCAATGCGAGTAGCGGGCTGTTGGCTCCGCGAGAGGAAATTGCGAATTTTGGTGTCCGCTTTAGTAATGTCTCCCTCGAGCCGATGCACAAAGCTTTGAAACAATGCAACCGACGCGTGTAGATGATACGGCATGGATTTGCTCAAGTATAACTGGGCTCGCTCTATAGCGAGACGGCGTATACTTATCGAGTCCCGCTCGGCAAAGTAGAGAAGGGCTTCAACCAAGTGTAGTCTGAGCGAAGGAGCTACTTTCCTTTGATCTATTGTCCCCTCCAACAGTTTCCAAACCGCCTTTTTAACTGGTACGGACCTATATATCAATCGTAAGCGTCAGGCTGCATGCGGTCAGATGGGTTCGTCATACCAATTAGTGTTGCACTCATAGCAAGGTGGAGCAGCAAAGCAGATCAACCTTAAAACGAGGACCGATAGTTCCTCTGATACTTCAGGAAGCAGAATATCCTGGAATGATGATTTCAATTCAGAGCTTATGGATAAAGTCACGGACCCATCACTCAGCGTGCCCTTTGATATACCCGGATGCTTGGCCGCTTCCGCTAAACATGTCTCATCTGATAACAAGTTTATTATATCGGCTGGAAGGCCAAAGGTGACTGCTGTTGTGCTTTGCATTTCTCCCTCGGGGCTCCAGCGCCTCTGTGGTCTAGATACACTCTGGAGAAGTGCCAAGGGTACATCTTGTCCTCCGAGAGCATGGAGGAGCAGTAATAGCTTTTCGGACCCGGGGAGGATGTCGCTATAGTCGGAAAAGAGATTGAGATACGATGCCGGTAGTGAGGGGTCTAGAAGTATGATTAATCCTGGATCCCATGGGAAATTGGTTCAGACATAGCTGGAACGCCAACAAGCCAGAGACAATCAAGATGGATCCAACGGAATGGTTGTCTCGCATAAACCTGGGCAAAATAGAGAATAGATTTACTAACCTTCGAGCTGGGTTAAGAGTAATTGCTGCACAAAGCCATTATAATCTGACTCTTGGGGCCGGATGGATTTGAGGTGGTTAAAGATTTGTTCATCATCTATATTAATATATCGCTCGTAGCTGCACCGCGTTAGGATGGCAGACTATATCGTTACAGACTCACTTACGTCGAGGCGGGGATGTCTAGTGGCAGCCAGAATATTGATCCGATACTGCCCAGCTTACGTGCCATTTTGATGTACTTTCTGCCTGCGTAACGCAGGTCGGCATAGTTCTGGCCATCGACGAAGCGAGAGATCTGGGGTGGCACCGCGGCTTCAGGATCCAACCTGGACCTGAGGAAGATGGCCATGCAGACCAGGCGCCGCCGCAACTCTGCATGGACATTGTCATCAGAAGGAAGCCAGAAGCCCTCGATGTCGTCTTTAAATCTCTCAAACACGGCGTCTATGCGTGCTGTGTCGATGTTCTGGATGGACAGCACCTTTATGGTACGGTGGTTACTTGGCGTGATGTGATACTGGAGGTCGCGGGCAAAGGATTTCGACTTGGAGAGAATGGACCACACAGCCGTCAAGTGTTGGTTGAGCGATGGCGTGAGGTTCTTGGCCTTGGCCTCATCGAACTCGCTCGCCAGATGGCGGATCGCGCTGCAGAGACACGGCTCCATAGAGATTGCCAAGAACAACATCGATCTGTGAAGATTGGAAATGGGCGCCAAGGCCGGGTGCTTAAGTGATAGCGCAACCCCAACCTTAGTGAGGCTGTGCAACTACCAATGATGAGCGCAATTTAGGCGTTGACCAGTGCGTCAAAATATTAATCCGGCCCGTGTAACTTGTATCGACCCGATTACGTCAAGAGAAATAAAGCCGACACCCAAGTATACCGCTTTCCAATGTGGGCTGTGGGGGAAGGCTTGGTTAGCATCTATGCTGTGACGACTTGCCGTTTTTCAATCACGCACGTTGAGGGCTGGGAGGTCGTGGGGAGCGACTGGATTTACAGGCCAGAGGAAGCTTTCTTGCTTAAGCCCGACTGGTCCGACTAACAACGAGCATCGATAAATTAGGCCTGTGTAACCGAAAGCTTGGCATTCTTAATCCTTTGCACCTTGTTGACTAAGCAAGCGCCCGCTCATCAAGGTCCTAATTTCACTTTCACTTGGCCGCTTTTGTATCAAGGTTGTCCTTGCTCACGGACAACGCACGAACATTCTCGACGCCCCGAATTATTTTCCAAGTTTCCGCAGCCAAGTCGGCTCTCGGAAGCCGAGCGCACAGAACCACCAAGAAACCCTTCTAGAACTAACAAGGAGATCGTCGGGAGTCCGGTTCGAACGAACGTCCCCACTGCATATGGCGAGCTATCACGATCGGATTGGTTGCCGAGGAATCCTGCCGCGAGTAATGACAAGGCCGCATTATTCCCGTCCAGCCGAGCTACCGAGCAAGCTGGTTTCTTGACCTGACGACCAAACATATGTTGTCAGGATAGGTTGGTGGTATTTTGGGACGAATTCAAGGACTATTGGTAATAATAAAAAAAGCAATACACTCGCATGTTTCAACCAGCCCAAATCAAAGAGGAAGTTGTTGCCGACACGCCCTGCGGGAATTCATTCATCCCCTCTTCTCTCCCCCTTACGCCCCTAGGCTTCCGCCTTCCCCAAACGTCCGCTTAGCAACAGTAATGGCAATGAAGACATCAAGACTTGACCGCACGTGCGTGATATCAAGCGTGGCGCTGCTCTAATGCCTGACCCACCCCTACCACCGGTTCAGACGCGTAAGCTACGCGGAGTTACTCGGATTACGCGCGAACGTGCTGTCTATACGGGCAAGAGGCCCAAGAAGCAAGCTTAGGCCTCGATATGCTCTGTCTTACCCTGTAACCCGGTGTCACGGAGAGGCGCCGCGGTTGCACCAATCACGACGGGCGAACCGATGGGTCCTGGCGTTCTAGACGCATTCCTCACTGTGAGAAAAGCACCGGTGCCGTGGCGCGATCCACTTGGCACATGGCTCCCCACACTTGATTTTCGGATTTGGCTCGCAAATACGAGCCCCCTGTCATGGCGCCAAAGCACGGGAGCCAACACGTGCGGGCCTATCCCCTGTTCGGCACAGTGATCGACCACCTCCTCCCGCCCATACAGCAACCCCCTCGGGCCGTTTATCAGGAGCTTTTTCCCTTCCTTCAGGCAGCCGTGATGGTCGCCGTTAGCCCTGCATCCCTGGCTGGCGGAACGCCGAGCTGGTGGTGGCGGAGCAGTCGAGGACGCGTAACGATGGCTGTTGAGCCTCAAAGCTTAGCATAGCTTAGTCGACTTTAACGCAAAGTCTCGTGTCATGCCCCTATGCCGCCATCGATCAGAGCGTCCGTTCGGATGTAAGCCCGAGCGAGCCAAGAGATGCACCCCGCGGGGAAGCTATTAGGCTATCAGAATTGGAATCGACACAATTCGTCAACCCCCTACTCGCCCCGATTCACACGTTCGTTTTGTTTCGGCTAGCTGACGTGTGAGCTCTGGGCTAAGCCTCCCAGCTGTCTCAGTTGTGGGAATAACCCTAAAGATAGACATATGCAAGAAAAAGCTTGATTCATTGGAACAGGTCATGGTTGCTAGCTGTAATGAGTGTGGGCTCGCCCATCGTCCCGCGGATGGTGCCTCAAACGAGCAAGCTTACCCCCTTCTCTCTCTCCCCAATGCCTTGAAGAGACTAGATGCCGCTGCATCATGATACGGCGGCTACGCCCCATGGCCGCCCGCCCCTGTTTTTTCCCTCATGCGCCTGGCGTCGGAATTAATCAATTGTCAGATGCGCGCCGATGGCCCCCTTGTCCTATCATCTGGGTTGGACTACCTGCCGAAAAGCACAAACGGAGCTCTAGTAGCGAGCATAGCCACAGTCAAACACCCCGTCGCAATCAAACTGGCCAGCCACCTCGACGGTGTGCCTGATGACTTAACTGTGACGGCGTTGTGGACGATTAATTGCCACACACGCGAGCTTGTTTATGATACTTTTTTCTTTTTGTCCATCTTTGCTGATAAAAAAGAAATAAAGTCTAGCGGACTTAAACATTCCTTTTCCATCAAGCCTCTTTTTCTTGCAGCACCCTTTATTATCCATCCGTAGTCCAGGTGCAGCATGCCCTTGTATTACAGGATGAGTGGCTCATATTCTGGCTCGAAAACGCAAATAGCGCCCAAGCTCGTCTTCTCCTACTTCTTTGACTGGCTCGTCCTCGTCGTTGTGGCAGTCGTCGCCACGATCCTGGGAAAGCTTGATCCGAACAAGCGGCCGTTTTCTCTTACAAACCCAGACATCTCGTGCGTCACCAAGAACCCAAAACCAAACACACCAGTTGCCGGTGTCACCATGATGAAACTCGGAGGCTGACTTGGAGATGCAAAAACAGGTTCCCGTTTACCGAGCACGAAACTGTGACCCTCCCCCTACTCCTGGTCCTATGTGCCGCCGTTCCATTCGTTGCTATCCCTATCGTCGTCCTTGTCCTGGTGCCAGGAAGAGCGGCAACAAGAAACCTGACGCGGCGCCAGCTGTGGATGCAAAAGCTATGGGAGATTCACGTCGGCTGGCTGGGCCTTGCCGTGTCTCTTGTGGCGACGTGGTTTTTCACCCAGTCCATGAAGAACATGTTCGGCAAGCCACGGCCTGATCTGCTGGCCCGGTGCGACCCGGACATTGCCAACATGAGCAAGTACGTCGTGGGCGGCTACTCGAGCGGCTCGCTCTCCGGCCAGCTGGTCTCGGCCAAGATTTGCCGCCAGACAGACTCGGCCAAGCTCAACGACGGCTTCTGCAGCTTCCCCAGCGGACACTCCTCAGCGAGCGCCGCAACGCTGGTGTACCTGACGCTGTTCCTGGCCAGCAAGCTCCGCGTTGCCTTCCCGATTCACATGCCTGTAGAGCAGGCCGGCATGAACTTGGAGGCGGGACCGCAGCCTGCTTCGGCGCGACCAGCAAGCGCCGCTGCATCCCCCATCTACCTACTCCTTCTCACACTCGTGCCGTTCTGTTTGGCGGTATTTATAGATGCCTCACGTTGGTTTGATTTCCGACACCACGGTTTCGACATCCTGTTCGGTTTCTTGATGGGAACCTTCACCTCCATTTACAGCTTCAGGACCTATCACTTGCCCATCTCGAGCGGCGGCGGCTGGGCCTGGGGACCAAGGAGCCTGGGAAGGGCCTTTTGGGCCGGCGTTGGTGTTGCAGGCTTTGTTGCACATGATGATGATCGCAAACCTGCCCACGAGGAAGCGGCTCAGCCTTTGGACACTTCCTACCAGTCTCAATACCAGCCGCAGCCTCCGCCTCACTTCAACGGCGACATCGAGATGCACGGAATGCAAAACACATACTCTCGCTAGAAAGATTCTACGTCGAGAAACATCTAACCCGGTCGAGAGCTTAATAAGCGGTATATAGTCTCGGCAACCCGGGCCAGGGGTCTCTGGCACCGCCAAGGGGCAGGATTTGAAAAAATAACCTTTGAAATTTGGTCTGATCGCCATTTAGTGCAATGGATGGTATAGGGTACGAAGGGTGGTTTAAACTATCAGTCTTGGCTAGCGGCCTGGCGCAATCACAGCTGCAGTCTGTGTGATTTTCTAATAGAAATAAATTATATAATAATTACTCAATCTGGTCTTCTAGCTTCAAACTTTGCTAAACAGAAATACTTTTCCTTGAGAAGGAACCCATGTGCTGATCCAAATTTGGACTGTCCACCAACCTCTTCAGTGGTGGTTGCGGCAGGAACCCAACGCGAGCTAGGAACTCAACGTTTCTGACGACGGCCAACTGTAACTTGACTGATGTCTGACCGTCGATTGGCTCGTCGTGGCCGTCTTGGTCATCGTGACGCGTGTTCTGGCTCTCAATCATGTGTGCTAGCGGCCAAAGGGGATGCGTCTCCCTTTCGGCCTCGAGGGCTGCGCGGACTGCTGCCAGCCATCCTGGGCCGCTCTTGGGCTCCAGCGTGTATCCCATGTGCCCCAGAATATCCCAGAAGTCTCTCCACAGCATGCCGTCGGTGGCGCACGTCACTGTCGCTGACGGGTGTAGCGCCGCATTGACAATATCTGTGGCCATGGTGGCCGCATCCGAAACAGGCAGCCAAGAATCGGCCATATCGGCGTTGTACGCGCCCAGTCTGATGCATGCCAAAGACAGGCGCCAGATGTAATCGTCCGAGTTCGCTACGCCTTCGGCAGAGGTCCCGATGACGAGGCCCGGGCTCACAATTCCCACGTGGCCGGGCCTGGATTTGTCCCGCAGCGCGGCCCTCCTCACCACGGCTTCGGCTACGAACTTGGTTTGGCCGTACCCGTTTGTGTGGTGCCCCGAGGAAAGCTCCTCCGCCAAGGCCTGCTCGGTTTCGCCTTCGGGGGCCCATTGTCGGCCACCCGTAACATAGACGAAGCCAGTATGCGGCCTGGCCACGGCGCGCTTGAGCAGCGCCACCGTGGAGCCCACATTGACAGCCTCCAGGTCTCGGAAGCCGGCGCCCCAGTGCACCACAGCGCCGTCGTGGATGATGACATCAACGAGGTGGCCCTCAGACAGGGCCGAGTGGTGAGCCGGGCCCAGCCCGAGCCTCGGACGCGCCAGGTCTCCCTGCCACACCTGCAGCTTGTCGGCGTGGAACTGGGTCCACCACAGAGCCTTCCTGGCGGCGTCGATCACGCGTTCTCTTGCTGAGTTCGCCGTCTCGCCCCGCGCCAGTGCAATCACGGTCCGTACCTGGCCATGCTCTAGAAGCTGGCGGAGGATCTGCGTCCCGATGAAGCCGGTCGAACCGGTCAGAAGAACGACCAGGGATTTGCTGCTTCGAGATCCCGATGCTCCAGCGCGCTTCGCCACCCATGCTTGCGCGTCGGCAACCGTGGCATCATGTCTATCGATCTCGGCCATCAGATTGACCGCGTCTGACCCTTGTGTCGGGACGTGCTCACACATGCCGCTCGCACCGTTGCCTTGCAAAGACGATATGGTCTGAGCCAGGGTCCTGATGGTTGCTTTCCTGTCCATCAATTGTCTGATGCTGATTTTGACATGGAATTGCTGCGATACAAAGTACATCAATGACATTAGGCTGACCGAGTCAAGGCCGCATGCGTGTAATGGCAAATCTTGGTATCGCCTCTTTTGTGTTGACGCATCTGCACCATTGCACCCTAGACTATCTCGAACCCATAAAGCACTCATTGAATAGATTCTTTCAGCTAACGCATAGGCCAGTTGCTCGGTCTCCGAAATCTCGCTCTCATCGGTGATTTGTTGACCGTTTTTGGACGTTTTGAGGGTTTTGCCCGGGGCGCTAAATTGAGTTACCACGCAGAGTTGGCGCAACCTCCGTCTATCGGTTTTCCCGGTAGCGGTAAGAGGTACTTGTAGAATAGAGAAAAGTGCTGTTGGGACCATGTATCTTGGCAATCGCTTTGTCAATCTGTCTCGAATATCCGATGTCATTGGCAGTAGGGTAGCTTCCGCATTATTTGTCTGGCCGTTGTCTAGTTCAACAAAGGCCACCAAAATCGGGCTCCCGTTATCCTCGCTAGCTCGAATAACTTCGGCAATGACTTGCTTTGCCTTTGATATGCAATATTGTACTGCGGTTTCGACTTCTGCGAGTTCGACTCGTTGGCCATGTAGCTTGACTTGGGTGTCTTTACGTCCAATAATTCTGAGACTGCCATCATTGTTGTATTGAACCAAGTCTCCAGTTTTATAAAGTCGTTGCCTGTGCCTGTTAGAATCGTCGGGAGTACCCTCAATAAGCCATTTTGGCGGTTCGATGAAAGCCGCAGTGGTCTTTTCGGGATCATCTAGATAGCCATCTCCAACAAGCGGACCTTCCAGAACAAGTTCGCCAACGCATCCCGGTGGAAGCAAGCGGTTATGGTCGTCAGGATCAACAATCCATGTCAAAAGACCAGCGCCTTTTCCGATGCTGAGTGCCTGTTCTGGACTTGACGAATTGTGGTTGATTGTGCTCGTGATGGTACATTCTGCGGGACCGTACATGTTGATCACTCGCGTCTTGTGCCACCAGCGATCAATGTCCTTGGCCTGAATCATTTCACCGCTGAGAATGACTGTGTGAACGCTTGGGACTTGGCTTGGGTCTAGTAGTCGAGCGATTGTTGGGGTGAGATCCAAAACATTGGCGCGTAGTGATGAAATGCTGTCAACCAGGCTTGTTTGGCGGTCTTGGTCGCTTGGAACACACAGGCAGCCACCCGAGACAAGCATGCCAAGGGTACTGAAAATGGACGGATCAAAGCTGTAGGAAGAAAAGTCATACACTCTTGACTCTGGACTAAACCCATAATGCTCTATTTGATGGTGAAGCGCTGAGGAAATGTTTTGATGTGTGATGAGTACTCCCTTGGGATTCCCTGTCGTTCCCGAGGTGAAGATGGCGTAGGCAACTGATGAAAGGTTGGGCATGCGCAACTGTTGAGGTTGATCAGTCAAGTGCATGACGGAGCTGGAGTCAACGACGATTGTATCTTGACATAGCCTCGAGCTCAAGGCCTTGTTCTTTCTGGAGGACACGATTATGCTGGCCTTGCATTGCTTAAAAATGGCCTGCAGCCGTTGTTCAGGAAGGCTAGCATCTAGTAGTACGAACGCTCCACCTGTTTGAAGAACGGCAACGATTGCCACGGCTGTCCACATGGACTTTTCAAAGCAAAGAGGTACAAACATACCCTCGCCAACACCAATCTTGACTAATTGTCCAGCCAGTCTAGAGGCAAGGATTGTTAGTTCGAGGTAGGACAGATCGCCATCCCAGGCACACACAGCCTGTGCGCTTGGTCGGGTATGCGCCTGTTGCTCAATCATCTTATGGACGTGTTGTTGCGATGCGTGTGGTAGCGTGCGATTCCATGTCCAAATATCTTCTAGGTCGTTGTCGGCCATCACTTTGACATTTCCAACAGTGTCATGCGGTTGTGCACGATCAAGCTGATGCGCGACGGACTCGAGTCGCTCCAGCAGCCTCTTCGCCATCCACGGATCAATGGCTCTTGAATCGAAGCTTGCGGTAAATAGTAAGCCATCAGCCTTTGGGCATATCTCAATCACCAGAGCATTCGTATCAAACCACTGTTGCTGGTTAACCTCCTGCCACACACCAAGCATGTCCTTGGGCGTGTGCTGTTGTTGTTCGTTAGGCTGAACCACAAGCAGGGTCTGGAATGCACATGCCCTCTGGCCTTCAAGAGACATCTTTGCTATGCGATGCAGTCCCATTTGCTCAAATGGTATCATTGCCGTAGCTTGATCCTGAACTGAATAGAGGTACTCTAATACACTCTGATCGTGCGAAAGCTTGATACGAATTGGTACAGTTGTGATGGTCGGAGCCACGATGGTATCAATCCCTGGCACAGGTAAAGTCCTTCCTGACATTGTTGCGCCAAAGACAATGTCTTTTGAACCAGACATCTGAGAGGCAACAACAGCCCATGCAGCACGAATTAATGTCGACGTTGTCGCATTTGATGAGCGTTGATTGAGCAGAGTCGAATGGTGCTCTGCTACCGAATCTACCACTGGGGCTTTTCGAGACACCGGTAGACTTGGGAATGGAGTAGAGTCACAGCCCGAGAATTCGTGAGCCCAATAATTGGCTGCTTTTGTTTCATCTTGATCTTGAATGTGCTTGACAAAAGCTTGGATCTGGGCACCCTTGTTAATCGATTCCCCACGATATGCCTTATTGACAGCATCCAGAATAAGAGGCATTGACCAGCCATCATAGAGTGCGTGATGAACTGTCCACACAAACCAGACCCCACGGCTGTCTTGGATGATCGCATGCCGTGTGAGTGGCTCACCAAGACCAACTGTGATATTCCTATCGGCATGGGTATACTGCTCCAGAGAGTTTGCATGCATCCAGTTAATATTTGTGTCTAAAACCATTTGAAGTAGTCCAAGCCGGTTGTGGTGAACGATTCTGGTTCTCAGGATGGGAGTTTGTTGAACCACTTCTTCCCAAGCCTTTCTAAATGCTTGAAGTGAAACATCTGCCGACAGCCTCAAGATGGACTGATTCATATATTCTCCCGCCCTCTTCATTGTCATAGACGAAAGCCCTTCCTGTAGGGGAGTGCAAGGATACAGATCCTGGATGTCTCCTGCTGCTATGTGGTATTGTGATGCAATGTCCTGAAGAATGCCGCTAATATCGTGGTTACGATCCAGAAGCGCAAAAGGCTGTATGAACTCATCTTTGCCGTTAAGGACGTGAGTTCCTTGTTCAGCTAGGTCGTGCAGCTTAGGGTGATTGAAGATGTCTGCTACCGTAATCCTGATGCCGGACTGATATGCATCACTGACGGTCCTCATGGCATCAACCGAGTCGCCTCCTAAGCGGAAGAAGTTGTCATCAAGTCCTATAGAAGTGGTATCGATCTTGAGAACACGGCTCCATATAGCCTGCAGTTGTCTCTCTGCATCATTTGTTGGCTGTCGTTTTGGTGTACCTACTGCCTGGTCTCCCATCAGCTCTTGGGTAATTGTTACACTTCCAATATCTCGTAGAAGCTTTCTGTTCATCTTTCCTGAACCATTTTTGGGTAGTTTGCTCATTGTAATAAACGACTTTGGCATCATGTACGTCGGTAAATGTTTGGCCAAATGGTCCACTACTTCTGAAGAAACCGTAATCAGCTTGGCATCCGCGGGTTCGGTGCCAGCAGCCTCTGATGCAGCCTCTGGCAACTCAAGAAATGCTACTAGCATTGGGCTTGAATCCTCTCCCTGAGGCAAGACAACTTCTGCCACGACTTCTGTGGCGTGGGGCATGCATTCCTGCACTCTGTGTTCGACCTCCTCAAGCTCAACTCGCTGTCCACGAATCTTCACTTGAGCATCTTTCCTTCCCACGTAGGAAAGAGTTCCATCCTCATGATATTGGACCAAGTCACCTGTTTTATAGAGTCTTCCTCGTCTTCCAGGGTGGGAAGGCCCGCCGCGCAGTAGCCAGGTCGGGTCCTCGATAAACGCAGCAGCCGTCTTTTCAGGCTCACCTAGGTAACCCTGTCCAACGAGAGGCCCTTCAAGCACCAGCTCACCAACACAGCCGGGCGGTAGTAGCAAATTATGATCATCTGGGTCAACAACCCAAGTAACTTGGCCAACACCCTTACCAAGCCTTGGAATCTCTGTTGGGCTAGATGCTTCGCAGTTGAGCGTACTGACAGGAGTGCACTCGCTTGGGCCGTAAGCATTTACAATGCGCACCTTGCCCCACCATGGCATAAAGTCTTTAACACGGCATGCTTCGCCGCCCACAATGAGAGTGCTCAGTGAGGGCATTGTCTCTGGAGAGATAAATTGGCACAGGGAGGGCGTAAGTAGAATAGTGTTGGCTCTCAGCGCATTAAAGCTGCCGGCCATGTTATTTTTCCTGTCATTATCGCTTGGGATGCAAAGGCACCCTCCCGCGGTGAGAGTGGTGAATGTGTTCAGGATTGTTGCATCAAAGGAATGTGAGGAGAAGTCGAAGGCTCTTGTTTCTGCGGAGTAGCCAAATGCTTTTGCTTGGTGGTGAAGGGCCGACGCATGATTACCGTGGGTAATAGTGATGCCCTTTGGTTCTCCAGTGCTTCCGGATGTAAAGATAACGTATGCAATCGATTCTGGCTTCAAGATGGGTACTTTTATCCTTTCATCCCCGGCCTTTCTAAAAAGTTCAGGGCAAATTGTCACGATACTCCAACATATTTGCGTACACAATTCTCTTGTTTCAGTAGAGGAGAGTACTAGCCTCGAGTTCGTCTGGCCCACAATCTTCTGCAGCCGCTCCTTGGGCATGAACGGGTCAAGAAGTACGAAGCCATATCCTGCCTTGAGAACCGCCAGGATTGAGACAGTTACCCACATGGACTTTTCGAAACACAATGGAATGATGGAATCTGGCGGAATGTTTAACCTTTGTAAATACCTGGCCAACTTTGTGGACAGGTTGCCGAGTTCGCCATACGTCAAATCACCATCCCAGGCGCATACTGCTGGCATGTTCGGCTGAGATTGGACAAATCGCTCAACCATGTCATGAACAGGGCCATCTATGGGTTCAGGAACCGTTGCATTCCAATCCCAGATTTGCTGCAAGTCTTGGGGCGTGACCATGTCCACATCTGCCAATCTGTGGTTGGAATCGCTTGTGCTTAACTGGTCGATGGTGTATTCCAGCTGTCGCAGTAACTTGGAAACAATCCATGGTTCAATGATCGATGAGTCAAAGCTGGCTGTGATTTCAATGTTCTCAGGGCCTAGTTGCATCTCAATCATCAACGCGTAGGTATTAAACCAGTTTGTCTGGTTGTGATACTCCCATTTCCCCAAAGCGTCTTGTCCCTGATGCGTCTCTTGTGGCTGGACAACAAGTAATGTCTGGAAGCTACATGCGTGTTGAGCAGAGGGCGAAAGCTTAGCGATTCGATGCACGCCTGACTGTTCAAATGGTATCATTTCAGTGGCCTGTCGCTGCACAGAATCAAGATACTCGCCAATCCTCTCATCTCTGGAGAATTGTATGCGCACGGGAACAGTGGCGATGGTCGGACATGCTAGCCTGTCAATATCAGTGATAGGAGCGTTCCTACCGGATTGCAACACGCCGAAGACGATATCGGTGGAATTTGTAATCCTGCCCGCGACCAGCGCCCACGAGGCCCGAATGAGACTTGAAGTTGTGATTCCAGCAGAGCTTTGCTTGAGCTTTGGCATGGTGTACTTGACGACTTGATCTGCGTGCGGTTCCTTGGCGATGGACGATCCATTTGACGGAAATGGAATCGACTCACAATGCGCCAAAGACTTTCGCCAGTATTTCGCCATTTTCGCCTCGTCTTCCTTCGGGATATACTGAATGAAGGATTGAAACTGGGGTCCCCTTTCAATTCGATTCCCTAAATACGTCTCTCGCACAGCTTCCATGATCAAACTGACTGACCAGCCGTCAAAAAGTGCATGGTGAACAGTCCATACAAAACTCCGAAGCTTATTCTGTTCGTCCTTGACAAGGGCATATCTGGTCAGAGGCTGACCTATATCCATTTGCTTCTTTCTGTCGGCCTCTAGGTACTCGTCGAGCGCCATTGTTGTAACCCACCGAATACTTTCCTTGAGCACTGCTTGTAGTAGACCGACGCTTCGATGCTGCACAATTCGCGTGCGGAGGATTGGAAATAGCTGGGTTACGGTCTCCCAGGCATTGCAGAAGCTGTCAACACAAAGATCGGACGATAGCTCAATCTTGAGCTGCAAGACGTAGTCACCAGAATGTTTAGAAGTCAGAGAAATCAGACCTTCCTGCAGTGGTGTGCATGGGTATGCATCCTCTATGACGGAGGGATCGAGGTCATACTGGATTGACACGTCCTCAACAAGCTTAGGTGTGTCGCGGTTGTTACCAAGCATCGAAAATGGAGCGACTTCTTTTTCGGCGCCCTTGGCCCGGCGGAGCTGTCTGCATAGATCCTCCAACTTGGGATGGCCAAAAATGTTCGCTACGCTCAGTTCTAACCCTGCCTTGCGGGCCTGGCTGACAACCTTCATCGCCGCAATCGAGCTGCCTCCGATGTGAAAGAAGCTGTCATCCAGCCCTATCACACATTTCTCAACGTTGAGTACGTTTGCCCAGATGGATTGCAGCAGTTGTTCTGTTTCAGATTGTGGTTGCCGTTTTGACGTCTGGGTCACAAGTGGGATTTTGGCCTTCTGAGCGAGACCTCGGGCGTCTATTTTACCATTATCGTTCAGTGGCATTTTATCCAAAATCGTGATTGTTTGAGGGACCATGTACGCCGGTAATTGTGCGTAGATCGACTCGTAAAGCTCCTTGTGAACCTTTTCCTTCAGATGCTGTTTCCAGGGCTGGGAAGACAGACGAGGCAATCGGCTTGACCACTCATCAAAGGGGAACCTAAACAAGGTTCTAGATTTCCCTCCGTATTTGTGAAATACTGCGTCCATGCTGCCGAATTGAGAGTGCTGTCGAGCCCAGCTGATCTCCACTTGGTAACCGGCTCGGTCAGCCAATCTTTCCAGCGCTATGGGAGAGAGTGAAGGCCAGATTTCAGCCCTTTCACGTGCGTTGGATATCCAGCTCTCACTATCACTACCGACAACTGGACCCTCGAGCGACTCCAGAATGTACCTCTCCGATATAGTTTTCGAGAACGGAATATTGCTCACTGGCACAACTGAATTGTGTTGAGAATCTGCAAGCAATTGCAATAGGCCTTCGGAATTCAATCCACTCTTGGTAAAGTCCAGCCAAGAGTCGCTTGGAACTTCGTGAACGTTGAGTTGATGGAGGTTGCGATGCCGAGCGTGTATAACAGCTGCATAGCGATAGCAGCTCAATTCGTTTGTTGCATCCATCCTCTTGGGCAAGATTTCAACATGTGCAATAAGATGGGGCAGCCGTTCTGTCAAGGAAGTGAAAAAGGATGGGTCCGCAACGAATTCTAGCTCAACATCTTCCCTTTCCGCTATGTATTGCCGCAATTGTTCTTTGCTTGGGGTTTCCCCGAGGATGTAAGTGGACTTCGTGACCAGGAATTGCTTGTACATGGCAAAGGACCGAATGTCGCCACAAAAGATGGTTTCCATCCCCTCTAGCTGCAGCAAGTCTTCAATAACCTTGATGAAGTAGTCTTGGCTTGGAAAATATTGAGCTACTGAGTTGATGATGGCCAGATTGGGCGAGCGCGGTGTTTTTAATCGGCCAATGTCCGCTGCTGAGCCCTTGTGCATTTGCAACTTGTTTTCTAGGGATGCAATTGACTTGGCAGCTTGGGTGATGAATTGCACGGCCTCTCGGGAAGGATCGAGGCCAACATAACTTTCAAGACCCTGCGCATTCGCAAGGTTGAAAAGAATCATGCCAGTGCCTGAGCCAATCTCGATCACATTTCCTGGTGGGTGGCCATTAAGAATCGTTCGAATCGTGTCGTCTAGCCATTCATTCATGTCGTTCTCATCGATGTAGCTGCCGTCGTACATGGAGGTCCATCCGGTGAAATCCCTTCCGATCCTTTCAGGTTGAATGTTATCAATGCCGTTGTAAGTATCCCTGTCAAAGAGATCCTCCCACATCTCTGACTCGTCAATAACATCATCGAGAGTTGATACATCGGCTATTGGAAGCTGATCCTGGTACTCAACTTCTTGAAGTGTGATAAATGCTAGGAGTTGAGCTGCATGTTCTGAGCTATAATGCGGGACAACAGCTGCATTTCTCACCAAGCAATGATCTCGAAGGACATGTTGAATCTCTTCCAGTTCAATTCGATGTCCTCTGACCTTGATCTGGCCGTCAATACGACCCCAAAACTCCAGCATTTGGTCAACAGGACGGTAACGCGCATAGTCTCCGGTTCTATATGCCCTCATCGTTTCCCCAGCTATAGTTATGGTCACGAATCGATCCACATTTTGCTTCAGG
Source organism: Calonectria pauciramosa (assembly GCA_017140785.1). Classification (NCBI taxonomy): domain Eukaryota; kingdom Fungi; phylum Ascomycota; class Sordariomycetes; order Hypocreales; family Nectriaceae; genus Calonectria; species Calonectria pauciramosa. The sequence continues at coordinate 204,865 of JAACIZ010000023.1, read as the reverse complement.
TCAGTGTAACCTCTCGCTAGACCATCTCCAGTTACCACAAGCTCTCCGATTACACCAGATGGGACGAGGCGCCGTTGAGAGTCCATGATGTATGCGCCCGAGTTTTGAAGAGCCCGGCCGATAGGCATCCCATTCCCGCAGCTTTCCGTCTTAGGGATGCAATAAAACGTGCTAAACGTTGTGTTTTCGGTTGGACCGTATACGTGTATCAGCTTTTCAGGCATGCGCCTTTTGCTGACAAGCCAATCCTCAACATCAAAACGTTCTCCTCCAACAGCCACCCATTTTAACCGAGACATTATCGCTGGGTATTGATGTATGTATTGTTTGAAAAGAGCAGTCGTGAAAAACGCGGCTTGAATGTTTTCGTGCAAGAAAATATCACCCAGCTTCCTCTCGTCTAACAGAGATGGTGTGTCGATGCATACTAGCAATCTGCCATTTAAAATTGCCGCATAAATCTCCCATGTCGCGGCATCAAATGCCAAGTTGGAGCAGTGTGCCATGTTCCCATCGGCAGGCAAGTGATCAACGATGCTATTGTCTCTCGCCAAGCGAACAATACCACGGTGTTCAATCATTACACCTTTGGGTTTGCCTGTTGATCCGGATGTGAACATGACATATGCAAGGGATGTTGAAGATGGCTCCATGCAAATACTCGCCACATCATTCGAGACAGCCTTGTCTTGAGCCCGATCGGAAAGCGCTGTTTGGATATTGACGAGCTCAACATTGTTAATTTGCAAGTCGGGAAAGCGGGCATCGGGTCCAAACAAAATAAGTTTATCTCCATCCACAGAGGATAGTATTGTCTCAATGCGCTGTCTGGGCATTTTGGTATCCAAGGGCAGATAGGCCAAGTTGGCTTTCAGGATACCAAGAAAAGCGACGATCGCTTGGCAAGATCGATGGGCGAAAACGCCAATGAGAGTTTCCGGAGCATATGACCGACGCGCTAGCCACTGGGCCAAAATGTCTGATTGTTGGTCGAGCTGCCTGTATGTCAGTTCATTGGTACTATCCCGCACCGCTACTCTGTCAAGGTACCAGACGACCTGCTGGCGAAAAACATCAACAACGCTAGAAACTCGAGGATAGTCAGACTTTTCCAACTTGATCAGCCCCATGGCATCGAGATTTGAGACACCATCATTCGTTAATAAAGGCAGCGAAGTGATAGGTGTCTCTGGATTCTTGAGCCCTTCATCAAGCACCCTGAGGAAGGTTGATAACAGTGTTCGATTTGTTTCCACGTCATATAAATCTCTGGAAAATCTGATAAAACCGCCAAGCGCTGTGTCGTCCTCGTAAACATGAAATTCAATGTCAAATTCAGATGCTCGATATGCTGTTGCGGCACTTGGTCTGCTCCGGTGTAGGGCAAAAATGACACGCACAAGAGGTGGATGTGACGTGCCCCTGTCATGTTGCACCTTGGATACTATGGGCTCATATGCAATACTCCTCTCAGAGCATTCGACCACAGTTGTACCGACTAGGGTGGTCAGCTGTCCCAGTGATTCCTCCTCGATTGGAATTCGGATGGGTTGTATCTCGGATATGGCAGTCTCCGCTCTCGCTTCCTCATGGTTGCATGCATTTAAACACCCAAATGTCGCATCAAACTGTCTCGTGAGGCGGAAATGCGCCGCCCTAAAGACAGAGAGAAGGACAACAAAGGAAGTTGTGTCATGGTTTTGGCAGAATCTTTGGAGCGATTGGCGGACAAGAGGTTCAACAGTGAATGATTGGACGTCGGTGCGACCAGATAGAGTGGCTGGTCTCAGCTTGTCATATGGAAGTGTGGCCGCTTGGCCCGCTTTGAGATACGAGTCCCAAAACTGAAGCCTCTTTTCGTGGGTGAGAAGTCCATTGCGAGGTGCAAGGTTGCTTGCTGCTGCGGCACCCATGTTGTTGACTCTGGTCGCCACACGTTTGGTGAAGACGAAAGGGAATAAAGAGTAATCTTGATTAAGATGGCTTCGGTGCTTGGTTCCATGTCATTCTTATGCATAAAGTAACCCCAAGGAGGAGAGTGGGCTACTCATGCACTCATGGACATTGATCGGAAGATGTGCACAATAGCGTGAAATTCAGGTGGGACAGTCGGCAATGTCTGCAGCCGAGGGATGCATACGAAAATCAGGCAGCTCTTTCTTAGCGTAGGACAGATGTGCCAATGACGCACGGTTCAGTCTTCGGAGAATTATGCCCACACAGGACAGCTGTGAGAGGATCGTGCACCTTTGTCTGGTGAGGCGCCGGTGAGCAAATGCGGTCGGCCTGGAGTGAGATGTCGCGACTGCGCTGCCCCGGCGCCATGTCTACATATATTACACTACGATGAGCTTGTTTCTCTATGGAGCCCACATTTCATGAGCCCAGAGCTGGTTGCGACAGGGTTTAAGCAACTGATCGTGCTACTTTTTTTTTTTGAACATCGTTAACCGAATTGAGTTGGCTCATCCACTCGTGGCTGTTGTGCCGTCAGCCCTCTCAGTGCCGAGTGGCGGCTCGAAATATCACGCGGCGGCCGGCCCCAATTATCACATTCTCGTGGCGTGCATTGGCTCTTCAGCCTGGTTTGCTGCCAGACACACGGCTCTCGGGAGCGGCTACAGCGACACCCCCTAGCGCCGATCATCAACTCGATTGGCATGCTCGTATGTCCCGTCGTACTTTATAAAATTAGCTTGTAAAACGACATTAAAAAATATCGTCGTCTCGCGTGCTGTTAATTATGGACACTTTCTGCGGCTCTGACAGGGCACGACTAGCCGGAAACAGTCTTTCGGTTTCGCATTTGATTTACGAAAGCAACTCGCTCTTCGCCCCACCGCAATGGTCTGTTGCTCTCCTCTGACCTCCATAGCCTTTTTAACCTTCGTAGTCTCCGTGCGGGAACTACTTGTCCCATGTTTAGAGGCAAGTCACAGCGACGTGAGTAGTGGAATTTGCATTCCTCGTCTAAGACATCGGCAAGCAGTCACCCTTAGGCTACCCGAGCCACACATCCCGGATGAATCCACAAATTACGCAATCCCTTGCTCCGTGCGGTACACCTACGTCAGAGTCCATCGAGCGGGCCGTGGCTGAGCCCGGCAGCTAGCCGGAGCACACATCCGTAACTAGGTCTGCGCCTCGAAAACAATCGGGCTTCACTGTGATCCCTGTATTCTTAAATTGCGACCTGTTCACGGCAGCTTGTTCTAGCGCCTAGATCTGCAGCTTGCTCCCCCAGGGGGTGAGCTATTTCCATCACATACTCGAGATGTAAACTAACAAAGCCGGCATGAATCGGCAAACCACCTGGAACAAGATGTCACTGAAGTCCAGCACTGGAGATGTGGGGTGGGCGGCCAGATGAGTCTGACTTAGCCACATCCTTAGAAGGGGCTGATCACATCCAGGCTAACTGAAGGCGTGCATAGTTAACCGGCTTGGCACTCAAGATGCATTGTGAAAAGAAGCCGGCCAGCTAATACCAGGCGTGCAAGTGTCTCACAAAACTACTTTATCCAGCCACCCAATATGTTCGGCTTCCGTTTGTTGGATTCCCACTTCCAGCGGACAACCCCGTTTTATCCTAGTCAGTCCAGCACTCACAAATGCCGCCAATAGCGCGCAATTGCTGCGCCCCTGGGACCCTCGTTGTCTGAGATGCAAGTCAAAGCACGGTCTAGACTCTGGACCACATGCCCAGTGGCGAGACACGTCATCATCGACTCAAATCGGGCTATACTATTTGCCTTGAGAAATCATGCTTATTAGGAAAGACCACAGAGGCACTTGTTACTAAGCTCCCAGTATAGCCTGACGACCTTGACTCGGGACACAGGAGCTGCATGCTGGGCATTACTGGAATGAGTATGTCAGTTTCGCGTATTAATGCACCCATTAGCCCATTCAAGAACTATATCTGGGCAATCACATGCATAAAATATGAGCCAAAAGTGAGAATCCGCGAACTTCATGTCTGCTTGTGAAACTGCTATAAACATACCACGTGCGTGATAGGCCCATATATCAAGCTGCACAGCTCTTCAGATCGTATTTTAAAAAAGAAACATAGTAATATTTAGATTTTGGGCGTTGACGTTAGGCGATTATCGGGGCTTGTCTCCTTGCAACCGAGGTAGTGAGCTGGATGCGGCAATCCATCGAGCTTTGACTTTGCCCAAGAGGAATGCTATTTGTTCCCAATGACGACTGATTCCGGAATGAGCTAGAACGCGTACACATACGTCCTAAACATCACCAAGAAGGCATAGATCCGAAACCTTCAAATTCCGAAGGATTAGATTCACCAAGAGACACCTTTTTGCTTTTCTTTTTTTGGTTCGTCGGCAGAGGCGCAAGGCTTTCGGCGAGTGCCATGTCCGTGGATGATAGTGGCTCGGGTAGGCGAGTCGGACCGAGCCTTGCAAAAAAATCGCTTCGCATGAACGAAAATCTGGTACCATTACCACATAAAAGCTGCTTCTCTCAAATGTCGGTCATCTGTGCACTTGATTAATCTTTGGCCCACTAATCATGAGAATCTGTTTAATTCATCCGGCCATTGAAGGCCCAAACGCTTCTTCTACCAAAGAGGTACGTAGTGCCTTCACGCTTATTAATTCCTCTGTCGCCGGGGGAAATACTAAGTCCTGAGCAGGAGAATGCCTTGCCAGACCCCAGTCAATACGTCGACGAAACGGAACATGAATTCGTTACAAGGCGGGTCCCGAAGGCGAATGCCAAATCGGAAATCGATGGCATTGTCAAAGAAGGCTTCGATTTTTACATGAATTACATGGTCTGTCTTACCTATGCTGAATTTTTCTGCAGAATTACTAATCAACTGTTCAAGTATACAGTGTGCGGATGAATCTGACGCCATCGCGGGTTTAGAAGCTACCCGGTACCTTGAATCCAAAAATGTCGCAATATTGACTGGCTCTTCGGTCTTTCTAGCCAAGACCATGCCCGAAATCCATGAAGAATTACTAAAGGCGAATTTTCAAGTTCTAGAAGACAATCCAAAGGACTCCGTACAAGGCGGCATTCCTGAGTCGATTTCCTCGGTCCTTGTGCTGGAAATGGGCCAAGAGATTGTAGCACTGACCCCGTTCCGTCGGGCTACTTCACCTACCAGCAAACAAGTTCCATTGTCTTCGAGTGGACTCGAAAACGCAAATAAAGGTACATATGGATTTGAATTTGTGGAGGATGGGAGCAAACATACCCTTGAAAAGACGGCTGAACAGGTCTTTAAAACACTGGGCTTGGCTGGTCACGGTGGCTGGGCGCGCGTTGATCTGCAGCTGGAGAAGGGCTCAACAGACGTGTACGTGATTGGCGTCAGCCCACTTCCTCTAGTTTTCTCCCACGACTCAAAAGTCTCAGGAGAAGATATCGTCATTCGGGAAAAGTTCCCTGGTGGGCACGCCGCCCTGATCGAAATGCTTCTCGCCACCAAGCAGATGCAATTGAAGCGACATCAGGATCGCACTAATCACATCGCCGACATTTTCGATGAATTCTCCGGCGACTACGAGTCATCGTGGAAAGACTCAGGCCTTCACAAGATACAGCGGTTCTTGGCAGCCGAGTTTGACTACTCAGGCACGATTCTGGACGTTGCTTGTGGCGCGGGAGCAGTGGGCGCTGTACTTCACGAAGTTGGTGTTCCTGCTGAGGTGACGGGGATTGAGCTCTCAAAGGGAATGCTGGAGTCACAGTATATTAAAAAGTATTACAAACAGCCTGTCCGCATTGGACCAATGCAGGAACTGATCATGGTATGTCAATTCTATACCCTTATTTAGCAGTCATCCTTCTCACCAGACACCAGGGCGCGGGCGAGTTTGATCACATTGTATGCTTCGGGGCATTTCAATTCCTGGACCGTGTCCATATGATTGCAGTCCTGTCGCGCATGTTCATGTTGGCACAAAAGTCCATTTCATTTGACATTGACGATGTTGATGAGAAGTACGCCGAGCTTGTCAAGCAGGAACATGGAGATATGTGCAATGCCAACCACGTCCAGGCCGTGCAGGAATTCGGTGTTCCTAAGGGCTGGAAGCTTGTGTATAACAACAGGGTTATGCTGTTTGATGTTCCCGATGCGGGTTTGGATGTTTATGGTTATGTCATGCGCTTTGAACGAGTATAAGCTACATTACGACTGTGCTCGCCTGAAATCACACGATATTGTTAGCAAATTAATGGATCCCAGCTCCCGTTAGTGGATACTATAACAAGGCATGATCGGTCCCCAATCAACTTGTTCCTTCTGCATGCCCAATTGGTGGGGTAAATATAAGTTCCTTTGACACATGGCCAGCGTTTTTAGCCACGAGCTAAAAGAGTGCGCTGAGATGAGACGTGATGCATCTTGCGCTATATTTAGATGCAACCAGTAAGCGCATCGTCAAATGAGCAGCTGGGGGTTATTTATGGATGCCCACTCTGGCTTAACCTCATATTAAATCAGCACTTGTGCCCATCCCAAAGTTCACAAATAGCCAGAAGGAGCTTTGCCGATTTAATTCTAGAAGCAGTGACGCGATCCACAGCTTGGCAGTTATTGCCTCTTTATTTTATCAAGAAGATGCATTTTTTCGAGTGGAATATGCAAGGTTATGTCAGCCGGTGGTATCTCGAAGCGGCACTGGCCGAATAGCTTCAAATCCTGATTTTCAATGGCAGGAAGGATCTAGACTGATTCAGGAAATTTGAATCTCAAATAATGGCTATTTCGGCAAAGAAGGCCGGATCACTTACTGACAAAGCCCCATACGCTGTATATCGTCAAAGCACCATGGTGGTGAGGGTTTTTGTGGAGGGGCATGATGTTGAGCATGGGCTTATTCGTAGAGGTCTCAATATTAATAATTAAAGCCTTTTGAACAAATCCGACTGACGATGTTAAATAACGGCCTCACTCCCACTTTAAAAGCATTTATTCATCGCCATTGCATTTGTGCTACTACAACCAAGTTCTGGCTCGATTTCCTTTCTAGTTTCCTTTTCATCTTTTCTTTTGTTCACCCATTTCCTTTTTCATCTGATTTCTTTTCTTTCTTCTTTTTCTTCTTCTTTTTTTCTCTTTCCCTTTTCTTTTCTTTTCATGTCTCTTCCCTCCCGGTGCTTCTTTTCCCAGTTCTTTTTTTTTCAATTCTCTTTTATTCATCGCGGTTATCCGCTGTTGCTTCACAACTACCATGGCTCCTAACAACGTACTGTCCATGACAGTTCATGTCTTTTGTGCTTTGAGCTTCATTGGCCAAGCTATTGCATATCCATTGACTGGGGCTTCTGCGCCACTCGTGGCTCGCGCCAATAACTCGATTGTCTTGGACCCAGTTGCCAACTACAACGGAATCGGGTCTACTCCGAACGCCGCGCTGCTTGATTGGGACAACTTCTATTGGTATAATGGAGGTGAGTAAATTCAAGCTCGTTGGCAATCATCCCATTCGTCTTTCTCTAAACTCACTAACTCCTGTAAGACATCGTTGCGAATATGTCATGCACTGGTGGACAAAACCGCAAGATGCTCAACGTTGCTCGCATGGGCGACGATGTGACAAAAGTAGACTGTTCCAGCCCAGGAACGCTAACCATGACTTTCAAGGACCAAGCAGCTCTACAGTCTGCTCAAGTAGGTTGGACCTGGTTGGGGAATAATAATCAAAACACCATGGTTTTGGTTGTTGATGGCGGTAATTGCGGTGGATCGAATAACCGAAGCCAGTATGAGGTCTCCAAAGTCAACTACAACAGCAACTCTCTCACAGCCACGATGCCCGTCACAGCCACTACGTGGGATGACTTTGTCCAAGATTTCAACCTTAACGTCACCTCTCGTGGCTTCGGGGAGTCTGACACGGGCCTGTCAAAACGAGTCGACGGCTCCCTTGATCTCACCCAGGACTTTTCCAAGCCTATAGTTTCCAAAAACATCGGTGCTGTAAACCTTGCCCTGAACTGCGCCCACTGCGGTACAACGGGTGCAATTGACTTCAGCTTCAATGTTGACACCAGCGGCATCACTGGCTCTGCCAAGGCTAAAAACGGGCTGGGCGTCATGCTTGGTCTCGGCCTCACAGCTTCTGGTCAACTAACCGACCCCGTGAACCTGGGAGACGTCCAACTCCTCAACGTCCCACTGACTCCTATTGAGATCCCGCTGCTTGGCAGTATCGGCCCCGCCATCACGGCTGGCGTCACCGCTAACCTAGACCCTGTGACGGCCGCTGTCACGGCTGATTTCGGTGTCGCTATGGTCATTCCCGACGGCACTACCATCCGCATCGGCAGCGACTCTGACCCAATCAACCCGCAGTTCAACAAGATTGGTCCGACCCTGAGTGCCTCTGTCAGTGTTCACGCCACGTTGACTCCGGTGATTGCTTTTAGTGTCGGTGTCACGGCCCCCATCATCAAGGGCGCGGTTGCTGGCATTGGCTTGAATGCCCCTTCGCTTGATGCCACGCTAACGGCGACAACATCCACTGGTGGTGTGTGCGGCCAGGCTGACGCTGTTGCTGGTGTGCAGCTGGATGTCAACGTCGGTGCCGACATCAAAGTCTTTGGCGGCCTCGGATCGGCCACCGACCAGCCCAACGCAGTCAGCCTCTTCCAGAAGAGCACTCCTGTGTTTAATGACTGCATCGTTATTACAACAGGGGGTGGTGCGGCCGGAACCAGCGCAGCAGTTGTCCCATTTCAAACCCCCACAATTTGAGATTAGTTTAATCGTACAGTAGCGTTTTTGTGGGATTGATAAGCTACCTGGATAGTCTAGATAGTCCACGATTGGTTTCAGACAAAATCACTCTCGTCACATGCAAGACATGAAAACAGGATTACTATTCAATATCAACTTCTACCCAGTGCGCTAAATCTTATGTTCATTTCGGCTGAAATATGAATGATGTTCTTTTTCCTGTTACCTCCAACTACTATGTTAGGTCATTTGGTTTCAACGGCATAAGAAGAATTGTTCAATTTAAGATTCTAGACATATGACACAATTCTAGGCCCATCATCGATCAATCCACCAAACACCTTGTACTTGGACTCTTTCGCAGGTTGTGCAAACTTATCTTGCCCAGAAAGCTCATTCTAGTTCCAACGTCCATTTGAAACAATCCTCAGTCCAAGTTCCACCAGTCTTCCATTCATCCTTTGTCTTGTTATAATCTGGACAGCCATCAAGTACTTTGTACATCTGAGTGTTGCAATACGTAATGGACGTAGGAAGCTTATTGGCATAATCAACTTTTCCGCAGCTATTGAGAGTTGGTAAATCCGACCATTCAACACCAGCACGAATCCGATACGGACTTTCTGGGTTGTAAGTACCGAGAACATCAATAGTCACGGGACCCCGATGATCCTTGTCAATGATAGTCTGTTTAGAGGCCAACTCGCCAAATACACCGCACAATTTGCCCATGGCCATCTGGGCATCCTCATAAGTCATGCGCCTGTTGCTATCCGTTTTGCAGGTCCGAACTGTTGTATCCGGAACAGGGAACCCCTCAGACTTAGGGCCATATTTGACCGTCTGCGTAGCGAGGATGTCAGATTCCAGCCCGTCGTATTGAAATGGGTTATGGGAGGTAGCATGAGACAATCACATCTGCCCGAAGTTAATTAATGTATGCACCTGTTTCGTTTAACAAATTCTTACCCTTTCCAATCATAATTTTCGTCTACACCTTTGCATGCCCACGTCAACCCCCACTCGGGCACTCGCACGGTTGTATCACCACCCAGCCAGCTTGGTCGTCTACCTGGCGAAGTATCCTTGCCTCCACACTCTTGAACACACCAGTAAGTGCCATCCTTTTGGGGATTACTGCATGTATTAGTGCCGTCGGCAGGCTTCATCTTACTGGCCGGTATCCGAGTTCGCTCAGCTACCAAGCCCTCAGTTCAGGGAATTGTGACACCTGTCTTGAGCCCATTAGTCGTATCAGCTAGCAGTAGAGGACGATCATTTACGTTTTGACACATTTTATGCGGCTGAATCCTCAACGAGTAACAAATGAGATGACATCAGCTTTTGGGCATGGCTTTTCAACTGGCGGTTAAGCGCAAGCCGATGGAATGCAGACTAACTACACATGTGCACACGCTTTTCCTTTTATACAGGACCGAGACAATTTGGGTCCAGCACAGCAAACAGAATCGGTTTCATCTGTCTGGGACAGTAAGGTTATTGCGGTGGTTCTCCTCATGTGATTGTGGCTGTTTAAATGGAGGACGCTTCCCTGTCCATAGCGCTCTCTTCTTTCTCACGACAAGACATCTCATTTTTGACTTGAATCGTATCTGGCGAGTATTCATCACCTAAATTGCACAGTTTTTGGTTCCAATCTGTGCCTCTAGTGGTCACGGCATTCTGCATTATCAGAATGCAGCTTCCATCTCTTGTCCTGTTGGCCTTCGCGGGGGGTGGTATTGCAGCATCCTCAGCAAATTTCCCAAGGGAGAATGAGTGTGAGGTATCACGCGTGCGTTGCGACATGCTCCGCCCCTCCCCGTCGTGCTGCGAAGGTTTCGAGTGCAAGTGGGACCCCCTTGTTGGAACCCTTCTTGGACTCGCCTTTTGCGAATTAGCAGACGCAACTTCGACAACGACCGCCGGTGCGGCCACATCCACCAGTGCTGCGCCGGAGTGCGGGGAAGAGGGTATATCCTGCATGTGGGGCATCACCCCGACGACGTGCTGTGAAGGCTTCGAGTGCAAGCTTGACCCCATTCTTGGAGACCGTTTTGGAGTCGCATTCTGCGAATTGGCAGCCGCAATTTCGACCACGACCACCCCAGCCCAATCATCAACCGTGGCGCCACCCCCTCAATGTGTACCTGAAGGGCAATTTTGCGTTAGAGGACTAGCTTCACAGAGCTGCTGTGCTCCCTTCGAGTGTAAAAAAGTAGACACTGCGGGCAACTACAAGTGCAAGACGCCCACAGCGTCGAGCACTAAGATGACCACCACCACCAAGCCGACAGCCACCAAAAAACCTACTTCTACCAAAAAAACGGCTACAAAGCCCAGTGCCACCAAGAAGCCAGCTGCCTGTAAGAAGGTGGGGCAGAAGTGCCGGCGGGATAAGCCTGGATTGAGATGTTGCAAGGGGTCCAGATGCATGGGCCTTGGTCCGCGTGGAAACGGTCACTGCAGGAGAAAACATTAATTAATTTGTTCTCTATGAGTTTGGAAATGCATCTATACAGCCAAAGTTAATAAATAAGCTTGTACTAAATTATTATCTAATGATTAAAATCAATTTTCTTCAGGTTCCTATTATAATAGGAATAGCCTAACATGGTTACCTTTAGTATAAGTGCACTTTTTAAATAGTAATACCCTATTTTTCTCTTTCAGCTCCATAATAGGGTTCTCAAAATGGAGATCAATCTTGAGTAAACAAGGTCTTGACAGGGTCCCGTATTTTGTAAGAGCCATGATCGTATGTAGCAACGTGTACAGCGGTTCCGAATGATAACCGGTAGTGTTCTACCTTGCTGGTCGTAATGCAGAGATGAATATCTTCGAGAACCGAATACTGGAGTCGCAATGTGAGATCGCAGATCCAGGGACAATGAGAGGGTAAATACAAGGATATCCCTACAAAGCTCTCATTGCTTGTCCGTTAGAATAAAACTAGGTCAGTAAGGGAAAGTCTTCCAGTCGGATAGTTCCAGCTGCCTATAATTTCTTGCCTCATTGAGAGGCTGAAGGTTAAAGTGGAAATGCCAAATGACCTTTGTTGCAATTTTGATAAAAAGAGGAGTTGTTCATGCTATTTTATTGGCCACAAGCCCATGTTGGCCCGCACAAATAATTTTATCGGCTTATTGAAAATGCCTTGCTGATGAATCATCAAACCAAAAATTGACCTAGGCGAGGTAATCTTGGTCATTGATAGTAGCCCGTCGGACGCAGGGATCGTGAGTGTCGCGTCCCGGCGACACGTCGTGCTGAGACCACAGGAGCCAATAACCTGCAGGGTTCACCACGGCCTGCAACAATCCCTGCCTCAACCAACTCTCACGATTGGCCACGGCACAAGAACAAATGGCCCATTTTCCTCCTAGTCCTCAAATGTTCCCATGCGGCGTACCTGGAGTTCCCCGCGCGGGGTAAGGTGGAGCACTGAGCCTTGGCTTTTTTGACCAAAAGGGCATGTGCCTCGGCAACTCGTCGATGCATGGTGTTTTATTCCCAACAATCGGAGACTTTCTAGCCTGGACATGTGTAGCTTCAGAAATTCAGCCCCTTTAAACACGAATCTCAACAGCAATTTATCAAGACTTTCCACTGTGCATCCAATCTCTCCTGCAATCACAGTCAACTTGGCCCCTTCACCGGCGGAACTCAGCATTGACAAGAGGAAATACACATTTACGAGTTTGTTGAATCCCCGCATTTTCGGTTCCTGAAACACGACACATTCGTCCTAGTCCTTGTTTATAAAATCAAGGCCAGCTCAAGGGTTACGCGCGTCGATCAGTCTCTGGAACAATACCACTTGAATTTTCTTCAATAGGCAACTTCCCCACTCAATTCCCAACCTTGGCCTATCTACTTCTTCGATTTACCATGCCAATCAAATCTCGCTGGACCGAACCTATCCCAAATTGCTCGCTGCAGCAATGGATATTCGGGTCCCCGACCGGACCTGTTCCGGACAGGAAGGCCTTTGTCGACGCCGATCGCCCTGACACCCACTATGTTACCATGGCGCAATATCGCCTAGTGGCTAAGCGTATCGCTCTCGGCCTCAAAGCTCACGGCCTAAAGAGTGGCGATCGTGTACTGGTCTTTTCAGGAAACAATCTCGTCTTCCCATGCGTTTTCTTGGGCATCCTGATGGCCGGTGGAGTTTTCACCGGCGCCAACCCGGGCTATGTGGCGCGAGAGCTGGCTCACCAACTTCGAGACAGTGGCGCTGTTTTCATGGTCGCACTAGAGACCAGCCTCGACACTGCCTTGCATGCAGCTGATGAGGTCGGACTGGCAAGAAGCAATGTCTTTATCCTCGATGCAGACCCGGTCATTCCAGGTTCGAATAATGCTGAGAAACCCGTAAAGTTGCCCGGAATTGACATGCTCAGCCTCAACATGGGACCCTCTGAGGGACGATCGCGGAAGCATCTCGGTTGGTGAGATTATGCCGGATTGTGCATTTAGACTGGTTGATGCCGATGGTTCTGAAATCACAACTCCTGGCAAGACCGGCGAGGTGTGGGTTGCTGGCCCGATAGTCATGAAAGGCTATTGGAAGAATCCAAAAGCAACCAATGAGACTATTGTTGTGGATGAAAGTGGAACCCGTTGGCTACGAACCGGTGACGTTGGTTACGTTGATAAATATGAGTCAGGGGCGCTTTTATATTTGGTGGATCGCATGAAGGAACTGATCAAGGTGAAGGGAAACCAGGTCGCGCCAGCTGAGTTGGAAGCCCTGCTTCTCGAGCGGCCAGACGTGACGGATGTTGGCGTTGTCGGCGTCACCATCAAAGGCGAGGAGCTTCCACGCGCATATGTTGTGCGCGCGCCAGGCTCCCAGGTGTCAGCCGAAGACATCAGTAATTGGGTTGAAGGGAGAGTCGTCAGGCACAAGCGACTCAAGGGCGGCATTGCTTTTGTCGATGCCATCCCCAAGAACCCGGTAAGTCTGCGCTGCCTCCATTTCCTGGGCCCACCGTCGCTAACAGATATCAGTCTGGGAAAATTCTACGCAAGGTGCTCCGGGAGAAGGCGAAGCTGGAGGTTGGCGACCGAAGTCCTCCGACGTCAAAGCTGTCGTGAGGTGACGTACTTATGAAGCGGAAGGCAGCCGGAGGGGAGGCGGAATTTAGCTAGCCAGTCTTTTTAGTGAGAATTAGATGACAGATCAGTTTGTGTTAAACCATGACCATGAACTCAAGTCTAGTCCACGAAGTTCGTCGGGCAGGTTGGGCGGTGCCGTTGGACTTTGAAGTGGAGAAATCATGCCATCGTTGCGCCTGCTTTTGAAGCTATTAAAGCTATGCAGCATTGTCTAGCCTCTTAGTCCGTGTAACTGTGGCGACGACGGATCAAGGCGATGATGCTTCTCGTCCGTTTATGGTTTCCTCGCTGCTCATTTTCTCCACTTCGCTTGCAGTCCAGGCCCTTCATTCATCCACTGCCAGCCCACCAAGGTTTGTGGCTTTGCATTTCAGGAAGCATGTCTCAAATCAAGAAAGCCACCAAGTAGCCTGCGCTTGTCTACGCACCACAAGAGGCAACTCGCCCGACGCCAAAGCAACTTGCAGGGGATGCATCAGCTCTCGCCCAGGGCACTCTATCGACCAAGTGGGAACTCGAGGTGAAACAAAGCAATTCATCGCTTGGGGAAGTCATCATCCCTGGCTAGGACGTGTGCCACATGACGCCATTTCGGCGGCCGTGATTGATAACGCGACCGGGTGGGATGCTGTTCCCCGAGTAAGCGCAGGCACTAACCCATTCGGGACGTGACTTCAGCTTCTTTTAGGATTCACACCGACGCCCCGAAGGTTCACCTGACTCAAGAGAGCCATTCTCGTCCCATCACCAGCCGCTAGGCCATGTCAGTATTAACAGAGGGCGGGTGGCGGGAATGCGACCGGCAATGAAGTCTGGGGCGGAACGAACTCTCCTGTGTTTATGAAGTAAAGCTGGATCCGGAACAGCAGCTGGCCCCAACTTCAGGTTTCTCAGCTCAACTCTCATTCTTTCTCTCCCAAATCCATCACGGCGTTTGCGCCAGCCGAGTTGAAGACGACACTTTTTTCTTCTTTTTTTTTGAGGCATCTAATTCCAAGAATAAGCGTCAATCGATCCCAACCAATCGATCCATCATTGGCGAACGACACCTGGAGGCTCCACCATTCTTGCCGGCCACGAGCCAGCTTGCGATACCGCCGCGACGCCATTTCCCCTCGTGTGCAACGACAATCGAGAGCCGACTTTGAATCCCAAAGGGTCCAGGCATTAGATGCCTACTTTTAGCCCAAGCATAATAGATTCAGCATACAAATTCAATACCACCAATCACGACTGGTTGGAGTTGGGCGGTCAACATCCAGGCGTGGCCTAGGGGCACGACATGGCGATCAAGGATGAAGGGATCTGGTTCGTTGCCGTCACTTGGGCAATGACCTTTCTTGTGGCGATATTTGTGGCCATAAGAGTATACGCCCGCGTGTTTTTGTTGTCATGGCTTGGCTTGGACGATTATGCTTATATCCTCGCATTTGTAAGTCGTCAAGCCAAGTTATCCTTGGAGCCGCTATGCTACTCTCTCGACAATATGGATTAACACTAGTCAAGATATTCCTTGTTTTATTTTCAATTATTATGACGATATCGGCAAATTATGGATTCGGACAGCATTATATACCCAATGGCGATGATAAGGCAAACGCCCACTTCTATGAAGGAATCGGCATCAATCTCATCTCTAGCGGCATGATTGTGGCCAAATGCTCGCTCGGGCTTTTTCTTCTACGAATCGTGCAGGAGCCGTGGCACAAGGCCTCAATTTGGGGAGTCAACTTCCTCCTAATAGCAGCTTCAATTGCGTGCTGCATTGTGTACTGGACACAGTGCCGTCCCGTCACTTTGATCTGGGATCTTAGAGTAAAGGGGGAATGCCCTATCTCATTTGTTCCAGCCGCCCTGGCTGTCACATGTAAGTATGCTATTTTTGCATTACTTTTAACTCAGCCCAGTTGCTAAAAAAGAATTCGTATCACCCAGCCGTGTGTGTATTCGCCGATTTCTTCTTCGCCGTTTTTCCGTGGTTCGTGCTTTGGAAAGTCCAAATGAACAAGAAGGACAAGATCCTCATTTTGACTAGTCTAAGCGTAGGCGTGATGTAAGTCTGGCACCCCCGTGTCATCTCGGCTGTATTCACAGTTGCTAATGGAGACATTTACGGTAGCGCGGGTGTATTCGGTATCAAACGAACGACAGAAATCAACAAGCTTGAGGATCGAGACTATTTCCTAAGTACCACCCCCTTGCTTGGCCTAAAGAAATTGCAGAATCTTTTATTAATTCGCTGTACTATTAGCCGCAACTGTACCAGCTGCGATTTGGTCTGTTGCCGAAATAGTCGTCACCATGATTTGCATCGGAATCCCCGTGTGTTTGCCTTTCTTTAGACTAGTCCACGGAAAGTGGACCACCAAAGACCCCAACAGTGTCAACGACAACATGAGCGGCGTAAATATGCAACGGAACGAAGGACCCAAGGCACCCGAAGACGCCCGGGGGCAGTCCCGCTTGAATAGCTCAGCCGCATTGACAAGCGCTGCTCGCAAACGGATACCCGCGTGGGACGATCTCGATGACCACTTCGACGAAGAGCATTATTTAGAGCTGTCGTCGCCGCACAAAGTTCAGTCTCAGGGCCCAAAAGAAGATGTGACGGAATCAAATGTTATTCCCAAATCACCGTCTTCCTCGACGACCAATTGCGAAGAGAAGCCGGATGGCTGAACCCCACGATCATAGCCAGCGTTTCACTCGACGAGGGACAAATCTACAGCATCGTTAGCAAGAGAATTTTGACTTTAGCGTCTTTTGATTGGGGTGTTAATTTACAAGTGTTTTGGGTTGTCGTAACTCTCTAATCAGGCAGAGTACGGGTTTTGCCAGAAAAGTAAAGTTTTCCTTAACAATATTGCTCGCTCTGTAGCTAATTCCAGAATAGCACGGGGGCAATACACCAGAGTGTAAGGTTTCTTCATAACAGATCTAAAGAGGTGTAGAAGCAACTGGTTCAGGTCGGTTTAAAGCGAGATCCAGGAAGCAATAAATGATAATGGCTACTACAAACATCTCAAATGAGAGAAATATGACTATCAGGGGACTTTTTAAGGAAATTTCCCCCAAATCGTGGGGAACTCTTGTAAAGGAATTGTGTATGACAATCAGGAAATGACACGCATCAGTTGTCATGATAAACAAGCCAATTTTGAAACTGGTTGTGGGTATGGTAGTACGATACAGTCACGTGCCATCGTGGTCGTTCGTACCATCTCCATCCTCAATGTCAATATTCTTTAGGATTATTTTGTCCAGAAGTGGTCATTTTGGCTACGATTGATATTGCACTTTGGCCATTGAAGAGAAGTAACTTCGCCCCAATTATCCAAGGGTTAGATTGTAAGAATCAGTTTTTGTGTTACCTACCCTATTCCGGGGTGCATCTGGAAACTGCTTCTAAAAATAGAACATGGACTGAGTCAACAATATGACGTATCGTCGAGGCTTCATCTCACAACGCGTTGCACTCTAGCCGACGCGACTTTACGTGTTCATGCCGCCAAACTCATCATGTCGGCCATGGCAGTAACACCAAGAATGCGCGCCAGCGGCTGAAACGTCGAGTTCCTTGAGCGCTGGTCTATTTTTGCAGGCGTATACCAACTGCCTCATGGCGCCTCATTGACCTTTCGCCAGGTGCTGTATATTGCATACTGATAGCCTCCCCTCGCTAATGCAAAGTCTAGCTGGCTGTGCACGTCACATCATCTTGCCGGACCGTCTTCGATTCGATCCCTGCTACCTGACCCCGAACAAGATCTCGTCTGATTCCCTCTTAGCCGCTTTCCCATTTCAAGATGCATCTTCGCCTTCCAATTCGGACTCTGCGTCTGATAACAGTTCTGACGCGGATGATATCTCAGATGTAGTGGTACCTCCTGGTCTTCAACTGTCTGTCCGGCGAATTATCTCCGGCTTCAAATCGTCTTGCGGGGTGGCTGCTAAGAAATGCGCAATTTTAGGTTTGGGTCGGACATGGGACCGCCATGCCATTTCCAGCCCTGTGTTGCAGGCGTGCCAGATCATGCCACAGAAACATTACCACTTATACCCGAACCCTGATGTCGCCGATGACCAGACACGGCTAAACTCGAACCAACGGCTTAAAGCGTGGCAGCACACGTGGGCCCCAGAAAATGGCATTCTCCTCCTCAATCACCTTTGTGAATTCTTTGACGCGCGCCTCTTTTCGATACACTCGGTATCGTGTAGCTTATTTTAGGTCATATAGAGCTTTGGAAGGTCGGTTTGAATGAGCCTTGTTTTCTATCAAAGTGAGAGCTGTGTGGTGTTGAGAAGAATAGCACACAACTCATTGTGGGGCTGCTCAGCCAATCAAATGAGGCGCATCGCAACACTCGGACACTTTGAAAATCCGCGTTTTTACTCCTTGCGACTCTATCCTACACCTTCATGGACGTACTGCCAGTGTGCCTCAATCGGATTTTTTTTTGCCTTTACTTTCTCTTTGTAATTATTGTAATTACTGAGAAGATTAGGCCCTTACTAAGTTGTGCCCTAATTCATGCGATTGAACCTTAGTCTGGGATGTTTGATCAGAACAATGCTAATTCTCTGTTAGTGGCCAGGCCAATTAGACCAAAGATTAAATCTGAACACGTCTCTAGTATCCCGCATATGAGGACATGAGCGAAGCAAAATCTCCAATTGTCGCCAGCCCCTGTAAGGCGCGTGAAGGAGGTCCAGACCTTGTGAGAAACAGTCGCACGCGATTGCTGAGTCTTGGCCACATCACTCATGATGCCGATCTCGCCCGACTCGAATGGCCCCAAAAATGCGGACCGTCCGGTCATCGTCGGCTTGCTTACATTTCGCACCTTCCTGGGTGGGGAAATCTGTCGGTCTTCACATACAGCGGTGAGCTGCGATAGAGAGGGGAGTGCGTCGTTTGAGCGGTCTCAGTGGCTTCGGTGGACCAAAGCAAAATTTACCATCGTATTCTAGCCGTCGCAACCCACGCATACCTGAGTAAGCATCGATAGTGCTTACTCACAATATGACCAAGAGGGTCGAGGCTTTTATGGTTATTACAATCCCTGTAAGAATCGCCTCCAGCGGCCCACATCGGCCCACAATGGCGGCTTTCCCAGCCGTACATTTAACCCAGTAATGCGAGGAGGAGGATTTGAAGAGTACGCTTCATCTCAATACACGTCTTTCTAACCCATTTTAAGGCTTCCTTTTAAAGGACCATTCAATTAGACGAACACTTGACTGCATAGAAATTTAGGCGAACATCGGTGCTGCACCCATTATTTGTTAGGTATGCATCCAGCGCTCAGGCCTGACTACTCAATACAACTCCCTGCTTTACCAGCTTGGTCGTGGGTTTCTCTTTGTTTTACATCTCAAAGATTTATTGTTGACCGCTCTACCATAGGGCAGACGGTAGGCCAATAATCGCGGCAACATCCCGATGATCTGTTTGACGTATGGGTCAATCCTCGAGGGTTAACACGCCAACACTCAACGACTGTACTCTCATATAAAAGGGATCGGATATTACAAGGCAAAACTTTTTCATTCCCTTGCTGTGTACCTTTGGCCACAATATTCCCAAGAATTTGGCTCTTTGAACAGACTCATCCGTCAAGTTGGAATTGAATCACACCGATGGCCCAAAAGGCTTGCCTTTCGCTTCATTGTCAAATATGAGACATACATAACACTGTAGCTTCAAATATTCGACGTCATGATCATTCTTAATCCATCCTGTCAATTGGACATGCTATAGAAGTTCTGTCTTGTCACCTCCATAACGAGTCGAGATGGTAGAAACCAATATGTTTCCTGAGATAACTAAAAGTGCTGCATAAATGAAATGCCATTCATCAGCAGTCAAAGAATTCTCAGAAACAAGGCGCTGTACTTCTTCATCAAGTTTGCACTCAAGTTCAAATTGCAGTCCCTGTGTCATTGCAACAGCGGCTTCATATGTTGACAAGCCAAGTACTCGCTTGGTAATAGCAACTGCATTGATGAGGTAAACCCCTTCACCCTTATCGAAAGCCCTCTTCTCTTTTTCCCACGAGCCCAAGTCATTTGCAATGGACACTTGATCCTTGAAGAGATGGATGAACCGAGCCAGCCGAGGGCTATCAAGATCAACAGAGCTGTTGATGGAAAATTTGATGTTGGCCAGGACAAAGGGTACCGCTGCATCCTCATGTCGGTACCGGAGAAATTCATCCATCGTCTCGTACTCCTTTGCT
This sequence comes from Calonectria pauciramosa, assembly GCA_017140785.1. Lineage (NCBI taxonomy): Eukaryota > Fungi > Ascomycota > Sordariomycetes > Hypocreales > Nectriaceae > Calonectria > Calonectria pauciramosa. Next base: position 184,777 of record JAACIZ010000023.1, on the reverse strand, counting down.
GGGGGAGGGCGATTGAAAAAGCGAATCATTAATTCGACCATTTCTCTTCCCGCGGTGTTGTTCTGCCCAAAATCAGCTCGCAAAATGTCTGCAATTGCAGCGTCGATGTGTGATTCGACGGTGGATGCGGGAGGGCTGTTATCATTGTCGGGTTGCATGCGTGCAATAAATGCTTTCTGCACATTTGAAAACTTGGCACTATTAGTAGGTTGATCGAAATTATCCATACACTATCGTCCTTGTACTTACAGAGGTGATGTCATTCATCTCCCAAAAGTCTATGAGGACCAAAGCGCATTGTGAGTTAGTTACCGGAGAATAAACAACCTTCGATTTGGACTTACCATCGAACAAGAAGATGAATACATTGACAATGGATAGCAAGCGGCTCCGCTCTTGGTCCGCTTCAGGGTACAGGTAAATTGGAAACTTTGCCCAGCCCTCTTCAAACCTTGATGCAGCGTCCTTTTGAGCTATCGAAGAGATGGTGTGTCCAGACCTGCCACTAATTTGAACGTCATCAGCCGCCGCAAACACATTGACCAAGGACTTTGCAGTGTCCAAAGATATCTTCCAGTGTATGCTTTGACGGCAGATGAGCACTCCAGACGCCCAAGGGAGCCCAGCAGCCAGAGGATACAAGTCAATGCCGTTTTCCACCAGGCTCTTGACCTTCTCACGACCACTTTGACTGTGCTCTACTAAGTTGAGGAAAGGTGCATGTTGGAACTGGTCATTTAATTTTAGTTGAGGGCGCTTCAGATATTTGACGCCTCCATTCAAGTAGTCGTACGAAAAGTGCACCGGAAATTGATGCTGTCGATCGGAACTGGATGTTAATCGATCTGAATTGATGGTTTATTAGTCTCACAAGTAGCACAGGTACAAGAGGTTCACGTTCATTACCTCCAACATGACTCGTCTTCAGAGGACTCTCCATTGCGTTCGTTGTTACAGCCAGGTCGTATTAAATGGGAAAAACTTATTTGGAAGAAAACGACTTTCCAGAAGAGCCTCATTTGAACCTTAAATAGAAGTCTTGTTTGGTGACTATCGCCCCATTATTAAGGGCCCCATTGCAATTGCGAAGCTGATTAAGGGTATGCTCCACATGATGAATGCTTCGTCACTCATTAGTAAGTCAACGTTTCCGACAAGCACTGGTATTGTAATAGGCCTGTACACTCGCCCGGCGTCAGGATCCAATCTCTTGAGACAATTTATTTGAGCTAATGCGTAAACAGAGGGCGTCTTCGTGAGTTAGGTAAAGTCCCTTACGACCTTGTCGCCGCAATCGGACTTCCTGTATCTTCCGTTACAAACGGTCTTGGGGAATGGAAGATCGGGCTTGCTTCACACTGATAGTTGGGATAAAATGGACCTGAGTCAGTCCTTGGAATTCTGTTTTGTTCAAGCTGGGCGGCTAGGGCCAGTTGAGGTTGAGACAGACGGCACATATTAGCTCACCGGCCCGTCCAACGTTTCATCTCTTTTCGCCACGGACTAGGTCTGAGCGCATCGCTGGTGTGAGAAATGTCGGCTGCGTGGAAACGTGCGGATCAAGACTAGTTGATCATGTGCACACAACAGATGGCGCGGCCTATTCAAACCATAACGAGCTGGTAGCTGGAAAATTTTCACTTTTGCGTAATTCTTCTCGTCCGAGACAATTACTTAAGAAACAGGCGCTTAGATGCCGTGTCTTTGACGTAGTGGCGTCTCAAAGAGCAAATACGAACAAAAAAAAGGGCCGGTATGGCGCCGCCCTATTTGAACAAAAAAAGAAGAAAAAAAGAATTGAAGAAATGAAAAAGGTGTAGGGAGAAGCATTTGCACAACTGTTGGAATTGATAATACAAGACAGAGCTAAGAGAATTATAGACAAGAATGTGCTTAGACTATCAAAGTGCTGGCGTGCGTCACCGGCTTACCATTGGACGCGCACACTTTCGGGGTTGAGAATTAGTCACATATCTCAGATAATCAATAATAATCCAACTTTTGCGTATTTTCTCGTAGATCTGTGGAAACACCCTGTTTTCAGCGCAACATGTTAGTGCACTTTCAAACGGGGCTCCGAGGGCACATAAGGTGAGATGCCGCCGCGCCGTATAGAGTGGATTAAAACAGAAGATAAAGTAGGTTGTCTTGAATAAAGACCCTGGAACCCGCGCATCAAACAGTCATTCAGAATCTTGACCTACATTCATCTTGAAAATGCTGTTCTATCCAGGCCAGCCATTTCTTATGGCCAATCAAGTATTTTGGCATCAATTGCCCCTCCTGCTCGGATACACACTCGCAATATCAGGATTCATCTCTTTCGTTTTACTTCTTCTCTTTGCGAGATCCCATGTTGGGCTGATCATGGGTGCCTTGCAATGCTGTGCAGCGGTAACTTTGTTGGGGCTTCTCGTTGGGCCCTTTCACAGTGAGACTAGCCAGCGGCCTATTCTTTGACTCGAAGTGTGACTAACTATTGATATAGCATTGAACTTTGAGCTCCAAAGGAGACAGCAATGTTTCTAAATTTTCTGTGTGCTCCTATTTACGAATGCATCACGCCTCCGACTGCCGGTCTCCAAACTTGTCAATCAACTACCTGCATCCACGTCACTGGAATATGGCGGTGAGGCCTTGACACGAAAGAGAACACTATCTGACAATAGTGAAAGTAATAAGAGGGCAAAGCATCCTTCAAGAGAGGATAACGAGGGAGACAAGGCTAAAGATGACGAGGAAAAGAAGAACGAGGACCAGAAAAATGGCAACAGTAATAAGGCAAACAAGAACCAGAACAAGCCCAAACCGACCCAAAATTTCGCATGCCCATTTTTTCGGTGGGATCCACGCCGGCACTTCAAATGCGCGACCAAACAGATGACCGAGTTCTGCCATCTTACACAGCATCTAGAGCGAGTCCACACCCACACCCCTGAAGACCCAAAGATTGGGCAGCTGAAGGAGTACTTTTACAAGGATGATCTTGAAACTCTACGAACGGCCATCAACGTCAAGAAGACGGAGCTCGTCCAAAAAATCATTATCAATGGCGCTTTGGACTATGACCCAACGGCCTATCATAAACGTGAGCTCAAATGGCTCTACGTCTGGCTCACATATTTTAGCCACGATGCTCCTTCTCCCTTGTCATGGTATGTCAAGGAACCGATGCTCGAAGTTGCGGATTTCCTCTTCCGCAGCAATCACACAAAGGTGCGCGAGACGGTGAGCCGCGGGCTGAATAGCCGCGCTCCATCGATTTATGCGGATGAGATTATGAGCGTCGCTTACGACGTCCCGCTTCCACACCAGCGTCTCTGGCGTCATAGAGGCGATGGTTCAACCGAACGTGCTTGTAAAATCGAGTATGTCTCTATCAACGATGCAGGCCAGATCTCGACGAGCAAGATTGACCCTGATTCCGGGTCTTACGGCCGACTCATGGCTACGGCTTCGCACGGCCGCGCCCAAGTTAAGAAAAAATCCAATAGCGCCCGGTCGCGTTCAGACACGTTTCAAATCAACCCGAATGCAGACTCTTTTGTCGCAGCCCAGACCCAGGATAGAGCTCAAGCCTCATCATCCTTCCAACAAGATAATCTTGGATACTTGACTTTGACCGAACATCAACCAGACCCTGCCGCGCGCCCTTTCGATATTTTGGCTAGGAGTTTAAGGCCTGGGTCTACCTATTTACCGTCATTGGATTTTGTTCATCATGGAAATCCCCTTCCTGGCTTTGCTTTCGATAATTTCTACAATTTCTACCACGACGCGGTTACACACAGTGTCTCTACTCTTCATCATGATAATGACCAGACAAGTCTATTTCCAATGATGCAAACAGAGGGTCAGAATCCTTTTAACTTCAACTATTTCAGCTATGATGGTGGATACCTGACTGGTGGGCCGTACAACACAATGAATGACATGGCAGCACCATCTTGGTCCAACTACGATACTCTTATCCCCAATTCCTATCTGCCATTTTATTTCGGTCAGCCTGAGCACAGTGGAGGTTTCTCAACCGATAATCTGCAGGCAACCGGCCAATGTACAATTGAGAATGGCTCCGTTGATAATGGGCAAAAGGACAAAGAAGGCTTAAACTAGCCAGAAAACTAGTCGAGGGATGCGGGAACCCAGCATGCAAGATATTACCTTTCTACATACTATTACATCATGTTAGTGTAGAGAAATTTTAATTCTGAGAATATACTTCTCATATTTGACCCTGCAAATTTATTTGATTCTAGTGAGTTGATGGTGGGTCCTTGATCCAGCTCCTGACATTATGCGTGATGTCCACCTCAACAAACCCATTTGCCGTATTTGGCGAAAATGTGAGTCAAGCCTGACAAGCCAATGATAAGATTGTGACAGGGTGACAGCGAGTCAGTGTGATAAGCCTCACCGGATGAAATAGCGGGCCGGTGCAATCTGACGCTATGCTGAGTGGCGTCGCCTGGGGAAAATTCGGACACCTGTGAAAAGCGCTGCGTGAGTTGTAATCCCATGTCTTGAAAGGCATGTATTCTGTCTGCTGTGTAAAGGCATCCGTTTAGACCCTGTTCCAGATAAGCAATACGTCTTGGGCACACACGGCCCCAATAATCATGATCAGAGCAAAGGGAAGAGCCACACCGATCGTTGGAGAGTCAAGATGGCCCCGAGGTGATATCGGTAAGCTATACCCTTGCAGTATCTTCGCGGAAAGATGGCGAGGTACTTTGATGGGGCTGAATGATACAGAATCTGAGGGTGCGGGCCCATCAAACGAGGTCCCACCGATATCTGACCGGCCTGGTGGAGTGCCGCTGAGCAAGGACGAGAGGTTTTGGGTCAGGTGGCCAGTTTCCATCTTCATGGTTTTGATATATTGGCCAGTCTTGAAGCCTCTGCAGCCTTTGGTCATGCACCCAGCGTTCTGTGTCACTCTCTTGATTTCTTTTCTTTTCGTCATTGTTCCAACGCTCATCGCCCTGACGATGCATTTGGACTTGAAGTCTCCTAGGAAACCGCTGTTTTGAGGACACTTTGATGAGGCTGGTTCGGCCATCGTTGCCAAGGTTCAGTCGCGCGACTGCTTCGCCAATCGTCCATCCATCCAGGTCTAATGGAGCCGCGACAGCGCGAGAACTTTGCAGAGTCAGGTTGGATGCGGTAGACCTAGGAATATGCAAGGTCTAGGACAGGGCCGTTGGTCATTTCATGCTTTTATTATTTAGCTACTATGATACAGTGAAGAATTATTGTTGCTAGCAACATCACTACACCCCTCATGTGGTACAGCTACGCGAATGTAGTGCCAGGCGGCTTTTTTCTTAGTATGCCGGCTTCCGGTTCGGGTGTTTTTTTTTTTTTTTTGGCCAGAATAAAATGATTACAGAATCACAAATTCATCCTGCGTATGAGTAAAGATACACGAAAATGTATTGTGTGTCATCAAACTCCCGCTAGAGTCTCAAAAAGTCGTTCCAATATTCCCAATCTAAATAGTTGCCATTCGATCCATCATCGACTCCCTCGGCGGGAAACACAAAAGGGAGCTCGGCATTCATTTCTGTTGCCTTCGATCTTCTATCGCCTAGAAGTTGAATGAATTCCGGATCTTCTTGGGTCTCCAGGGCGCTCCGGCCATGAGCCAGGTCTTTTCTGCGGGCCTCCCAGGCCTCGAGAATCAAGCCACCCAGCGCCAAAAAGAAGCTGTTTTCGGCGTTTTCAATCAGCTCGGGGTGGTTTGCGTAAAGATCTTGGACCAGCTTCCAGGCCAACTCCACTCGCTCTCCCGAAAAGCGCCGTCTCAGCTCGCTGGCAACGTAGATGTAGGCGTCCATCTGACTCATGGTGGTGAGATGTGTAAACAAATGCGGCGAAAACTTGCTTCTTGTGCCCACGTACACCATTTCAAGAGAAGTCAAGGCAGACTCAAAGACGATTTCGTTTTCTTCTCGAGTTAAATACACCTCGCCATTATTAGAAGCAACCCGTCCTCGAGGGTGGTGACGTTTGAAACGCATCCGAGCGATGACGAGTTTGGCCATAGTTTGGGTTATACCGTGAAGAGGTATACGCTTATCGCAGTTTCGAAAATACTTTTCCTTGTAGATAGATTCGAGCTCATTGATTGCTTCGTCTTCCAGCTCCATCGATCCGTGGCCCTTGGCGGGACCCTGGGTGATATTCTGGAAAACCTTGGCAGCGGTAACGGATGATTGAAGCCAGGTGGGAACTTCATATTTCATCAACACGCACATCATCTCGGTCGGAGTGCTGTGTTCAATAGGTGGCTCGGTCATGTCTGGGTGTAGGTCCGCGTCGTTGATGTTCAATGGGAGGCGGAGGTCCCCCAAGTCTGGCAACGGCGGCCTCATTCCTGGGATAAGTATGGCGCGAGTGCGGGAATCCAATCCAAGCAACAGCCACCAGAGGCGATTTCGCATTTCCCTGTCGAAGCAAGACAGTTTCGGATCAGCTTTGACACAGTGCAGGCCCATCTTTTGGCCCAGCCTTTTCGCGGCGGCAGCCAGAGTCAGAGTCAGCTCGGATTCTGGATTTGCTAACAGAAAAAGAACAAGAGCCTGCATGACCTCAAAATCTTTGGTTGTAAGAAAATCAGCAGCGACAAGGGCACGCATGGTTGCGCCTCTGTAGCGGGTCAGCAAGGTCGTCCTAGGTTCGCCAAAGGAGGCCTGGCAACCATCCGAAGACATCGACGTAACAGCGAGGGTATAGATGGCAAATAGAGTAGCCGATAGTGGCTGTGGGATTGTGGCTGGATCCCAGCTCGCCTCCATGATGCGCTGCTGCAGGCTTGGCACATGGACGATCTTGATGAGCGGATTGACACTGTCCACAAAAACTTGCCAGAGTCGGTACATTAGTCTCGGTTCCGGATGCAGCTCATGAAGAGGAGGCTCGCCTCCAGAGACAACGAGCTGAAGGGGTGGTGTTGGATGAAGGCAAGGGTCATCTTTATGGCGTAAGCTTTGAATCGGAGGGTGTTTGAGCTATTGCAGCCGCCATGTTAGTTCTGTTGACCAGTGAGTGACTGAGAACAACCAACCTCCGGGCTTAAATTCGACCACAAACAACTAAACGAAATAGGTCAGCCTATGTGCATCCAACTCTAGCACATGTCGAAAGCCTCACAGTTCCTTGGGTCCAGCCATCTCGATTGCGGGACCAACCTTGGGCGCCGGATGCCGCACCGCACGCGGTTCCCGACCAGGACTTGGAGAGACGCTCTGCTTCAGCGGAGCTTCCAATCCGGACGGTATCCAGGCATTAGCCAAGGGTGTGAAGCCAATATTGTGCTTGCGCATCAAACCTTCATAGGCAGCGAGGCGATCCACAAGCTCATCTTCGGCAGCCCGCTTGCGTGGTCGAGGTGCGACCGGGGCGTCGTAGGTGCACTCTGCCTGAGCCTTGACGCAGTTGGAGCAGGGCTCAGCTTTGTCGCATTTTACTTTACGGCGCGCGCAGATTGAGCACGCGTTCTTACGCCGTCCATCGGCGGTTGAAGATTGCGCCATGGCGGTGAAGGATGCGACGGAGACCGGAATTGATGAATGATGCGTCGCGTCTCTGGTCAAGCCTTGCATTCAAAGGCTTTGGTCGGGTCTCGGACCTCGGAGGGTTCGGACCCCAGAATGGTCTAGCGCTGGATCATACCTTTGAACCGTCTCACTGCGCAGCTCAATTTGCGCTAACCAAAAGTGAACATCTCGGGCCCGAGATCAGCTCGGCGCCGACTTTCCGACATGGTGAAGCAATCTATTCGACTCATGTCGTCTGTTAAATAAATCGAGTTTTCCTCCTCAATCTGGATCCCTCCTTGACATATTCCTTCTCTTCATCGACTTCCCTTCGTCAATCCCTCTCTCCCTGCCAAGATTACTGCACATTCCACACTCAAGACAGCGTCATGATATTCTCCAAGAAGAAGCATGGAGAGACGCCTCCGTCCTCTTCAGGATCTACTAGAAGTGCAGAAACGCCTACCAAGACTTCAATTTCTGTTGAAGATGGGGAGAAACTGCCCCAGGCTAATGCACACGCCCCGACGGCTGCTGTTGACGACACGGTATACCCATCTGGACTAAAGCTCGGCTTGCTTCTCACCTCGGCGTTTACCTGCATGTTCTTGGTCACTCTAGTGAGTAAAGCAATTGTTTTTTAATTCAAAAAATATCTAACGTTATACCAGGATCGTTTAATCATCACCACCGCAATCCCACAAATTACCAACGACTTCAACTCAGTCACCGACATTGGCTGGTACGGCTCAGCATACTTTCTGACGACATGCGCCTTTCAGCTCCTTTTCGGCAAAATCTACACCCTATTCAACATCAAAACCACTTTCCTTTCCACAATCTTTCTTTTCGAAGTTGGGTCTGCCGTGTGCGGAGCTGCACCAACCTCCACCGCCTTCGTCGTGGGTCGAGCCATTGCAGGCTTGGCCTCTGCAGGTATTTACAGCGGAGTGGTAGGTCACCAGCAAAAGGCAACTGAAAACTTTCAATATTTCATATTTGAAAGTTCCATTGGGTTATTCGACTGATGAGCTAACTCTTATCGCCTCCAGATTGTCGTCATCATGCATTCCGTCCCGCTGCACAAACGCCCGGTGTACCAAGGCATGTTCGGTGCCATCTTTGGCCTGTCATCCGTGGTTGGACCGCTCCTTGGAGGAGTCTTTACATCAAAGGTCAGCTGGAGATGGTGCTTTTACATCAATCTCCCACTGGGCGGCATCGCCATGCTGGTGGTTTTCTTTCTGCTCAATATTCCCGATAAAGACTCGACAAAGATCCCCACAAAGTCCAAGTTGGCACGCCTCGATGTCCTGGGCACTTCAGTCATTATCCCAGGCAGTGTTTGCATCGTTCTCGCGCTTCAATGGGGAGGTTTGACATATGCCGTAAGTTTAAGTCTCCAGCCAGTTACTCCGTTTAAATACTGAAGATATCACAGTGGAATAGCGCTCGCATGATCGCCCTTCTTGTTGTCGGAAGCGTTCTTTTGATCTGCTTTGTTTTGGTCCAGGTATTCTTGCCAAAGACTGCCACCATTGCTCCAAGGATCTTTTTGCAGCGCAGCATCGTTGCTGGAGCTTTCTCGTCCCTGTGCATTGGATCCCAAATGAATATCTTCGGTATGTGACAACACCTTGCAAAAAGGAATGACTACGGCTAATACCGCACAGTGTACTATCTTCCGGTCTGGTTCCAGGCTATCCAAGGCGTCTCAGCTATTGAATCTGGCATTCGCTTACTCCCTCTGATTATTTCTATGGTCATATCCTCGATTTTGACAGGTGCTCTCGTCCGCCGCATTGGGTACTACACGCCGTTTATGATCTTCGGCGTCTGCCTGATGAGTGTTGGTGCGGGCTTGCTGAACACTCTGCAAACGAACACCCCGCTGGCCAAGCTGATCGGCTACCAAATCCTTTATGGGTGGGGCATTGGGTGTGTTTCCCAGGCTCCAAACTTGGCCGCCCAGACGGTGCTTCCCAAACAAGACATCTCCATCGGTGCTTCCTTGATGTTCTTCTCTCAGCTGCTGGGTGGTGCTGTGTTCATCTCTGTCGGTCAAAATGTCCTCAGCAACCAACTGCTCCAGCGCCTGTCATCCCTTCCTGGGTTCAGCCCCGAGATGATTCAAGACAGCGGTGCTACTTCGTTGACCAACATTCCCGAATCAATCAAGCCTGTGGCCATGGCTGCTTACAATGAGTCTCTTCGTCGTGTATTCATGGTAGGACTGATCCTGGTCTGTATTAGCATCCTAGGAGCGCTAGCGATGGAGTGGCGGAGTGTAAAAGAGAACATGAACAAGAAACCGCAGGCCGTCGCCGCAGATGCCAAGGATGGGGCTGGTTCCCATTCTACTGACGGCAGAGAAAAAAAGGAAAGCGTTTAGTCTGGGTAAAAAGTCCTGCTCCTGACACCCCTGAGATGTCGTGGATTCACTCCCATTAATCATCAACATTGAGGAATTGCTCGTTCAAGGGAGAGTGTATAGAAATTCGAGTCGAGTGTTTGGGATCAAAAATATTCTTCTTGTCCGTATTACTAGTATTCTAGCATATCTCAGCTACATTTTAATTTTCAGCACTTGACATCCACTGTCCTTCAGCACAACCTGACCAGCGATATTCCAGAGTCAAGGAATGCCCCATCATCAAGCTTTCGTCAGTACCTTGATCAATCGTGAAGTCCAGTCCACTATTTTCAACCCGATTCTTTTTTTCTCATTACATTCATCATTCGAAACCATCTCCAAACCCATCATTAGTAACGTGAAAAAATTCCCACGTCTCAGGATCTCGAACCCCATTCAGCATGCCATAATCGAATAAATCATTAAACGCTCTGTCAATCTGAAAGGAAGATACTCCGATCCCTGGTATCTCATCTCCACCAAAGATCGTATTGTGCTGAATTATGGGCATAGGAATGACGGCATCATCAACGCTCACTGATTCGTTCTTTTGTGCGTGGTTTTCCACCGCCAAGGCTAAGGGTCCATCGGCGTGTCGCTGGGCGCTTGTTCCAGGTTCTACACTGGGCTCCCTTTGCCTCGACTCGATGCTGTTATTCGGCTGTCCGTTGATGGTCCCCGATTTGGTAATCCTCCACAATTGGCGGGCGAGCTTGGCCACACCTTTCACGCTAGTCCATCTATAGCTCAGGGACTCCAATGCGTCACAGCAGAGTCGAAGGTCTCTACAGGCAGCTTCTGTGTCTCGTTGTGCGTCACGAATAGCGCGGTATATCACGGTAGTACACATTGAGATGGCATAAGGTACGAGAGGAAGCGGGGGCAGGCTCTCGACTGCCCCTGGCGATATGATGGCCAGAACACAGTCGGTTGATGCCAAGCGGCGATTATAAGGTACACTCCCTGGGCCACTATATCGGCAAGACAGCATGGCAGCGACATGATACCATATCTCCAAATATGCTACCATTCACGATGTCAGTGCCGGCTCTAAAGTGTCACGTTGGGCATGGAAACCGGGCTGCTCACCTTTGTGTGGTTTGTAAAAAGTGTGGAAGCTGGTTCCGGATACGAGTTCGGTGAGCGATGGAAACTTGTCACAATCATCAACAGTCGCTTTCGAGCTGGCCTTGTAAACCTTGGTTGCCGTAGCCATGAGGTCTCCGAGTATCAAAGCGATTCCCATCAGCTGAGAGCGATAGCTGGCCTCTCTCGACTGAATTCGATCTAATGAGACGTCGGTGTCATCAATCATGAAGGGTGCTGCACCCGATGTGATTGGCTTGTTTAATCTGTCCAGATTTCGCAGTGACCACCAGAGCAGGTCACACTGCTCCTGGTCCGGGTTTCCGGCGATTTTATGATGCAGCGATATTGACCAAGCCTCACAGATTGCCTGCGAAAGATGAGTCAAAGACCGATCTACCCCAGCCACGCCATCATTATGCAGATGCATGAGGGCCAGAATCTGAACCTTGGCAACTCGGTCAGACTCCAGGTCGGCTCTGATGGCCGCATCGAGACCTTCCAGGAGCTTACTGGCAAACTCGAGGGGCTCTAGAATGGGGCCGTCGTCGGTTACACGTAAAAATGGAGCTGCTTGCTTAGCCTTGCAGATGACAAGACACATGGCCTTGACGAGGTGGGTGGAGGAGTTTCCATTGCTGTGATCACGGAAAATCCTGGCACCATCCACTACGGGGATAAGATCGTCTAAAAGTGAAACATAGATCGGCAGAAGGGCGTCGGTAGTGGATCTTGGCAGTTCGTCAAAGGCGCCAACGTGCTCGAGATATTTGCGCTGGTGCTCGGACAAGGGTGGTGGAGCCGGTCTCTTTCTGTGTCTCTTGTACCAAATCAATCGACGTTTCGCCCTTTCGGCCTCTGCGGCAGATGCGCTCTGCTCGATTGACTGGGGTTGGACTTCGGCGGGCTGTGGATTCAATGAGCATGGTTCTCGTTCTTCCGCGGTCGGGGCCCGCACAGAAACAGAAACGGGAGCTTTAACAAGGTCCTCCAAAACAGACTCGGGATTGTATGGGCCAGCACGGCCTGGACTCAGGCTCGATTCCCTTGTGGTAGTCTCAGATTGAGGCTCGAGGGCCGGTGGCTCAGCCCTCGGAGCGGCCTCAACATGGTAGCATCTCTTTTTGCGAGCGCGACAATTCTGGCAAGGTAAAGGCCCCAGTAATGTTAGCTACACGGGCCTCCATCAATTGGCTCCTGGCGGCGTGGAACTTATCATGTGATGTGCGCTTCCTGCTCTGAGTCGTCCCGGCGGATTGCCACACAAGCTCCATCTCGGCTGGATGAGTGTCGGGTCGGAGGCGGGATCGGATGGTTTGCTGGAGTCGTTCTTGATTCAAAAGTCGGCAAGACTCCTCATTCGGACAGCGCCACGGCGGGGCGACTAGTTTCTCCGCACCAAAAGCGGTAAGCCTCCGCCCTAGCTTACCCTATATCCAAGGAGATTCCAATTTTCAGCGCGCGATTACTGACTTGTATATTGATCTACTACTAGGTGGATAGCCTATTACTAAATACATTTCAAGGTTGTCAGGATACTTTTGTCAATGCAGGTGTAGATCAAATTCTATCACCCATTCACGTTAGTCTAATACAATGGTAGACATTGTGAGAAAAGCGGGATCTTTAGCTCATCATGTGACAAGCGAACACTTGAACCTGCATAATTTACAATGTTATGCACATTGCTTTTCATAATTCATAAGAAAGTACATGCTGCACTCTTCTAGCCAATTCGATAGCACACAAGGCATTATTTCTTAGTCACAAGCTTTGGCAAAGAAACTGCTCAGCACAAACAGCGATACCTACTAAAAATGCGATATCTCAATGAATTGTCTGCTAAATATTCGTCTCCATTCTTGGAGGGGATACTTCGCCCTCATTCTCGTTATTACGGAGCTAGGAAAGGAAAGTGGGGTAACAGACCGTAAGCAGTACCGTAAAAAGGCCAACCCGTTTTCTAGACCTATCCTGGTAAGGTGTAAGGAAGGCTGATGAGGCATTTGCCCGTTTCAAAACTTGTCTAGTACTCTTTCGAAATCAATAGAGTACTAAGCCTTGACGTGACCTGACACGACTCTTGCTGATAAAGCTAGAGCTTGTTGTTTCTATCCCATATAATCTAATCTAATCCAAAAAGACTGTTCCATCGATGCGTCTACTCAATACCAAAACGTTGGAGTTGGAGGGGTTTCTAGGGTCTAACATCCCTCCATATGCTATTCTTTCTCACACTTGGGAGGAGGAAGAGGTCACTTTACAAGACTTGGTGAATGGGAACGGGCGGAAAATGAAAGGTTGGGCTAAAATCAATGAAACCTGTCGCATTGCGCTTGTGGAGCATGGTCTCAACTACGCCTGGGTTGATACCTGCTGCATCGACAAAACTAGCAGCGCAGAGTTGTCCGAGGCCATCAATTCTATGTTTCGCTGGTATATGGGAGCGCAAATTTGTTACGTCTATTTCTCGGACCTGCGTCGACCCTCGATTGATGACAAGACACTGGGGAAATGCAGATGGTTTACCCGCGGCTGGACACTGCAAGAACTTATCGCATCCAAAAACATTCACTTCTATGATCATCGGTGGGGTCTCCGTGGAAGCAAGAGCACATTCCTGGAAAGGCTAAGCAGAATCACGCACATATCAGAACAGGTGCTGCGCGACTGTGAGTGCCTTCCCGAGTTACCTGTCGCTGAAAGGATGTCCTGGGCTGCGCGGCGGACTACCACTTTGCCAGAAGACATGGCGTACTGCTTGCTGGGCATCTTTGATATCAACATTCCTATGCTGTATGGTGAAGGAACCAAAGCATTTTGGAGACTGCAAGAAGAAATAATTCGCAAAACAAACGACCTTTCCGTATTTTCCTGGCAACCACAGGGCTCATCAAAACATGGAGGGGTTCTCTCCCAGAGCCCAAATGAATTCGGTGCTTTCCACGCTGTCAGTAGACTGTCGCTCTCGACAAGAGCTCCGGAGTTCACAATGACCAACAAAGGCATCCGCATAACAACCCCTCTGTGGGAAGTTTCCCGCAGCAAGACAGACTCGCGTGCCTCATGGACTCGTGACATTGTGATGCCTCTGGACGTCTCGAACCAAAGTAACAGACTCTTGCTCTTGTTGACAAAATTCGGACCAGGACAGTATGCACGGAATGTATCGGTGCCTCTCTTATCGGAGCAAGATGTCACGGTGCTCAAGTCAGACATTGTCGAGACGATATACCTGAGCCCTTACTCATTGCCGCAACTGAACAAGGTGATTGATGCCAGTCGCCGAAATTCGGTACACATTGTCTCCAAAAGCATTAGAATTGGAAATGTCAGCCCGAGGAGCCACTGGGACCCTCGCCATCACTTATTCTTCCTCGATCCTGGAGAGACCGTCTTCCTCTTACTTTGCCACCTCGACAAGGAAACCATTCCCAAGGACTTTATTGGCTCCTTTGTCATCATAATCTCGATCAACTATGGGCACGAGGGCAACGACTTTGGAGGGCTTCAGGTCATCGAAGAGCGCCAGCGCATACCCATGAAATGGGATGAATCAACTCCTCAAGATGAGTGGTCTGCCCGGGATCTCTTTGCAGAAAATATAAATGGGGCAAGAAGGGCACGAGCTGTAGCTGACTTTATGCGGCCTTTGGATCCTTTGAAAAGACCGACGGCAAACCACACGAGGCACTCGGGAGCTCGCAGCATGAAAGTGAACGCGGAGGGCCGGGCCTCGGATGGTGGAAATTTCAATTTAGAGGTCAAGATTAGTGCGAATTTGTCGGGGGAAGTAAAGAAAGTTGAAGATGCTTTTGACTTTCTTAGTTTGAGTGATTAAATCAATGCCAGGATTTGGCTACCTATGGGTATGAACTGTCTATTTTGTTTCGATACTTGGTGGTTGTGATGTAGCTTGGCTGTAGTCGCAATCTCCACCAATCTCCATCACATACCACCATACTCACTAGAAAATACGGGATCCCGTCAAGAACCTTTCTAAGCTAAATGTCTCTATAGATGTGGTTAGATTATGGTCACATTATTAATTAGTAAGGTATAGTCAGATAATCTAGTTAGACTTTTCCAAAATAAGGGCAAATCAACAGATGGCCATCGTGGCACAATTGATAGTGATTGTACGAATAGCATGTTTATGGAGTAGGAAACACATTCTGGTATTTCCATCATCGCAATGAATTGGATCTTAACGGTAAAGCTCACCCGCTATCGGCCTAATGTTTTGGGCCTTAATCTACACAGTAAGGGCCACCATTGTATAACCCAGAGAGTTTCAGGCAACAAAGCATCAATTATTAACGATAAGGGGAAGCCATGCTTCCCACATCAATGAGTGTCCTTTTGAATCCTCCTGCAAGCTCAACCGCAGTGGTGTTGGTACCAGCTGCACTAGATAGACATTTCCCAAAAACAAAAACGACAGTAGTTTCAAAGTCAAGCCATGCATCGTCTAGTTTCTTCGCATCATCCTAGACTCTGTTTCTCAATTAATGATGGCTTCAGCTCCAAACAGAATCCACAGAAGTCCCGACGCAATCGTAATAGAGGATGTCCTCACGATCTTAAAAGTCTTTGAGATAGTCTCCAAGGAAGTTCTTGGCGATATCCTCAACCTTGGAGATATCCTTAAAACCCATGCTGGCAATGAATTCAGCGGCCTTTCCACCGAGCTCGGTGTACATGTTCTCAATGAAGCGGTGCTAGAAAGTTGTCAATCCCATTCTGTCGGACCTGTTCTGAGAATTCAACCTACCTGGTAAGGTTTGTGCTCCTTGTCGTGGTAAACGAGGAAGCGCTTGGTCTTCTCCTTGTTCTGGCCGTACTGGAACTTATCGTCGACAACAACGCTAAGGTCCTCACCATCAATCTTCTTGGCCTTGAATTCCTCAAGCTTGCCAACCTGCACAAAGATGATGCCCTCACCACTGCCTAAATTCTCATAAGTGATTAGAGAAATAAGCAAAACTTCCACGGGAGGCTCCATAACTTACCAGACTTGATGACGAACTTGCAAGCGTAGTACTCGTCGGTGCGAGTCTTCAGGCTCTGGGACCAGTTGAGCTTGACCTTCTTTGCATCCGCACCGCCAAGCTGCTGGGCGGGGACGTAGATGGTGTTGCCCTTGGTGACGAGAGAAGCCATTGCGAATGAGTTTGGATTGGATGAAAGCGGTATGAAAGTGGTAAAAAGTGATTTGGAGTTGAAATGGTGGGTTTAGAAGTGTGTTGATTGTTGTGAGTGATGCAGTTGAGATGAATCATGAGAAGAGCGAGAAGTCAACCCTTCTTATAGTTTTTGGAGGAGCACTGCCTGATGTCCGTCGTCTCCTCAAACGCCAACATACCACTTCGGTCCCACGGCTCCAAGGAAACCGACTAGGCGACGTACATTGACAAATAACACACGATGTCTCTGCTATGATGCGTTTTGCGCCTTCATGGCAGCCAAGAACTCAGTTTTCGACTCCTTCAGCTCGCCACGGTATCCAAATGAAACATGGCTCTAAGCCATTTCAAGAAAGACTGTGCCAAGGCGCAGCCGATTTTCCGGGGCTTTGGCTATTGCTTACGTGTCTTAGGTTTCGGTTCACACACCTGGGTGTCTACAACCGTATCCTCCAGAAAGCCCCAGTCCTTTGAACTGTAACCTGCAGTTTGTGCCATGCATGAGAGAGTCTCAAACCTCGCAATGTGTCACTTTAGGGATAAAGAACCTTCTCGTCATGGAGGAAGAGCCACAGAAATACGTCATGAACAAAGCAAAACGGTTCTATTAGCTCGATGAAAGGCCCAAATAATGGCATATGTGCCGTCTTAATCACATGATATTTGTTCAATACCTCTACGGTGTAGAAGTATAAATGCAATCAATTCATGTGATTCCCAGTGTTCGTTCAGTGTGTCCTCACATCTTAACCCCGTCTTTCTCTCTTGACAACGAAGACAAATAGGGGATTGCTTTTATTAGGTCCCTCTTTATTTTCATAACTCTGAAATAGCCAGCCAGCCATAGCTCACAGCCAGCCACAGCTTACAGCCAGCGACCTAATGGGTGACTATTGAGGTAGCTAAGACAAATTACCAGCCCCGTGACTAGTCTCTGTTCGCATTATTGACCCCACCATCTGATTAGTTCGAGGTGTACACTATAACCATACGTATTGACTCTATTGACCATGTTAACTTATATTTATGGACATAGTAAATAATACCCCCGGGCGGCCGCCCTGCCTCGATCCAGAGTAGTCTGATCGCTAATTCTTGCAGCAGACTATTGTTATTTGCGGCTCCACTGAGGAATTCCCAAAGACACATTCAGGATGTATCCGCATGGCATAGCCAGCCACAAAGGAATGCGGCTGGATCTATTAACGGCACAGTACTCCAGAAATGTTGAATGTGCCAATCAACGCGAGAGTGCGGCACTAGCGTCTGCGTGTCTTGCTTCGTAAGGTTAGACCATCAGCCCATTTGCCAGCCACGTTTCTGTAACTCGTAACACAAGGAAAACAACGAATTTCAAGCCAAGCTGTTTGCAAGAACCTCTTCGTCCCAGCCAGCCACGTTTTCGGCGGTTGCGAGTTCTCGACCTCTTTGGGGGTCGCTCAGTTCATCCCGCGTGAATAAGTAAGTCATAAAAATTGAGCGGGGCGATCGCACAAACTAGTCGATTGGCACAAGGGCAAGCACAGACGGGTCAATGTAGTCATTTATTCGGGCATTCCCAATATCGCACAGCATGAAAATGGACTTTTATGAAATTATTTATTTGAATGGAAACCTAGCTCGGACAGAGAAGATGGAGGGGGCGTTCGGCGCTTAGGAGTGTAGATGGAGTGGTAATATTGTGGTTCGTGGCCGGCATTTAGGCGCAGCGCTTCGGTGTAAAAACGGTGGTGTTAGATTGTCCTAATTAGGCAACCGTTTCTAACCTTTCAAACGGTATGCATGGGGTAATAATCTTCCGTATTAGGTATCAGAATCTGTCAGCCTCCCATGTTAGAAGGATCCCGCCCGCTTTCCCATAGCCAAGCTAGTGAGGGTTCTTTTTGCTCGTGCTTGATGAATGATTTCTGCGAGACGATCTGCCGGGTCGCGTGTGAAGCGTCATGTTTTTTTTTTTTTTTTTTGACTGTGACCCATCCAATGAAAGCAACTGGCTTTTGCGGGGTAATTTCTTCAACTCCAACGTGACGGGGAGCGAATGCAACGCTTCCCACCCCAAACTGATCTGCGTTCCATCAGAATGAAGTTTTGCCTTCTTGGCAACAGGCATTCGTGGTTTTAGCCGGCGCCATATTCGGCACAAAGGCCCGGTTTGCCATTGACACTGTTCACCTTTAATTTCAATATTCTGTTTCATAATAAACTGGGGGATAATTTAAACTTTTTCTTGTTCAATTGCCGCGAGACTTGCGAAGCTTTGGACTCAGCCGGCATTGTTTTGTGTAGTATCTTATCCTCAGCTGTGGCTTCAATTCTAGCCTCGAAGCCCCAATGGCAACAAGGCGTCAAAATGATATATTTGATTGGAGAATGATCCGAAAAATGTCCCTTTTTGCCAGATATCAGCTACATTAGCCGATTGGTACGCTAAATTTGACGTGCGCGTCAATCGCACGAAAGGAATCTGGGGTAACGAGGGAGGATAAGAATAAGCATTCCTCACGTCCGTTAGAAACACCATTGCCTGTACAGATTAGATCTAACAACCATGGCTAAATCACCTTCGCAAAATGAGGAAACGGGCAATCAAGCCTTCCGCCGCAAGGTGCAGTCGGTCGCCCTTGCTGATGCGGTGGCAAAGGACTCCCCTCGGTACACCACCGCATCCCAATTCAAGCTGTACGGCATCATGCTGTTTTGCACACTGAGTGAGACTCGACGCCGATAAAAGCATATCCAGGCTCTAAGAAATGCAGATTGTATCATGAACGGCTACGACGGCTCCGTATTTGGTTCTATGAACGCCATGGACACTTGGCATGAATTCTTCGACATTGAGAGAACCGGGTCTGGAATCGGCCTCGTCACGGCTATTTACCCCGCCGGGCAGGTCTCCGGTGCCTTGATTGCGGGATCGCTGCTTGACAATTTCGGCCGCAAGATACCCATGTTCATCGGTGCCTGTTTCATCATCATGGGATCCATTGTGCAGGCGACTAGCGGCTACCACGGCGTGGACCAATTCATCGGCGGTCGTTTCCTCGTTGGCTTTGGAGTCCCAATATGTGTGACTGCCGCGCCTACATATCTCGTCGAGATGGCGTATCCGACATGGAGAGGCTCTGCTGGCGGGGCCTATAATGTGTTTGGTTGGTATCTTGGGGCAATCAGTACGTTCTTTTTGAAGACTGGCATGTCGTGCGATCTACTAATGCTTCTCCAGCTGCCACATGGACATGTTACGGAACAGGACAGATGTCCAGTCAATGGTCGTGGCGCATCCCTTTAATTGTTCAAGCCATCCCAGCCAGCATAGTTGCATGCACTGTGTGGCTGTTGCCAGAGAGCCCACGGTGGCTGAGCTCCAAGAACCAGCACGAAAAGGCCATGGATATTCTCATCAAGTATCACGGGAACGGTAATCCAGACTCGGAGGTCGTGAGACTTGAAGTTGAAGAGATGCAGCAATCTCTCCGTGCGGAAAGAGAATCGGAACACGGACAGAGAAAATGGTGGGATTACCGCATCCTGGTTAATAGTCGCCCCGCCCGCTATCGCATGTGGATTGTCATGCTCGTGGCCGTCTTCAATCAGTTCACTGGTGGATCCGTCATCTCGTACTATTTGCCAACAATGATTGATGCCGTGGGCATGACGTCTTCCAGACAGCAGCTCCTCATCAACGCGCTCAACAGCATTTTTTCCTTCTCCGGTGGCATTGCCGGCACATTTTTTGTCGACAGGGCTGGGCGACGCCCTCTGCTTCTCTGGGGAGTTTTCCTCTCCGGCCTTGTCTACATTCCAATCAATGTCATTGCAGCCATGGCCGGATCCGACATCAAAATGGGCCCAGGATATGCCTTCATTGCCATGATCTACCTCTACGGCATCGTTTCTTCCTTCTGCTGGACCCCGCTGCAGGCCCTTTACCCAGCCGAGATTCTGAACAATGAGATTCGCGCAAAGGGCATTGCCTGCAAGAACTTTCTTGGCGGGATCGCAGGTTTCGTCAACATGTATGCAACGCCGGTGGCGCTGAAAGACATTGGGTGGAAAACGTACACCATCTTTCTCGCTCTGCATGCGCTTCACTGGGTGCTCATGTACTTTGTCACCGTGGAGACAAAAGGGAGATCCCTTGAGGAGATTGAAGAAATTTTCAATGATGAAAATCCTGTCAAGCGGAGCAAGAAGAGGTTTGACGTTGTCATCAGCGCAGGTGTCGGCGTCAAGGTCCAAGAGCTCTAGGAAAGTGTGTGTCTGTTGTACTGCTGGTAGTCTTGCCACACTCCTGTGACGCCAAATTTTTGACGAGGTTTAATTGGTGGCCTTGGAGGCTGATCGGCTCATTATCATGACAAGGCACGAAATGTGGGGAACATAAGGAGTGTTATATTCCGAGTTTCCTAATTCTCTCTATTCCGAATCAGACTGCAAAAGCACTAGCGGGCCAGTACCGCCGGCTCGCAGGGCCTTTTCTCCAGATATCAATGCTCTTGAATTTAATCATCTTGTCCATGACTGAGTGATTTGGTGAGGAAACGCAGCAAAGTGAATCACACAAGGGTTGCATTGCCGTGGGGCCTACCACTCCTTGTCATCACCACCCAGCGCCCGATGAGTCTTAACATCTGATCTGTTCTTTTCGGTGCATGGATCTACCGCCACATTTTACCGAAATATGCAATAGATGGTGTATTAAACAGAGTGGTTGATCATGCGGGTGCCTGCATCAACTCCCTTCCCGTAGCCCATGCATCGTGTCTTTAGTAGTTGCATCCGTACTACATCTTCGGTTAACTTCCCGTTTACTCCGTGCATTAGACAGACTCAATGCTTGGCTTAACGGAACAATGCTGATTATGAGGCTTATTTTGTCCGTTTCTAGCTCTATGACGCCCTGAGGGCACTTGATCCTTGGTCACGTCTTTCGGACAGCCGTGTTTCCGAAAACCACCAGGGACCACAGCCACGCCTTGATATCATGGTTATAAAAGGCGTCACCAACGCGCTCGATTTTGAGGACCTCGCTTACTTTCATCACGCCTCGTTCATTATCTTCAGGTTCACAATTTAAAACCTCGCGCACTTGTTGATTAAAGACATGGCTCCTCGTACTCTGAAGTCTTTGGCCGTTGCCGCCATCACCGGAGTGGCTACTGCTCTTCCTGCTGTGACAGAACGGCAGACAACTTGCTCTAGCCAATGGTACGTACCAACACCGACCTGAATCTAGCCTTCGACTTTTTCTTTGCGTCCAGAAACCAACTGATTCCTTTTTTTAGGGGACAATGTGGCGGTATAAACTGGACTGGGGCCACCTGCTGCCAATCGGGAAGCTATTGTAGTACGATTAATGACTTCTACTACCAATGCATTCCTGGTTCTGGGCCATCAACTTCTCAGACGAGCTCGCTTCCGAGCTCAACTTCATCTGCACCAGCATCAGCTACTTCCACGAAGACCTCAAGCGCTGGCTCGTCCACTACGGCAGCGCCCCCAGTTGGCAGCGGCACCGCCACTTACTCGGGTAACCCTTACTCGGGTGTTAATCTGTGGGCCAATAGCTACTACAAGTCTGAAGTTACCAACCTCGCTATTCCAAAACTTAGCGGAGCCATGGCCACGGCTGCTGCAAAGGTTGCCGATGTCCCGTCTTTCCAGTGGTTGTACGTTGTGTGATTTCTATGCTATTCACTGGTGTTGGCTGACAAACTTTTGAAGGGATTCTTTTGACCACATCTCCCTGATGGAGGACACGCTTGCTGACATTCGCGTCGCCAACAAGGCCGGTGGCAACTATGCCGGCCAGTTTGTCGTTTACGACCTCCCCGAGCGTGATTGTGCGGCTGCCGCTTCCAACGGCGAGTATTCGCTGGATAATGATGGCGAAAACAAGTACAAGGCATACATCGACAAAATCAAGGGGATCATTCAATCTTACTCGGATATTCGCATGCTCCTCGTGATTGGTCAGTACATTCCAATTCATAGTACAGCGCATCAAGTTAACATTGTCAAGAACCGGATTCCCTGGCAAATCTGGTGACCAACCTGAACGTTGCCAAATGCTCCAAGGCCCACGATGCCTACATCAGCCTCACAAACTACGCCGTCAAGGCGCTGAACCTGCCCAACGTAGCCATGTATCTTGACGCCGGACATGCAGGGTGGCTCGGCTGGCCCGCTAACCAATCTCCTGCGGCCCAGCTATTTGCCAGCATTTACACGAATGCCGGAAAGCCCGCGGCTCTCCGTGGTCTTGCCACCAACGTCGCAAACTACAACGGCTGGAGTCTCAGCTCGGCGCCCAGTTACACCCAAGGAAACTCTATCTATGACGAAAAGAGCTATGTTCACGCCATGGGGCCACTTCTCGAGCAGAACGGCTGGTCTGGCGCATACTTCATCACTGACCAAGGTCGCTCGGGCAAACAGCCCACCGGCCAGCAGGCGTGGGGTGACTGGTGCAATGCAAAGGGAACAGGTTTCGGCACTCGTCCCACGGCCAACACGGGTGATAGCCTTCTTGATGCATTTGTCTGGATCAAGCCTGGTGGCGAGTCGGATGGAACTTCGGACACGAGTGCCGCCCGCTACGACTACCACTGTGGATACAGCGATGCCCTCCAGTAAGTTATTCTCCTTCCTATTCATGCTCTAGCTTCTAGCTAACAGTCTATGTTAGGCCTGCGCCTGAGGCTGGAACTTGGTTCCAAGCCTACTTTGAGCAGCTTCTCACCAATGCTAACCCATCATTCTTGTAAACGAGTGATGTCATCGAAGCCTGTGGAGATTGGTCTCTGACTTTCTTTGTACATATTGTCTATCTTCTTCGTTACTATGCCCACAATGCGGGTCAAGCAACTCCTGTAAATATTTTACAACCTATCATTTTATGCCATGTCACTTTTCACATTTACTCCCGTGATTGGTTATTCCGCGGAAGGTAGACGTGCACAATTTGTGCACCGGTCAAGGAATACGAGCCACAGGGAAAACTAGACAACCTGCTTTCTAACCCAGGAGGTTGCAATGCATGACCTAGTGTCGCCCTCAGGCCCATTCACGTAACCCTGTCACATAGGCTTCAAGCATTGAACACGTCAACCCACCTTTGCAGCAAATCATGGCCGCCACTCCTCATCCCGACCTCGTTTGGGAAGCGCTGACATATCTTCCCCGCAGCGGAGACGCGGGCAGGCGAGTTGGCTAAGCCTAATTTGGGTCGGCTGGGTTCCGACATGAATGCGTCTTGCTGATCACCTGGCATTTTCCTGTGAAGCCGTGCGTCTTGGTGTTTGAGCCTGCGTTTTAATTTGGCGGTGGGTTGAATAGCATGGGAGGTTGTTGCTTGGATCAGTTGATCGTCAGCATCAATTTGTGCTGCGAGGTTGCACCTTTGTAGTCCTTACGATGCGCTGCTGCTAGTATAAAGAACTGCTGTCGCATCCTGTTTTTTTGGTTGTAGAATCAATCTCCCCAAGTCTCCTGAGGCTCGAGACTAATTGATCCTTTGAACTGTACCCAGTATCATTATTGTCATTTGCCTAGATTGCCACTGTTCTAATTTCATCATGGCTTCCCCTCAACTCAAGCGATACGCCATTGTCGGCACCGGCATTCGCTCTGCATTTTATTATCAAACCATTCTTGAAGACTTCAAAGATGTTGCCACCCTTGTTGGACTCTGCGATACGAACCAAACCCGCATGAACGCCGCCAATGACCGCATTGTGGAGCTAGGTGGCCAACGCCTACCTACTTACAAGGACGCCGACTTTGACAAGATGGTCGCGGAGCAGAAGCCAGATGTCATCATTGTCACGACAATTGACCGTTTCCATCATGTTTACTGCATCCGAGCTATGGAGTTGGGCTGCGATGCCATTACTGAGAAGCCCATGACCATTGACGAGGAGAAGCTTCAGCTCATGGTTGACGCCGAAAAGAAGACGGGCAAGCAGGTCCGTGTCCTCTTCAACTACCGATACTCACCTCACCACACCAAGGTGCGTGAGCTGATTGAATCCGGCGTCATTGGAGAGATTGCGACCGTCCACATGGACTGGATCCTGGACTGCGCCCACGGATCCGACTTCATGCGCCGCTGGCACCGCGAGAAGGCCAACAGCGGTGGAATCCAGATGCACAAGTCCATTCACCACTTCGACCTGGTGCATTTCTGGCTCAACACAGAGCCCGAGACGGTGTACTGCATTGGTGGCCTGCGCTTCTACGGCAAGGAGAATGCCGAGAGGCGCGGCGAGAAGAACCTCGGAGAGCGTTACTTGAACAACGAGGATTCTAAGAACGACCCTTTTGCCATCCGCATCGACGATAATGCGCAACTGAAGAAGCTTTACTTGGAGGCCGAGCACGAGGATGGCTACATCCGCGACCGAAACTGCTTCGCTGAAGGCATCACCATCGAAGACAACCTTTCCATGGTTATCAAGTACACGAACCGCGCCGTCATGACTTACAACACATATGCGTATGCCCCATGGGAAGGCTACCGCTGTGTGTTCAACGGCAGCAAGGGCCGCATCGAGGTCAACGTTGTCGAGAGCGGCTACTCGGCTGGCGGCGAGCCCATCACCAAGGAAGGCCTAGGTGACCTGGAGAAGAACTACATCCAGGGAGGCGTTGAGCAGACTAAGATTGTTGTCTACCCTCTTTGGGACGAGCCATACGTGGTGGATGTTCAAAAGAGTGCTGGTGGTCACGGTGGAGGTGACCCCATCCTGATGCGCGATGTTATTCTAGGAGAGGAGGACAAGTTCAAGAGAGCCGCCAATATCCGAGACGGCGGTAACGCGGTTTTGGTGGGTGTCGGCGCGAACCATTCCATGAAGACTGGATTGCCGGTCAATGTACAGAAATTGGTCAACTGGTAGTTAGTTTAGTAGCCTTGTTTAATGTAGAAAAAAAGCTTATGACGTTTATCCGCAATACGATCCAACAGTGAGATCAGAGTAGGAAACTTAGTTGAAGAGTGAATCAATTGTGGGTTTTCATTTTGAGAAAAAAAAATGAAAAAAATCATCTCGGGCGGTTAGTATTGAAAGTCAATCGGTATTGTCGGAACTCGGGAAAGGGGATCGGTCGGGAAAGCGGACAACTATGCCGAGCATAACTTGGTGGGGCGGCTTTCTGGGAAACAGGCCGACGAGAAAGAAGGTGGCTGGAGAGCATAACACACCGTGAAGGTATTATACAATTGTACTCAGAGATGTAAAATATAGTTGAAAAGAAGTAATGATGTGGAGGGTCGACACCAGCCTCCTTAGTTGTGGTCAATTGATGACAACAGTTTTGTTTCAACCTCGGGCATGAATCGACACAATTTTTACTCGCAGGACAGTTGTGTTCAAGCATTGAATAATGTTTCGGCCTAAAGAGCCAGAGCCGAGAACAAAACCACACCGACAACCACTATCCATGTCATTTATTAATTGCCGTCGGCTCATTTGTCCACCCCGGTTTCGGAGCAAAGAGTCATGGCTGACGCTATGCCATATTTATACCCTGAAATTTGGAGAAATTTGAGAACCGAAACTCCTCAAACATAAGCCGCCAAACATGGCCACCACAGCGACCCTCACGGTGGTTGAACCACCTCAATGCGTTTTACACCAGCCCAGAGAAACGCTACAAATAGTCGAACCAGATACCGAGTCCAACAATGTCTATGTTCCCGTCTATTCTAGGTTCAATACCGCCCAGAAACGGTCCATCACGGCGTTGCTGGCCTTCTGTGGCTTGCTTGCCACAATCTCGACAACCAGTATCTTTGCCGCTATTCCCGAAATAGTACAAGAGTATAATACGACGGCCACTATTCTCAGCATTAGCAGTGCCATCTACCTGGTGTTTATGGGGGTTTCATCCTGTATTTGGGGGCCAGCGGCCGACATCTTTGGGCGTCGGAGAGTAAGAAATGTCCTCTTCAACTCTTGCAGACTGGTGCTAAGCTTCCAAGTCCTATCTCTTTAGCACACTTCTCTTTTTTGCATTTTCTCTCGGAACTGCGCTTTCCCCAACGCTAGTATCTTTCTTCATTTGTCGAGCCTTTACCGCGGCGCAGGGAACTGCATTTATGATTCTAGGATCTAGCTGTATCTCCGACATCTACCATCCAGTACGCCTGAACCAAACACTCTATTTAATGCCCTGAGTACATTTATCTCTGACTTGTTGTTAGACGGAACGTGCCACATCTTTGGGTTGGTTCCTGGGTGGGACTATGGTCGGCCCCGCTCTCGGTCCAGTTCTTGGAGGTATCATTGTCACATACACGTCTTGGAGAGTCATCTTTTGGCTGCAGGCAGGGTTGGCAGGCGTGGCTCTGCTTTTGACCTACTTTTTACTCCAAGAAACCCTTCACACAGTCAAAGCAACCGAGCTCAAGGGCAAGGGCATTCTGCGAGCATCTAAAACTGTCTGGCAGTGGGCAAATCCAATCACTGTCTTCAGACTCTACGGATATCGCAATCTTTTATTTGTGGTACGCAGCTTCCCTCCCGGTCTTTGTCAAGTTCCTTCTAACAAAACCAGACTCTCGCTTCGTCAGCTCTTGTCTGGAACATGTATTCGCTACTCACACCCGTGCGTTATGTGCTCAATCCACGACTTCATCTCACGACTCCCCTGCAGTCGGGTATGCTGTATATTTCTCCGGGAGCAGGATACATCACTGGGGTTCAGATTGGAGGTCGTTTGGCCGATCGCATGGTCAAGAAATGGATCAAGCGACGCGGCTATCGATTGCCAGAAGACCGGCTTCGAAGTTGTCTCCCGTTCCTGGGAATCCTTCTTCCCGGGTCTATGCTCTCCTATGGGTGGATGATCGACAAGAATGTCGGCGGAATACCTGTTCCAGTCATCTTCATGTTCTTTCAGGGTGTGGCTCAGCTAGCAGCTTTTGCGAGCTTGAACTCCTATATCCTTGACGTGATGCAGCACCGAAGCGGTGAGGCGTCAGGTATGTCATCCGTCTACTTTTTCAAGGATTCATCTGACATGATGATATAGCCAGCCACTACATGATGCGTTATTCGCTCGCCGGAGTCGCTACATCACTCTGCTTGCCCATGATTGATAAAATTGGTGTGGGTTGGACGTCAACCATCTCTTCCGTTCTCCTGTTCATATCTGCTATACTTGTATATTGGACAATTCAATCAGGAGAGAAATGGCGACAGACTCAACCAGATTCGATTTCATCTAGGCATTGATCAAATTCGAGGAATTGACTGGACTCTGGGCATCAAACAATCCTACCAGTTAAACTTTACCCCTTGTGAAATGCCTTCTCTTTTTTTTAAGCCAAGGAATTACATGATACCTAAGCATATGAGTCGTATTTTAAGAGAATCTAAATTTTTAGAAATGGGAAAGGACTCTTGTTCCGGTTTGATTGAATTGAGTAGCGTATCGGCCTCGGAAATTATCCCGCACGACGCGTCTGGTAGCATACAACCTAAGACAGCTCATATTTGGTTCCGCCAAAGATGGGCGCCATTTTCCCTGGCATCTCTTGCTCCACAAGGCCTTTAAATCTCCATCCAGTACAATGCCCTGGCATTAAAATAGATGGCTTCATGGTTTTCAAGTCAGCCATTGTTTTCTCCATCTTTTCCGTGGTGGCATCAGCCAGATGGTACCCTCCCACAATTGCGTAGATTGGACCCTGATCCAGCTGAACAGCGTTTTTGGCAATGTTAATCAACCCAGCATGGCTGCAACCAGTGAATATCACCAGTCCTTTGCCTATTTGAGGACCATTAGCAACAGTACCAAGATGAATTAGAACGAAGTAAATCTATACCCTTGATCTTGCACATGACAAACCTCTCCTCCATGATCAATTCGTCAGATTCCCATTTGCCTGTTGTTTGGTTGAGGCGAATGCCGCCAGGAATGCCACCTTCATATTCAGTGACTCGAGGTATCTCGCCAGATATCAAGAACGTGTCTTCCAGTACGGTTCGTGGCTGATCAAATGCTTCTACCTTGCCTCCGGCCTGCTCAATCTCGGCGAAAGTGGGATCTGGTTGGAGCGATATTGGTTCATGCGCCATAATGCCTCTGCAGAAAGGGCGATCGAGAGGTAAATCCACAACTACTTTTTCGCCATTGCGCTTTCCAGCATTCGCGAGTTTGGTGGCTGAAACCAAGCCGCCTGAGTGATCTCTGTGCCAATGCGACAGGGAAATCACCTCGATGTCACCCATGTTAAGCCTCAGCCTTTGGGCATTGGTGTTGAAAAAAAGGTCCTCCGGCCCAGCATCGAATAGCAAGGTGTGTTTTTGCCCATCTTTGGTTACAGTCTAAAATTATTAGTACCTTAGTCCTTAACCTGTTCCGGGGCATGAACTAACGATAAACAGTGAGAGCCCGTGAGCCCCACAGCAAATGTTTTGCATTGGCATCTCCAACGTAGCGCCGCCTCGTGTTGTTGGATCACTGACATTGCTTAGCGGTATTCCAGCAAAATATTGTGCATGCTGGACGCTGGGGTTGGGGCTTGGTGAGATCTGATCAATTTCATCGTTGATAATCACCGTGATCTCGACTTTGTCAACTTCGGATAATTGCAGTGGATTCATATTGGCGGAAATAATAAGACACAAATACAACAAATTGCTAGATTGAAACAAAGAAAAGGCATTAAAAAGAGAGCGGGGTCTATTCAAATACCAAGCGCCATGATGATAATGATCTAAGCACCAATTTGAGCTGACAAATTGATTTGCATTCCGCACGTCGACTTCGTCTCTAGATTTTTAGCATGGACCATGTGGCGTGTTCCTCGGTTCGGAATTCTTTTTTGGATATACGTAGTGTGCTCGAGCCTTGATCTCAATGATGTCACTTGCGTTGAAGATGCCGCATCCCGCAATTGAGTGATGAGTGTGGGCCGTCTTTACAAGTGGGCCACATTAAGGTCAGTCCATGTCATGAAATCTCAGGACGAGCGTTCGCTAAATGATGACAGATATCTGAATAACAAAGAATTGATCCACAAATTTGCGAATTTTCGCTCTGCACAGATTTCTTGGCATATTTGCCAGCCCACTCAACCAGGGTTGCGGGCCGCCACCTGGCCATGTGCGGCAATTCCCCAACTTGTCTCCCGCGTATTCTGAAAGGGGAATGGCCCAGGCGGATCTGTACAGAGAGTTTTCCGGCATATTCTTTTTGCCGAAATCGACTCTAAGCCAATGAAAGCAAGGATTCCCCGTTTCTGTGTTTGTCAGTCTCGGTTTCGGCGATCAGGTCACCGGTGAGGTCGGCGATCTCGCTTGCTTGCTTACCCAACCATAAGGCAACAACCCACTCTCAGCTGATTGATCAGAGAGTGCAGTGCCTCTGCACATGTCCACTTAAGGTGTCACAGGAGATTTTTGCAAAGTCTTTGAGACTAGTACCCCGGACTTTGGTTTTCGGACATCGGACTATTCGGACTCGAGAGTTTTCCAGTGCCGATGTAGCTAAATTTGGTTCACGGGTGCATCTCTCCACACACGTATCGGGCCTGCAAACCCGATTTTAGGGATTAGCGGGAAATTTTTGCCACCCGGCAGCAACCTGTTTGGTCTAGAAGCAATTTTGGTGCCTGCATTAACTGAAGATTGCTTAATAAACGAACCCGTGGGTTTAGCCCGCAGGCTTCGTCATGCTCATTTGGGCATCTCAACTTGACCCTCTTGTGCATATCGACGATTTTGTGATCAAATTTCTCAACACAATTGAGTAGAAAAGTTTGAGCAGTGTGGAAATTAAATTCTGGGGCGAGTGGGAAAATTCAAGAGTTAGAACGTATTTGGAAGTAACCGGGGCGTTTGGATTGAGTCGTATAAGATTGTCTCAGTGCAAGTTAAAGGTGGCCAAAAAGAAAATACAGTTCTATCTCAGCCAGTTCATCTTTAACCTTCTCATTCATTCCAAGTCTTCCTCCTGTTTCAATAACTTCAACAATGGCGAGCAACCACATCACTGAGGATGGTGGATCAACTATTCACTGCAACGACCTGCCTTGGCTTCCTCTAGCTCCTTTGATCTGGGTCAAGCTAGTCAAACTTTACCCTGATACCGGCGCCTATACTGTCATGATTCGAGCAGAGGCTGGAGGGGTTCTCCCACGCCACAGGCATCTGGCGTCTGCAGAAATATTCATCACTCAAGGAAATGGAACGCATCCCGAGGCTGGTGACTTCGCTCAGGGTGACTACGTCACTGAGCCCAAAGGAGCTACTCATAGCCCGGTTGCATTCGGTGTTAATACGGAGATGTTAATGGTCAGTGAGGGGCCATCGGTCTTTATCGACGATGAAGGCAACGACCTCTATCTCATGGATGTGCCCATGCTTCAAAGACTTGCCACTGAGCATACATGAAGGCGCAGACCACTGTCTCTATATTGGCCTTTTATAGTTTCATATTAGAGAACGAGGATATGGAAGGTACTACCAGTTTCTGTCCAATTAAAATGGGAAGTTCAACTAGTCGCTGCAATATATATACTGGCTCAATCCCCATGGTTTTTGTCTCAAATCTTCCTGGGCGCATATGTGTACCATTTTATTCACTTAGCAGTAGATATTATAAGTTTCGGTGTTTGTATGATTAGTTCATTCGTCAGAATGCCTTGCGGTACTGAGAAGTGAGAGAAGTGGCTGTGGCTTCTAATCTCCCGACACGCCCTCAGTTTCTCCAGTCTTGTCTGCTTATTATTGCGTGTCTGTTGATTCGGAGCTGGAAGCCCATAGTAATTTAATAAGATCAGGTAGAAACCGTCCCTTGTAGCTCAATTATGGTTGTGACATTTAAGGAGGTTGGACCCTTGGTGATGGATGATCCATCTTGGACCTCCTGTTCCATACTACACGAGGAAAGCTTGTGGTCGTATTAATCCTTGATTTCATGGCCCTGTTAGTGATAATATGTAATGGAAATGGCCTATTTTCCTCTCTGGGAATAGCTAATCTAGCACGTTAAACCCCACTGATTTAAGTTCCGAAAATGAAAGAGGGAAAAATGGATCACCATGAGTTGGGCGTCACGCCGCTTACCTATCTTTCCCCGTTTATTGAGAAGCATGACTAATTTCCCGAGTTATTCAGCTCGACCCACCAGTAGATAGTGCGAGTTTCCATCCGTCTCATTCTTCTAACAAGAAGTTATATAATACAAACAGCGAAAGAAGTATATGCTATCATTTCCTTTAACAAGAGGCTTTCTTCTGATGCCTTCATTGGGATAAAAAATGGCGAGCGTACCTTCGAACCAACCACACCACCACTATGAGGTGTCACTACCCCCTCTTTCACCTTCCGAGTTTCAAATCTACAATCGGTTGGCTGATATGATGGAAAACTTTGTAAAAGTCCATGTTGAGTCTTAGTAGTAATATTTTGCTAATGTCAATTCAGCATAGCGGCTTCAGAGCCCTGTGGACGGAGATTCTCGAAGCCTGCTGCTCGAAAAACCCGTCCATGACGCCAAAGGAAATCATTTTCAAGGGTCTCATGTTCTGCACTCATCTTAATTCACATCACCATATCGAGGAGACGTATTTCTTTCCCTACTTGGCGCAAAGGATGCCCGAGTTCCAAAGCGAGAATACCGAACTGCATCAGCAGCATATTGAAATCGAACATGGCCTAACTAGCATGAAAAACTATCTTCGGAGCTGCCATTATGACGGAGAGAAATTCGATGATGCAAAGCTGAGTGAAATAATGGGGTCATGGGCAGATGCTCTAATGCTGCATCTTCACAGAGAAGTTGAAATACTGGGCGCTGACAACATGCGAAAATATTGGAAGTTGCAGGAAATCGGGGCCATGCCCTTCTAGTGGTAGATCCGTCTTCCCACGCACTTCGCCAGATATAAATCGCAGTCAATTATATTTATTCCTAAATATTTTCCTTCAGTGTATCTCATCAACGCAATAAAATCTAAGACAACAACCCAGATATCAACCAGCAGGCGTGTGTACAGTATGTCACACCGGTGTGTTGTAAGGCCCGGTCCGTCATTAGTCCGCGGAGCCCCACAAGGGCTCGACGCGGTTGCTCAAAACAACACCAAACACGTACCCGTTGTTCAAGGAATCAGCGCCCCTAAAACCATCCAAACCTCTCTTCCAAAAGTACATATAACCGAAAAAAGCACTGTTCAATTTTTATACCATCTAAATTATGGATTTCGTTGTTTCCTTTCAGGGCTATGAAACCTCTAAAATTGCAATTTGCTCGAATCACAGTCTAGATCCTTTTTTAGTACGATTGATCATTTGCCCCCAATTTTCTTTCCCCACTCACTCCTTTAGGTGCTGGGGTGGATACCAAGGATGTGGCAAATTCTTAGCGTCAGTGTCCTTCCCCAATCTCAAGAGCATCCGTCATGTCTTGGCCTCCGGAACAAGAATTTTCCGAAACCACCGCAAATACCTGCCAACCTCGATTTTGAATCTGATTGACTGAGCAATTCAGCACTAGGGAATTGATGAGTGTAAGTGTACTATTAAGAACCGACTCGTATTTGAATAACCAGTGTCTGAGACCGCGATTTTTGAAAGCAAGTCACACGACACGTTTCTACTCAACAGTCCCATAGATTCAGGATGATCCCTGATGCTGTCCCAGGTAGGGCCTCTGTGCAAATTGGAAAGCTTGGGTACATAGGCTTAGTCTACCAAAAAGGAGATGATACTCTCTGTAATTTACCGTAAAGCGAAGAGTAAAGAAACAGGACCCCATGTGTAGGACAAGGCAACTTCCTAAATAAGATCAGATTGGTAGCCTTCCGTCCATTCAATATGACCAAGGATAATGAACAGCTATGTCAATCAGAAAACATTTCCACTTTTTTACGAGTTACTTGATACAAGTCTGGTCTAAATTTATTGATTGATTTGTATGGAACCGGCTGAGTTTGAGAGATATTCCCATTACCATGCATAGAGAAGATGCGTTGTTCGGGTCTAGGGTAGCATTCATTGGGCGCCGGCAGGCTCGGTCGGTACCCGATATCACAAAGAGACATTAGTATTTCCGTGATATGCTCTCTTTGGCGATTTATATTTTTTGGTCATAAGCCTTAATCATCTTTAGCCACGTCAGAGCTGGGAAGCTCACCCAGCATATCAACCAGTGATAGCTGAGTGTCGTACCTATCATCAATTCACCGGGCGCACGTTTGTGGCGTTTTTAAGTGGGTACTGAGATTGTCGGGCCTCAAAAAAGCAATAGAAAAGCTTATTTGCCCCACAGACGGTGTCAAAACCGTTTGTTAGGTCGTGGGGCACGAGGGGAGAGCAAACCACTACGCCATACAGAGACGCACGGAGATGACTCTTAACGCGATTCAGTTAAATTTCACCTATTCATAAAACTATCAAAGTCAATGACGTTGGGAATCTGGGCTGAATCTGGCTTAGTATCTTCTTACCGCAATTCTGTTGTCATCATTTGTGTCTGTTGAACAGGGCACACCCTTGTTGAGGCTGACAGGATAAAAACAGGATAGTTGGGCCGGAATAGCATCGGAAGACTGCGCCCCGCAGCATCTCCGGGGGGTTGGTAGAAATCGGTGGGCATTTTCTCTTCTGCATTAATTCTCTCAACCAATCCCACAACTATGGCCGAACCACCATGGCCCCTGGATCGCCCGACGAATCAGCAGCTCTTGGCGGCTATTCCTGAATTCGCGCCCCAAGTTGTCGTCAAGTTCTATCCCGAGGATGTAGGGAAGTTCGACCCATCTCCGCGGAACTCCGCTGATTTCGACGATGTGGTTATGGATGGGGAGACGCCGATATGGAAGGGCTGCTTCAACTTCCTCAACTCAGTCAGAGCCTACGCCAGCAGAGGGCCAGCATATGAGAGGGAACTGCTGAGGTCATTCCGCACGCTACTGATGGGCCGTGCCATGAAGTGGTATCACTATGAGCTCGATCCTTCATTTGACACTCAACTACATAACCCAAAGACAGGCTTGGCACTCTGGTGTGGCTTGCTGGAGGCGCGCTTTGAGGTGAATAGTGAATTTGCCTGGAGCGTGTTCAAGAAGCAGACATTCACGCTTCAGGATGTGGCGGATCAGAAGAGCTTTGACAGTTGGATTATCAAACTTGAGCGCATGGCCCTCACTGCCAACCATAAACTCCCACACGAAGCCATACTCTGGGATAAGCATCTAGATGTCTACCTACGCCAAGCCCTTCCTTGTCCACGGCGCAACGAAAGCCTGGATGACTGGATCATCAGCTGCAAGCTCATGATACCCCAGATATACGTTAAATGCACCCAGGGAAGCTGGAGGAGTCTTGTGAAGCAGAGGCCCAAGGGGTGGAATGTCCTCAAGGATGAAGGTCTAATCACCAAGCCTCCGGAGGTGGCCCTTTGCACCCTCCTTGAAGAACGATTTACTCTCCCCGACGTTGCTGCTCGAAAACCATTCGGAGCATGGATTACCAAACTTGAGAATTTGGCGCGCGCTGCAAGCTATGATTGCAACAACTTGGGCTTATTCTTCTATTCTAAATTGGACACAACTCTCCGAGAAAACCTTCGACCACCAGGATCAGATGAGACGCTCAGCGAGTGGGTTGCTTACTGCGAACCCGAGATTATTCGGTTATATCATAAGACTAAGACGGATGTTCAGGAGAAATCCAAACCAAGGCGACAAAGTCTTACTGGGTTCCATATCCGGAGATACTCGTTTCAATCTTAGCAACGCAGCCAGCACATGTTTTGCAGCGAATGCCAGATGTATGAGAAACTGAACAAGATCGAAATTGATGACCCACGATTTTCATTTTACAAACAAATTGTTCTGGGAGGATTTTTCTCTTTTTTTTTCCTTCTTTTCTTTTTAGCCGTTTGCAACCTCATGTCTCTTAGCATTTATCAGCAGCCAGATAGGTACTCCAGACGAAAGCTGAACCAGTTGTTGGGTGTCTCTCTTATCAATAAACAAGAACATTGATTGCCTACATGGACTGTCTCATTGAAAAATCATTTATAGAAGTTATCAACAAAGTGAGTCGGTTGGCTCAACCCAGAGTATTGATGGGGACGCGGCATTAAGTAATACAAGTCCCACTTTCTTCACCGAACAGTCATTCGGTGTGCAGCCCATCCATGTCTGCTTAGAAATAACAACCAAAAAAAAAAAAGACTCTTGCGAACACGTAGACAAGGCTGTGCGAGATTTATTCTCAACTCTCAAAATTGGTCATTTGATCAATGACTGAGGGGCATACGGGGCATTTTGGACGAAGGAGTCGTGTTTTCAGCGGAGATTGTGAGTCATCCGGCAACTTATCTTTTTTTTCTGGGTATAATGATTGATGTGGAAATTGATCCACCAATTGCTGCATTCTTGCAGAATGGATTTGAATTCGGAACGCTGACATCACATTAATAGGCAAGGTGAGTACCAATGGAGGCTTTGCGTCGAAATAGCCTCAGACCTGCGCACCTGCTCCCCATGGGGCGATGCCACTTTATCTTTGGACGGCGATTGATACCGCGAGCCAGATCAGCGATAAGTGACAACGCCCGGTGTTAGCGGAGCAGACAGCCTCGTGCGGCAGTTGAGGATCCTTGTTGCGGCTTAGAACCCCTGCTGCGGCTTAGAATCCATGTTGCGGCTCAAAGTACTGGACAATCTATGTGGGGCCGGCATCAGACCACACGGCTCCTTTTGGCCGAGCCCAGCTTCTGGAACTACTGGCAAAGGCGGGAGAACAGGCGGAGAAACTCCAAACAGTCGCCACAGTCAAGCGTCCATCCCGGGCCGTGCGTCTGAAGGTGCCGGGCATGGGCCGCTGCGAGCGTCGTGATTGGGCTTCGGTCATTACCCGAGTAGACGTCCGAGCTGGCCTCGACAAATCGTGTCCCCGATTGTCGACGTATGGAGTAGATGGCGAAAGCTTATCCCCAACCTGCGCAGCAGCAGAAATGGCGCATCGACGAGTGTACAGTACATGCCAAAGGACCTCTTCAAGGATATGTTGATCATGTGCATATCTGCAGCACCGTTTTGATGCGACGCGTGCCCTTTGCGGGGACGGAACTGCGGTATTATACAGAATTTAAAGGAAATGCTGACTTGCGGAGAATCTGGAGGTGACGAGGTCGGTGAGGAAAGCTTATATCAAATCATATCATTATTCATCAAGGTCAGAACCGTGTCGTATATTGCCGGCATAAGGCTTGGCTGCTTAAACGGGCAATTGCTAACTCCGAAACTGTTGCCATCTAATCTTGCTACGTGGGTAATATAAGCAAAGATAGAGTGGAACCTCTGTGATACCCTTGCTCGGAAAATGTCAAGCCTTATGACATTGCCTGCCAATATGGCATTGGGCAAAATGTTGAGGCGACAGTAACCTTTTTGCGGGATCGCCTCGCCTTTGAGGCATTAGTGCTGTAAGCAGCTGCCATGTTGGGACGGCCCAAACGCAGTCCGAGCTGTTACATACGAAAAGCATTTTCTAAACCGCCTGAGATGTGATGCGCTTGGTGGATACACGCTCTATGCAGGTGCCTCCGGCCCAAAGGAAGAAAAGCGACGGAATCAACGGATGAAACATGGGTGGGTTCCTCTAGCTGAACCCAATCTCTAGAGAGCTCTATATCTCTCCAGACTTTCAGCGCTAATTCTGGCATCTCATCGTTCCATTCCATCCTCCCCACGTTTCCATCATGTTTCTCCGCAAGAGCTCTGGCCTCTTGTCCCACGCCGCAGTTCGGTCTCAGGCCCAGCTGCGGTTGTCCCTGAACACTATCCGTTTCGCCAGCACAGCTCCATCCAAGATCCTCAACATCGCTGGACGAGAGGTTTCTGTCCCTACCGGTATCTTCATCAACAACGAGTTCCGAAAGTCCATTTCCGGCACCACCTTTGGTGTCGAGAACCCCGCCACCGGCCAGGAGATTCTTCAGATTGAGGAAGGCCGCGAGGCCGATGTCGAGGAGGCAGTCAAGGCTGCTAGAAAGGCATTCCAGAATGACACAGCTTGGGCTCACGCCGACCCTGCGTACAGGGGACAGCTGTTGTCCAGACTCTGCGAGCTCATGGAGCGTGACAAGGAGGACATCATTGCTCTGGAAATGCTCGACACTGGAAAGACATACAGCCAGGCCTTGACTGTCGACTTTGAGGGCTCTGTTGGTACTCTCAAGTACTACGCAGGATGGGCTGACAAGGGTTACGGCTTGTCGTCGTTCAACATTCCCAAGACCTTTGCCTACACTCGTCGAGAGCCAATTGGAGTCTGTGGTCAAATCATTCCCTGGAAGTAAGTCGGACCCACACTCTGCTAAAATTAGAAATGCTGTTGCTAACTTTATACACCAGCTTCCCTCTGATGATGTTCGCCTGGAAGATCGCCCCCGCTCTCGTCACTGGTAACACTGTGGTCATCAAGTCAGCCGAGGCTACGCCTCTTTCGGCACTGAAGATGTGTGAGCTGGTCAAGGAGGCTGGCTTCCCCGCTGGTGTGCTGAACCACGTCGCTGGATTTGGAAAGACTGTCGGCAGCGCCCTTTCTTCACACATGGATGTTGACAAGATTGCCTTCACTGGATCTACCGCCACTGGCCGCACCATCATGCGATCGGCCGCTGACTCTAACCTGAAGAAGGTCACTCTTGAGCTTGGAGGCAAGAGCCCTGTAAGTGGAATTGACCCAATTGTAATTAATGTGGAGATTCTAATGATTCGCAAAGAACATTGTCTTCCCTGATGCCAACCTTGAGGAGGCTGTTGAGTGGGCCGCCTGGGGTATCAACATGAACTTTGGCCAGACTTGCCACGCTGGAACTAGAATCTACGTCCACGAGGATGTCTACGACAACTTTGTCGAGAAGTTTACCGCACGCATGGCCAAGGTCAAGGTCGGCGACAACTTTGACCCCTCAGTTGACCAGGGTCCCCAGAACAACAAGATGCAGTACGAGAAGGTCCTCGAGTACATCGAGCACGGCAAGGAAGAGGGTGCCACTGTCCAGCTCGGTGGCAAGAAGGCCGAGACTGGTCTGGCCGGCGGCTACTACATTGAGCCCACCATCTTCACCAATGTCACTCCCAACATGAGGGTATGTTTTCGTAATTACGTTGAAGTGGAGCCAAAAGCTAATGCAAGGGTCTTTAGATTGTCAAGGAGGAGATCTTCGGTCCCGTCGTGACCATCGCCAAG
Organism: Calonectria pauciramosa; assembly: GCA_017140785.1. Lineage (NCBI taxonomy): Eukaryota > Fungi > Ascomycota > Sordariomycetes > Hypocreales > Nectriaceae > Calonectria > Calonectria pauciramosa. The sequence continues at coordinate 146,325 of JAACIZ010000023.1, read as the reverse complement.
TTTTCCACTGAGGCTGAGGTCCTGGAGCAGGCCAACGATAGTCAGTACGGTCTGGCCGCTGCTGTCCACACCAAGGACTACGAGCGAGCCATGCGCGTGACCAACGCCCTCCAGGCTGGAACCACATGGGTCAACATGTACAACTTTGTCCACTTCTCCATCCCCTTCGGTGGATACAAGGAGAGTGGTCTGGGCAGAGAGTTGGGTGAGGCGGTTCTCGACAACTACACCGAGACCAAGGCTGTGTACTTCAACATGGGACGCGAGGCCCCTAGATAAAGGATATGCATCGGATAGAGCGGGGGTGGAGGAATTTGTAAAATTAAGAGGGACAAAAATACCCAGCCTGTGTATGACAAACAGGGAAAAGAACGAATAGATTTGAACGAAATGAACATGTTCACATTGAAACTTTTCTAAATACCTTAGTGTAATCGCTTGATAAGCCCGGTGAATGAATTTTGAGAACAGCGACATCGAGCAAAGTAGAATATGGCGGCGGAGCGCCCGCTCCATTCCCAGAAGTCCATCGTGCGACCGAGAAAAAGGTGGAGCACTCTACTGTCGCGAGCTTTTCTTCCATTGCATGACGCCGTGACAGTCTCTTACCTTGTTTTCTCCAGTCTATTCAGCATTGATCTTTTTTCGGTAGATTGAAGAATTTCCAATTGTCTCCCAGCTGTCTTTGGCTTTCCTGATTGCAGCCTGTCGCAGACAGCTGATGCATATGCATGCAACATGGGAGATCCTAGCTTCGCCACGTGGAATACCTGTATGCATGCGTATCCGTGAACTGGTGTCTAGATTCAAGGAGATCTAGATAACAGCTTGTCAATAGCGATTTAATCTGCATTACATGCAACGGCACATATCTGCACTCTTGGACTCTTGGGCGCGACATCTTTCCTGGAACAAGACAACAAGATGAATTACACTACCCCCAAACTAAATCTACGAGTGTTAGTCTTTCGGGTCGGGCCACGGCTATATGGAAGTGGGGTTGGATTTATTAATAATCGTAGATCGTCCAAATCGCTATCGCGGTTCCCCAAATTAGCCAGATAGCCGTAGCCATCGAGGCGTTTGCATCTGCTGTCAAACTGTATCTCGGACTTAAGTGGTCAAATATCCGGGGTAATCTCAGTCATTGTCGGAACCCGGATCAATGTTATCCTGGATCGGGTTATGGCGAGATGCCGGGACCCGGGACAAGGTCCTAGTTACAGCCCGGACTTGGAATAGCCGAGTATATGTCACATCTATAGCAGTACCTCGGTTCAAGTAAAATTCAACTATTAAAAGGCGCTGAATTTTCCTTTTTTTATTAGACAGAATGGAGATTTCATTTTCCAACTAATATTACAAAAAATAATTGCACTGGGTGGTGTTCGTCACAATGAGCGACAAGGCAGAAGTCTCCCATTTTGAACAAGCCCCCCCGGCACCGCCAACAAAGAGGGCAAGGTGCCTGAAACACTTCAAGAAGTTTTGGTGGTTATACTTGATTGGTTTGATTTGCATCATTGTTTTGGTTGTCCCATTGGTGTAGGTAAAACAAGTCAAGCGTATATGTTGCGTCGCTAATCAACGCTAGAATCCTCGTCGGAATCCCAAACCTCGCGCAAGACAAACTCAACGATGCCAAATTTGATCTGGATAGCATGGTACTAACTCGCACCCGCGAGAAATCGTTCCATGTTGCCATCAATGCCACGATGCGTGCCAGCGTCGGCGGCTTCAAGGCTCAGATTGACCCCTTCACGGCCGAGATGTACCTCGAAGATTTACAACCCCACGAAAGCTTTCTGAATGTTGATTTGCCCAAAATCAAGGCTAAATCTCGATCGGGGATCAATATCACGCAGGATGTAGAAATACAGAATGAAAAGGCGTTGACTACTTTCGCCACGTGGCTGCTCAATAGAAAGTCTTTACGAGTTACCATGAAAGGTAAAACCAAGTTCCACGTCAATGGCGTCTCCAAACATTTTGGAGTCTCCATTAAAAAGACGTTGGATTTAGTTGGTAGGATCTCAATGATATTCTGCGCAATTTTATCTAGCTAACATGCGAATAGGCGTTGATCGCTTTGCTGGCTTAGCAGTGACGCAAATGTCAATCTCTGCAAAGAGCGACGCAAGGGGGGACAACGTGCACGGGTTTGTTACGATTCCGAACCGATCCATACTCAAAGCCGAGTTTGTAAGTATCCTGCCGTATGAAGATCCACCGCAAATCTGACTGATTTCGATGCAGGGAAATGTTTCATTCAATACCCTGGTCTACGGAAATGCCGTTGGCGTCGCCTTTATTGACAACCTGGTCTTGCAACCAGGATCCAACAACGTCTCGCTTCGCGCAAATCTCAGCCAAGAGGGCTTGCTCGGCGGTGTTACACAAAAGCCCATTTGTGAGACTGGACTTCTTCCACTGCAGCTGGAAGCTCGCAGCGTCATCAATGAAGGCGACAACTTGACATACTTTGTGGACGCATTCAAAGCTACGAATCTAACGACCGAAATTGACATCCGCGAACCGCTAAAGAGGGACTTGAACTTGACGGTCGCCTGCAGCGATGGTTAGATCTGGAGCTTGGGGAGGGGAGGGAATAGGCTGGGACGTATTCATTCACTATCTTAGCTTGGTGTTCTGCCAACGAGATACGAGACTGCAAATGCCTCTGATATCACATGACGCCCGAGTGTGATTGAAAAATGAATGGCCTCGGATGATAGCTTAAGTAATTCTTAATATTAGCCCTGGCTTTGATGGCATCGGCATAGAATTTGTCCGATTTAAGTTCGGTGTTTTCAAGACTCGGTGCTGTGAGGGATGCCGACTAAACCTCGGTTCTTACCTGAAGCGAAATACTGTCGCGATTGCAGATCATGCCGTCCTTGGCATAAATGGGTGTACTAGATTTGGAAATGATTGACCCACGTTGCCGTCATCCAATGATGTCTTGACACGCCAAAGAAAGAAGGATGCTGACTAGTTTGGTTGGGAACAATCTCGCGTAATAGTGTGGCACCTGCTTGAGCCCCTTGGCACGTCAAAGGGATTGACCTTGGTGGGATTTGATTGCGGGGTTGGCTTCGATATTACATCCTTGATGCTCGTCGGTTTTGCTTTTGTAAATTAATTGATATTGAACTGCAGCCCGAATACGCGACACGCCATGGCCCGGAATCAACCTACTGACTCCACCAACCAGTCACAGCCCACTGAGCTAATTGCAGATGTAAGTCAGCGCAATGCCGGAATTAGGGACCCTTGTTGCATCCAATCTGACTTCTCAGCCGGTACTCGATGATCACGACTCTGTGCTTGACGAGGTAAATTGAATGCTGAAGGAGACAGAGCCAGCATCCTGACTCGAAATGTTGCATCCAGACCTCATTGTACAGTGAAACCACATCTCTGGCCTCCGCCGTTCTCAAATATCGGCTAGAAAATGGGCGCACGTACCAATCGTACAAAGCAGGATGTGAGATGGCTCCTTTGATGCTCTAGTGCCTGGCTGATGAAATTCTCTACAAGCATACATCCTGCCGAATGATGAAGTTTGTCAACAACCACCATCCCACTGTCTTTATTAATGCAAAGGTCTTAGTTGGAAAATGATCGATTAGGTTCTGCAGTCTTTTCAATGGCAAGATGCGCACTTCACTAATATGACCTAGACTTGCAACACCACAAGTGCTTGCTCACAATTGGTGATCGGCTGTTCATCTCTCCAGCCGGCAAAGATGCACCACTTCAGCGCGTACTTGATGCTGGATGCGGTACAGGAATCTGGGCCATGGACTTTGGTAGGCCCCGACGGTCTTTTATACGAAATACTAACAGCAACAGCGGATGAACATCCGGAAACTGAAGTGAGCTGCGCCGATCTAGTTTGAGTCGAGACTTTTGACTAACTAGTTTCAAGGTCATTGGCGTCGATCTTAGTCCCATCCAGCCCGCCTTGTCAGTACCGATGCAAACATGTTCACTGCGAATGCTAGACTAAATTAATCAGCGTACCGCCGAATGTTTCATTCTTTGTTGACGACCTCGAGCAAGAGTGGACATATACCAAATCCTTTGATCTCATCTACATGAGAATGTTATCTGCCTCGATTGCGGATTGGCCTAAGCTCTTCAGACAAGCATTGCTGTAAACCATAAATAACTATGATCTCATGTCGTGATCATTGAACTAATATTAAGACTAGAAATCTCACACCTGGTGGTTACATTGAGCTCCTTGATCCAATTTATCCCATGGCGTCTGATGACGGCACCTTGAAGGAGGATTCCGCTGTATATAAGTGGAGCAAATTGATGAATGACGCGGCGATTAATCTTGGCAGCAGTTTGGATTCAGGCACACACTATAAAAAACAGCTCGTGGGTGCGGGCTTTGTCAATGTCGTCGAGACGGTCTACAAATGGCCGATGAACACTTGGCCCAAGGACGCAAAGCTCAAAGAACTGGGTAAGACTGCCTGTAATGCTGTGAAGCCGTATTCTGATGGATTTATAGGTGCATGGGGGAATAAGAACATTATGCAAGGGCTTCAGGCTCTCAGCCTGGCACTTTTCACAAAGGCTCTGGGATGGAAACCTGAAGAACTGGAGTTGTTTCTGGTTGATGTCCGAAAGGATCTGAACAACAGGGCTATCCATGGATATTGGAAAATGTGAGTGTCAATATGGAGGCTTTTAGAGTGGAACTGACGCTGTTGCAGTCATGTGGTATATGGGCAGAAGCCTCATAGTGCTTGAGGCCTTGTGGACTCGTAACTGAAGTAGGAGTCTATGGGAAAGTTGAATGCATGCACGAGGAAAAGCTTTAGGCAACATGAATTCAAGTAGTTGAAGTAAGTACTAAGCAATATCTAACATTGACAGCATTGAAAAAGAATGCATCCTAAAAAATACGTAGTTCGATTATTTGTCCTTGGAAGCAATGTTCAGGCTTCCTCGGTTTCTTGGTCCTGGCTCCAACCATCTACCATCCTAGGGTAAATGGGGCTTCAGTTCGTTCTGTGTCCAGCTCCAAATTTCCTCCTCTAGCTTAAGGTCTTTCGTGTGAGGACTTCCTTGGCCAGCGACACCAATGGGCTCGTAGTACTCGCCGCTCACGACCGAGCTTGAAGTCGCAGCCCAGAGCGTATTTTCCGCGCCGTCTTCCACGCTCAGCAGGAACATGCTTGCGACGCCTTTCAATGCTCGCAGCAAAAGACTGTGAGAGGCGAGATTGGAGTTTACCATTCCCGGGTGCACAACCGCCATGGTGAATTGAGGGTGCATTTTTGGCAAAGTGGAACGCATACAAAATACTGGCTAGCTTGCTCTGACCGTAACGAGCCCATGTGCTCATTTCACCGGCGTTTCCCTTTAGTGTGTTGAATCGGATGCCTTCTGCTGGCGCGTTCGAGTGTGCAGCAGAACCCAGCCAGACAACCCGGGCTGGGGTCCCGATATCTGAAGTCTTCTGAAGGACAGGTTTGAGTAACTCCAAGAATAGCGCGTGGCCCATATGGTTGGTCCCAAATTGGACCTCGTAGTCGTGGATTGTGGTTCCTTCTGGGGTTGCCATGATGCCGGCGTTCAGGATCAAGATGTCAAGTCTTTCGGCAAGCGGATGAAAGTTGGCGACTGCATTCTTGATAGCATTAAAAGAGGAAAGATCCATCTCGAGAGGCTTCAGATCAACGGATTTGGTTTCCAGTTTGACCTCTTCGATGGCCCGGTTTGCCTTTTCAACGCTGCGAGCAGCGAGCCAGATCTGACTCGGCCCGTGCTTGGCAAGCTGTTTCACAGTCTCGAGGCCAATTCCACTGTTTGCACCAGTAACCAGTATTGTTTTGCCTGAAAGCCGTGGAATATCGCTAGAAGGGTCGAATGGGACACCAGCAATGGAACTGAAACGACCCATTGTGAAGACTAGTATGGAGTGACGGATCGATTTCCTGCATTTTTCAAGTCATATCGGTGAGGGACTGGAGGTTTATTTAATTCTTTTTGCCTTCGCCCAATACCCCTTGCTGGTGGAGAAAGCTTTTATTTTGGAAACACGAAAGGTTCTTCATGGATGCTTACGCGCAAGCTCGTGCCTATCAATCGTTTATTCACATCGTTATTGCATGATTGAGCTATTCCAAAATAGCTCTTTATCGTTATTCAACCCACAAATCATAGCATTGATCCAATGGTAGACTTTTCGCCATTTCCACATTCGGAGTTCTCACATCCGCGGAGAGAATACCAATTCCGCGGATTATCATGCACGGAGTCGAGTTATGCTTGATAGGGACCTGATCCCCGGGCCGGGATTGCCGATCGGATTTCTTTAGTCATGAAAGGATAGTCATATTCCGGCCGGGATCTGCTCCAGGACACGGACCATGTTCGTGACAGCATTTCTAGGTCTTTCTGTCGCCGCACTTGCGATGGCAGCGTGCAATCTCACATCATTCAATAGGCCACAAAGAATGAGAAGACTTCCGCGTCAAAGATATGGTATGATGTCTGATTTTACCCGTGATGCAATGCATTTTCGAACTAAGCAGTATTTCATGCCTCGGATGAGAAATTATACGGACAGTCGACAATAGTGTAATGTGCTTCTAGAGCGATAGGGTTATTGGGCGCAATTGAAGCGCACGGAGCGCGCAGCACCCACTGGTGACAGAAGGAGCCTGACCTAGTCTTCTGAACTTTCTTCATTCATTTCATCACTCAGAAAACCTGCTTGAAACCCAATTTTTTGACAATGTCAAGAGCAAAAGCCAGCGCACAGTTCAAGATGATGTCATCAAGCTGCAACGCTCAAGTCGTGCTCCCCAAGCTGAGCTCAACGGCGCCATCGAGTGGCGCACTAAGGAAGCCATCGGTGACTGGAGGTCACCTGATAAAATATCCTGCAGTTTACCGAGAGACCGGATCCCAGGCCTCTGACGCTTTGAAGTGCTGATGAGCTTTTCCCGAAATTGAGATCTACTTCGGTGCGTCCTTCGGCGACACTGACCTTTATGACACCAGATGAGATCAGCCTGCAATCATGAATCGTCGCGTGGCGGCTTACTGGACTGCCCGCACGACCATGAAATGAAAGGATGTCAGCAGGTGGCCCAAAAAAAATAGCTCAGCTTCGTTGTCTTGTTGGTGGCTGCGTTAGACACTGACGCGTCTCGGCTGGCAACTTTCGCCGAGTTCCACAACTGCGTCCATCGAGCATTGTACATCTTCAATCAAATTAACTGGGTGGACCGCCAACGCCAATGGCGTTCTACTTGCCACGAAAAAAATTCCTAGTGCCGTAGCTAATAGCTAACGGGTGAAGGGTTTTTGGGAAGCGGCCCAGCACGCTACGCCGGGATTCGCGTTTTAGTCTGCATCGTCGATGCCACTACCACCCGTCTTTGCAGTAGCACCGCGTAACTTGGGCCAGCTGAGCTACTTTCTCATCGGTTCAGGCTTGGGCGAACCTGTTTCCACGTCTATACGTGGGGATGAAAGTGATGTTTTTAAGCGCCGGCCCCCCTCTAGCATTCGCATCTTCGACTTCAGACTTATCTGCAAATAATTAACATGGTGTCTGCCAGCGCTCCATCTCAATATGATTTCATCGGAACCAAATACGACGTAATCAAGACGATTTCGTTCAACAAGTTGGAACGACTCAACTTTCAACGGAATGTGCAGCCATTCTTTTCCCAACCCAATGTCTCCGTCATCGATTTTGCCTGTGGAACTGGGTTCTACTCTCACCTCCTGCTCAAATGGGGAGCCAATTCCTTGACGGGAATAGACATCTCAGACGCCATGGTAGATGGCGCCAAGGCGCGGCTATCTCAAACACCATACGCTGTGCGAGCGGAATTCATGCAAGGCGATGGCTTCCAACCTAGATCGTACAAATCCCCTAGTTCTGAAGGGTTCGATGTCGCCACCGGGGCATGGTTTCTCAACTATGCTCAAAACAAAGACCAGCTCACAGCAATGTTCCAATCCATTTCCCTGAACTTAAAACAAGATGGTGTTTTCGTTGGCATATGCTATCACCCCATGGATGATATGGATACATGGGCCTCAGCCTGCAACGCCATACGGCCCGTCATGGCCAAGACCGGCCTGGTAGAAGAATACAGAGACAAGCTCGAGAACGAATTGGGCTATGCTGTTCAGATATTTGGCTTTCCGCCCCCTGGCTCACCGCCTTCCGTCGAAGGGGTGGAATTTCGAACGTACCATCTGAAAAAGAGCGTGTTTGAAGAGTGTGCACGTGCAGGCGGCATGAATGGGAAGATGGAATGGCGAAAAATCGAGTTTCTTGGGGAGGAATGGAGACAGGAAATGGGCCTACAGGATGACGATGAAGCGTGGGCTCAACTTCAGGCGCACCCACAGATGAGCGTGTTGGTGGTCTGGAAGATGTAAATATCCCCAATATTTTTTGAGTGCTTACTACTAGTGCGCTTTTACATCTTTATGAATCGACTTGCGCTCGCATTGAGACGCTGCATATATACCCTAGCTTACTCTGCGTTGTTGTGAATCTTTCTCAGAAACAGGTTCCTGTCACCCCATTATAGTGATAGCCGCGCATACACTGACATGCATTCCCTGGCATCTCCTACATCTTGAGGCTTCTAATTTCGGGCCATGTTTCTACCCTCAAGATGGCAATTCCAACATGATCTGACATAATATTGTATTCAGATACAACTCACATACGATGACGAGTCTCACCTCTCAGTGTCACCTCAATAGTGTGTATCCCAGAAACGATCAGTCGTATGATGACATCGCATGGTTGGCATGATATGGTACTAATTTAAATTACCCCGCAAAGTGATACAAAGCCGTCTGATGTAAGATAAGACTACCAGTCACTGGCCTTTCTTTCAAGACCGGTTGAAGTCTATCCATCTGTTTTCTATTAAAGAGCGATCGTTTTCAGGTCAGATGCAGAGATGTTAGGTTTCAGTTTCTCCATCATCCATTTTCAGTTCGGAATACTTTTGATTACAGTCAGCCATTTCATCTTTTTCGCTGTGCTATCTTACAAATATGAGAGAAGACGTGACATTCCAAACATCAGATAACGTGACCCTGCGTGGGTGGTTTTACAAACCTGATAATGCGTCATCGCCGTTACCAACGCTGATCCTGATTCATGGCTTCTCAGCTGTCAAGGAAATTGAGCTTGACGAGTTCGCAAAGTACTTTTCTTCCACGCTGCCCATGAACTGCCTTCTCTACGACCATCGAGGCTTCGGTGCGAGTGATGCCAAAGGAGGGCACCCTCGCCAGGAAATTATCCCTGCGCACCAAACCAGCGATGTGTCCGATGCCATAACCTACCTCCAAACCAGGGCTGACGTAAACAAAGAAAAGATCGGCCTGTCGGGGGTATCTTACGGCGGAGGCCACGCAATCTGGGTAGGGGCAGTGGACCGCCGCGTGAAGGTGGTCGTGGCACAAGTGCCTTTCGTGGATGGCTTCGCCAACTTCCATCGATTGGCTCGCCCAGATTTAGTCGAGGGCCTCAACAAGACATTCGAAAACGGTACATGGGCTCTGTTCATTCCCCTCGTCGCCCAGGATCTAGCTAAACATTGGCGTTAGACCGCATTGCACGTGCAGCCGGTGAACCTCCGGCCATGATGCCTGTCATCGACGAGGACGTAAATGGTCCAAAGATTCTCCCCAGTCCAGACAGCTACGAGTTTTTCGCGGCCTGGAGCAAAAAGGCGCCTTGGAAAAATGAGGTTACTGCAAAATCGTAGGTTCAGAATCTGGAGGGATCCAAGACTTGACTGAACTGACTTGTCCTGTTAGGCTGGAGGCCATGCGCGAATACATCCCAGCGTCCCAGATTCGTTACGTCTCACCCACGCCTCTCTTGATGGTTGTCGCACAGAGCGATTCCCTATGCCCCCCAGACATTGCCTTGGATGCGTATTCAAAAGCCCTTGAGCCAAAGGAACTTTATCTTCTGCCGGGTGGTCATTTTGCGGCGTATACGGGCAGTCCTCATTTCGAAAAGAGCATCCAGAGACAGGCTGAATTTCTCACAAAGTACTTTCTATCTTGAAGGGAGCTTGTAATGGTGAACTTGAAGATCGTGTTTGAATCATTCAACGATGACTCACTTCGCGCACCTCCCACAAAAGAACTGCTGGGAATTGCATGGGGCAGCTTCCCTATTTTCGATGTACTAGTTTGATGTTGATAACAGGTGAAAACTTTGGTTCAGATTGGTTCTCCTAACATCTATCCCACCGACGACTATCCTTAAATTGAGCTTTGATTATTCATTATCAAAGCCCCTATGCGGCTCAACACTGTATGCTTCTGCTATAAAGTTAGCCGATGGAATAGTGTGCAAGGTAAATGTGATTCAGCTTACCTCTGCGATGCCTTGGCTGATTTTGTGCCCACGTACAGCACCAAATGAAAGTGCCAGACCTGCCAAAATATCTTCATCCGAAATTGCAATCGTTTCCCACTCTCCATCTACTTTAGTTTGGCCCTGCCAAACAAATTCTCGATTCTGGTTTGTTCGCAACTTGTAGCTGTTAGGTCAACGTTTTCGAAACAAAGATGTGGACTTACCTTCAGCCCTTCGACACACAAGTCCGATTTTATAGATACTTCGATTATGCGTTCCCCGCCAGGTCCATCAATGTCAAACACTTCGAAACTGTTATCTGGGATTGGACCTCCATCAACATCTGCAAGCCTAGCAGCCACTGGGCCCATTTTGCTGGAAGCTTCAAATTCAAGCCGCATGTTGCATATTCCCTCCGAGGTTTCGGCATAGTCTGGCCCCGCCCCACTTGCCGCCGTGTAGATAATCAACTTTTTCATGGCCCTTAGTTTGTCAGGACTAGGGGCCCAGAGGAGGGCTTCGTAGGGAATCATGTCGGGGTGGAAGCCATCGCTAGTTTCAGGCGTAGAGTCCTTTCCAAAAGCCAACATGGAAATATTTTCAAATTCCCAAATCACCCGTTCATTTATATTGCATGCCTCGTTCGACCAAAGACACTTTTGGAGCAAAGGAAGCGGTGGAAGTGGAACAACGTTTGAACTGTCAGCTTCGTCATCACCTCCATCTCCCCCTGCTTCTTCAGCTTTGGAATTGGTTTCCATATCGGCATCCTGATCACTTTCATAGTCACTCGTGCTATCATAATCCCCATTTGGAAGCACAAGTAGTCCAAATCGGAGAATCCGTGGTTTGTCTGCAATTAACTAAATGAGCTGTCAGTAAGGAGGGTCTCTTAAAAATTGAAACCCGATTTACTTACATCCACCTGACCCTCAACTCCCACGACTAGTCCCTCTGGAGCAAGGAACGGCCGCTGGTAATGCGTTGAGAGTGTGGTCTCCCCGTGAGAAAATTTCTGACCAGCTGATGTTTGAAACTGTGAAGATCAGTATGAGTGGATTCCGCGGTGTTTTTGACGTACCGTAATACCCCTTGGCGACACCACAGACGCATCCGCCTCTTGAACTGTCCCTGGTTGATGCTCCATAGCGAGGGCATTCAGCCGTGGAATATAAAGAATAATTCCAGTAATCCAGTTGTCTTCTTCCAGCTGGAAAGATTGGCTTTTGACACCGTACTTGTTTTCGTTAACCCCAAAAAGCATTTGTTCTCTTTCTTTCACCGTTACAGCTATACCAACGAAATATCCTTCAGTATCCCAAAATGTCTCCACAGTCTTGGGGCCGGTTAGCACTTGTCGAGACGGAATCAAGTAGAATGGAGCCAGGTCCTCGGCGACGTTGGACGGAGATGAGACGACCGCGGTGTACTGGGAGGCTGCATGATTTATGATGGGGTCCTCGACATCAATATAGATTATCCGACTCTCCGCCAGATAAAGATTCGCCAGTTGGCGACACGCTCCCCAAATGCGGCGCCTGTTGGCTATCTCCATGTAGGTCCCTTTCAGGTTAAGGCGTGGTTTGGTGGCGGTTAGCGCCCAGAAATAGACGGCTTTCATGCTGGCAATATATGACGAGGCCTCTGAGTAGATGTATTGGTGCAGCTCGAAGAACCAGCCAAGGCTGTTTTTGATGTGTTGCTTCCAGAAGCCATTGTGGTCATGACGCGCCGAATGAACGTACCACGACGCGCGGAGAAGGTTAACAAAGGATTCGGCATCAAGATATGAAATAATGTCATTCATAAGATGCATGGGAAATCGAGAAAATGGGTCTGATCTGACCTTTGACCCTAAGCTCAACTCAATAGGGCACATGGCGAAGCTGCGCCCCGACAAGTCGTCCCGCACTCTGGCAGCCAGCTGGGGTGTTGTGCATGGTGGGCTGACGTAAAACTCTTGGCCCGAGAAGCTGTTCCATGTCTGGTCATGTGGAACCTTGAGACCGGTACCAGGCTCGTCATATTCCAAATTCAGACAATAGGGATTTGCCGATGGCTCCATGGCGCGATACAGAACGTCCTTGTTGATGAGTTCAACATTATCAGACCCAGTCAAATAACGACAGAAGAGCTGGTAGCATTCCCAATGGAATGGGAAGGCAGGCAGATCGCCTACGTCATCGGATGGAACGTAACAAAAAATGAGAATGGCATCGGCATCGCGATTGGGATCATCGCCATCAGCGCACCGCATCACTCCGTAGTTATCGTAATTTCCTGGGCCTGACAAATAGCCTCTGTGCAGGAGAGATTCAGTTAGTCATCCTGTGGGATGGGTCTGATGCGCATGAATGTGAGACCTACTTTCCAATGGAGCGATTGAAACAAAGCCGGCGACAATTGTCAAGCCAATGCACGTCGCGCCGTCGGATTATCTTTGGATCGTAGGGACGTTCTTCATTTTCATCGCTCCCATATTCGTCTTCTTCTTCATTTTCACTATCGCTTCCCGTGGTGTCGTTCTCACCGCTCCCCGTGCCATTCGTAGCGTCACCATCCGCATCGGATCTCTCGCGGCGGCGGACAAAGCGGAGAACCGCTCTGAGCATCGGCCCGGCACATATCGCGCAGTAACAGTCCCAAGTTCCCGCCATATTAGATGCGACGGTTTCAACGTAGAAGAGCAAAAACGCGACGAGGCGGGAGAGTCGGTTGGCCCATTCTTTTATGTCGGGTCCACCAAATTCACGACACGAGATTTTAGGTGTTTTGTGGTGTTGGTTGCCTGGCGCTAGCATCGCCTTGGCAGGGGTTAAGTACGCCCCCAATTTCGTAGCTGCAGGGTAGCAACAGAGCAATATTGCTGTCGGGACCAAGTGGGGAGAATCCGCAACCGGAATTTACTCCCATGGGAAATTTCAAGCGAGGGAATAAGCAAGTATGTATTTGAGTATTATGTGGATCCTCCGCCGTGCACCTTGTTGGCTACAGCGCGTGAATCTAGGTATGGCTTGGAGTGAGGTGAGTAGGGAATCCGTCATTGTCGGCAATAGTCTTTTTAAGCTAGATCAAATTATCATGCAAGGATGAGATGAGTTTAATGGATTAATGCAGAAGGTAGGTTCCAGATGAGAGCTGTCGCGTTTGAGTCGGCTCACAACTGCTTTCATCGCCTAACCTATAGCATGCCTCGCTAAGCATCCCGACGCGAGTGTCTGTCCTAACATTAGAAAAAATATGGATCATTTACTGTCAAGAATAATTCAAAAATTAAGTCCTTTGGTGGGATAAATTGACTGGGCGGATCCAATGACTCTATTTTGTAACCAGCGATTTATGCCTGGACTTTCTCTTGATTCCGAGCTTAATTTTGATTTGCTCCACATATTCTGCTGGACGCATCTGAAATTTCATGTTGAAGCTACGAATTTATGGGAATCGGGCTGGCCTTTGAAATTGAGAATATAGAGCAAGGCATGAATCACGCCATGCCCGCATTGTTGCTCCATTGTAACAATATCTAGTAAGGATACTGGCTGTGAAGTTAGCATAGGAGCATTGTGCTTCAAGCTTGAATATTTTAAATGCCTCCATGATGTCAGCGGGTTGTCTCAGTGGTGGATATCTTGCTTTGGCTATGACATCACCAAGCTCCTTTCAAAAATGGAGATCTTCGCACATGGAATGGCGACTATTCGTTTGTGTCGTGTTGTGCAAGGCGGGTCATTACGTATTATGTACGACCTGGTGCATACCAAGGGACATAAACAGCTCTCACTGCCAAGCCATTGAGTGGCCTCAATTTGCCACAACGGCTAATTACGGGTATGCTGGCCCTAGACATATGTCACGAAGTCCAGTTGAAATTCCGTACACATGAGCCTGTGCATTAAAAGGCTTTCACGCAAGACTGCCATCTATTCCCTTTAAGACGAGTAAATGAGACCTCTGTCACTCCATTCGGCTTCGCCGCAAGACCAGCGAGTCGATCCTTGGCCTCAAAATGGCGGTCAGCATGGAGAAAAACAATCCAGATCAATATTGGGCAGTCAAATAAGCACACTGACATCAGTTCTGCCGCGTACTACTGAGTGAGAACGCTGCGATTTGTTGGCTGGAGGAGAGGGGTAAGATGGTGTTGTCCAAACATCGGCCAGAAGGACAACAAGACAGGTAAAACTGTGTCTCAATTAGAGTACCACAACAGTGGGGGATAAGTAGCATGTAACTATTAGCCGATGATCCCGACGAGTATAAATGGCACCCCGGCGGCCCGTGAATAAAATGTTGTAACTCCCCAGCTCATATTCACCAAATCGATCTTCGCAAGCACAAGCTCCATCGTATACCAAGATGAAGACTCTCTCCACCTATTTGACCGTGCTCCTCAGCCTTGCCCTTGCTGGCACTGCGACGGCAGATATTGTTAGTCCCGGCCCAGTTTTCAAGGGGCCATGTTAACGAGTCCAGTGCGGGAATGCCTGCGACTGTCTCGAACAGTTTTGCTGCAACTCTGGGGCCAGTTCCCAGTGTTCCAACTTTCAAATCCCGGTATGCTTGATGCATGGAGAAAGCATGCCATTGAAAAAAAGCTAAAAAGCAAATAGGGCCAAGACTGCAGCGATGCATGTTAACAGGATGGAAGGATCTGGTGATCGATAGCATGGAACAAGAGCACAAGACAAAGGGGAGGGAGATCATCGGAGGATCAAATTTGGTATAACGATTGGGACCGGGACATGAAAAGAAATATTTTTTTATTCGAAACCTAACTGAATACTAAGGAATTGCTGATCCGGATCCGACCTGTCTGTTGATAGGGCATAAACAGCTCCGCCGATGGCTCTATTTTAGTATTGCCAGTATCGCCAACGTAGAAGCATAGGTTCCAACACGAACTAAATTTCCCTTCTGTGAAGTAGAGTCAGTTGTATTAATCACGCAGGGCTTTTTTCTTGTACGCCGATCTACTTACGGCGAGCGGAAACGTAACAGCGAGCGCTGTGTGATCTCTGTGGTCGGGCATATGGTTGAGCCAAGTTATTTTTTGACGAGAGAACAAAGAGGTGTTTGGGTTTGCAGTTTTGTTGCCAGTTGTTGCGGGGATCAGGTGAGGATCCGGACCTTCCTCAGGATGTCTTGATGCGTGCCAATGAATGACAGGATGAAGGAGCTCCGAAATGGTCGCACTGTTTTCAGAACGGTTCCCGGGGTCAGACTCATACGCGGTCTCGCACCTCTCCGTAGCTGGTTGACGATAATGCTCATCGTCTAGGACAGCCACAACCTTTGTCTTACGTGTCAGGTCATGCAGAGCCTGGAAGACCATCATGTCAAGACCCTTGAGAGTGCGGTGGAGGTTTTCGATGGACGATTCGGACGTGTGCGGGTAGGCGTGGTCGCATACGAAGCCCAGGGTACCTCCTGTTGCTGTCAGCTTGATGCCGTGACATGGATGATGGGCGGCTCGGGAAAATACCATGGGGGAAAAATTCCTCATCGTCGAGCAGCGTCTCGAGAGCGTGATAAAAGTACAATGACCTTGGGTTCAAAATGCCGAATCGATCAGCCATCCGTGTAGGCTTGTTGAGGGTCCAGCAAAGGCTGTACGTGAGGGTGATCCGATGGCCTTGGGTGATGGGTGATGTCTCATGTCGGCAGTCTAAGAAGTACGCTGCCCAGTGAACAGAGCCGGCTTTCCCGCCTGCCCAATCGAAGCATGCTTTTCGTTGGCTGTGTCTGATGACGAGTTGACCGCCTACAGAAACCTCAGAGACATGAGCGAAGGGATGGTGCGCTGGGGACTAACCTTGATGCGGCTGTGGCAGGCAGACAATCAGTGTTCCCATCTGGTTCTGTAGCTGGTCTCTCTCAACGGGAAGGTCAAAGTTCTGATACGGTGCCGAGTGTATCTGGAAAGACATTTAGCAAAGCAAAGATTACTGGAAAGGGACCGTTTGGTCAGGGCTCACGTTCAGGCGGCGCAGCTGGGCTGTGATAGCAACATCGGCCATGGGGCCAAGGCCGACAATGTTCTTGGACCAAAGGCTGTGAGTCAAGGCCTGGCTGACTGCATCTATGACGCCGTACTCGAAGAGGTTGAAGTTGGTGCTGAATTTGGACGAGTCCAGCTCCCGCGCGTTGAAGTAGGACTCATTGAAAAATTGCTGATGGCTGATGTCGAGTGTTGGTGGTTCGTAGTCTGCTAGCAGTTGAGCAAAGGCTGCCTGTGCAGTGTCGCTTTCAGCCACGGGCAGGGAAATATTGTAGCTACGGCCTGAGTCACTCGAGTCCCAGCGAATGATGATGGGCGCCTTTAGGCAGGGAGGGTCGCTTGAGTCTGACTGTGGTACCGTCGTGCTGATGGTGCCGCCAATGGCGAAGACATCGACGTCGGTGCCCGTTTCTAAAGCCGACTTCACATCGAAGAGAAGTGAGTCGATGTGAGATCTGTTATCGCTATCTGTTTCCATGGATTCGGCGCGTTCGGCGCGATCGGAGCGAATATCGTCGGGATTGGGATCCAAATCCATGATGAATGATATGAGCTAAGCGGTGTTGGTACTGACTTTGTGAGAACCTGAGAGGCTACAGCACCACAAGACGATAGCTGTGCACGTGTCTCGTGGCCAGGTCACGGAATTTCCTTGACGCATGGCTGCTGCACGTAGGTAGGTGCGAGTCGTGCTCACAACCTGCCCAAGAAAGCACGGCATCATTGTTTTGGGAGCTCAGGGCAAGAGCCGAAGCAAAACACATTGCGCTTAATGCAAAAGCCTATTGCGGCGCTCACTTCAACTTTCACTCCAAAAGGATGCTTATTACCATCTATCAATATAATATTTCTTGAAACTTTGTTATGATGCACGTAAAAGTCTTGATGACATTTGTGTTATTTGTGGCTCTTGCAGAGCATCAAGGTGAAAAGGGAGTACTGGCCGTGTTTCTAGAATCATGGTATGTTTTTATAATCACTAGGTAATTGACCAAGGACAGGACGGATAACGACTTATATATGATCGATAAAAACAATCAATTCATTGACAGGTTTTATTTTGAAAGTAGCATTCCTTATTTCAGTCCAAACCCTTTTCGTGAAGCGGTGACCACCCTTGGATGGGGGGCATGTTTATCTTTCAGTGGCTTTACATTGAGGGATGATTTAAATCTTGTTAACTGCCCAATTTTTATTTTCCTATATCTTCTAAGACCTAATAACTTAATCCTTTTAACCTAACCGACCTAACCTAACTGACCTAACCTAACCTGTTGCGACCAGGCCAGAGGTGCCAGAACGGTGATACAACGCACGCGGCGGAATATTGCATGCGTCAATCGCCAATGTGGTTTTCAACTCCGTTCCTGACGGGGTCTTCAGTCCAATAATCGTCTTCGTCGACCGGTGGCAACCTCGAAAACACAATCCACGCCGATAGCGCCATGGACAGCTGGATAAAAATGAGGCCCTGGAAAATCCATATCCCGAAAATGTGCGCCAAGACTCCGAGACCAAATGGAAACAAGGCGCTTCCAACCTGGCCTATCGACGAGACAAAAGAGATAGCGGTTATGTGCATCGAGGTTGGGAGGAGAGTCGTTAGATGGACAATGCTGCAAGAGAAGAGAGGCCCAAAAAAGAAGCCGATGAGAGAGAAGGCGAGTGCGCAGAAGACGGAATCTTTAATGGCCATAGAACCCGCCAAAAGGGTCAAATTGGCTAGAAAGTAGATCGGAACCGCCAACTTGGCACCCATCCTGTCTGTGACGTAGCCCAGGCAAAGTCTACCGACGGCCATGCCCGCGAAGAAGCCGGAAGCGGAGGTTGCGGCGACAAAGACATTTGCATGGAGTTGTCTTATCATGAAGAGAACGATCCAACCAGAAATAGCGGCTTCAGTGCCTACATAAAATAAAAGATATATACCACAAGCCCAGGTAGCAGGTTGTGTGAGAACCGTTCTGAGACGTATTTGATCCTTCGGATGCGAGCAACGACGTATAGTCGCAAGATATTGTTCAGCTGTGTGGTTTCGAAACGCTATCGTCAGAGCCACAAATTCACTAACTGAAGCAAAGATCTGGTTGCAGCGTAATGGTAAGCGGGACGGACGCCTCAGCTGTCCATGGATGATTGTAGCGTACCAAAACGTAGTACCATTTAAACCATTTCCATTGAGAACTTGTCGCAAGATTGCCAATTAGATAGGGGCCCAAGCCTGCGCCTATTGAAAAAGAGCCGTGGAGAAATCCGCAGACTCTATTCGCATTCTTCATGGCGCAGGCCCAGGCGGACAAGGAGGAGTCAATAAAGCCTGCCCCAGCGGCATTAATCGACAGAAACAGGATAAACACGGGGAATGGAGGATGATTGGCTCCACCGAGAGTGTAAATCAAGTGCAATATCGGTCCGAGGATTGCAATCCCTCTCTTGCCAAAATTTGAGTGGATGGAGCTGTTGAACTGAGCCGCAACGATGTAGGCAACTGGAGGAACGAGGAAAATCAAAGCGGCTGTTAAGTCGTTCAGAGAGTAATATTCTTCAAAGTACGGCAGCAGAGCACCGTTTGTGGATCCAATCATCCCTATGACCATGAGGCAAAGCACCGACGCAGCAATCTGTAACACTGGCGTTGGCTCAACCACATCCCCCCTCTGGTCTCCATTCTGAGGAATTGAGTCCGGGGTGGAGATGACTGCGGTCCTTGAACCGATTAAAGGAGCCGTCTCGTCAAATTGTTGATGCATGAGAATTGTGATTGTAATTGGTATTCTGCAAAGACTCAGTGTGGAGATGACGGGGATGCAAAAGGTGGAGGAGGACCCATATCGACGCGGAGAAATACGATGGGGTCACCCGGAGTAATTGATGAGACGGGGTTTCTCCAGCCCCACCAGCAGCAACTCAGCGCTTGCACCATCGCACATCCTTCGCGTCCCATCTACGCTGTCATCTTGCATGATGCGCACCCGTCTTGCCCGCCAAGCATGCGAGAGCTGCAGGAAGCGCAAGGTCAAATGCGACGCTAACCCGCGCCAATGCTCCAATTGCAGCGCCCTGAGCCTCCACTGCCAGTACAGCTCCCAGAGGCGCAAACGGGGACCGAAGCCCAGAGCGAGCGTCGCAAGCGTTGAAGCTGATGCGACACTGACTGATCTCACGTCGACTCCCGGAGCCCCGGACATCCCAGATGCATCTGACTTGCAGCTAGAACACAGGGTTTCCCCTCATCTCGCTGGAAATGTTGGGCCGGACCTCCGCACGCCGCAGTCCCTCGTCGATCTGCCCTCTCCTACCGAAGGAGAGCCGCAGGGTCTGATCCAGCCCCCCGAAGTCAGCAATGGGCCTCTACAAGTGCATCAGCGGCTCAATGAAGCTTTTTCTGCCCTCCAGTTGCCGATACAGGAGACTGTATTCCAGTGCATCGACAGTTTCCTACTCTGTACCTTTCCATCCTGCCCGGTAATTCACCCTCTGACATCCAGACGATTTTCCCACCTTCTACTGCCTTCCTCTGGCCATGTGTTTGCATCATCAGCTGGCTGTGAAAATGGACCCCCGGTTGTCCAAATGCGGGCTTTTGCCCTTGTAACATCCATTTGTGCAATGGTCTGTTCGCGCCGTCGCTTGATGGCGAATCATTCTGATGCCTTGTTGGAAATATTTCTTTCAGCATCGCGGTCAATGTTCCACTTTTGCCAAGATTGGGACTTGTCGCACCCCGACTCAAGCTCGCTCATTCTAAGAATCGGCCACTCAGCAGCTCTCCACCACTTGGGACAAACAACAAAGTCCTGGTACGTATTGGGCGATGCGGTGAGGCTAGCCATGGATATGCGCTTGCACCAAGAGTCGTCTTATCGCGACCTGGATCCTCTGGAAGCAAAGTTGCAAAGAATTCTGTTCGTGACGTTAAGTGTCAGCGACATGTCGGCATCTATTCTAAACAATCGCCCTCTTATGTTTCAAGACATGTATCTCAACAGTAAAGACATTATGCAAGTCGAGATTCAAGACAACCTCACTTTGTTTGACATAGGTGAAAGTCATTGCGAGCCCCCGTACGAGGCTCAACTATTTACAGGAGTGCACTTGGCGTACCGGGTTTGGTCAGAAGCAACGGAACTTCTCCTTGACATGAGGACCGTGTCGCGCTTATACTCGAGGGCGTCTTGCGGCGTCCCCAGTCAAGATCCCATTCAGCTTGGCATTATGCAGTCCTACATGAAGTTCTGCGGTATTCTTGATGCGCTGCCTCTTTGGCTCCAAAGCCCCGACAACCACAGCGCGGTGGATGATGCGACCACACACTATCAGAGACAGGCATTTTGGCACCAGCGGGTCAATATTGTTTTGACATTTCATTGCCTTCGTCTGGTTCTACTTCGTACGGCGATTGACACGGGCCTTTGCGCATTACTTGGACTGACGGACAACACCGACATGCTGGCCCTGCGCAAAATCGAAATCGCTAGTGATTTGGCCGCGGCCACCTCAGGCATGCCATTTGAAGCGCTGCAGGCAAACGGAGAACCACTGGTGAGTCGTCTCTATTTTGGGTGTTCAGGCCCATCTCCATCTTGGCGGGGCAATCGCTAACCAGTTCATCAACAGGTTGAAAAACTCCGTCAAGTTGGTATCAGTTTGCTGGAAATCGTCCACCAAAATGATAAAAAGCCGGTTGCATCACGCGCCAATTCACTGCTTAGCACGATTATTGAGGTAATCGCACGATTGGACTCAAGAGTATCTGATGAGCTGCAATTGAGCGGACGAGATGCTGTCGACCCATTAATGATGGAGTCGTATTTGTCCGCGGAATAAGATTCTCCGAGGTACGAGACTTGGTTCCAACAGCGAAACGGGCTCTCACAAGCTCACTTATTTAAGTTGGCTTGCACTTGCATCCTCGCCTGCATTCCTAGGCTTTGCTGCTTCTCTGAATTGTCCCCATCGGCCAATTGCATTCCGAAACGCTCAACAGGTCACCAACCATGACGGACCAAAACGAGAAGGTCGAATACCAGAACCCAATCGTGTCTGGGTTTTCTCCGGATCCGTCCGTCGTCTTTGTTGATGGCACATTCTACCTCTGTACCTCATCCTTCCACGTCTTCCCCGGCCTGCCAATTTACGCGTCCCGGAACCTGCGAGAATGGACGCACATAGGTATTGTAACCCGCTCAGTCGAATCATGAAATGATTTCTAAGCGATGCAACAGGCAATGCCATAAACCGCCCGGACCAGCTAAGCCTAGAGTGGGCGACCATGTCTAAGATGCCGCTTGACACGGGACACTACATGATCGGCGCGGGAGGCTTATTTGCGCCAACTATTCGCTACAACAAGGGCAAATTTTACATCATCTGCACGAATTGCGTTTTGAAGGAAGACCAATTCAACCTTCAGAATTTCGTCATTTGGACATCAGATATTTGGGGTGGGAAATGGAGCGATCCGGTGGACATCTCTTTTCACGGAATCGACCCCAGTCTCTTCTTCGACGACGATGATCGCGTCTATTTCCAGGGCTGCTATATGCTAGATCGGGGCAAGCAACCGAGCTGCACGATCAAGCAGTTCGAGATTGACCTCGAAACCGGGAGGCCGTTATCAGAAGAGCGGGAGATTTGGGGCGGCCACGCCAAATACGACACTGAGGGGCCGCACATTTACAAAATCGGCAAATGGTACTATCTATTGGTCGCCGAGGGAGGCACTTTTGAGCACCATATGCTCTGCATCTCCAGATCAGAGAACATATGGGGCCCGTATGAGGACTTTGGGGGCAACCCAATCCTCACGGCCGATGGAACGAGCGCTTACATCCAAAACACCGGCCACGGCGAGCTATTTCAGGACGGCTCTGGTCAGTGGTGGGCCGTGGCATTGGGCGTGCGCAACGTGAACCAGGCAGAGGGAGCTGCGAATGACACATTCATTGCACCTCTCGGTAGAGAGACCTTTCTGGCCCCAGTCGAGTGGCCCGAAGGTGAATGGCCCAAGATACTTCAACCAACAATGGAATTCACAGCCCCTCCTGTCCAATACCCCAACTCATCTGCATTGAGCGACAAGACAGAAATCCAATTCGGGTCGTCGCCACGAAACGTAGAAAATCTCTATATCAGAATACCGGACGCATCCAAGTACCAACTTCCCGAGGGAGGAACCGGAGCGATTACACTCTTCCCAAGCCAGACCACGTTATCAACGCCGACTGGCACTAGCACATTTTTGGGTCGCCGACAACGATCGTTAGAATCCATCGCAACTGCATCGCTTCAGCTCAATAGTCTCAAAGGAGGCGTACAAGCAGGCATTGCCCTTTACAAAGACCATTTACGGCACGTTTCGCTCGTGTACGATCACGATACTGCGGCTCTCTCATTCTGCATAGCAAGTTTGGAAAGAAACGAAACGGTCCCCACAAAGTTTTCTATTAGCGGCGGCGCCAAGCAGTTGAACTTGAAGATTCAATCCTCGCCGACGCATTGGGTCTTCCTTGCCAATCAAACCGACGAGGGCGCAATCGATGAACCGGGCTGGGTTGAGATTGGATCCATCCAGGCTTACGAACAAAGTGCCCGAGAAATGACTGGTCCAATCTTTGGGATTTTTGCACATTCTGTGAATCGTTTGGACGTGGAAGGTGGTGCCATGTTTGTCAACTTTAATGTACAGAATGAATAGATGCGCGTTCAATATAATTTGCTCTCAGCGTCTTGCCACTATGCTTGGGCGCTTTACCCCCAGCACTATTCGCGTTAACCTTCTTTTAATATCTTTTTTTAACTAAAAGTTGATAAAAATACAGTTCCTAATCTATGTTCACAAAGAGAAAAAAATAATGTTTCATGTTTCTCGTTGGATAAGTTAAACGGTTTCAGCCTCGAATTGTCATATCATGCCGACTCATCCAGGCACATGATGGATCAAAACATTCAGCCAATTCAAGGCCAACCTCCCCAAGGCTAGCACAGCCCTCTAGACAACAAGAAATCAAAATCACATTGCAAAAAATGGCTAATTTTACAAACATCTTCATATCTCATCCAGGTGCCAAATCTCCCTGAACCCCTCAATCACTAATACCTCGGCTGTTTGGCTTCGGCTGAAAAATAGTACAATAACAAAGTTTAAAAACACGACGCGAAAAACATGATGTTCTCTCATGGCATTTTATCATTTCCTCAAAAACAAAATGTCCGAGTACGTTTTCCAATACTTCAAAGTCACGGCGCCGCGACAATATGTCGCACATGTTGAAATTAACCGGCCTGAAAAAATGAATGCCTTCATTGAGCCGTACGTCAGTTGTTTGGCACATCAATCCCGGACTCACAACTAACGTGTTCATTGCTTTGAAATGGCAGAATGTGGCATGAGCTCAAGGTGGTATTCGATCGGCTCTCGGACGACCCCATGGTGCGCGCCGTCGTGTTTTCGGGGGCTGGCGACAAGGCATTTTCGGCAGGCATTGATGTCCAGATGGCATCTCAGAAGGGATCCACGTTTAACCCGCACCCCGAAGAGGCCGCTGATGGGGCGAGGCAGTCATTCAAAGTCCGAAAGTGGGCTGTGAAGTTTCAAGATTGCGTCACCAGCATTGAGCGATGCGAAAAGCGTGCGTGTCCCCCGCATCCCATATTTGCCCGCAGCTAAATTGGTGTGCAGCCGTTATCTGCGTTCTTCACGGAGCATCGTTTGGTCTTGCACTCGACATGGCGACATGCGCCGACCTCCGAGTATGCTCTTCGGATACTGCGTTTAGCGTCAAAGAAGTTGATATTGGCATCGCGAGCGATGTTGGAACTTTGGCGCGCCTTCCCAAAATTGTGCCATTTTATGGCTGGGTCAAAGATGTCTGCCTAACTGCAAGAACCTTTGACGCACAGGAGGCCCTCAAAGTCGGCCTCGTAAACGAGGTGCTCCCTGGGAAAGCTGAGGCTATCCAGAAAGCGATGGAGATGGCAGAAAATATCGCAGGCAAGAGTCCTGTTGCTGTGCAGGGAACCAAAAACTTCCTTGACTGGTGTCGAGACCATGATATCCCATCAGGTGAGTCTAGGCTCGTAAAACTTGAGGTGGGAGCTGACAGCTGTTTTACCTAGGATTAACATACATGGCCGTTTGGAACGGCGGGGCGTTGAACACGCCCGACGTAACATCGTCTCTAAACGCAGCGCGTGGGAAAAAGAAGACTCCTGTTTATGAAAAACTTTAGTTTATTTTACCTGTTGCTGCCAAATGGTGCCAAGTAGAACGCGATTATGCGTGATCTGATGTGTGGTGTTTAATAGGATAAGACAGGTTCAAAATTGTTATTAGTTCCGCAAGCTCAACTGTTTGATAGCTATTACTCTACTGTTATGATTCTAGTTCCTCGAGCGTTTTCTATACGAACGGTCTTCTGTATTGGCAGCTCTTCGGGACTCGCTCGCCAGTGTTACCCGTGAGCTCATGCAATGCAGGCATGCATAAGAAAGGGTCATCCCTTGCTTCACGTGTCCCAGGTGGAGTTCGTCACGTGCGACCTCCATCACCTGCCCGAAGTAGTAATGCCCACGGGGCGAGTTGTTCACAATGATAAAATTAGGACAGAATGAGATGCCCAACCGAGCGACGACGCCCATATATGCTTCGTCGGCAACACATTTTTCCTAAGTGGTCAAGGAGGTAAACCTAATTTTCGGGATACAAGTGTCACGCGGCTTTTGCGTGCGCGTTCAAAGGTCAATCCACGTGACTAGACGGTCTATTCCTTAAACTGCTGCTTGATAAAGATAGGCAGGGTTTGTATGGCGAGATAAGCCACGGGTGGTGAGTTGTCGCACGCCATTCAGCTGTGGCGGGTCCACCGGAAAGTATCAATACCGCATTGAATTTGCCCTCAACAAACGAAGGCACCGCCGATCAATTTGTAGCCAAGACATCGTTGGAGACTGCCAAGAACCATGGGCCGCAGCGAACCGCTCGTGCCCCCAGGCTCGAGATGGAACTGGTGGAAACTGCCTGTGATGGCAATTCTCGGCGCGACACTGCTCTTCGAAGCACGCCACCTTCCTAGCCTCTGGCAGACTCACGACCACCGCGACTCCATCTTGTCACCGCTGCAAGAGGAAGCTGTCCATGATGCCATTGCAAAATGTGAATCTTTCCATCATAAATCACGACCAGTCCTTGAAAGCGGTCGCTTGCGTTCCAATCCGCGCTGGGAATCGTCGGCGGTGCAGCACGAGCCATTCCTCCTGCGCAATGCCACTTTGTTTGACGGCGAAGACTTCGTTAACGGGCTTGTTGATATACTTATTGAAAAGGGTGTAGTGGTCTCTGTATCTCCAGCTTCAACCCGTGCCGACGTGCCCTCGTACAACTTGCATGGCAAATATGTCACTCCTGGCCTTGTGGATATGCATGGTCATCAAGTGGCTACAAGCTGGCCTGGGGTGCCTGATATCGACGACGGCAATGAAATTCACCCCTCGACAGGGCCGCTGACTCCTTTTCTCCGCGTTCTTGATTCCTTCAAGGCTGAAGACATGGCGGTCCCCATCATAGCGTCCGGTGGCGTCACCTCGAGTCTTATCCTGCCAGGATCAGCAAACATCATGGCTGGCGAGGCCACATTGATCAAGAATAGGCTGGGCAGTGGCCCACATGGCGAGAATGTGGTGGATGACCTCCTTCTGGAGAGAGGCGTACCAATGGCTGACAGACGGCGGTACATGAAGATGGCGTGGGGCGAGAACCCAATGACCGTTTACGATCATACACGAATGGGAAATTCTTGGATACTTCGACACCACCTCAGTCGGGCCAAGACAATGAAAGAGAAGCAGGACAAGTGGTGTCATGCTGCCCAGCAAAACACACCTCTGAAAGACTTGGCTATGTCAATGGAGAGCCATGGCATGACCGGGCCCGAAGCCTTTGAGCTTGAATCAACCATTGGCGTCCTCAGAGGTGACATTGCGGTGCATGTGCACTGTTACTTGAGCAATGACTTTTCGAGTCTCCTTCGCATTGCCAAGGAGTTTGGTTTCCGCATTTCTGCGTTTCACCATGCACTGGATGCCTGGAAGGTTCCTCAGCTTCTCAAGGAAGAGTTCGTTTCGCCTCGACTCCATTTCATCGGATTGGCGGCTAATGCATACCAGGAACCTTACTATCGCGACGTTTTCTACATTTGGGCTGTACAAACAAGAGGCGTACAATGCCAATCTATGGGCTGGAAAGATTTTAGCTGATGCTGGTCTTCCCGTTGCATACAAATCGGTAAATATTTCGCCAGATAATCGTGCCTTCTACTTGGAAAGGTGACTGACGCGATATTTCTTTTTTCCCACATGCATAGGATCACTGTTCAAGCGAACTAAATGCTAAATATCTGATGTAAGTGACTGACCGTGGTTGTTGCGAAAAGCATACTTATAATCGCAGGTTTCAAGCGGCAACGGCGCATTCATTCCATCTCGATCAACGCCGCGCCCTGCAAGCTGTCACCAGTGTTCCATCCAGATCGCTTGGAATAGACCATCGAGTCGGCTTTGTTCGGCCCGGATACGATGCCGACATTGTTGTATGGGATTCGCATCCGTTGTCTCTTGGAGCAACACCGCTGGAGGTTTTTATTGATGGACAGCCGACATTGCCACAAGGAAAGTTGGAGGAGATACCAGCACGCCAAGGCAGTCCACAATGGCGCCCCGTTGCATCGGAACAAACGAAATCGGAAGTTTGTGGAGGCTTTATGGCGGCCGAAGGCATCGTCATTAAGGGAATCCGCACTTCATACCTTGCCGCACACGTATCAACCCCGCTTGATGATATCAGCCTTGTTGTTAGAAAAGGCCGAGTCGTTTGTTTTGGCGTGTGCGATGCGGAGATTCGTGGCAATGCCAAAGTCGTCACTCTAGATAATGGGTACATCCTGCCCGGTCTAACTGCAGTGAGTTCAAGCCTTGGCGTCACTGAGATTGCCTTGGAACAAAGTACTGGAGATGGAACCCTCGGTCCTACGTATGACGCTACTTCTCCAGACAAACTTGCGTATGCTAAATACGGCATTCATTTTGGTGGCAAATCAATTGACAGGGCGAGAATTGGGGGCATTACAAGGGCTGTCACAACACCTTTGGCGTCTGACTCTAGCAATTTTTGGGTTGGAGTCAGCGTGGGCTTCCGTATTGGCCAAAATATGACAATTCTGAATGGTGGAATCATCAAGGATGATGTTGCCCTGCATCTCGCTGTGGGTCAAGGCTCAAAGAGTAAGATGATTCATGCCGACCTCGTTTTGTTTGTTTTCGGACTTTTGCTAATATCTGGCAGATACCGAGGCGGCCCCAACAATATCGTTGGCGATTGGTAAAATCCACGCACTACTTCGAGAAGGCAGGGGTATCTATGGATTAGCTGCCAATGGGTCCATCCCACTTGTGGTGAAGGCCGATAATATGGTGAGTAAAAATCTGACAGCCTATTACTCCTCGGAACTGACGATTGGCAAGTACGACATCCTTCAATTGATTAGGATCAAGCGAGAATATCAACGCGTCAACCTTATTGTTTTTGGAGGAGCGGAAGCATCAGCTGTAAGCTTGGGAGCGACCAATCCACACGTCGTGAGCTAACCATACTTAGGTCGCCAATGAGCTAGCGGAAGCCAATGTCCCAGTCATTCTTACCTCGACCAGAGGAAGCCCCGAAACTTGGGAAATAGCCAACATTCTCTCCGGTCCTCCTCTGACTGCGTCTCCCGTCCAAGTGCTCCAGAAAGCCGGGGTGCTTGTCGGACTTGCCATCTCGGGTCTTGGTGAATCACACGTCCACAACCTACTGCTCGAGGCGGCCTGGGCAGGAAAGTATACTGGCCTGTCCGCCTATGATTCAGTCAGTCTTGTCACTAGAAACATTGAGAGAATGTTCAACTTTACTTCGGTCGAGGATATGGTGGTTTTTGAAGGCAATCCTTTGGAATTTGGTTCCAGCGTTGTTGCTGCGATAGATGGAGAAAGCAGAAAGGTCCTTGAGTGCTGGCCAACAGCTACGTAGGGAAAAGCTAGATTTGGCAATACTGATCTTCCGACAATGTTCAAACTTCGACTTTTTGGGAGCAGTGTTCGACTAGGAGCTATGCATGAATCAACATTTGATATTTGTACTTGTGCCGCACTTGCGCTACGAGCTTCCTTATTGGCCTGACCAATTGAGGCCAGGTGCAAGGTCGGGTGAGTTGTAAAGCGATGAGTGCTCTATGCCTCGGGATACTAAAATTAGCATGGAGAAGGGCCCGTTCATGTGCGCAAATGATGCATCGTCTTTCGAAAGAAGTCATTTGTTAGTAAGATGGTTTTGCTTGGTCCCTTCTGCTATTACTCATAGCTAAATACCTCAGCATAGCTAGCCTTAATACTAATAGCGCTCATGCCCTTTCATGGCATGGTAGTAGTTTTAATACCAGTTGGATATCACTTTGGACTCTCACCTTACAGATACCATTTGGAAACCTGGGACAAGTCGTTAGCTAGAAGAGCCAACAGAAGGAACAGTAGTATTTTGGCAGATTGCAACTAGGGTGCCAGCTTAGCCCGGCTGCATGGGTGCAGGGTTAGGGTGGCAGGCCTCTCAAGTAGCGAAAGAAGTATTAATACGAGAGGCGGAAGCGAACCGAGACCAACCACCATCTATCACCCAAAAGGCCAAGGGGCCGATTTCGAAATACAGATATGAAGGAAATATGAAACAGCACTGCTATCGCATCGGAGGCAGAGTCTTGATTTGGAAATCCCTTTTGACCGCTCTATTTTTCCTGGGAGCATTCGCTGCATGTTGGTTCACATTCCACCCTGGTCGGCCTGGGGTAGGCCTAGGCGTTCCAGGGCCAAGTTGCTCACAACCAACAGATTAGAGTCCCACCATTAGTGACGGCCCGAGCGGCCCGGCTCTGATTTACGAACGGGCGCGGTTGGCTGCATGGCCTAAGCCGTAAGTGGACATGCTCCCGCCTTGCTAGGTCCACCATCAGGCAATCATACATCATCCTATGGACACTATTGTGCCGTCGGAACCAGGGCTGTACCCCTCTTCTTCCACGGCCACCGTTTTCAAGACTCAACCTGCTCTGTTCTTGATTTGAACAAGATTTATTGATCCTAGAAGCGTGCCAAGATCGCCATGTCGGAGAAACGCCCAGGATCCAAATCGCCAACTGGCAGATCATCACCTCCTAACGCGCGCGACGCCGGCTCACCACCTGAAAATGAGCTTGTCCCAGCGGATGATGCGGATGTAAGGATTGGTGATAATTTTCCTTTTACCAATGAACGCTGCTAAGCACTCATCAGGATGATGTTCAGGACGATGCCGGCTCATCGCTCGGCACAGACGTGTCAGTGAATTGCCAAGTTTTCATGGCATAGCACAAGAGCATACTAATACCAGATTATAGAGAGAGCTCTACTGCTTCTGTCTCTTCTAGCATTTTGCAATACCGCCAGGTTCGAGGTCGCACATATCACAGCGATAGGTTTGAGACAGATTATGCTTTCCCCAACGATGAACAACAGCTAGAGTCCGTTGATATTACGTGCGACTATACTCTGGCCCCCTAGTCTTGCTATGCTGATAGAATAATTAGCCACCACTATCTCACACTTGTTTTAGATGGTAGGTTGTTTCTCGCGCCACTTGGCGATAATGTACAGGTGTGTATTCCGTGGGCATACATTCTGATTGCCGGTATCTTGAACGTTTCATCTTGACATAATTTATAGCGAGTCCTGGATGTTGGAACTGGAAGTGGTAAGGTTTCAAATATTGAAATGTTGAGTTGGGTATTGATACTAACTAATTCGTCAGGTATTTGGGCAATGTATAATGGCTACTCATCTCAACGTAAATGAAGTACTAATGACGCCCAGGGATTTTGCCGATCAGTATCAGAGTGCCGAGGTCATTGGGACGGACCTTTCGCCTTGCCAACCAAAATGGGTTCCTCCGAATGTGCGGTTTGAAATTGATGACGCTACGCAGAGTTGGACCTGGAAAGAGGACTACTTTGATTTCATTCACATCCGTTACCTGTTCGGCGCTGTGAAGGACTGGGCCGCCCTCTACAAGGAAGCATACCGCTGTTGTGCTCCTGGAGGTTGGGTCGAGTCGGTTGAGGCTGACATTCGATTCCTCAGTGATGATAGAACGACCGATCTCGCTCCTGTTTTGGGTCAATGGGAGAAGCTGTATGTCGAAGGTGGCAAGGCCATCGATCGGCAATTTTTCATTCATGATCAGCAGCCCAAAGGTCTTGAGGAGGCTGGATTTCTCGACGTCAAGACAGTAGACTATAAAGTGAGTTCTCCAAGCCTTTATTTGAATGTGATCTTGTCTAACTGGGCGCTATTTAGATTCCCATCGGAGAGTGGCCGAAGGACCCTAAGCTTGCTGAGGTCGGCAAATTTGTCAAGCTTACATTGGAGAACGATATTGAAGGTAGGCAGTCCCATATTCTAACTCTAATGCCATTGCATGCTTATCTCCTCTGTAAGGTTACACCCTCGCCTTATGGCATAATGTTTTGCGCTGGCCTGCGGATGAGTATCAAGTATTTTTAATGGAATCACGAAAGGCACTCCGCAACCGCAAAGTTCACAGTTATTTCAAGGTGCGCATCGTTTATGGTCGCAAACCTGAGTAACTTGAAACATGTCTGCGCGTCCTGTTGTTAGTAGAAATACCGATGAAGAACAATGGTCTCAATCCATTCATGGCAGATCAGTGGATCAGACATATGAGTCCCCAGTGCCTTAGAAGATACGCACTATTTTCCTTTAAATATAACTTTATTACCTTAAACTGATCTACTGGCTAATTGAATTAATACCTAAGGTAATGGTGTTTGTGCTTCCTAAATCCAATGCCCTTGATCTAGCCCGCAACACAAACCCGATGGTTTAACTTGCAGGTTCAAAGGTTGACTACAGACTTTGCCTCCTTCTCCACAACGCTTAACTTTGCTTTATCCCGAACAGTAATCCTGCACTTAAAAGGTGTGGGCTTGGGGTTAGGCACTGGCTCATACGCTATCTCCTGCCGCACTTCTTTCCCGTTCTCATCCAGCGGCCTCTTGATGTCTATTGCCCAGCCCAGCATAGCAACCATGATAATGAGCGTTCGTTCGGCAAAGTCGTAGCCAGGACAGGCGCGGCGTCCGTAGCCAAAGGGTGTGAAGCCTTGACAGTTGGGATAGATCGAAAGAGGTTCCTTGTAGGTTGGGTAAGATGATTCCAGCCAGCGAGCTGGGTTAAAAGGGTTTCCATCGGGGTAGACTTCCTTATCCATGAGAATAGCCCTGCGAAACCCCGTTAGCTCTGTGTGCTTTTTCTGCCGGTCAGGGATAGCTTACGAGTAATTGGCATGGAATACAGTGCCCTTCTCGAAGAAATAACCTTGATACCAATCGTCCTCTTCCAATCGATGTGGGATACCCAGCTCGGCCATGCATGTCCTGTACCTCACGCCTTCCTTGACAATGGCCCTTACCACAGGTAGATTCGGGATATCCTCAAAGGTGGGGAGTCTATTTTTCCCAACGACTTTATCAACTTGCTGCTGAAGCTTTGCCAACCAGTCTGGGTGCTCCATCATCAGATATAGGAAGGTTAGGAGGGCATTATGCGGCGATCTTGAGCCTGCACCAATCATCGACTCAAAAGTAAATCCAGCCTCCTCGTCGCTGACCTCGTACTCTTCTCGATTCAGCAGGAAATGTTTGTAAATGCTCTCAGTAGCAGTCCCGTCCTTGATACTATTCTCGACTTTTCTTCTCAACCTGCTTCGGGACTCCACTCCATCTCTCCTCAGAGATTCCATCTTTTTCAAGCTAGGCACCAGCCAACCGGGCAAATTCCTCAAAAAGGGAAAGACATTTGCAGGGTATTCATCAGGCCGAAAGCATTTCATAGCCTCGGTCGTATAGGCTTCGTTCTCTTGGATGTACTCATGGGTCACAGTGTCTACCGAAAACCCGAGCATACTATTTGTGAGGACCGCGTAGGCGTATCTGCAAAACTGAGCGTCAAAGTCAAGAGGGTTTTGCAGGAGTGCATGGAGGGTAGCTTTTGCCTCGTTCAGCATAATGTGTTGATACTTTTCGTTTGCGGTGATGGAGATGGCAGAGTGGATGAGCTTACGCTCTCTTCTCCAAGCGTCTATGAGTCTCGTTAATGAGCAGTCACCAAGCAAGGAGTATTAGTAGGGCGCACCATTCTTGGGCATGAGGGCAGGGTTGAGGTCCATGGTGAGATGCTTCATTGCGTAGGGCGTCCCGCGATCAGAATACTTGGCGCTCCTCTTGACAAAGAGCTCACGGGCGATTTCATCATCAGAAATCACGACCTGTTTCTCTCCTAGCAGGCTGAACTGTGCAATCGGACCGTGCTCGCGTGCCCACTTGTTAAAAATGGGGATGAGGTTGCCATCGGATGAGGCGAGTTCAGGAGCATTTCCAACAATAGGCCATCCTAAACATCATCAGCCCTAAGGTCCTCTCTTATTGCCAAGGCCATAGGTTATTCACCTTTGGGTCCTGGGGGTGGTCTTGCGCCCTTCATTCGTCGCCTATAGGAAACATTCTCAGCTATAATGTAGAGTAATGTTCCTACAAAAAATGCAATCGATGCCTTCAATAGCATAGCCATATTGTAGTTTCTGTCGAGGAGGCTATGCTGTCATACTTGCCAGGGCGGTTGAGTGCGGTCGCCCCTTTCTTATACAAATATTGACGTCAGCATTTAGTCCACCGCATCCGATCCAACCGTGCGCCTTTGAAATGCATCGATTTTCTGACACTTATGATACAGATCCAATACTGAAGGCGCATTAGGGCGAGCTTAGTTGGAGCCAGATCTTGTAAGCACTAAGAAGCGCTAGGTCTCCTATTCCGGCAGTAGCCGGAGCAAAGTGACACCCCGCCAATGCGTTGTGCAATGGCGGCCAATATCCCGTTTGGCACTAAGTACCGAGGTTAGTCAGCGAAGGCCCCAACAGTCCACTTGGGGCAGTTGAATTACGAGCCTGAAACAAGTGCTTACGGTCTGCTGACCACATCGCAGTCATCAATCAAGTTGCAAATTTAGCCAGCCCGAGCCTAAATTGTGCAACAACCTTTGGGAAGGAAGGCGGTGCACCAAGCCCCCAGTGGGCCACTGTGGTGGTTGGTGCACGCTATCCTATCCATCTCTTCGTTCATGCTGTGGGTCATGTATTACAACGGTGGTTTTTCATGGAGACTAAGCTAATACTAAAAGAGGGTGATAAGGAATAAAATACGACTGTTTTCCGCTTTTCGCACTCTCTACAGTAACTACGGCACCGGCGGAAGTTTAACAATGCGACTACCAAGCGACGGTCAGATCATTTTTAAGCGGCCTGCAAGCGGTTCTCCTTGTGATCGCTGTAGACGTCCACGTGATGGGTCTTGAACTTTCTCGTGGGGAGCTTGGCCTCGAACATAACATCAAGCTCTTCATAGCTTCGATCCTTTGTCTCGGGCAGACGGAAGAAAGCCCAAACCACGGACAGCGCTGCAAACCCGAACCAGAAGAAACCGGTTTTGCCTACAAAGAGAGTCAGCAGGTTCATGTAGTGAATAATAAAAAAGAAAGCGAACATACCCTTCCAGTTCCAGGCACTAGGGTTCATCATGTAGGGCTGGATGACGTTGGCAACGATTTGCGCAACGTAGTACGCAGAACGGGCCAGAACCACAGTCTTTGATCGAAGACGGGTTGAAGAGACCTCAGCTGGAATGGCCCAACCAACGGGTCCTATGGTGAGGGAGTAATTGAGCAACCAGACAACGCATAGAATTGACTGGACCCATTTTACGGCAGGACTGTGAGTGTTGATAGCGAGACAGCCGATGATGAAAAGCCACAGGCACAAGCCAGACATGCCAAATATGTACAAGGTACGTCGGCGCAAGCGTCGCATCAAGAACCAGGAAGCAATTGTCCCACAGAAAGCAATGCCAGTACCGCCCAGGTTCAGGTTGTATGATGTCGCGTCATCCAAGCCTGCCTGCTGGTAGAAGTACGTAGCAGAGTAGGCGAATTGGGCACCGGAAGTGATTTGGCCAAGGAAAGAAACACATGCGATCTCAGTTCGGCGCAGATCGACACCCTTGAAGCAGTCCCAGTAAGAAGTACCTTCGGCAATCCTCCGCTCGATATCATTGGTGTGAATCATCAAGGCTACCAGGGCTCTGGCGCGCGGCTTCTCATGATTGGCTGTCAATCACAAGACGCTCTTCTCCGCTTCCGCATATCTGCCGTTTCGAACAAGATACCAAGGCGATTCGGGCATGAAGAATGAGCTGGCAAGAAGAAAAGGAATCCAGAGCCACTGAAGTGCGAACGGGATGCGCCAGCCCCAGTCATCGTCGCGATCAATGAAGCTCTTGAGAACGCCAGCACCAATCAATTGGCCGGCGGCAAAACACATGTTAGTGTAGGCGGTTAGGTAAGCCCGAAGAGGGAGAGGGCACAGCTCAGAGGCATATGCCGGACCAATTGTCGCAAAGATGCCCCATGGGATACTATATGATGTTTGTCAGCACGGAACTCTTTAGTCTCACCCAAAATAAGGCCTGCGACAATGCAGCTTACCCGCAGAGAATTTGACCCACAGCCTGAAGCTCGACGCTCATGCCGAAAAAGGAGGCGAACACGAAGGCTCCCATCAATACCACACCAAGCATAAAAGCAGGTCGATAGCCGTAGCGCTGAATGAGGAAACCATTGCAGAGGGCGCCGATAATTGCCCCGGCTTGAGGTCCACTCCCCATCGCGCTTTGCCACCGAGCAGCGATCTGGTACGTGTCACTGGTGGAGTCGATTTCGCCAAAGCGGCGGGCATAAGAGGGATAGGCGTAGAGAGAGCCAATCAGGATGGTATCGTAGCCTTCCATTATAATGGACATGGAGACCACCAGAGACCAGATGACGGCCCATGGGTACGACTTGAGAGCCTGGCGGACGGTGAGGGAGTGCTCGTGGGCATTGGCAGCCTGCGCATCATCAATGGTGGTCTCCCAGTCGCCTGCACGACCCAGGATGGTGGTGTCTTCGGATTTTGAGTTATCCGCAGGTTGGTCATGCTTCTTCTCTTCGTGGTCTGTAGACCCAAAAGAAGTCTTTTTCTCCATGTTGGAAAATTGACGATGATGGTGGAAAGGGGCTGGATTGACACTTGTTCCGATGTGAGACAGTGGAGATGATGGCGAAGGATATGTTTCAAAAACAAGACTGATCAACCAACGTTTTGTATAATTTTGTGCCTAGGTGTTAGCTCGGGTATTGGATGGCCTGACTGTTTTGGATAGTGATGGTGTTTCGACGCAATTACCCATAGGAAACAGAAAGCCACACATACCCCATCGGAAATATCCCCATGGGGAGGTGCCCCTTCTGAAACCAGTCTCACATTCGACGTACTCTTTCTTAATGCACAAACATGTAAACCACTTTACACGAGGTACTGTCTGCTTGGCTTGCGGTTAGGGGCTTCGGGATTCGGTGTGGGGGTGGAGACTGGCGTGTCACCTCCACATGAAATTCCGAAATAATCGTCATCAGGTGAATAGAATAGGCTGATTAGATGGTGCTCAATTTCCCCTGAGCTGGCTCGAGCATTGATTCGTTGGACTGGATGCGATTGGCCCATTTTGCATTAGTTGCATGCGTGGTGTGGCTCACATTCGGAAGATGTCATCCATGCTGGTCCCGCACCACCCCGGAAGCTTCATCCAACTTCCAGACACATTTGAGGGTTTCTAATTTTTCACTGATACTATTGCAAGAAAAGAAAAGAAAAAGCGCAATTATGAGCGAACAAGCACTCTTCCAATGGCAGACTGATGCTTTTGACATTGACTTTACTCAGAATACGAGTGGCGCCATATGCCTATCCCGAATTCTACCCAAGGGCGGTTCCAAGGGTCCGCTAAAAAGGCATGGGTTATTCAAGTCGCCAGAGGTGCCCCTCGTCAGCGTTAAGCTCGTCGGCGAGGGCAACACCCCTGAAAAGACATCAAAGGCAATGGTTGGAGGCTATCTCTCAGCTCGGCTAAAGTACGAGAGCCACGAGACTACACGTGACGGCTCTACTCAAACACTCCTCATTCATAGTGGAGATGAGAAGACTGAAATCCATGTCACCGTTCGTTTGGTCGTCTATGGAAGCATTCCCGTCTTGAGGTCTTCGGCGACCATCACGAACAACTCTACCGAGGGCAACATCATCGTTACTCAGCTGTCATCAATTGCCATCGGCGGCTTGTCAAATTCGCAGGACTGGTTCGCCGATCATACGCTCCTGACTGCCACTAATAGCTGGTTCCGTGAGGCTCAGTGGCGCGAGAATACTCTTCCTGAACTGGGTCTTGACAATAGCGGTATCTACGAGCTTCACGATGGCCACGCCGGTTCCTTGTCCACTTTCGGCCTAGAGAATCGGGGATCCTTCTCCACAGGTTCGTTCCTACCCATGGGGCTGTTGAAGTCGAAAGACGATTCGGCATCATGGCTCTGGCAGATTGAACACAATGGCTCGTGGCGGTGGGAGATTGGCGACTACAAGGATAGCCTGTACCTTGTAGCCGGCGGACCGACAGGTGTGCACCACAGCTGGAAGCAAGTCCTGGCCCCGGGGGAAGACTTCACAAACGTACCCATCGCTCTGGCGCGGGTGAATGGCGACTACGAAAAGGCCTTCGCCGCCTTGACCGATTACCGGCGCGTGATTAGAAGACCCCATCCCGACAATGAGAAGATGCCAATCGTGTTCAACGACTACATGAACTGTCTAATGGGAGACCCGGACGAGAACAAGATCGAAGCGCTTCTTGAGCCGGTTGCAAAAACCGGGGCTGAATATTTTGTAATTGATGCGGGATGGTATGCTGACGATGGCAACTGGTGGGACGATGTGGGGCTATGGGAGCCATCCAAAAAGCGATTCCCGTCTGGTTTCAAAGCCCTTTTGGACAAGATTCGCGCAAAGGGCCTCATACCAGGTTTGTGGATCGAGCCGGAAGTTGTAGGTGTCCGCAGCGTTGTGGGAGACATACTGCCCAAGGATGCCTTTTTCCAAGAGTGTGGCGAGCGCATTGTGGAGAAAGGCAGATTTCAGCTCGATTACCGCCATGAGCAGGTGATTTCCCGTATGAGCCAGAAAATTCACGAGCTTGTTACCGAGTATGGGGTGGGATACTTCAAGTTCGACTACAACATCGAGGTCGTTCAAGGCACTGATGCTCACGAGCCCTCTTCGGCGAGCGCAGCACAGCTCGAACACCAGCGGGCATACATCGCTTGGGTAAGGTCGCTTCTTGACAAGTACCCCGGTCTTGTCATTGAAAGTTGCTCGAGCGGCGCACAACGCATGGACTACGCCATGTTGGCGGTTCATCCACTCCAGTCCACCAGCGACCAGCAGCACCCGGCGCTGTACAGTGCCATTTCAGCCGCGTGTCCCACGGCTGTCACTCCCGAGCAGAGCGCTACGTGGGCATACCCGCAGCCCGAATGGGACGATGAGCTAAACGCCTTCTCGGTGGTCAACAGTCTTCTCGGGCGCGTCTACCTCAGCGGTCGTCTGGACAAGCTCAGCGATGATCAGCTGAGCTTGGTTATTGAGGGAATGGATGTCTACAAGGCGATCCGTAACGACTTGAGAGATGCTCAAGCTACCTGGCCGCTTGGGCTTCCCAGATGGCATGACGAATGGACGTCCCTGGGCCTCGTGTCAAAGAACAACGGAACATACCTTGCCGTGTGGCGGCGAGGGGGACCTACGTCAATTGATATACCACTAAAGGCCATAATGCACTCGGGCCAGATGCATGCCAAGGTTTTGTATCCCACAGGTATGGAAACGAAGCTTATCTTGAGGGATGGCCAATTGAGCGTGAAGCTGCCGGACGCTGTTTCCGCCCGCCTGATCCATGTATTTAGTGAATAAGCTAGATATTTCTATTGAGTATAATTAATGCTAGGATGCGTTCTCGTCCAAAAGGTCTTGCAAATTTCGTGTTGCCTCGGAACCGGAACGGTCGCCGTGATATGGGCTTGGGTAGGCTTCCGTTCTGGTGGCTGGGTCCAAACCACCACATGTCCATGGACCACCGTCAGGATGCAAGAATAGTCTAGGTGCTCAGATGGTGAATTACTGCGGTTGTTTAACAACAAATATTAATTCAGTGGCATTCTCTCGTGTTTAGTTAAATTGAAGCACTAATTCTTTGTAATTTTCGTTTGTTATAGGGTCTCATCTGGCTTTTTGCTGTAGGGTGAGACGCCCACCTTGGGTTCCTACATCAACTGAGGGTGTGGCGAGTGGGTCATCTGAGGGTGGAGTCGAATAAGCGGATACTTTTCAAGTTGACCTGAGGGTGAGCCTTGACCTGTCATTGGCTAGACTGGTCTTACATAACGACCCACTATCAGCTGAGCTATTTAATATTACAATGATAAGAAAACAAATAACATGATAAAAATATAAGGATAATGTTCAAATATGAATGTAAGTATATATGTTCGATTTAATTTACTTATTGTAATTCATTAATAATGTATTAAAAATAACTTGGCTGATAGTGGGTCTTCAACTGGGTCTAACCTAACCAATCGCAGGTCAGAATCCACGCTCAGGTCAACTTGCAAAAAAGTCCACTTCAACCCCACCCTCAGCCGCTCACTCACCACACAGTTGGTGTACCTCCAGTGCTTGAGGCTCATGCATTCTCCCACAGTAGTCGCATCCATGACAATCTCAGGTTGGAACTTATCACCTAGATGAATTGTCAATAGCAAAGGCGAAAAATTATTGAAATGGCAGAAATAATCTGGAGCTGATGCTCATCAGAATGGCAATTCTTCCTCATCTAGCTGCCACACGGAATCTCTGGCGTTATCAGGAGACGCTTATCTATGTAAAGCTAGCCGAAATCGGCATGGTTTTGTTGCCCCCTCCGTGACATCGCGGCTGGATGCATGCGCAACCTTACCCCGCAAGCATTCGCATTTCCCCAACATTATTTGCATCGTTGTGCACCGATCGAATCACTTCGTGCACCGTGTTATATGCTGATCATTCCCGATTTTCCTTATCAATCGTTTTGTTCAAGATGAGCCCCATCCCAGGACCAGCGGACTGGATGAAAGATGTTCCGGGGGATCGCAACCTGACCCAAATCACAATCCCGGGAACCCACGACAGCCATGCCACCAAGCACAACATTAAGTCGGAGCTCGATGGAGCCGAGAAGGCCATTGGTCCCGTCGTGGCCAAAGCTGCACAAACTCAAGACATGGAAATCACAGAGCAACTTCGAAGCGGGATTAGATACTTCGACTTGCGCGTGCGCCATGGGGAAAATGGAGACTATGGCTTGTGCCACGCTGCCATCAGACTCCGAGGCTCTCTCCGATCTGTCACCAATGAAATGGCTACTTTTCTGAAAGAACACCCATCCGAGACGCTGATAGTATGCATCAAGTGGGATCAAGAGCGCATCCAAGTGGGTACTGTCGACGACTTTCTCCATTTCAACGTCTCCTCGCTTGTGAAATCCAATCCTGTTGCAGAAGACGCCGAGCTTGCTCAGCGCATCGATGAAATCTGGACCGAGCACAAGTGGTACACTGGAATCTCCTGGCCGCACCTCGAGAAGTCGCGAGGCAGGGTGATTCTCCTTCGGCGATTCAACAACTCGCCCGGAAAGAACATTGGAATTGACTTCGTGAGCTTTTACGGCGACAGCCAGAAGATGGCAAACCAGGGTAGCTGGAAGCAGGCGCAGAACCCTGCCGAGTCCGGCATGTCGTACGACGCGCGCTGGAACAAGACGGTGGACCAGCTCAGGGCCGCCAGGAGCGCAAAGTTTGACGACGGCATCATGTATTTCGACGTCATGTCGGATGTTGACGGCATTGTCAAGACGCCGCGCGACTATGCGCAGGAGCTGAACCCCAGACTGAGGATATACCTGGATGGCGCGCACCACGATTTTGATCCAAGCAAGAGTCGATTTGGAGTCATTATCACAGACTTTTGTTGCGCCGATACAGCCAAGCACATTTACCAAATGAATTTCAAGGGCTGATTTAAAGGCCTAGAATCATTCACTCTAGAGACGAAAATAGACACCCAATCTATATTTGGCACAATACAACTCATATAATGTGTGCATCGATCGAATTTAGGATACGTAGTTTAATGTTGTAAGCAAAATTGATGTCGTGACGGTCACCTTGTTCGAGGTGGAAAAGTAGAGTAACCAAGATACGTCAATGCAGTGGGAAAGCAGAACACACGGGACAGTAAGGTTTAAGATCCGTTTTTGGCCATGTGTCGGGGAGAGCCTTGCAAATCCACAAAAATTGGAGACAAGACAACATCTTTGGATTCAATTTTTTTTCATTCTCATATCCTGCCTGTAGTTGCCCTCCCAGCTATGATATGGATCCTGGACCTCAAAATGACGATAGTTGCCCTTCCCAATCGCTTTGGCTCACAAGTGCCCGCCGATGTCAAACATAGCCTCTGCAATTCCCTACTATTCCTAAGCAGACCTGATGTAAAATTGAATATTGGTAAATTGAGGAATGAAATTGGTAGACAGAATAGATCTACTTTGTTAACTTAACAATGCTTTCGCTGTTTATGGGTTAGCATTTGGACAACTGAAGCTCCAAAGCATATGGGATCGGAAGGCCTTACGCATTCCTAAGTTAAAATTCGATTAGCGAGCTTTTTTTCTGCAGATAGGTAAATACATACTTGTTCCATAATCGTGCATGTTCTCATACACCCGGCAATGCTGGTGCATTCCTGGGTGCATGTCCTCCTGTAGGTCATGCACTTCTCAAGACAAACAGCTTGTGATACTCGTGGTTCAATGCTGTTGATTTGCTGAGCAGGTCTGGCAAGAACAGCGGTGGCGAGAAAGGCGACGATGGTCGTAGTAAACTTCATTTTGAAGGAATATGAGTTGATCAATATTAGACGAGTTGCTAGTCTTTTTGAATGCTGGATGGAGATGGGTTATGCCGTGAGATGTATGCTCATATATAGTTAGTCTGGGTTCTCGCGAGTCAGAGAACTTGGGTGGTTGAGCTTGGTTAGGCGTAGCGACACAAGAACTCGCAGATTCTAGCACTAGAGACGCCCAAAGATGATGAACAGCGGGCTCTCGGCACTAAACTCTATCGCGGAACGAGTCAGTCAGATCGACGATTATGAGCTTCTATCACAAGTCATGCAGGATTTAGTGGTTCAACCGGTCTTAAGAACGTGAAATAGGAGACTTGGGTTGCATTGGTAGCATATCGGATAAATTCGGGAGTGATCGCGGTGCGAAGATGGGATTATTATTTAATTATAAATTTAATAATTACGATGAATATAATTAAGACCGAAGCAGCAGTCGCAATTTTCCATCTCCAATTCAAGATTCCAAGTCTTGTACTCTGAGTCGAGATGCTTGGTCCGTATAGACTTGGGGAAAGTCAATCCCGACGGCCCGACTCGACTCTTGTGCCCGGGTCTCGGCCTCATTTGAACCCACGTCGAAGTGAACGGGTTTGTGGCGAAAGGAAAAGCTTATTCCGTAAACCGTCCATTGGAGACCACTAAACAAAGCCTATTTTAGCGCCTAGTGACATTGAGGAGAGCAAAACGTCAATGCAACAAGAAGATGGGAGAATGGGGATATGTGATGCGTAAATCATGAGCAATTGCTACAGACAATGTATGGAACACCAAGGTACAGCCCTACAACCCCTCACCCATCGTCCCCGTCGGTGACCCTTGAAATCAAGAATCAAACTTGAAAATAACCTTGTGAGTTTTTCTGGCCTCGAAATCTTTGTATGCTTGAGGGGCGTCTTCCAAAGACATCGTCTTCCCACTCAAGAACGTGAGTTTCTTGTGTTCCTTTCGGAACAACGCGAGGGCTTCATCGAAGACACTTCGAACGGGGCACCGGCCGAATGACATGGTGATGTTTTTCCCATAACACATCAATCCGTTGAGCGGAATCTGCTCCGTGTGGACCCCGATGGAGCTGATCTGGCCCCAGGGTCTAGCCATGTCAAAGGCAAGCATAAACGCATCGGCGTGGCCCACAATTTCCATGACTACGTCCGCGCCTCGCCCGTCAGACGCGGCTTTGATCTTC
This sequence comes from Calonectria pauciramosa, assembly GCA_017140785.1. NCBI lineage: Eukaryota > Fungi > Ascomycota > Sordariomycetes > Hypocreales > Nectriaceae > Calonectria > Calonectria pauciramosa. The sequence goes on along the minus strand of JAACIZ010000023.1, from coordinate 103,694 downwards.
TCCACAGGGTTATCGTTTAGGTTGATAGGGATCGCACCGAGCCTTTCCGCCTCCTCGAGCCGTTCTGGAACGGAGTCGATGGCGTATACGGTTTTGACCATGGTAAGTGCGCATGCAATGGTGCACAATCCAACCGGCCCGCACCCAATCACCACCGTGGTAAACTCGTCTCGATCCCGCTGCGGGATGTCTTTTAAGAACCTGGAGGCGGCAAAGTACCCTGTGGGGAAAATGTCGGCCATGAGAACCAGCATTTCCTCGGGGACATCTGACTCGTGTAAGCTCGACCCAACAGTCTGGACCAATCTGCAATGCGTGGAGGCGCTTTCTAACCTTGAGGAGCCTTGACAAAGGTCGTTTCTGCCAGCGGAACTCGCACGTACTCTGCTTGGCCACCATCGATGGTGTTGGCGGGCGCCGAATTTCCAAACAATTCTCCTTTGGCGCACCTACTCGCCTGCCCGCGGACACAGTAGTAACAATTCTGGCAAGAAGTGTAAAAGGGCACTACCACTTGATCTCCAATCTTAAAACTCTTAACAGCGTCCCCCTTTTCGACGATGGTGCCAACAAACTCATGGCCGCAAATGAAGTTTGGGGGACACTTCAAATGACCGCGGTAAAAGTGTAAATCGGAGCCCTGCTTGAATGTCAGATGCGTCTAATTAGGTTCCAAGAAGTGATATCTTACACAAAGTGCTGTTGCAGATACTTTTAGTACAGCATCGGTCTGCTCCCGTATTTTGGGGTAAGGCCTGTCTTCAACGGATACCTAAGTGGGGAAACGCGTCAGTTTTGATACCATCCTCGGTGTCTATTGTATGCAGGTCCATACTTCGAAAGGCCCATTAAAGACCACAGCTCGCATAGTACTCGGCGTCATTGCGTATAGGTGCAGGTGGGTCACTTGGCCTATGGTGGTTGAAAATGATGTGAATGCTATCAAGGTGGAAATGAGTAGGACGAGAAACGTCACGAACAGCATGCATCTTTTTTCTTTCCTTTTTTAGTGCCACGATAAATCGTCACACCACCGAATACGCTTTTAGCCATCTCGGCTCACATTCCCCATGGAGTCGGCGTTATGCAAGAAATCACCGAATGGGAATGCCCGGAATATGATTGCCAATGCCTTGCGCGCAGCTCGTTATCATGCGGGTCCGCAATTGAATCAGGTTTTGTTTGAAACTGCGGGGTCAAATTTCAGCTTCATCTGAATTACTATCGCGTTGGGTAACATTCATTCCAAATATGGAAAACCCCCGCGTCATCATTGTGTAGCCCGTGAGCGCGGGGTTGTAATGAGATGAGGGGATCCCGTTCGACCGGATCTCCGCCTGGGTCATTCTCATCTAAAATGTTGCCAAGCAGTCGGGAAATACGATGTAGCAGGGACATGGGCTACTGGCAGTTCTTGACATCCTAGACGCGGTACGTAGGCATGAGGACGACATGACGGATCACCGGAACATACAATGCACGCCGGAAAGCCAATAATAATCAGCGGAATCAAGGTTAAAATTAAACGAAAAGAATAATTACAGTATCGAATGAAAGATTTACGGTCCATCATTGAAGCATTCATCACAATACTGTTTGCTCTCGCAACAATCAAACTAGCGAACAACTATTGTCCTTAGGTAAAGACCTTTGCCTGTTTCTGAAGATTCAGAAAGGTCTCCTTATCGTGTCCCGGAATTACTTGTCCTCTTGTAATTCTTTCCAGGTGCTTCAGCCGCTGAGTGCTCCGAAACCATGCTGGATGGTCTCGGGCTAGCCAACCTTGAGGAATGCCATCGCGCCACTGGAAAAGATTGTCAGTCAATAATTTAATCGTTATTTTTTCACGTCACTTACGTTTTCAATAACGTGGCAATGATCGCTGATGAAAAAGAATGTACCTGTTTCAGGCATATTTATTTGCATCCCAATCAAACCATCTGTATGGCCCGGCAGGTGATGCAAGGTAATTCCTTGACAAAAGTCGAATGTTTGGTCGTTGAATGTTTTCCAATTACTGCACCATGTCAGAATATTATTTCCAGGAGTGCAAAACACGTACAGTGATAGTTTCAAGTAATGCTCCATATAGACGCCGGCGTCGGCTCCAGTTGCCACGGACCAGAACGCCGATATCAACTCTTTGTCGTGGACCCAAATCTCAACATTGGTCCTGTCTATAAATTCGTCAAGTCCTCCAGCATGATCCAGATGCAGATGGCCAATAATGATCTTCTTGATGTCCTCGATCTTATTTCCGGTTGCTTCGACGGCAGCGCGAAGCTCGTGGCGTGGCTCATACTGGACACGGGCGAAAACGTCAGAGACCAAGGGACCCCAAACGTCCGGGTAGTCCTTCCCGCATCCTGTCTCCCAGAGAATCAGGCCTTCGTGAGGGTGCTCAACCAATATGCAGTACATGGGCATCTGTCGCCGCTTGTTGACAAAGTTGTTCTGCTCGTTGCTTTTCACACTCCCGTTACCACCTCGAACCACGTACCCCTCATCACACTCTAGCCAGCCAACTTCCAAGACGTGAAATTTAGTCCCCGGAGGACAAATATTGGAAACTGCGCCAGCAACCGCTCCTTGATTCAGCTGGTTCTGAATTGCTGCCATGATCAGACTCTGATGAAGTAAAATGTATAATGTTGTGTCAAAAATGAGGTCAAACGCACTTGCTGCAACCATGCCGTGAGCTCCGTCTTGTAAATGCTACCTGGGGCCTTTTATGCCAACACCTGGCATATTGATGCGGGGATGATCTGCTAGGATTGGTGAGATATGCCCTGTGCCCTTGCGCCTGCATGCAGGTGTGGCATTGGTGTGGACAACGCTCCCCACCACCAGGATCGTCATTTCCAAATCCGCATACCCGAGGAGTTTGACAGCCGACCAGACTCATATAGGCTATATGCTGGATCAACGTCATGGATCATTTGAGACGGCATTTAAATGCAGTGCCCCACTCAGGTGTATTTTAGGCGTATGAGATGATGCGCGGGTATCAAAATATCGACTTCGAGTTTATTTTCCATAAGCGAAAAATATTGAACCCATTCTTCCGATCGTGTCGTGGTTTTACTGGAAAAAATGTCTCCTACTAGCCTCTCGGACCTCAAAAGGAAGGACCTCTTCCAACAGGGGGGTTACATAGCAGGATCATGGGTTCAATCATCAAGCGGCGGGACATTCGACGTTCAGAACCCCGCCACGCTTGAGACAATTGCGACTCTCCCGGAAATGAATGGAGATGATACCGAAAAGGCGGTTTCTGCTGCTTCTGAGGCATTCAAAACATACAAGAAGACGCCAGCAAGGCAGCGCGCTCGATGGCTAAGGCGGTGGAACGAGCTCTGTATAGAAAATGCGGATGACTTGGCTCTCATTTTGACGCTGGAGAACGGAAAGCCTCTCGCAGAGGCCAAAGGAGAGGTCCTTTACGCCGCTTCCTTTCTTGAATGGTTCTCCGGGGAGGCCGAGAGGATCCACGGAGAGGTCGTTCCATCGGCAAACGTTGACCAACGCGTTTTGAACTTCAAGGAACCCATCGGGGTGGCTGCGTGTCTCACGCCATGGAATTTCCCCATTGCTATGATTACACGCAAAGTGGGCGCAGCTTTGGCAGCCGGATGCACGACGGTATGGAAGCCAGCTGGAGAGACACCGCTGAGCGCTTTGGCACAGGCCATTCTGGCCCAAGAAGCCGGATTTCCAACGGGGTGCATCAACGTCATCACGACACTGAAGAATGTTTCCGAAGTCGGGGATGCTCTGTGCACATCCAAACTGGTGCGGAAATTGAGCTTTACAGGGTCGACCCGAGTTGGAAAGCTTCTCGCCCGCAAATGCAGCAACACACTGACGAAGCTGTCTCTTGAGCTTGGAGGCAACAGCCCTTTCATCGTGTTTGACGATGCCAAGCTGGAAACAGCTGTGGATGCGTGTATCCTGGCCAAGTTTCGCAACGCAGGCCAGACGTGCGTGACGGCCAACAGAATCTTTGTGCAGAAGGGAATCTACGACGAATTCGCGGCCGCATTGGTGCAACGAGTAAAGGAAATGAAGGTTGGAAACGGTACGGAAAGCGGCACTGTGATTGGCCCTCTGACCCACGAGCGCGCTGTTGACAAGGCTATGAATCACATCAACGGTACGAGTACAGCTTCTCCGGAGTGGGAGTAATTAGGCTAAACGTCAAAACAGATGCAAAATCCCGAGGTGCCTCTGTGCTCTTGGGAGGAGCCTCATTTCAACCCAACAACCTTCCAGGATTCTTCATACAGCCTACGGTCTTGAGCGAAATGTCGACAAAGTCTTTGACCTCGGCGGAAGAAACGTTTGCTCCAGTTGTAGCGCTGTACTCATTTGAGACAGAAGAGGAAGTGCTTGAAAAGGCCAACGACTGTGATGTAGGACTGGGGAGCTTTGTCATGACCGAGTCCCTGTCTCGGATGTGGAGAGTAGCCGAAGGCCTCGAGGTTGGCATGGTTGGTGTGAATGTGGGCATGCTGAGCGCGTGCGAAAGCCCTTTCGGAGGTTAGTTCCGGCTCTAAGCCACAAATTCCTTTTCTTCCTTGGTCTTATCTATTTTCTCCACATCTCATTTGCTTCTATTTTGGACCGTTCAGCTAACAATCGACAGGCGTGAAGGAATCTGGATATGGGCGTGAAGGCGGCCGGCATGGGATCGATGAATATCTTTCAGTCAAGAGCATCCTCGTAAATGTAAAATCTTGAAAGTATTTAGCCATAAGTTCGTATTATCAATGCTCGATTTTCTTCGCACCTTTTGAAATTCTGGAATATCCGTGTGAATGGTAGGGTTTATGTTCCAGGCGACGGCTGAAGCACCGAAGAAAACCTAGGTGAGGAGAGATCGGTGAGCGGTGATCTAGAGCACCACTCAGGAGATACTGGAGAGAGAGAGAAGGTTTAAGGCGGTCAAGGGTCGTTGTTACAATAATTGAAACCATCAACTAAGCTGCTATAACGACTCTATTTTCTTGACTCGGGCGCCCTGCACTACTGAGCACTTGGCTCGCTACATGATGCTTCTTTGCTCAAATCTGGGGGTCTTTAAAGTAGATGAGACGCATTAATAGACATTTTGCGGATATAGCTGCCTTCTACCTTCTCAAGATATTGTTTAAACCTTATCTACACTCAACTAGCGTTCGTACTATACTTCCTACTCTTGAGAGAGAAAATGAGAAAGAATTGCGAATTGTTATGTTAGGCCGAAGTTCCAACGGTACTAAAATCGTGACTTGATCAAAATTCCTATCTATATCGACTTTATTGAAGCTAGCTCATCCATTGGAGGTGGATTGCTCTGTAATCCTACTTTGCATGGCAACAGATGAACCCAGCTACCGAATGGCCTACTTCTTCCGGCGACTTTCATACCAAAAGCTCTTTCTCCGCCTCTTTCGTGATTTCTTGGGTGGCGTTGGCACATTTTGAATCGGAGATTGGCCCCGCTCTCTCTTGTTTTCGGATGCATTTTCCCAATCATAGTCCAGCGCAAAAAACCTGGCGCCTTCTAAACGATATGGCAACCCGCCTCGCCGCTTACGCAGCCGCGTGCTGTAATACCAATGCGGTTGGAACCGCGTCCAGATTTTGCGCTCAGGGTGATCAATATTCCACATGTCTATTAAATCATCCATGTTTTCGCGATCCCTATTGCATCGGGCGGGAAGATCCTGTTCCGGGATATTCGGATTCTCCCGATCCAATAGGATATGAGGGACCGTGGCCGCAGCGCTAAAGTCGATTAAGATTCCTGACCGGTAATTGTCTGATCGAATATCGGAAACAACGATTCCAAGCTTGTTGATGGAATTGATAGTTCGCATCATCCGACCCACCATCTTTGGAGTAAAAGGCTCTGGATCTTCAATGTACTCTTTCACAAGACAACGAAGAGGCTCCCCTCGGATACCGCTGTTGAACTCCCAGTAGCCGAGCTCACGGAGTTCGTCCGTTTGCTGTTGAGTAAGCAAGATGTAGCCGTAACAGCGAGCGGCGAGCTCTTCATTGCTGGTTTCCTTGAGCCGACCATACGCCCTGCATTCGCAGTTGAGCGGATCATTGTGATTGCGAACATCTCGCCATCTGATCCTGCATCCATCCACAAGATCATCGCAATGAATCAGATCTTCCAGATCCGAAAAATAGAACTAGTAGCTCAACGCAATTAGTAGCCATGTAGGTAAGAGCATGAGGTGAAATAGCATACCACTTTGAGAGCGTATACGGTATCATCGATGGTAACACGAAAAACAACACCGTGGGCACCGTCGCCGAGGGATCCATGAAAAGTAATTTCGGTCCGGCTTGCATCCCTGAACTGAAACGGGCCAAGTTTGGGCCCCTTGCACCAGGGCAGTGGTCGCTGTGACGGCATGGGTAGAGTGGATCGGAGCTAATTAACTCGCTGAAAGGAAACAAATCAGTTTTGTGCCAATTCAACTTGATACGCGTCTTCGTGAAATCCAAGTCGTACTGGTTGGTATAAGTATGTAAAAGTGGATTATGTCAGCAGGCATCTATGGTCCCTCTTTGTTCTGGGCAAACCTTTGTGTTAGGAGGAGGTGTTCTGGTTTCCTATCCTGTACTTGCCCGCGTCAGCTGTAGTCATGGTGAGTCTCAACAAAGAAAGAACAAAGGGGCGTCATTATCACCTCGAATACTCATTCTATCAACAACTGGCGGAAGATTGAACAACAAGATGGGTCCAAGGCTTTCTAGGATTGCCTCTCCGGTCGCAAGGTGGAAACCCTACCACCAGGCCAGAGAGACATTGCTCAGCCAGGGGAGCAAAACCATGGGGAAGGTAGCCAAGATTTGGCCATGAAAGGACCCGCCATCACTGCGAGCCCGTCGCGCCAACTGGTAGCCCCAACTAAGGCGACGTCTAGCGGAAGTGCGGCCGACGATATCGAAGTCGAAGCTGCAATGAGATAGGTCACTGATGATATGTCACTCGATGGTACCAATACCCCAACATCTTTGAGTCTCTGCCTTTAATTCCCGCTTTAGATTGCCTAAGCATTTGTCTCCCTGATCATACTAAAACCCGTGGGTGAGTGTGCGGTTTGGGGCACAACAAGCCAGGACCTATGTAACCACACTGGCAGCATTACATAACCTGCCAATTCGTCAAAAGATCAAAGGGCTGTACAATAACAAACAATCTGGTTACCCTTGGGTCTTCTTTCCCATCTTTTCCTTCCCTTTGTCTCTCTTGAAGAAAGCGAAACCCCATTGACACCATGGGAACTGTTCCCGCCAGCACCTTCCACTCCATATTCGGCAGCGCTCTCCATGGTAGACTCAAATTTTCAAAAGTCATATTTAGAAGTGCATAGATTGAGGTACGAGAGGCAAAAACCGTGCATGGATGATTTTGCAACTGTTCATTACATTTAGACGAAGCGCTTCTCTATAACACCGGGGAGAATCTGTCTTCCCTCAGCCTCCTCAAAGCTGAGCCCCTTTTGCTGGTTCCATTTCTGTTTCAATTGGGTAAACTCTGCCATCGTTGGTATCCGGTGTCCACCAGCCTCAAAGTCGTTCTGCGCGTGACCTTCCCTTTGAAGCACGGGTGAATCCACTGTTTTGAGAAGCGCTTCGTTCCCAGGTCGGGTGAAGTACATTAAACCCAGACGATCGACGTCTCGCTGATCCTTTGGTGGCACCGCAACCTGTTGATGAACCATTAATGTGGCGTCGTTAACGGCATTGAGGAAGGAGATGCGCGACTTACTCGGTGGACGGTCGATTTGATGTAACCGCCCGTAAGGTAGCTGAGCGCATCGCCGGCGTTGACAGTCAGGCTTCCATCGAGAGGCTTGGCCCATTTCCATTCCTGAGTCTCTGGATCTCGGATCTGGAGACCTGCAACTGGCTGGCGGAAGAGCAGAGTCCAAGAGCCCAGGTCTGTGTGTCCGCGGATCCAAAGATTATCCTTGAGGGAATCAATTTCCTCTTGGGAAAATCTGGAGTATTTCATGTATCTCAAATGAGATTCGTCGTCTTTATCCCATCGGTGGAGCTCTTTGAAGTAGTCTTCAGGCAGCTCAAGCGCCAACGCGACCAAATGATTCAAGGGGTCTAAAATATTGTCATGTAAAGCCTAGCATCACTATGTCAGATACCTGAAACTTTTCACATTTCAATGGTCCTAACCTTGGAGAATTTCTCAATTTCATCGCGGTAGCTGTCCAGTGGTTTGGGAAGCGGTTGCCTGATATGCCCATCCTCAGCTGTGGCAATTAGTGTCATTTTTCAGTTATCATTCCAACATTTAAACCCCAGATTGCAACATACTAGACATGTTCCACATTTCTGTCTTCTCTGGAACTCCTCCTCTCAGCGGTCGCCTACCGGCAGGTCTGTACCCAGTGTAGTTTCCAGCATCCAGGTTTGCAACATATTCCAATTTCTGTTCGAGAGGAAGTTTGTAGAATGCCTGGCCAAGGGCGAATTGGAGATCTACATCGTCTTGAGGAATTCCAAAGTTGGTAACATAGAAAAATCCCTTGGTATTAATGGCTTGAATGAGGACCTGGGCGAGTTCTTTGTTGCCTTCGGGTGTGCCGTATTTGGAGAGGTCGATGTTCGTCACTAAAGTTATCCTGGTGAGCAATAATGGACTAACTAGATTCAGCGTTGTCATCTTTAGTGGCCAGAACTTACAAGACGCCCATTCAAGCTTTTCCTTAGTCTCAGGAACATGGTTGTATGGTTCCAGCTCAGGAAGAATTACAGATGGCATTTTGAAACATTAAAAGATGGGTCAAATTATGGTGCTGTGTTATCAGATTACATGGGTTAAGGAGTTTAATGTATTTATAGAGTAAAATCTGCATATAAATTATTCCCATTCCATGAAGAGTGGACTCGATATGCATTGACAGACCAAAAGCGGGGAATAATATTGCTAAATAATGTCGTGATCGGATATCCCACTGATAGATAGGCTAGCTCGTTACATGTTTGGCTTACGGGAGCTTTCCTGGTATTTCACCATTTGCTGCGATATTACGCCATTATGCTACCGTAGCCAGTTGCCAGTGGGATACAGTGCATCCCACTACTCATTGCATTTAAACTAGGGCCCATTTCGAGGGGCATTTCAGGTATCGAAACAGCCCCAAAAACATATTCTCTTGTATCAAATAATTTATTATTAATTCTGAATAGTCATAAATCTCGTCGCTTTTGCCTTTAAAGGATTATTTGTCAAATTATTGAGGGCTATCCAGGTTTCATGTGGGCATTGTTTAGAAGAAACTATCGTCTCAACACATCAGGCCAATAAGTGATGAATCGTGACTGTGATGGACGCTCCGCTCATCCGTACAAAGGAGAATGACACGTTGCTCATACATTTCCGTTCTTTGACCACTCGCGTGGCGCCCTGCCCAATTCCTTCAGCCATATACTCCCCCAGCCACCGCCAAAGACCCGAACACCATTGCCGAACTTTCTCCTACAATAAACCTCACAGTCCAAAGTGAAGCCTCTCCACGACTTGCCCCAGAGACGACACTCGCCTCAAATAGCGATCATGGAAGTGCAGCTGCAGTTCTCCACAATTTCTATGACGGTATGCACTTCGTCCTGCAGCGGGACCGTTGGCCTAACAGGGGTGGATGGCAGCTCTTCTGGAATAAGTACATCGTCGCGGTGATAGAGGGTGCAACAGGGCCATGGTTCCGTTGGGCGCTAGGACCCGTGTGCTAATTACGCGCTACCAGAGCACCTATTCTGCCGCATTTGACCGCCAGCCCACCTCTAAGCCGTTGTAAGAGGTGGTGATGATTCGGCCATGCATATCCACACTGCCATCTAAGCTGTAATAGGCTTGCACATGATTAAAATGCCCAGGAACGCATGCACAGAATGCAGGTGAGTCAATCAGCTGCACCAATCCGCTTCGAGGCCGTTGGAAGCTCACAATGGCTCACTCCCGTGCAGGACGCGAAAGCTGAGGTGCATTGCCTCTAACCTTGGGCAAAAGTGCCAGCGATGCAGCCAGCGCGGCACAGACTGTTCTTACACTTTGCAAGCACCGTCGAAGAAGTCGCCATCTGAATCTGTGATGGAAAAGGATACTCAAGCCCAATCTCTTCAATCACAGCATCATGCTCAGGCAAGCCCTTTGAGCAACCACAGCTCGGGTCTTGATGTTGGGAGTGGCAGTCCCGCGGAATTGCTCCGCGAGGGTCAGCTGACGCAAACCCTCTTGTTGCTTTACTTTAGCAACTTCAACGATTGCCATTTCATGTTTGATCAATCCATCTTTTTGCGTCAATACGCACTAGGTAACTGTCCAAAAATGTTGCTGTACGCCATGATGGCACTCGGAATCAGGTGTGTAATGTGTCGCATTGAGAATAGCAGACTTGATATTAGAAGCCTAATGATGCAAATAGATATTCTCATGCCCCTTTTAAAAATCCAGAAATGCGTGCTCACTGGGGTGAGCCGCTATACCAAGAGTCAAGGCGCATGCTAAAAGATGAGTTTGATCACCCTTCCATCGTGAACACCCAAGTCTACGTCTTGCTCGCAACATACAACCTATCATTCGGCGGAGCGCGAAAGGCATGGATTTACTTGCGTTAGTGCTTACATGCCCGTTTCCTCCAATAATCATGGAATGTTGCTTACATGTTGAATGAATAGGCAACGCGCGATCCTTTGCCTCTATCCTGGGTCTTTACAGGCATCAAAAAGTGGAGGAACACGATATTGTACAGGCTGAGCTGTCGCGTCGTCTGGTGGCAACCATCGCTCTCATGGAAAATACACTAACACCATGTGCCAACATGGATCACGGCCTTTCTCGCATCTTCCCTATGCCTCGTGTCTACAGTGAAGAGGAATTCGACATGATCAAGATTCGCACACACTACGACAATCATGAGGCGCCATATGCCAATGTCATACAGGAGATACTGATTTTGTCTGATATATACCATCAAGCCTGCCGTCGCTATCGAGAGTCGGCCGATGTCATGGAGGCGGAAGACCTAGCCCAGAGACTGTCGGACTGGAAATCACAGTTACATCCAGAACTCGAGTATTCTGATGATGCGTTCAAAATTCACCAAGAAAGACTGATGGTAAGACCGTACATATTTATGCACGTACTCTACCACTTGGTATGGGAGGTTCTTCTCTTTCGAACGTTGGACTGGTCTACCGAGACGTTTAACGGAGTCTTGTCTGTAACAAATGGTGCTCAAAGCATGTACGAGCATGCTTCAGAGATATACAATATTGTGGATAAACTCTGGAATTCTGCCAATTTTGACCTGCAGAATGCCCCATTTGGCCAAGCGCTCACTTTGACCGAAGTAGCTCTGACCCACCGCTTATTGGCAACGTCGGACTCAAGTCTAAGACTTGAGATACAGAGTGAAATACTGGCCTTGAGAGAAAGCTTAGCGCGAGTCAAGCAATACAGCAGGCTTTTTGATTGCGTGGTAAGTCAATTCAAGCCTCGGTCAGGTGGGCTGTATCTGACGTTTCAAGTACAACCAACTCGAGTGTTTCTTTCGGGTGTGTAGCCAGAATGCCTTTTGGTTGAATAACGGCTGGGCATTCCTTGTGCGGGACCAAATGGTTATGCTGGGAACAAGCTTTGAGCGCCTCAATTATGAAACAGCGGGTAAGAGTTTTGCGGCTGTCTCTTGATCGGAATTAACACATCGGCAGGTCGAATTGAGGGTCTCGAACGGTTCTACAATGCTCAATCGTATGCTGAGCAACAGACCAACGAAACACCTAGAATTCTCACCCACTCATTTCTTGACGATCACTCAGGGAGAATGTTTTTTTAACAGCACTAGCAGGTCATATGTGATGCCGAGGCGCAGCAAAGTATTCATATTTTGGCGGAAGGAATTGGCACTAAACCAATATTGCTACCTATAGGGTGGGTTAGGTTGACTGTAGTGACAATTTTGAAGTTTGATAGTAAGGGAAAATGGGCAGTTGGTCTGATTAGCTTAAACAACCTGCGCACGTACAAATTGGACAACAAGAAAAAAAGGAATAAATTAAGCACAGTAGTCTAAACCTTCTGAGCCAAGGGCCTCGAAGTCTTTTGAAGGAAGATTGAATATGTTGTGGTTGTTGGCTACTGTGATGATCAGCGCAGACGCATCTACCTCAGTCCATCAGCCGAGCTAGATCAAGCTGAGCTGGGGGCTCTGACCCACCGACACAATATACAGTCAAAGATTTCTATATACAAAATGAGTACGACGAATAATACTGGATAAATCGCATCCTTATCATTGAATCCTATCTAGTGACACTATCCTTGGCCATGGCACAACAAGTGCATTTAAAATTTGTCAAACCTCTCCGCGATAGCTTCTAAGCTCGGTCCCTTTGTCTCGACAAAGAAGAAGTAAACACACGCAGTCTCGACGCAAAGCCATCCAACATAAACGATATAATACTTCCAGCCTATGGCAGCAAGCCCGATCGGATTCAGCAACGCGTTGACAAAGTTGGCTGCCTTGCCAGAGAACATTAGGACAGAAAAGCCCTTGGCTCGAATATGGTAGGGAAGCACTTCTACGGGGTAGGAATAGAGGCGTGCATTCCATGCCAGATTGTAAAAGGTGTAGAAGAGGAACAGCATGGCCACGACAGCGTTGCCTGCATGCTTGCTTCCGTAATCGTTGAAGAGGCCGGCGCACAGCGTTTGGGCTGCAAAGACGGCGAGCATGCCAGCGGTAGAGATGAGAAATTGGGTGCGGCGGCGGATCTTGGAAGTCAATAGTGCGGAGCTGACGGCTGTAAACCAATTCCAAATCATCAGGCAGCCATTGATGATGTTCTTGTTACGGTTGTTGCTGATGCCAACAGTCTCGAGGACTCGAGAGAGATAATACCTGCCCCAATCGTTTAGTATGTCTTTGGTATGTACACAGAATGAGTCACTTACGACACCAGCCCGTTTCCAGACCACTGGGAGAACAATCCCAACATTACCATGAGCATCACTCGTCTCCGGTTACCTCGCGTAGCAATGAGAGACTTCCATGAGGCTTCGTTAGCCGAGTCAGCCTCAAGAATGGCCTTCATCTCTGCATACTCCATCTCCACGAGACGATCGCCTTCCCGACCATTTGCGTGGTATTTGATGAGTATTTTCTTGGCGTCAGCCCCTCGACCATTGGCAATGAGCCATCGCGGAGACTCGGGGACCAAAAAGATACCACAAATTTGAACCAAGGCCGGTGCAGCTTGCAGCAAAGAAGGAATCCTCCATGCCCATTCGTTGGGCATTTCAAACGATCCGAACGTTGTCCAGGCGGCCATGATTGCTCCAACGTACCACGATGTCTGATACAGTGAAGTAACGACTTGGCGGTCTTTCGGATGGGCCAGCTCGCCGATCAAGATGGGAGCAAAAGTGTTGACGAAGGGGATGCCGAAACCAAGCATGAAACGCGACAAGATGAACATTCCAACTAAAAACGTGTCAGGGCGAGGTTGCGTGTTGCGAATGATGTACTCACTGTGCACCGATGAGCCTTGAATGATGCCTCCGCAAAGCATAACAATAGAGCCAAACATGATGCCCCAACGACGGCCCCAACGATCACCAACCATACTGAGGAAAGGCGTGGCGCAAATTGCGCCAAGGGATAGAATGGCCGTGAGGATGCCCAGAAGAGAGCCCTGAGGATTGTCAAAGTCTAAACCGGTTACGTTAGCCTGCGGTCGGGGACGTTACAGTTGGGTCATCGTACAGTCTTGCCATGTTGAAACAGCCTGGAGCCCGTTCATCATGGCACTATCGAAACCTGTGAGTTGAGTGCCAGGGTTAGCTCTTGGTGCTTTTGCTACCACATGTTGAATTTTCCAGCTTGTGGAAGGATTTCTGAAGACACTCGACAAAACGTACCAAGAGTGACAGATGGTATCAGACAGCCAGGGATCATGGTGATGTAAAGACGAAGCAGGTTCTTGTTTTTCCAAAATGGAGGAGCCTCCTTGGCCAACTGTTGAAGAATGGCATCGACATCTTGGGTCTCGTCGACGGAAGCTCGTTCCACCGTGCTGATGGCCAGATCGTCTTTGCTGAGCTCCTGCTTGGTCATGGTTTTCTTGGAAGTTTAGCAGCGACCTTGAGGATAAAGCTGATGTGCGGAGGTCTTTGTTGTGATGGAGGAGTGGAAGGAGCTGGGATGGATTGGGTGGGATTCATGACCCTATATATGTCAAACCGTTGCTCGAGGGAGTTTGTTTAACCGGGAAAATATAGCTTGGTGTGGGGTGGCTGAATCGTATGAGTCGAGAACGATGTGGCAAAATGGCAATGGGCCGAATTGTCTTACACGATTCAACCTGGGAGTAATCAAAATCAGTCAGGATTTGACCCCAGGAACTGGGGCGCATCTGAGGGGGAGAAAACCCGGGGTGGCACCTGGGGCAACTAGGGTAGTTGGCGTGCCCGGAAATTGGCACTAGTATCAATTAAGGAAATTTTTTGTCGGCGTTGAGCCAATGAACATGCGTCAACTCCGTGCGCTCCGAACGCCTCGGCGCCGAGCCAATCAGAGCAAAGGAACGCCGAATGTTCAGGACTCGACCAAAGAGGCCATAGCCACTGGTGCACCCCACAAGACCTTTCTGACGCGTTGAGGCTCTTGGCTTTCGGAAGAAGTTTTAGGAGGGTTCTACATAAATATCATGCCTTGTCGCTATGGAAGGAAATTTTTACTTTGCATTGCTCTGTGCCGCTACGGTCTCGATCCTACACCATGTCCTATTCAGCGGGCAAGCCTGACCTTGGCAGTCTCCTTCGGGAGCTGACACTAGAAGAGAAGGTTTCTCTTCTGGCTGCTGTCGACTGGTGGCGCACTCCCGTTATCGAGAGAGACGGTATATTTGTGCCTCACCTCAAGGTGAGCAACCCGCCTTTCATCACTGTTCCCGACTAACAGCTTTTCTAGGCTACGGACGGACCCAATGGCGCACGAGGCGAGAGCTACGTCAGTGGTATTAAAGCGGCATGTTTTCCCTGTGGCACGAGTCTCGGGGCGTCATTTGATCCTGAGTTGTTATTTCGTGCCGGAAAGGAGATTGCTCTCGAGGCCAAAAGTAAAGCCGCAAACTTGCTGCTGGCACCTACTTTAAATGTCATTCGATCACCACGCGGTAAGTATATTACAATATCTGTACCACCCCATATCTGACACGGTTTAGGTGGAAGAAACTACGAGACATTCTCGGAAGACCCAATGGTTTTGGGCCTTCTGGCAGCGGCCTTTGTTCGAGGTAAGTTACTCATACCAAAAAGTACCAAGCGCTCTTTCTCATAAAACTTCTTTCAGGATGCCAGTCGGAAGGCATTGCAGCAACGCCGAAACATTACGTGGCTAATGACACCGAAAACAATCGAAAGATCCTGACGGCACAAGTCGACGAGCAGACTCTTCGAGAAATATACATGTTGCCCTTTCAATTGGTCATCAGACACTCGGACCCGTGGTGCTTCATGACAAGGTAAGTTTCCTGTCTATTTCCTTCATGACTTCAGCAGTCGCTGACCTAAGCTGCGCCAGTTACAACCGAGTCAACGGAACCTACGTCGCCGACGATGCGAGACTTGTCAACGGAGTTCTCCGAGAAGAATGGGGCTTCGACGGCCTCGTGGTCTCAGACTGGATGGGTGTTTACTCTACAGCAGACTGCATCAACGCCGGAGTGGATCTTGAGATGCCAGGGCCGACAAAATGGCGCGCGGAAAAGCTGATCAAGGCCGTACAGAATGGCGAGGTCTCGGAGAAGACTGTCAATGACTCGGCAATGCGCGTTCTCCAACTTGCATCCAAGACCGGTCGCTTCGACAACCCAAGTGAGGCAGCAGAACAGGTTGCCATCAACGCTGACCGGGACGATTTTATACGCAAGGCTGGTGCCAAGGGCATGGTCCTTTTGAAGAACGAAGCAGCAGTGTTGCCCATTCCGGATGGTGCAACTGTCGCCGTCATTGGATATCATGCTTTCAACGCAAGTTTAGGAGGAGGAGGTAGTGCCCGCGTCGACTCGATTCGTGCCGTCAGCCCTGCTGAAGGCCTCAAAGCAGCAGGTTTCAAGACACTCGAGTCGCCTGGCGTGCCTGTATTCGGTGCAGTCCCTCACGCCGACGCGTCCATCCTTTTCGACAGTGCTGGTGGAAGCCAAAGAGCAGACCCAGTCGTCTTGGAGTGGTTCAACGGGCATATAGTGGGCCAGAATCTGGTCTACCGAGAGAGAAAGGCGCTCCCCGAATACATGATTAAGGAGAAATGGCCATCGTTTCTTAACCAAGAATATTGCACCAAGATGACATTTAATATTCGCCCTAGAACCAGTGGACATCACATCCTCTCTGTCATCTCAACTGGCCCCGCTACTTGTTACATCAATGGCCAAGCGGCTTACGAACGACCTCAGAAGATGAATTTGAATCCGGAATCCTTCTACTTCTTCAAATCAAAGCTTGAGCATCGTTTCCAATACTATATGCAGGCCAATACCCAGTACGCAGTGGAGCTCCATTCGTGGAACGCAGATGCAAAGCTTCTCAATGCGAAGCCGCTCAATGGTCGGTTATTCCAAGGTTCAGCTTTGAGGTTTCACGAAGCCATAGACAAGCCTCAAAGAATCAGAAATGCCTGCACAGTAGCCGCACAGGCTGATTTCGCTGTTGTCTGTGTTGAAACAACCAGCGAAATTGAGTCAGAGGGCTTTGATCGAGATACAATGAACCTATCACCTGAGCAGTATGAGCAGATTATAGCAGTCGCAGCGCATAACCCCCAGACTGTCGTTGTGAATTTTACAGGTAGCTCTGTCACTATGACTCCATTTATCAACCATGTCCCAGCTGTCGTTCAGGCTTGGTTTCCCGGGCAAGAATGCGGCCATTCCCTTGCTCTCTTTTTGAGTGGTCGAATTAATCCTAGTGGTCGGCTACCCTTTTCATGGCCTAGGAAAGATGAAGATAATCCAACATGGAGGAATTTCCCTTGTGACGAAGACAATGTCGTCCGGTACGAGGAAGGGTTGGATGTAGGATATCGATATTACGATCGAGAAGATGCTCCAGATCCCTTGTTCCCTTTTGGGTTCGGTCTTTCGTACTCTGAATTTCGCATCCTAGATGCCTCTCTTTCGAGGAGCGAGTTGCGTGCGGCTGATGATCACATTGAAGTTGCTGTTGATGTGCACAATATTGGTCCTCGAGACGGATCTACGGTCATCCAAGTCTATGTCCAAATGCCTGACGTGAGAATTGGCAGGAAACGGCCGGTTAAGGAGCTCAAAGGGTTTCAGATTGTTGATATGCCGGTTGGAAAAACCAACAAGGTTATCATTCGCCTTGATAAGTACAGCGTGAGCCTCTATAACCCTAGCCACACCTGCTGGCAAGCCCATGCTGGAAGTTACATAATCTACGTTGGATTCTCATCGAAAGAGATTTGCAAAACGATGAGATTTAATGTTACAGACACATTTATGTGGAATGGTATTTGAATGGTTTTAGATTTTCAAATAAATAGAAGTTCCTCGTTGCCTTTACTTCAATTGCTCCCGCGAATTACACATAAACATAAATTCACAATTTAGACTAAAAACTCCGAACTCTTCAACCGATAACCAATTTGAGCTAAGGTTTTACCAATATGTGGTCTCAGATTTGCGTCCCATGAAAAGAAATGAAAAAGAATGAGAAGAAAGAAAAATAAAGGCAGACCCTGGAACAGGGGCGCGCCACCAAGTCAGTGCGCCATTCAGTGTGCGGCAGCCAAGCATTCTGCGATGATGGCGAGTTTACTTAGGTCTGGTTATCACATCTGACAAATCCTTTAGAGGCACCACACTATAGACACCTGGTCTTTAGCTTGATCCAAGACTTTGGCCACGAAATCCAATCACTGTCAATTTACCATTGTTGGGTAATGCGACAGGAATCAAACATTTATATCTGCAGCAGTCTAGGTCACTTTTCAGTTCCCCGACATTGATAAACGCTGAAGCTGATAGAAAGTTGGCCAGCGTGCTGCTGCCGGCCAGTAAGGTTCTGACGCAAGGGGACGTTCTCCATAAGATGCTCAAGGAACGAAAGTAATAAGCATGCAAGCCTTTGTAGCTTTGCTAGATGCACAACAGCTTCGATAGACACAGGCGATACGCTAGATTATAACGGAGAGACGTGGCGCGCAAGGCGCTTATTATGGCAAATGTGGTGTACCAGGTCTCCTTTTTCTTAGATGTGATGTGTGAAGTGGCTTTGTACACTCTAAATAAAACCGGACTGTTGATGGTGACAATGTTTTATTGTATTTCCGGCCTCTGGTCGGCAAGAACCAGGAGTGGAATTTTCTGATGATTTAAAGGACCGCTGGCATGCCTTGTTAATCTTAGAGCGTGACGAGATATTGCTTTTATAGGTAGCCACGGGTGCCACTACGAATGAGTGCTGCTATCACCCTACGCTCTGTGATCAGTGTTGAGTGGCTTACTAGGTGCCAGAGAGGCAGACAGAACTGAGATGTCGCGGTTCAGGTTTCGCCTTTGTCTATCTAACAATCACAAACACTTTTTGCAGCCGCTATCTTGTTATTGTAAGACAGCACCTGCGTATTGAGAAAAGTACATTGCAAGTCAAAAGGCTCCCAAATGAAATACAGCGTTTCCTAGTTCATTTGTAGAATTTTATTAGCATTAGAATTATGCCCATTCATATAAGAGTAAACTGCAATCATCTTTTCCCTTGGTTTAACCTATTAATTCAACTAGGGTACCTGGGTACGGTCTGACACAGTCAAGATGATGGTTTCAGGTGCAACTGGTTTATATCAACATCAGGCTTCGGCCCGATTTAGCGTCTTATTATCGGTTCTACAATTGCGCAAGAGAAATTAATCACATCTCACCAATGTTGGTCATATGTAGGTTCTCGCATTTAAAGCCAGGACCATCTTCTATGATTATCCTACAACCGCTGCCAAACTCAATGAGATCTTGTTCAAACCCAAAGTTTCTTCAATTATACAGCAGCAGCCTCGTTCTGTCACACGATTCTTCTTGACAGCAAAATGAAAGCTTCTTCCCCCCATGGGTGGGGGACACGCTCGTCTTTCAGTGACTTCACATTGAGGGATGAGTTGAATATTATAAATTGCCTAGTTGATCTTTTCTATGCCTAATAACGCCTAATGACCTAGCCCAACCCAATCTGACCCAACCCGACCCAACCCAACACACCCTGACCTCTGTGCATAGCCCTCTGTGAAACCCCTTTATGTTATTTGCGTAGTAGCCGCCCTTAGACATATATCTTAATAACCTCTAAGTAGTAGAATAGCTTTAGGAACCAAGGCTTATATTAGTTTGATTTTATATTATCTAAGAATTAGATTTTATTATTATCTAAGAATACCCCCTTTAGATAATTATAGAATAGATTATTAACTTGCTTTTATTGGTTTTATATAAAGTTATTAATAGCTTAAATTAAATATATATCTAAAATTAATTTATAATTAAATATTATTAGCTAAAGGTAAATTATAAAAAAAAAAAAAATATCTTTAAATAAAAATCCTAGTAATTTATTTTCCTTTACTTACCTAAGTAAATTTATTACCTTTAACCTCTTAATATATAGCTTAAGATTAATATTCTTAGGGATATATAAAAGCCTATATATATATTACTAAATAAAAAAGGGATTTATAATATCTTTACTAGGCAATATATAATAAATAGTTTAGAAGGCCATAGTATATAAGTATTGTTTTTTTGTATAATTATTTTTTTTATGGTAGATTAAATTAGGCTAAATTGGTGGGATAAGGAGGGGCTCTTTTATTAGGTCTTGATAAGGTTTTAGAGATATTTTTCTAGGTACTAAAGTTTTTATTTTAAAGTTTCTATTGAACTAAGATTTTAATAAACCTTATATATACGGCATAATGGGTATTTAGGCCATAA
The DNA here is from genome assembly GCA_017140785.1 of Calonectria pauciramosa. Taxonomy (NCBI): domain Eukaryota; kingdom Fungi; phylum Ascomycota; class Sordariomycetes; order Hypocreales; family Nectriaceae; genus Calonectria; species Calonectria pauciramosa. The sequence continues at coordinate 83,666 of JAACIZ010000023.1, read as the reverse complement.
AATCACTTTTTTTTTATCTGCTTGCCATACAGGCTGGAGCTGGATGCATATAGAAATGAAAGCTTCTTCGTTTCTCATGCTCTGTGTAGGCCTGGCCACCGCACAGGCAAAGACCGAGCCTGCATGCCCTCCTGGGATGTCCCCGAGTTGCTGCACTAATGAAAAAGGTCCTACACCGAACTGCATACCCGGTGAGTATTCTCTAGTTTCCATTTATGTGCGAATATACCAGGCTCATTTTTGAGCTCTCCTCACTTTCCTTTTTGGTCATTTTAGGATAACACTAACTAACATGTTTGAATAGCGGGGTCTGTCGATGATAAGAAGCAGTTCAAATCAATTTGTAAAGGGGCCCAACCTATGTGTTGCTCTCAATCGAGCTTTGGCCCCACCTGTCAGTCTCCAAAATGATCTGTACTTCACATTCCGAATTGCATCTTGACAGGTCGTTAATGTTCAACCTGGTCCTGATCTATACATAAATATCTTGAGTGGGAAATGCCCACCGGGGGAAGAACGTTGGCCAACAGGTCACAACACCGAAGTTGGCGATAAAAGCCCAATGGTCTCAACACCAAGATTTAGATAGCAGCTTTGTCTCAATTCATGATTTTAGCACATTTTGAGGCTTCCCTTTTGAGGGATCGGTTGATTTTATGACTATGTGTTGATTTTCGTGACTACGAGGGCTGCAGCTGTCATTTTATTGCTTACGAACGCGATGGCTTTCACGTTGAGGGACCCGACTTACCCTGAACCTCACCGTCACTTGTGTCAACTTGGTGTGTGATGTTTCTTCTGTGTTTCGTATCCCCATTCCAATATCCAGGAATGGTTGACCGTGTCAACCCAATTGCAGCTAAGATGGCTGAGCAGGGGCTTTACACAGGAAGATCGTGGCTGTGGTCCAAGAGTCTGGTTCAGAGTGGGTGTGCTCCACATTCGTCGTTCTCTGCTTGGGCGGTATATATGCGGCGCTCTGTAAGAAAAACGGCATCGAAAGACTCATGGGTTAGGTTTCTGTGGTCCAGTCAAATGCAATCCTCTTCAACCAGTGGACCAAGGACAAACTGGAGCCCCTAGTGGCTGTCAATGCCATCACAGTCAATGTCTCCGAGATTGAGACCATCACTGGTGGTGATTACACGCCAAACTAAGCCGGAACTGGCTTGAATGCAGCCATCCTATTCACAAGGAGTTCCGCCGAGAAACCCAAAGAATTCCTTTGCCTCATTCATGTCTTTCAGCCAACGCCGAGGGGGTCCAGCGCACCTGGAACGTGGGTGCGAACGCTGTACCACAGCAAACCACGCTGAGCTTTGACCTTCTCGCTGAACCAAATCTTGACTGCCCTTGCCAATGGTGAAACTCTGGCTATTGTGCTGTCGGATAAGCCTGGAAAGCCAGCCGAGATTGCCCAGATGATGCTTGACGAAGAAGTGACTGATACGCTAGTAACATCTACCGAGTACGGCATGTGGCTCTGGGCCAGGTACGATGATCTAGCCCGATACATGGAAAATCGAACCCCATTCCCATGGAAATTTCCGGCGAGGTTGGGAGCGCCATCATAGCAAAATCCCGAGGCGCTATCAATCAAGTCATTGGTGTGAAACATGGCGCAGGTTCCGAAAAGTTCCTGGTGGCCTACGTTGTCATGGCGAATCCCAACGAAGATGCCGAAGCCCGCGACAAGTTCCTCGACTACATCGAGGCAGCCCTTCCGCTACCACAATTCATGCGTCCATCCGTGTTTCTTCCGGTGCCGAGCATTCCTATCAATTCTCACGGGAAAATCGACCGGAAAGCTCTCAAGAACAGCATTCCTATCCCTAGCAGATCAATTTCGGCAACAACGGGTTCTGACTTTGGCACAGAAACAGAAAAGCGCCTCGCTGGTCCGTGGACAGACATATTAACCCCACTAGTGAACCGAAAGCTAGAATCCAGCTCGGACTTCTTTCGCTCAGGCGGAAACTCTATGCTGTTAGTCAAGCTACAACGTCTCATAAAAGACGAGCTCAATGCGGCACCGCGAATTATTGACATCATGAACGCCAGTGCTTTGCGAGAAATAGCCAAGATTGTCCAATCGAACGTAATGGTGCGTGATTCTGGGATCAATTGGAAAGCTGAGATGGCTGTTCCAGGAAGTTGGGCGTCACTTGCTGAGATTGTCACCGATAAGCCAGCCAAGAAAAACGACTTGGCCATCGTTTTGACGGGTTACATCGGCAGCCGCCAGCTCCCCACTCTCGCCGAAGACCCGAACATTACAAAGATCACTTGCCTCGTCCGCGAGGTAAGTACGGTAGCGTGGCGACTAGCGAGAAAATCACAACTGTGGAGTGCGACCTCGCCGCGCCCAATATGGGGCTCGTAAAAGCTTCATTCACGGAACTTGCCGAGAGGGCTGATGTCATCGTGCATCTCGCTGCCAATCGAGCCTTCTAAGATGGCTACAAGGTGCTCAAAAACGTTAATGTCAATGCAACCAGGGGAGCTAGCGCGCATGGCCCTAGCCCGAAGAGCGCCCCTGCACTTCGTCTCGTCTGGCGCTGTGCGCAAATACACGCTGGCTCAACCACCACCCGCGAATGGAGGCGATGCTTATTTACCCAGCAAGTGGGTCGCAAAGACTCTTCTCCACAAGACCAGCCGGCAGCTCGGCTTGCCCCTGACCGTGCACACTCATGTCGGGTTACCGCCGGCCAACACGCTGCCATCCGCTGATTCAAGCATCATGGATGCATTCCTTTCCAGCACCGAGCTTGTCGGCTTGAGGTTCTCCTTTGGCAGCTCCTCGAGGTACATTGACATCGTTGACACAGCCCCATTTGTGGAACAAGTTCGCAGTGTGGTTTCTAAGGGACAAGATGAGAGAATTACAAAATGCACCAAAGAATACACACACCGCGACTACGCGTTTTGACATTGAGATGGCCCGAGCGGCTGTCGCTGCAAACGAAGGATAGGCTGTCATGCCCACCATGGATATGCTCGCGTGGACAGGGGAGGCTAAGAAGAATGGCCCGCCGCCCGTGCCAGTATTGCAGGATATCAGAATCCAGAAACGAAACAGCATCCTATTTTCGAAAAGATAGACCATGAATGGATTTCTAAAGGGTCTCGGTTAGATCGAAACCCCACAGAGGTTTCGGGGCTTTTCCTCTTGGCGTTTTCCACCATTGTCGTATTTGGCTTCATTTTCGTATCAAGACGCGTTTCTTTCAATTCTGTTTCATTTTTTATTCTCTTTTCATAAAGCCCATGTATCTATCTCTTCCAAGATCTTCGCTCAGTAGTAAACACCAGTCCGACCAGTACCGTTCAAAAGTCCAGTTGCTCCTCCTGCCCAATACATGAAAGTCTCGCTCTAAAATTCAAATGAACAAATCTACGCCTTTGGTTGATCCTCAGTATTATTATTCATCCTCTAGGTTGATAATCTCTCTCGAAAGCGGCATCTCTGTTACGCTAAGCGCCGAAAGAGCCTTGGTCAACTGCGGAATCTCGCAGGGGATGTCCCGGAATTCCATCAAGCCCCTCTTGGACGCAGCCAGCATGGCCTCAAACACGTTGGCCAGCTCCTCGCTATCCCACATTCCCTCCCTGCGCTTCATCGCGCGCAGCGTCCTGATGGCTCTCTGCTGAATATCTCTGTCCGGGCATGACATACACACCACGCAGGTTGCCGGGATGATTTCAGCGTTGAACGTGAATACCGGCTGCTGATCTGGTTTCGTCGGGCCCATAATCGACTCAACGCTGGCCAGAATCTCCTCGGCTTCCTGCCGCGGCATCTCGTCCTCGGGGCCTTCATCGTTCAAAAAGGACCACCACACAGCCCGGGAAAGCTGGAGGCTCTGTAAATGTTCTCTCTCTCGCTCTGTTATGCTTGCCCGATCGATCTGGTTTCGGAATGAGTCGAATCGGACGATCCAGTCCTGCATCGTCTGCTCAAACACATCCCACAGCATCTGCTCGTATGCGTTCGGCTCCCGCATCATCTCCTCCCACTCGCGCTTCTTAGGCTCGCCCGGCAGCGGGTTCTCCTCAAAAAGGTGGTATCGAATCGTGTTGTCCATGACTTCCATGGCGCGCAGGGACGAGTCGGCCATGTCGAACGAACTTATGGGCGCCGATGGGAACTGAACAGCTGCTGAATACTGGTCTGGAAGAGTGCTGATGTCTCGGCATGTAAGGGTGGGGATAATCTCGGTGCCAACGTAAAACGACACGTCCTGGCCAAGGTTGAAGAGCATTTCGCCAATTTCGTCGACAAACCTGGGTACCCGCCTGCTTGGTGTTGGCGAGCCTGTTGACGAGCCTGTTGTCGAGGATGATGGCGAGGCGGCGCTGTCTGAGGGTGAGCCCGGATCCATGTATGACTGGCGCAGGGCGTTCAACAATGCCGATCCGGCTCTGATATGTCGCAAGGCCTCCTTGTATCGGCCCTGGAGGTTTTCGATGCAGATGAAAATGATGCAGCAGGTGAGAACCACTTCGAGGTTTGATTCGGAGGCGTCGGACATGAGCGACTTGATGTGGTGAATCGCCTGATTGTACTGCTGGATGACAATCTTGTCAAGCTCGCGCCACTCAGCCATCGCATTCGGATTCCCATGCTGCGTCTTGAAATAGCGGTGCACGCCTCCCAGAGCGCATAGTGCGTATTTGACAGGCTCGACTGCATGGCCCAGCGGAAGAACGTGCACATGCCAAAAGTCGGATGGAGACCCGGGCACCATGTTGAGATCATGCAGCGTCGAGGTGCGGAAGTGGTGAAAGAGGTCGATTTGAAACGGCAGCGTCGAAACATTGCCTCCCAGGCCCGAGTTCAGCAGCAGCCGGCCTACATTCGCCTTGACCGGCGCTGTCAGGGCTTTGCAGCGCCGGCCCGTCCCCGGCTCCTTCTTGGGCGGCCGGGGCGGCGGGTTCGCCGGGTATCCGTCGCACTTGACGCGGTCCTTCTCGCATCTCTGGCATGTTGGCTTGCGCTCGTCGCACTTGAGATGTCGGATTCTGCGCACCGGCTGTTAGCAAGGACTCATGACAGCAATGTTTTTTGGGGGCGGGTCGGCTGACTTGCTGCAAGAAAAAAAGAGTCAATATCTCGGCTGCTCTCGAGGCGCCCTCGGATCGTTCAGTTCACATACCACGTCAAGCATCCGGTGCGGACCTTTGGGGCGCTCGCTCGCTTCCACTTCTTTGGCTGTTCCGACATCTTGTTCTCTTGCAACCGCGTATTCCCTTGGCAAACCCCAAGACCTCCAAACATTCCGCTGATAGCTTTATAGCCCACCAGCCTACCCGCTACTGCGATACGTTCTGGTTAAGCGGCTAGTCTCGGCGTCACCCCCAAGGTGGCCCAGGAACTACGACCCGGCCAATCAAGCTGGGGTCGTGCGTGTGAAGAGGGTGGCGCAGCCAAGATTGCGGGGATCGCTTCAGGAGCCCGTGTGTCTCAAGAGATGGCAAGCGAATGCCCCGATTCGCCCGCTCCGTTCCGAGGCATTGCCTATTTTTAACAAGTCTCAAGGGCAGCAACCGATTCAAGACATGTTTGTTGCCTGGTTTCATCTTGAATTACGCGTTCTCAAGCCTTATGCCGGGGTGTTTATCGCAAACGAAGTCGACTCATTGGATTCCACAACTGGTCTAGATCTCGCGCCCCGTCGGCCCCGTAGACCCGTAGACGACGGGACCAGCCCGGTCGGTCTCAGCATCACCACCGCCTTGAACGCCTCCCCCTATCAAGGTCAAGAAGCCCAACGAATGGCGGGGATGCGATGTGCAGTCAGTGAGCATCGCCGACTTTCCTCAGCCGGGCGCTGGTAAATCAGCGCACCGCGCTCGTAGTTTGTTGCCGGGTCATGCCACGCGCGGTGAACCCAAATCGTCTAGCCGTAGGCTGTGCAGCGGACGCCCGATTGTGGCTTACAAATTCCCACAATAGTGCTGCAAAGCTAATTGCCATTAGAGTGAGGATTTCTTCAAGCTCAAAATAAGGCCAAATTTATTCCCGTGTCTCGTGGCAATTGCTAACCTGCGGCGCAGCACAAGAGGGCACATTTTGGATTTTTCGGAATGTCACTAAAAACCTATGAATGGAGGCATATTTGCCGATGCATCAGTCCCGTTCCGGCTCCCAAGACAGCATATCCTTGTCGGTCAATCCCAATTGGTTTCCGAAATAACTCTACTTTCACAACCGCATTGTTTTGCAAATAATCGCTCTGATCAACTGGCGGCGCATGAGCACAGAAACGAATTAGTTGCGTGCGTAAGCATCAATTGAGGCTTCAACTTTAGCCTGGAAACAAAATGAATGTGGCGCCCCATGCATACGTCAGAATGCAACCAGCCCGTTGAGGCTGAAAACTGGCAAACTACGGCTCGGCGACTGGTATTGGTTCTTGGCGCGGGTATCAAAGCCGAGTCGACTGTGGAGAGGTGGTATCGGCACCAACTTTAAGACGGTAATAGTTTGGTGTCACAATCTGATACGACCACTTCGGACATTTTGCTGAGTCCGTCCAGACTCGTCGCTTCGTCGGACGTTCAGGGGCAGGGACTCTAGGCAGCAATTATCAGCGTGGCAGTGCATGGCGACTATTTACGCGTATATATGTGCGAGAGGCTGCATGGCGATGGTGGTGAGGCCCCCTGGTGCAGCAGCGTCAAAAGTTCCCCGGCCTGACTCACTGCGAGATGAAGGCCAAACCAGAAAGGCAGTGCGCAGTTTTCTACACGAGTGCAGCAAGATTCGATTGGAAGGTTGAAAATTCAAGCTACTCTTGGCATCATGGCCGTCCTGCAGGTCGTGGGATCAAGGTAGTATGAGGTCTATTGCATCCCCAACTCTAAATTTCTGCACCCCATCTAGGGCAAGGTTCTAGACCATGCATAGACCGTCTTGAAAGACTAAAACAGCCTATTCTTCCCCGGATATAGCCCTTGTCAACATTTTATGAATCATATACGAGTCGTTCCGTTCCGACTTTCATTTTTATGTTTAATATTAGCCTCTAGAATATAGCATGAATTAACTATATGAAAAACCTCGCACTACTATATTTACCACCATGGAGCGATCTTTCAAGACACCAACCAAAATTCCTCATCTCCTTCTCACCACTTGCATCTCAAGGAAACTCAAGAAACCCCCCACCGAAAAATTCCTCCATGCTTGGGAACAATTCAGCAAAAATGTCCTCGAATGAAACCGCTGAGGCGGGCCCAACTGAATTTGCGCTGGATGGTGTTCGTATTTCAGCCCGTTTCTCGCGATGATCGCGCACGTGCTCCCTGTCTCCAAACGTTCCCGGTCCGCCTCTTGGATCCCGATCGCCTCTCCGGTGGGTAATCTGGATCCTGGAGCGGAGCTTTTGTTTGGCGAGGTCCCCAAACCGGGAAATCCGCGCCCACGTGCGTCCGGGGGCATTGCTGCCCCAATCATTCAACCGCTCCACAAGGCTTAGGCTGTGTTCATCAGAAAGCCCCGATTGTGATTCTTTGTAGTGAGCCAGCAGCAGGCTGCAGTAAGCCAAGCACAAACACGTATTCAACGTAACTGAAGCCCTGACCGCCGTATCCATATCCAGAAAGGTTTCCAGGATTGATTGCGCGTATTTTGCTGCGTCGCTCCTCAAAGATCTTGTTTGATCGTCATTCGAGTCTTCGCTGTTCAACTCGATGGGGTCGTCAAAGTCATTTGTCCGGTCTTGTTTCAAAAATGACCTAGGCTGCAGGTCTTCCCCGAATTCCTCCAAAGCCCTTATCAAAAGTATAAGTCGCGCAGTATAGTAACTAAAACGCAGTCTTGGAGCCGTGGGAAGAGCTACACATACTTCATCAGAGCCAAGCGTTGTTATGCGTGGGGCTCATGGATACTTACACAGGAGATGTTTCCACCTTAATTTCCACATGCAGAGGTCTTCCCACTTGCTCTCTAGCCCATCAAATGGACGCTTTGCAAGACGTTGGGATACGCTGTTGTACAAGAGTATTTCGGCAAGCAGCATTCCATCATCACTAGATGCGTCATAAAAGCTAAGGAGAAAGTTACAGTGGTCCATATACTCATGCCCTATGTTGGGGGGCCTCCCTGTTGTGATAGACCAACTATACAACAGGCTTAGCGAGATGCAAGTGCAAATAAGACCCCATGAAATCTTACCGAAGATGCTGCAGGCAAATAGTAGACCATAGCCTGATAGCTTTGCGGTCCTCGGGGTTGGATTTGCCTTCCTTTATTCTAGAAACAATTTCGGAGAAGCTAATGGATAGCATAGCCTGTTTAGCACAGTATCCAGTCAACAGCCAGCTGTCTATATACTCTCCTTCTCTCTGAAAAACAAAAATTAGTCGAATAAAATGACAATCACTTATTGTTGCTTACCCCAGTCGGATCAGTCGCGCCATCACTCATAAGTAGTGCAGCATATATTTCTTCTAAACTCAATGGGCTCGTGAGTAGAGCTTGCCCTAGTGTATTTCGCACTCTCTCGTATACTTGTCGATGAATGATTGATCCACACAAATCCTTACGGTACATGATGCCCTGCAAACAGCAAACACTATGCAGAAAAGGTGAAGTTTGCCGCAATTCTTGACTGCTTATCGCATGTTTTGTTTCAAAAAGTATGCTTGAGGGATCTTGGAAGTGGAAAAAGCTGACAAGCAAGAATTAGACCTGGTACCCTATAGCATTAAAGTCCACTTACAGTCGAATCAGATCGTCAGCTAATTTCTCAGTCAAAACTCGCTGCAATACTATATCTAGGCGACTGTTTACCAGAGATCGTCGAATTTCCCCTGAGCAGCGAAGTCCAATCTCGCGGAGCACAATCACGGGTGCCGAGCTGACTGCATTATCAGCAGGGTTGGGATCTGACATGTCATCCAGGCTCGCCCCACAAGCATCTAGGTTGGATTTTTGTCGGTGTTCTCGGTGTGTGAGCTTTGTTGGAGCATTATATAAATTTGGGTTGCTTTTGATATTGTTGCACAAATCGCCCAACATGGCCTTGATTTCGTTCAGGGCCTGTTCATGATTTTGCAGACTAGATGGTTCCCCGGGAATTAGCATGAGATTACCTCTGTTTTAGATCAGCATTGGATACCACACACATTTGGTATATTGGTGCCCTATCATCTTCCACTGTAGGTGGTGGCTGTTGTATGTATTCTGCGCGCAACGAACATTTCAACCTGACACCATTTAGCCCCCAATGCTCTACCACGCTTAACATACTGACCTCAACGATTGGCACTGTCGGCAAGATTGCAGTGAAGCATCATAATCACATTTGCATTTCCGTTTCTGACAGGATTTGCAGGAGAAAATCCTTCTGCGAGACTTTTTCGGCTCTGGACCATCGCCATCCTGGTGCTTGCGCCGCTTAACTGATGGGGACGAGGTTTCGACAGGGGCCTCTCCACAATCATGACTAGTCGAGCCGGGGTAATTGGCGTCTCCACGCTCCATTTTCGGGAAATCTTGTCTGGGGATATATGGTCATTGGGGATAAATGACAAGGAAGAGTGATGACTGAGGCATTGGAACCGCTATTTGTATCGGAAGCCATCGGTTTCCGGCTCCTATTCACTATCTAAACCCCACATCGGCTCAAAGCCCGTCGGACACCGACGGGGAAGATAACGCATTGATAAGCTGCTTGTCCAATCAAAGTCCAGAAGCAAACCCTCCGCGACGGGGGACCTGAGGAACGAAACTACTCTCGTGCTGACTGAATTGCATTGACTTGGTGCGCAAGATATTCCCGATGATCTAGCTCAAATCTCAGAAAGCTTACCGAATTTTTACAGTAAATTTTGTCTCATTAGTTTTCCTTTTTCTCTTTTCGTGAGTTTACTTTTAGAATTTCACTAGAGCAACATTGCACGCGGCGTAGAATGCCTAACTCGATTAATTTCACTTCGCCAATCTGCTGTCTCATGTTTTCCCATCCGAATACTATTTTTTATTTCATAAAGCGACTATGGCAATATTTCCATCTACCGGGGGCCAATTGGTCCAACTTGCAAGTTTCCCACTCATTTTCCTTTTTACTTGGCATATGTCTGCGCAATTCTGGAACGGCACCACTACAAGACGTTAGCCGCTAAATCACAAATTCAGGAACCGCGTAAATTTACCTCCCCACAGCTGATAGGTTCGTACTTGGCTGGGTTCTTCTCGTCCTTGCAGGTAGGCAAAACGGCGCATTTTTCGTTGAAATTGAATCCAAAGAAGAAGGGCATCGAGTGACGGTCCTCTGAGGCGTAGTTGTAAACGCGATGCACTGTCGATTGGAAGCGGTCGTTGGACAGTCGCATCAGAAAATCTCCAATGTTGACAACATAAGTGCCTTCAACCGGCGGAACCTTGATCCATTGCCCTTCTCTTGTGAGAACCTGCAGCCCACCAATGTTGTCTTGCCAGAGCAGAGTGAAGCACTGCAGGTCAGTGTGGGCCCCGATTCCAACATCGATCGAAGTATCGGAAGTGGTATTCTTGGGGTAATAGTTCAATACGGTGTCACTATCCAATTAGCATGCGCTTTGGCCTTCACGTCAGGGTGATCTTACCTTCCGGGATATGTGACGAGGTCATCGAAGTAGTTTTTGGGAAGATCCAAAGCCAAGGCAAAGACCCCAATCATCCTGCGACTAAGAGTAAGGCAGGCCTTCCAATAAGCGAGCATGTCATCCTTGAAACCGGGCAAGTGGCTGGTCTTTTCCCAGACAAACTCTTCACCTCGCAGCCACGGTTTGACCTCCTCTGGAATGGCGTCCAAGTCCTTAGTGTCCGGGTCATATTGTGGATCATATCGAAAACTGAAGCCTTCCCTGTTATCTCGCGACTCAGTGGGTGAGATCTGACCTGAGCGGGGCTCACTCCATCCATTAAAAAACTTGGACTGCTTCATGGATACCAGCTTTTTCTGCTCGATGGGCTGAGAGAAAAACTGCTTTGTCTGCTTGTATGCAGCCTCGATTGTATCCTTTGGAAGCCCGTGGCTCTTGATATAGAAGAAGCCAGTGTTCTCTGCGGCCGCGCGGATCACCTTTGCAAGCTCCTTTTGGTCATCTTCGCTGCCGTATATGCCAGAAATGTCAATGATAGGAACTTCAGAAAGGTCGCAGTCCCGTGGCTCTGTGCGCAGAACATCCCTGTACACGGGCCCTTTCCCAGACATCAACTTTAATTTGTACGTCTGGGAGGCAGCGCTCGTGGTTGTTGTTGAAGAAGCCATGTTGTGAATTGCTGTCAGATTTGGAGACTCGAGCGTACGGTGTTACAATGGTGCATGAATGGGGCTTGATATTTGTTCAATTTCCAGAATATTTATATTTCGCATCGTCATCGTTACTTTTTGTTCTCTGCATTCTCCCCGCGCTAGCCCTCCCGGATCATTTCTGCAGCATGTCTTGTTTTCCCCATCGGTATCCGTCGATGTCCGTCAATTGAGCTGTCGGTGTTATCTGCTGGCCATGCGAAAACCGACTGTCTCCGGAACGAGCCCAGATAAGGGTGCCTTGGTAGCCAATGGCCAGCCCTGGATTAGCCGTGACGCGCAAGGTATTTGTGGGGAGCTCTTATTGAACCAGGGTCTAGTGGTGCTGGGTCCTCTCCATGTAGAGAACTCTCCGCGATTTCTTATCTCCAAATTACTCGGTTAGTATGGGGACGATGCTCGATTCCATAAAGGATAAAGGGTCGTGGACATGATCAGTGATATGCCAATCGCGTAAAATTAGCCTATATATTTGTGTGCCCGTTGTCCCGCAACCACCATGTGTATCGCCATCTCGCTTCCAGCCGCCATTTGTCCAGCTTCATCACCCTTACCATGGCCAACTTTCGCTGGCGAGTCGTCGCTCCCGGCGCGGAGGATGTCCACGGCAAAGATGCACTTCTCGACAACGATGATGTACGGCCGTTGAAGTTGGCTGATCGCACTTGGACCCAGTGGACGTATTTGACCTTTTGGTTCTCAGCCACTGCAACCATCTCAAACTGGTATGGCGCATCGACCGCCCAAGCTCTCGGCCTCAGCATATGGGAGGCCCTGGGCTGTCAATTTGGTGGTCAGGCTATTATCGCCATTGTCATGACGCTCAACGGTCGCCCTGGCTCGACCTACCACGTCGGTTTCCCCGTGTACTGTCGAGCAGCGTTTGGTGTCTATGGTGCATGGTGGCCGACCTTCAATCGCGCCGTCATGGCAATCGTCTGGAACGGAGTAAACGCGGTGCAAGGCGGGCAGTGCATCTATGTCATGCTGCACGCCATCTTTCCAAGCATTGCGCGCATCCCGAACACCATGGGAGCCGGCTCTGCTCTGACCACCGGTGGGATGATAGGATTTGTCCTGTTTTGGCTATTCACGTGCGCATTCCTCGTGATTCCAGTCCCCAAGATGCGCGGCCTCGTCTACGCGAAGCTGGTCGTCTTCATCGTCTCCGCTATCGCGATGCTGGCATGGGTTGTGACCAAGGCTGGCGGCCTAGGCTCCGTTATTCATCAGCCCGGAACCGTCCAAGGCTCCGAGAGGGCATGGCTGATCGTCAAATTTCTTACTCTTGGTGCGGCAAACTGCGCGACCTTTGCCAGCAACGCTGCAGACTTCCAGCGCTATGCTAAGAGAAAGAACGACGTCTTGCTTGGAAACATTGTTGGCTTCCCAGTATCTAACCTGATAGTTGCACTCGTGGGCAACTTGGTTTGCGCCTCGAGCCAAAGAATCTTTGGAGAACTGATCTGGAACCCGGTCACATTTCTCGACATGCTGCAAACGGCCGAATACACTCCCAAGAACCGAGCGGGATGCTTCTTCATTGCTGCATGCTTTACTTATTCATGCATCTTCAGCTCCATCTTTGAGAATTCAATCCCTGCGGGTAACGACATTGCTGCGCTCTTTCCGAAATATTTTACTGTTCGAAGAGGTTTCTTCATTTGCGCCATCATTTCCTTCGCAATTAATCCATGGTATCTCCTTGTAAGTTTTTGAAGTCTTGTCAGTGTACCGATTCTAACGTGGTGAACAGGGCTCCGCTTCAATCTTCGTCTCGTTTCTTTCCTCCTACCAAATCTTTCTATCTGCAATTACTGGTATTCTTCTCGTGCAATATTACCTCATTGGTCGCGGAAAGCTGCATATTGAGGACTGCTATACCTCAGCGAGTTCGGGAGTGTATCATTATACACACGGGTGGAATGTGCGGGCTTACATTGCATACGTTGTCGGCATCATCCCCAACTTTTACGGATTTCTGAATAATATGGGTGTGCATGCACCCATGGGTGTTACCCGATTTTACTTTTTTGCTTACTGGGTGGGCCTCGGACTGTCAGGTTTCTCCTTTTGGGCCATGAGCAAAGCGTGGCCACCGGCAGCAGTTGAGGAAGGGTGGAAGGAACCGAAAGACTACGTGCGACCGGAAGAGCAAGAAGAAAATGGCATTATTATTTTGGGTCAGAGTGAAAGCAATCCGGTCGATTCGAGAGCAGAGGAGGGACGCAAATCTCAGGAGAAGGCTTGATAGGAGACGTGTATTTGACCAATATCCCCGCCATGGGTGCAGAAACATGCAATGCGAATAGCAACGCTCTATAAATTACAACACATTCAGAGTGCGTGAAGAACAGTGCAATCCTTTTCTATGTATTTGAGTCACGAGTTCTTCCTCCCAATGGTCTTTCTAGATTCCCTCCAAATTATACAAACACGAATACGTTTTCACCCCTCCTGGACCTTTCTATCAATAAGCAGCGAAACCAATCTTATAGCTTAAGGACAAATATTCTCTACTTGTAATGTTTGTAAGAAAATTTACCGTCCCGCCTGGAATTCAATTCCAACGATTTCAGACTGCGCCGACCTCACAAAACTGCCTCGGAAACTCAAGAATCTTTTCTAGATGAGGTATATAGCCATGATATCGTGTTAGGTAGATGCACACGGCTTGGCACTCCAAAATGCACCGTCGCCAGATGTGCCACCCACGAAATTGGCTGAAGCTCGCATACCAGTACGCCATCAAAATCAACGCGTATGGGTCTTTGTTTTGGACCAAAGACATAAACTCGTTCGGCATCAAACTGATAAATGACAGAAATCTCATGACAGTGGATTGGTTGCTCTGTATACCCAAGATGTAGTCAAGGTTGTGCGCAACGACACGGTAGGGGTTGTCCAAGTCAGCACCGCCGTCATCCAAACAGAGGAGCTGGATCACCTCTTGAGGTAATTCTTTCAGGGCTAGTTTGGGGGTGATTTTGTCGTGGAGGGTGGACCAAGATTCGCTGGACAAGAGGTAGTGGCAGCTCTCAGGTCTGGTCGGGTCTGCGATGCGCCATATTTCTTTCTTGACGTTGTACACCTTGATCCAGGTGAGATCGCTTTCTGTGGGCTTCCCCAGCGGCCAGGCTTGCTCTGGTGTTTTCGCCTCGACCTGGGCTAGGGTAGACGCGGCTAAAAGACTCCCCGCGGCCCAGATTCCATCCCGTTCTTCGGGTGTTAATGGGCCCCACAGTTTCTTATTAAACATGGTTGTCCCTTTGCACAAATGCAATAGCTCCGTTGTAGATGGTGGCAGTGGAGGGGAAGATTCTAGGTGGCGGTCATGTGTCAAAGTTATGCTTAGCGCGAGGTGCATGAAGAATGGGTGCTGAAATTACAACGGGATTAGACGAATGTTCATGGGGGTTCGAGGGGGTAGGGTGACATACTAAGCAAGCAAAACGTATCGACTCTTTCTGGTACAAATCCTGAGTACTAGTGGTCGCTAGAGTCAAAACAGTTCTGAATTGGAAGCGGGCGAGAGTATCAAGATCCCGGCTTGTCAGTTGGTAGGCCGGGTTCTGGCCATCAATAAGTGGCACCTGTCTTAGAGTTGCATTGATGGTTCCTAGCACCGCCGTCTTGGCTGAAGGTGAGGGGAGAATGCCCATGTGGCATGGCGTGTTCATGGAAACCTGGAGGGTACCCTCGCCGGGAAAAGATTGCTGGCCATAGTTGCACAAGACACCAAAGCCACGGCAATTCTTGCAGGTTGGTTTCTGCTCGTCACACTAAATGCCACGGTTAGTACCGTGCATACTCGTTCATAGAGAAATACTGCCGGAATGTATAGAGGTGTCTTAATCACCTTTAGATACGTACCTTGATCTGGCGAAGCTTACAGTTGCCGCATCCCTTCCGGGACTTGGTGTGTGCCCTTCGTTTCCGAACGGTCTGCCCTGTGACAGGGGTGGTTCGGCGGGGCATGCTGGCCGGGAAACTAACCTCCCAGAGAGCGGACGTGGTGCAAATAGCCGATTCGGGCAATAAGCCGGTCTCTTGGAGCGGAGTTTCTAGAATTTGCGTTTTCGGAGTAGTTCTATGCGCATGAATTTACGTCTTGCAAGGTGAAAAGTCGATGGAGTTGTCAGGAGAAGACGGTATCACGCCGCCAGCCCCACTTCTACGTTCCTGCGCTAACCCAAAATCGTATTCCCAACTTGTGGGCCCATTTAACATAGCGCTAACCCAAATCCGTATTCGATAGCCGCTAACCCCAATTCGTATTTCCCTGGACACATTTGATGCATCTGATGTGAATAGCATCCTGCGCACATACTAACCCAAAATCGTATTTCAGCTATGACTTTTTGTTGGCTTGATGTGAATACTATCTCGTGTGCATGCTAACCCAAATTCGCGTTCCAACTTGCAGGTCGGGTGCCATAAACATTAAATAGAGTCCCTCGCCCTCTCTGTATTGTTCGTAGAGCTCTACAACACAGCATCCGCTTCACAAACCAAGTCCAACACTTCGCTATACTTTGAAATCCATCTTCTTCAAACCCATACCTCAAATCCATACCCTCCGAAACCCATAATCCTCAAACCATGGCTCAAACTCTGCCAGAGACGATGCGCGCGCTTGTCTGGGAGGAAGTAGGACAACCCTTGCAGCTCAAGACGGTCCCAACTCCGCAGCCTACAACTGGAAGCGTCGTTATCAAGGTCCTTTGCGTCCAGTCTCAGCGAAGCCTGCCCGCAATTATTGGCGGAAGGATCCCCTTCTTCACATCACCGAAGCCCATGACTCCTGGCAATACTGCCATTGGCCGCGTGGCTGCCATTGGGCAGGACACTACCAGCCTGGCCGTCGGGCAGCTCGTTATGCTTGAGACCTTCATTCGGGCCCGGGACAACTCAGACATCCAGATACTTTGGGGCTTTTACGATGGCGCCACGCCCCAGTCCAAGAAGTTCATGGCCGACAATTGGGCCATGGGCTCCTACGCCGAGTATGTCCGCGCTCCCCTGGAGAACACCTGGGCCCTCGACGAAAAGCGCCTGTGCAGAATTCCGTCCGATGGCGGTCTCGGATACTCCATCGAAGATCTCGCCGCTTTGCCCGAACTTCTCATCCCCTACGGCGGCTTGCGCGGCATCAACCTCCAGCCCGGTCAGAAGATTGTAATTGCCCCAGCCACGGGAGGTTTCAGCGGCGCAGCAGTCTTTGTGGCCTTGGCCATGGGTGCCACCGTCATTGCCATGGGCCGCAACGTGGCCGTCCTCGAGAAGCTAAAGGAGCAATTTCCCCGAGTGCACATTGTGCCTAACACGGGGGATGTGCAGGCCGACACAGCAGCGCTGAAGGCTCTAGGGCCCATTGATGCATATTTGGATCTGTCACCTCCACAAGCAGCCTCGTCGACACATAGTCGCAGCTGCTTCCTTGCCCTGAGGCAATATGGCCGAGCCTCGCTTATGGGATTCATCCAATCCGATCTCAACTTGCCGTATGCACATGCGATGTCAAACAACCTCACCATCCGGGGCCAATTCATGTACGAGCGGGAAGATCCCAAGACCCTAGTCCAGTTGGCCGAATCTGGATTGCTGAAGCTAGGAAAGGCTGGTGGCTATGAGCTATGTGGTAGTTACGGGCTGGAAGAGATGAACGAATGTTTCCGCGCGACAGCGGCAAACGGCGAGGCTGGTCAGATTGTGTTGGTCAAGCCTTAAGTTAAAGTAGCTAGCTTCAACTCCTCTTAGAAATGTATTTTGCTTTTATATCAGTATATATCAGAACCAAGTGTCCCACAGAAACAAGTATCCTTGAAGTCTATCAACACCTCTTTCTCTATTTCGTCAATTGATTCTCGGCCATCAGATACGAATTGATTCAACATGCAGACTACTATTTTTCTTATTCTTAGACCCCTTCAAAGCAGCCAATCATAAACCTCCCTACATGCCAAATTGACCGACCAAGTTTCAATCAAAAGCCAGGACGCCGCCAGTACTGATGCGACAATCTTCAAAATTTGGTTACAATCCACGTCCACTGCATATGTAGTAGTTTTTGTTATCAATCCTGTATGTGCTCATTTCATTCAGGCATTTACGCGCCAATTCATTTTTATACATCCCATCGTTTCCCATCACGTTGTCTTCCGATGCTGTCTTCAGATGAGGTAAATGTTTAGCGATTACCCGATCACGACATTGCAAGGGTCCACTCACGTGCTCGCACCAAAACACGTAACCTACCTTTCAAATAGCGGAGGTGTCTTGACTGGGCGATAAAAATGAGATTTTAGAACTAAAAATCATCTTTGTCACTCCAATAGGTCGTTGGTTAGCATTCCCCATTTACATAATAGCCCAATCAGCTTCTGTCATTTTTTTATCCATTTGCGAACGCTTCTCCAACCCAGGGTAACAATGTCGAATGAGCCTTCATTCGATGACCGGCAAGACTACGAAGATGCCGAAAGAGGTTTTATTGCCGCATTGACACCTGGCGTCATCAAAGATGCCAGCGGAAAGGTTGTCTGGGATGTTGATCAGTACAAATTTCTAGATCAGGAATGTCCGCCCACAGCCCATCCCAATCTCTGGAGACAAGGCCAATTGTGCGCGAAACAAGGCCTGTACGAAATCAAGCCAAGAATCTACCAGATTCGAGGCTTGGATCTTTCCAACATGACCATTGTTGAGGGAGACGAGGGCATCATTGTGATTGACCCACTCATCTCGTGTGAATGCGCAGCCGCCGCTCTTCAGCTCTATCGCGACCATCGAGGCGCAGAGAGACAAATTACGGGCATCATTTACTCCCACTCGCATGGAGATCATTACATGGGTGCAGGGGGTATTATCAGCCCTGACCAAAACATCCCGATCATCGCGCCCGAAGGTTTTATTCAAGCTGTCCTATCTGAAAGCATTCTAGCAGGCCCATCCATGCGCCTGCATGGCGCCTTTATGTACGGCAGTGACCTTCCTAGTGGCCCCGCTGGCCACATTGGCGTCGGGCTGGGTCTCAGGTCCAGCAAGGGCTCGACTTCCCTGATTCTGCCGAACCTGCTCATCAAAAAGACGGGCGAGGAGCACGTTATCGACGGTGTGCGCATCGTGTTCCAGATGGTACCAGGAACTGAAGCCCCCGCAGAGGTGAACCTTCATTTCCCAGACCTCCGCGCGCTGTGCATCCCAGAGACCCTGACGAATTCCATGCACAACATTGTAAGTATAAATTTCTAACTCGCACCATAAGCTACATTAAAGGCGTATCCGTTAGCCATCCACTAACTATCAGTTCCTGAAAGGTGACACTGCGAGGCGCGCAAGTAAGAGACGCAAAGGCTTGGTCCGGGTACCTTGATCAAGCAATTGCACTGTTTGGAGACGAGTCCGATGTGGTATTTGGAAGCCATCACTGGCCCACATGGGGCCAAGAGTTACTCATTAAGCGGCTGTCTGAGCAGAGAGACCTATATGGCTATCTCCATGATCAAACCGTTCGCATGATGAACCTAGGTAAGTTAATTCATTCATCTAAAACGCTATCGCTGACCATATAGGAATGACGGGCTTAGAAATTGCGGAGACACTTAAACTGCCGCCGGCGATTTCGAGGGCCTGGCACTGTCGGGGCTTTTACGGCTCACTAAGCCACAACGTCAAGGCTAGTTATGCATTACACCGCTAATGGTGGTCATTTTCTAACATGTTACTTGCAACAGGGAATCTATCAAAAATACATGACATGGTTTGACGGTCATCCGGCACATCTATGGCAGTATCCTGCGGCTTTGGAAGGCCAGAGATACGTGCGCGCCATGGGAGGTGTAGCCGAGCTATGCCGCAAAGCCGAGGAGTTCATCAACGAAGGCGACAGTCGCTTTGCTGCCACGCTCCTTTCACATGCCGTCGCTGCCAACCCCGAGGACAATGACTCCAAGGCCAAAGGCCTTCTTGCCTTGGCCTACGAAAACCTCGGCTACGGTGCCGAGAATGCAACCTGGCGCAATTTCTATCTGACCGGTGCCCAGGAGCTGAGAACAGGGAAGAAGCCGGGATCCATTTCCGGAGGGAAAACGCCACTCGGGCTGAATTTGACTGTCGAACAATGGTTTGACGTGCTGTCGGTTCAGATTGATGGGGAGCGCGCCGCCACTGACGCGTTTGAGATTGATCTCGACGTTTCGGATGTCGAGCAGAAATGGCGCGTGATTGTAAGCAATGGTGTTTTGACGCAGCGCCGACTCTTCAACGACGCATATACAGGATCTCCAGCTGGTCTTGAGATGAAGGTTACACGCAGCGAATTACTGGATTTGCTCAAGGGAGAGGGAACCAGGCCGAAAAATACCAAGGGAGACTTTCAGCTTTTTATTCGATTGCTAGAGTTGGCTTCAGTGGATACTGCGTCGGTTTCTCAGCCAATCATCTCAGAATTTAATAGTCTGAGTATCGCATTGAGGTTCGAGGAAGATTGATTAAGCAAAGGTGAGCACAATGCATGACCGCGTAAGCAATATTTGGTTATCACAGCACCAAAAGAATGGGGAAGGAAATTTGACTAGTACATTATCTATATAGATTTTGCATGATTGAACATAGAAAATCAATGGCGACGATTCGTCTCTTCCAATCGTTCACTGCCCACCAGTAGCTCAATGGGTATCGAAAAGACCAATCAAGGTTACTTTATGCTACCATCGGATTATGCTTGTTTTTCAAGCCTTATTTCATCTTTTAATGCCACCTCTATTTATCTAAACTCACAACTTGCCCATATTTCCTACTAGCCTGCATTCCACCACTGAGGGAAAAGAATCACCCAACACTGCTCTCTATAACATACAAATGAGTCAATTAAGTCTAACTAAGCGAGAAATGAGAGGAGCGGTCAGAAAAACAGCAAGCCCATAAACGACAGGTCACCAGCCCCAATGTCGCAAGGGTCGAGCAAGGAACTAGGTGCGATGGGATGGGCTATCCGAGCCCAGACCGCATCATTCGTCCGAACCCATGCACCGGGTAAGGCATCCTTTTGAAAATGGCAATATCCCGAGGCAGCTCTGGAAACATCTCGCCAAGCTGTTTCTATAAGCCAGGATAGTCAATCTATGCCAAGGTTGGAGGTAGCCGAGCGAGTGGGATCCCCCCGCAATTCGTTTTGTTTCCGGGCAAATGGCGGGGGAGCAGCATGAAGCGTTGCACCGTCAACCCCAGCTACGTTACATCATAGCCCAGCAACCCCGGGCAGCTCGATCACAAACCAAGGTTCTTCAATGACGCGGTTGATCAGCAGCGGGGGGGGCAGAGTGGGAGAGACATCAGCAGATGGGCCGCAGAAGAACCCCGCACAGCCAGGCCCAGCAGCTAAATCGCGACCCTAAGCTTACGAGCTTCGGGGTGCCCAGGCGCGCCAATCGCAAACCCGCGCCTGAGGGGCAGGTTGCAATAGTGCCCCGGCCAGCAATTGACGCCCCGGATGATCGGCAGCCTGTGTCGGCGGGGGATTCACGGCTTAATTCGCAATAGGCAAAAAAGCCGGGGTCACCAGCGCCGGATGTGATGGTTTGAATAAAGCCTGGACAAACGCGCCATTCAAAGGCGCGAGCGAGGGAGGAGGAGGAATTGACAGGCATGGGATGGCGAACTTTGTTGATTTGCTGGGGTCGGGCTGGACGAGGCCATGCTTCGGCTAAGTTGAGTCAACCACGGACGATTTCAATCAACTCGCGACGGGGAGGCCAAAGTTGCTTATTTATCCACCATATCTGCCCGCATTGTTCTCGTAGGGCATTGGCATTGCTACATCTTCCAGACACCATTGAACCACTTCTCCATATATTCTTGGCATTTTTCTTTCTCTTTGACGTGCAGGCCTGCAATCAATCTAGCCCCCCCGCAAAAGTAACCTCACTTCATTTGGACTGTGCGGAGAATGTGGAGCCGGCTGGTTGCTTTTGCCCTCGTGGCGGTGCCGTGGGTGGCCGCCACAGGCCCAGACAAAGACGGAAAATACTGGATCTACGGCGATGACATTGAAGCTTCGTTTATTCCATATGGTGCCTCCATTTCCAACCTGCTAGTCAAGGACCAGTATGGCATCCAGCGAGACGTTGTTGGAGGCTTCGACAATGCAAGCTACTACGCCAAGGATACCCAGCACCCTCATTTTGGCGGTGTGCCAGGCCGATATGCCAACCGCATCAAGAACAGCTCGTTTGTCATTGACGGCGAGACATATCATGTGACGCCCAACGACAACCCAACAGCGCAGTCGCCAAAGGGAGCCGACACGCTGCACGGCGGCCCTGACGGCTGGGACTATCGCAATTTCACCGTTGTCGCCTACACCAAAAATAGCATAACCTTCTCCATCACGGATCCGGATGGCAAGGAAGGTTTCCCCGGCGAGGTCGTTTCGCACATCACGTACACGTTGACAGGTCAAGATTGGCACATCAAGATGGTGGCCCTGGCAACAACCAAAACCACACCAATCATGCTCAGCAGCCACACCTACTGGAACCTCGATGGCTTCGCGAACAATGAGACCAACAAGATCTTCAACCACACCCTGCACCTGCCGTACAGCGGACAGCGGGTCGGAGTGGACAACATTTTGATCCCCACTGGCGAGATCTTGGCCAACACCAAGGGTTCCGTCAATGACTTTTGGAGCAAGCCCAAGCAGGTTGGCGCTGCCAACGGCGACCCAGACCTGAAGAACAACTGTGGATACAACTGCACCGGCTATGGTAAGCCGCACAACCCTACCAGCTACCCTAGATTTGGCATGAGACCTGACTAATGCGTTTTATTAGACACCTGCTATCTCGTCAACCGCGAGCAGCTCAGCCCCTATGACTGGCGAACTGAAGGCCCCGTAGCGAGCCTGTCGTCGGACTGGTCGGGCATCCATCTGGACGTGTACACTGACCAGGACGCGTTCCAGTTCTACAGCTGCACGCAGCAGGACGGCACCATGGCGCTCAAGAAGACGCAGGGCCTGTTCAACAACAAGGACTTCCCACGCGTGATCCCCAGATACGGGTGCGCAGTGCTCGAGGTGCAGGACTGGATTGACGCCATCAACCACCCCGAATGGTTCCGCGACCGGAAGCAGATCTTCTCGCCTGGTGGAGATCCCTATGTTTTGCAGGCA
This sequence comes from Calonectria pauciramosa, assembly GCA_017140785.1. Lineage (NCBI taxonomy): Eukaryota > Fungi > Ascomycota > Sordariomycetes > Hypocreales > Nectriaceae > Calonectria > Calonectria pauciramosa. The sequence continues at coordinate 61,184 of JAACIZ010000023.1, read as the reverse complement.
AGATTTTCCTTTAGCGTCAAGGGCTCGTCGTGATCATGTTGGGTTTTGCCTTGAGGGGAGGGGGGGAAGGCCGAGGTATGCGGAACGCCATCATCGTCATCATGGTAATTGTCTTTTTGTCTTGCATGACTACTGGCACGGCCGCGGAAGACGTGCCGGCTCGAATCCGGGGTTCCGGCTCTTTTTGATGAGAATGACATGCCCTGTGGAGCAGCCTGATAGAAGGGCAGAATTTTTAGCCTAATTTAATTTTCGAGTATATACTGTAATTGAGATGTTCGTTGGCAATTTTCTAGCATGTTTCATGAAGCTGCCTATTTTTGCCCACATAATACGCTTGGGTGCATGTTTTTTTTTTAAATCACTGTCTCATGACCCGAGATGCTGCTGAGTGAGACCCTGTCAGTCCTCCTATGCTGCGCTAGAAGGCTGACTGCCGATGGCTAACCGCGGGGCCGCGGGTTAAAGAGAAGAGTGTAGGACAAAGCGCAAATATTCACATGGCGACTATGCCAAAGGATGGGCTAAATCAGTAGCGTAATTTAGTTCCGCGTTGGTTGGTTCTTCGCGTGCTTCTATGGGCTGCCGTCGATCTGTGATCGCTCAGCTACCCTATGGCCGTGCTTGTTTTCGCTCGTGAGCTCAATGCCCATTGATTGGTTTAATGAGTCGCTTTGATGTTTTCCAGTTGCATCATCCGATTATTCGATTCATTTCCTTTCCAACTATAAATTCGCTATTATGAATCCTTGTATTAAATTGTAGCTGCTTGTTCGCGCAGAGGCATGTGCACGCACGTGTCATGACCCTAGCGTTATTGGCCACTGGTAACACACCCTATGCACGATAGGTCCCCGCCTCCCCGGATAATGAATATCCTTCGGACAGCTGGAAAGAGTCAGGTTAGGCCGAAGGCAGAACTAACTGCCCGATGTGAAACATTTCCAACGGAATTCCCCAAGCGGAAGCTAGATGTTCGCAGCAAGACGCCACCACTAGTGCGTGCGCAATTTTTTCTGGAGAAAATTGGCCCCAATAAGCACTGGCAAATGCCCTCACACTCCTCCACTTTGGCAAGTCATTTGGTGTGGGACATGTGAGTGACGAGCTGCAAGAAGAAAAGACAGTTCGTGGGCTGCCAAGCCATCGGACGGACCAACCATCTCGGAAGCCGGAGACAGGGCTCGTGTCGATGGCCCGGGTACTGCGGTTGTGATCTACGAGCAGCGGGGATCACTGTGATTGCTTTTTGCCCCCTTTCAGCCCTCTACATCGGAGATCCCTCGCCCACGCAACTGTGGATACGGTTGCGCAACCAGCCCGCCAGTGGCACTTCTCTCCCGTGTCGATTTCCTCAACACCCTAGTCAAGACCCGCAATAACTTCTAGAATGAGGTTGGTGGACTGGGGGTGCTGCGGGATCTTTAGATGGTGACGAAGATGGGGCGCGTGAGAAGGAAGAAAAAAAAATAAAACCCACCAAGCCACCAAAAGCGAAATAGGAAGCTTCTCAAAAGATAAGACCGAAAGGGCTCAGCTCACCTCAGCTCTGACAGGTTGCAGATCAGGCACAAGCAACGCCACTGCCGGCAGAAGACGGAGCCCTGAGTAGACGAAGCCCTATGCTGGCCTGTGCCGCCAGTCCAGTCAGTGCGTGACGTGGACAAGGAGGGGAGAGTAGACGTGTTTTATGCAAGGCGAAAAAAAAAGGATTGGCATTGTACGAGGGCAATTCTGGCACACGCATACATATGGCGTTTCCACCTGCATACAAAGCATGGCATGAATCAGGGGTCATCGCTGCACACAGCAAGAAACTTGGCCTTTGTGCTGCCAAGAGGGCCACTCTAGCTAATACGCTGGTCGGTATCAGCTATTCCTAGCCATGACGTTGCGGACATTAGATTTTTAGCTACTGCGCGTCCAGGGTGGTGGCTTGGTTGTAACTAATAGCGTGCCAACAAACCACCGCCGGGAATGAATTGTTTTTTTCCTGTCGTTTTTGTTTTGTTTCCCGGGGGTTGCAGCCCCCCCGATATTGCGACAGCGAGAGCACATGGCATGGCGTCGCGCGCATCGGGCTTTTCGTCTCTGTGCAGCATGTGGCGGAACGGCTGAATGACTCGCCCCCAGCCAAGCTGATGGGCGCTATGCCCGTCTCGCCGCAAGCCACCCTTCTAGCCCCAGGGGGCGGTTCCGCCGACAGCTCAATTGTCGAGCTAAGGGCGGTAGGTCGGCGGGCTGGTTGGCGATCCGCACCCTCAAGGGCCCTGCTACACTAATGCCCGCCGTCGGACCCAGTCAAAGTCCACATGGCTTTGAATGTGCCAACGGTGAGAACATGCTCCTCCAGCTAACTACCCGCCACCATACCTGCTTCGACGCGGGGAGGGAAGGATCTCCCATCATCGGGCGTAACACTGAGTTGAGCCAACGGCCCTAACGCAGCCTCCCACAACGCTCAGGCCATTGCTCCATTGCTGTCCTCTGATGTACGGGTCCCTACCCGACATGTCAAGACAGATGCCTGCGTTTCATAAAGTGAAGGGTCCAACCCACCAGCCGGCAGGTTCGGTTGGCCCTCTTTGCGTGAGTGATTCCTGTGTCCTTCGTCCTTTAAAAAAAGAAACCCAAAAGCCTCCCACCGAAATCGTCACAGACCAGCTTCGTTGCTGGCCAGATACCCGCAGCTATGGCGAGCGACGCTGTGACGAGCTTCACTATCGAGGCCTTTACCCTCCTCTCCATCAGCATCTTGATCATCTTCGTCCGCACGTATGCCCGCTTCCGACAGGTAGGCCTCCGAAACTTCGAGGTGGACGACTACCTGATGCTGCTGGTCATTGTGCCTTACACGGTGGAAACATGTCTCGCCTACATTGTCGGCGCAAAGTACCATGGCCTCACCAACAGCGGCATGACGGATGCTGCGCGCAAGGAGCTGTCGTTACATCCCGACAGCGACGAGTTCGCCTGGAGGTTTGTACCATGCGAACCCAAGCACGAGGAGGAGGAGTCCCTTGAGCTAACATGTGACAATGTAGGGTCGGAGGGTCCAAGGTCCAAGTTGCAGGCTGGACCATGTATGCCACTGTCCTCTGGGTTATCAAAGGCTCCATGTGCGCATTCTACTTCCGTCTTACAGTAAGCCCAATCGCAAAAGCCCGACCATTGCCCGCTTCAACTCACGCCCTCTCCAGCAAGGCCTCGCCGCATACAAGACTAGAATCTACATTGGCATTGGCTTGATTAGCTGCACATACGTTGCCGTCGTGTGCTGCCTGCTCTTTAGCTGCCAGCCGTTCGATCGGTTCTGGCAAATCTACCCCAACCCCGGTAGTAAGTTGCACCAATGGCTTCGTGCGATCGGCACGCCCACGGCTTGGTATTAACCAATTACTGTCCAGACCTGTGTCAGCCCGCGGCATCGAAGCTTTACATCTTTATCATCGTCATCCTCAACATCATTTCCGATGCCTACCTACTCCTGATTCCGATTCCCATGCTTTGGGGTGCCAAGATCGCCAAGGTCAAGAAGATTGGTCTTGTTGTGCTCTTCTCTGGAGGCATTTTCGTCATGGTGGCTGGTCTGCTCCGATGCATTCTCATTCTCAAGGTACGCCACAACCAACCACCTAAAACAACACCCTGGCTGGCCATTAGCTCACTCTTCACTTTGCAGAACCCTGTCACCGGTCCTTCAGAGGGTGCCTCGTGGGCGTGCCGAGAATCCTTCGTCGCCGTCGCCACATCCAACCTTCCCATGACATGGGGATGGCTGCGCCAGAAGCTCAAGCCGTTCCTGGGTTCTCTGATCTCGTCCAGCGGCAACAAGCAGGGCCCCGAGCCCGGCAGCATTATGCTTGGCGATCGAAACGATCGAACAACCTGGCACAGCCGACAGGTCAATTCCGTCAAGTCCGTTACCCGCAACAACTCGACGTCATCAAACAACGACATATTCATCCACGCCGGGGAGGCGAGCTCAGACGAGATCATCCCCAATAAATTCGGCGGCATTACAAAGGAAGTCGTCTTCAGTGTGTCGACTTCGCCCAAAGGGTCATCACACTCACACGCATAATATTACTACGAGATACCCCCCCTTTACAGAAATGCATGCTCGGGCCATGAGCAGCAGACGGAGCATATGGAGCAAAAACGGACGCGATTGGAAAAAAAGGATTTTATTTACAAATACCCCCCATGTATCATAATGTCTTTTCAAGGTTTATAGCATGGTATGATTATGATTTAATTGATGGACCACAAAAGCAAGATGCGATCGCGCCTCTCCCGCAACACCCGACCGACAGACGTTCGTGAGGCAGGCTGAAAGAACGCCTCCGGCAAATGTACCTGGCTGCTTCGGGTAATGTCCCCCTTGCAGGACTTGACAGGGAGCGGCAGAGCCATGCTCGAGCTAGCAGGCCATCCTAACCACTTTGTAGGCCGACAAAATGAGTCCGTTCACGATGGAGCGCGCCACCAACAGCCCCCCGACAAGGACTTGGGAAATTTAGCTTGGCGAAGCCATGGCCTTCTGCGCTGCACTGCGCTGCGACCATGTGCTCCTTAGCACTCAGAGGCTGCATTAGAGGCATTGGAGCTAGTTTCAACAATTGAGCCGTCGGGACCAAGGATGATTCCACTCCCTAGTCGGGGTAGCCAGAATCCCCATCTGCCGCCCTTAGTTCAGAGATAGTGCCATCGGGGAGCCTGGCGCCGGCGCTGGTGCTGGAATGCTTTGCTAAGCCCTAACCTAACGAACTACCCTGATCGCATCGAGTGCGGAAGCGCGTTTGCCAGGTGACGCTAAATAGAATCTTTCGTATTCCCGTCGGTTCCGCACATTCTCATCGGTCCCGGTCCAGCTAGAACCGATTGAGCGCTAGAGCCTGTCCTCGACCCTCAACTACGTGCTCTCAAATGGTCGATGATCGACCAACAGTCAGTCTCCTATATACCCGGATACCCTAGATTTCCGCGGCGTGGTTCCGGGGGGATCATTGGAATTCAGGATCTAGATGGATCAAAAACTGGACATGAGTTTTTTTTTTTTTTTCAATAATGCGACTTAGGCGAAGATTGGATACATGGCTAGATCAAAAGTCGGTTACCACTATTTCAATTTCCTCATGCTTTCATAATTGTTATTCCTTATACTCATCCTTGAATTGACCCCTGGCATAACTCATGTGGCATTCTCAACTTCCGCGGCTTCAATGCCTTCCATTTTGTCCCCGATACGTCGTTCCTGCGCATGCTGGTGTGGCTGTACAGTCCGTCCGCCCTTTGCGCCAAAGACACCTCCCGTGATGCCTCCCTTGGAGAAGAGGAGCGGGATGTCCTCGAGCTCGATGCCCTTGGTCTCCGGGTAGAAGCAGTAGACCATGGGAATAAAGACGGCGTTTAAAACGGCGTAGATGATGAACGTGCGCCAGCCAATGTTTTCTGCAGCTAGTGTTAGTCACCTTGGCTCCTCGGACTAGAATCGACAACACTTACGGAACGAGATTGGTGTGATTTTGACCACAGCAAACACTGCCATCCAGTTCCACCCTGAAGCAATAGCCTGCATGCGGGTGCGTATGCGGGTCGTGTTAATCTCCGAGGGGTAGAACCAGGGCACTGGAAGCCAGCCCACGCCGTAGAAGAGCTGAAATATGAAGATGAAGGCCGTGGCGCCGTACGCGGCGTTTTGCGATCCGATAGAGAGCAGGATGGAGACCATGACGAAGCAGAAGCAGAGCCCGGCCGAGCAGATCATGAGGAGCGACCGTCTGCCAAACCTGTCCATGAGAAAGACTGGAATGGCGGAGCCCACTAAATACGTGCACTGCGCGGCACCGCCTAGGATTAGCGACATGTTGCGGCTGACGCCCATGTTCTCCTGGAAGATGGTTGGGGCATAGTAGTTGATCATGTTGGATCCAGTGAACTGCTGCCCGAGCTGGATTGAAATGATGATGAGCAGACGTCGGAAGTTTTGAGTCTCTCCCCAGCTGAAAAGCTCCTTGAAGCGGAACGGGCCGCCTCGCTGTTCCTCCTCCAGTCCGCTCTGGATATCCAGTATCGTTCGAGTGACTTCTTCGTCATCGTTGTCCCTGCCGCCCAGAGCCGCAATCACGTCTCGAGCCTCCTCGTGTCGGTCGTTGCTGACGAGCCACCGGGGCGTTTCCGGCAGACCGACGACCTGGAGGACGAGAAGAACAGCGAACACGGCCTGGAACCCAAGTGGGAAACGCCACTGGAATGAACTGTCTGTGAAGTTTGTACCGTAGTCCATCCTGCAGTTAAAAAATAATTAGCTTGTGGGTTTTTACTTTGTCTAGCGAGAAATGTCTGACCAGTAAGCAATAACTACCCCAAGGATGGTAACTGTGCCTTGAAGCGTGAGCAAGGCCCCTCTAATAGAGGCTGGCGAGCACTCAGCCTGGTAGACAGGGGCGGTCGAAGAGTTCATGCCGTTGCCGATACCAGTGACGATTCGGCCGACAATGAGCTGCGCAACAGTGGTCGAGGAGGCGAGAATCGCGGCTCCAACAATCATGATGGCGCCACCAAACATGAGCATTGTTCTTCGGCCGTAGTGATCACCTACAAAGTAGCAGACTATCGAGCCCAGGACGCAACCAATGTCGTACAGGGCGGTAATGTTGCCCTGCATGTCGGCATCGGGGTTGTTGAAATCCCTTCCAAACCGGTTGTCGGCTCCAATGATTCCTGACATGACTCCCTGATCGAATCCGAGCAGGAGGAAGGCTTGGCACGATGCCAGAGTCACCGCAGCGACCAGGGCATTGCCCCGGAACTTGTGCTTCCAGAGAGGCATGATTGATGTTGCAGTTTCTTGTTTTTGCCGTGTCTGCAGGGCAGTGATGGCCTTGAAACTCTCCTCGATTCATCTTTGGGGCGCACGCAGCGACCATCTAGTTATAATTGTCACATAGCACAGCCCTCGGTGACATGGAAATCGCTCGAGCTGGCCCGAATACTGCGAGCGATAGATGCTATCGGGGCATCAATAGGACGAAACGCGGGGACTCTGGGGCATATTGTGGGGTCCCCAGAGTGAAAGCCAACCCGCCTTCAAGATGAGAGGTGCTCTTCGGTCTTGATTTCGAGCGAAGTGGAGAAGTGATGGCATTCCGGTGCCTCCGATCGTCGTGAAATGACCCGTCTCCAAGAGGTCAACGCTTGGCGCTGATAGGGTGGTGGAAAAGGGACCGATTCATTTGCTGCAGCTCCCACTATTCTGACAGGGATTATCGCACGCATCGGGCAGATCTCACCGGTATTTGCAACTGATGTAACCTTCACTTGCCAGAAGGGCTGATCCATCTGCAGGTGGCAAACCTGTTGGGTTTCAACCTGATGGTTTCACATGATGCAATTGTTGGCCAAGGTCCATTCAGAGGCGGTACCTTCAGCGCGAAATTATCGATTGACATATTATGTTTTTGCCTCATCAAACCCATCTGGAGTGCCCACAAGTGCCGCCCCCGACTTTGTATGCTTTGCGTCACCATGATTCTACCCTAGTCTAATCCACTTCCTTGCCCAATAAGAGTAACGCATTTCTGCTTTATCGTAGGATTTTCAAATGGCGCATGGCATTTATGATGACCTGCGTCATTGCATACTTGTTCCAAGTTCCGCTCATCAATCTCCGCACAGAAGCAACCAAGTAACGGTCGACTTCTATTTCGTCTCCGATGAGGGTTACCCCAACATCCCCACGTTTGGGTTCGTTTAGTTGAGGAATCTCTGTCGTCTTACCCCACTACCCCATCCATTTGTTATCCGCACAACCCCTTGCTACTCCAAATACCTATCCAAGAGACGGGGCCTAATGTTTCAAACCCATTTGGGCCCGAACTGGCTATTAATAGTCTAAATTAGGCATAATATTTCCGATCCCGGCGTCCAGGCCTTACATCGAGAACCAACCCCCAGTTTTCTATCTGAAGAGTATCAACTGCTCGATTACCTTCCGGGTTGGCCCCCCCAGTTAGTTTTAATTTGACCTACTTTATAGATTTGGTGTTGGTGAGTTGAGTATGCATGTTTTAGATGATTTGTATCGTATGCTGTGATTCTTTAGTGTCAAGTCTGGCGGAAGATTAACCCTCTCCATCGCCAACACATGAAGGATTGGCAGATTGTGCCACCGAGGAAGCGAAACTGCATCTTGCATGGGCTGACAAAATGTATGTCAAGACGATGCCATATGTTTGCTCACTTATCCAGCCTGTAAAGTATTCCTGCAGCTAGAAGACTAGATATTGTCATGATAGCCCCGTAGACTAGTTTTGATCTCAAAATCGCCTTGGGCCTCATCTACTCTTATGCATTTCTCATATCATCACTACCTGACCTCAGCAGCCAAAAAAAAAAAAAAAAAACCATTTCACCCTCAAAGGCCTGCAAGTGAACTGGATTCAAAGACCCATTTTTACTCCCCTCCCCTCGTTTGCAAGCCTGTCTTTGGTACTGTGATCAATACAACTCGTGTTGATCTTCATAGATGACCAGTCGCTACCCTAGACTGGCGGCGAAAGCTCGAATTATCTGGATCGTACGAAATAAGGAGTCCCCCTTAGTCACGTCGAACTAGAGAATCACATCTCGTATTTAGAATATGAAGCAGAAAATTGAAACTGCGTGTTTATGGGTTGCAAGTTTTATTGTCAGGCCCTCTATTTTTGGGGCGGAAATTGATCATTCTTGTTCGTTCGACATATCACGTCTTGGTATCTAATACATTCGCTCATACTAAATCTTTTTTTTTACAACTTGGCCGAAATGTTGACGTGGACCGCCTTGATGTTGGAGTAGGCAGCCAGGCCGGCCTCGCCGAGCTCGCGCCCGATGCCGCTCTGCTTGACGCCGCCAAAGGGCACGCGCCAGTCGCTGTCGTTGCTCGAGTTGATCCAGACCATGCCGGCCTCGATGCGCTTGGCCACGCGGTGGGCGCGCGTCAGGTTGGTGGTGAAGATGGCGCTGCCCAGGCCGTACTGGGTGTTGTTGGCCAGGCCGATGGCCTCCTCCTGGGTGCTGAACTTTGTGATGACGACAAAGGGGCCGAAGACCTCCTCCTGGAACACGCGCATGTGGGGGGAGACGCCGGTGAAGACGGTGGGCTTGAAGAAGAAGCCCTTGCCGTCGGGCCCGGCCGTGGACGGCTCGCCGCCAAACTCGAGCTTGGCGCCCTCCTTCTTGCCAATGTCGACGTAGGACTGGATGCGCTCAAACTGGCTCTTGGTGACCTGGGGACCCTGGAAGGTGCTCTCGTCAAAGGGGTCTCCCAGCTTGGAGATTTCCTTGACCTGGGCCTTGAAGGCGGCCAGGAACTTGTCGTAGACGCTGTCCTGGACCAGGATGCGCGACGTGGCGGTGCAGATCTGGCCCTGGTTGGACATGATGCCGGCGTGGGCCCAGTAGGCGGCGAGGTCGAGGTCGGCGTCCTCGAAGACGATGAGGGGGCTCTTGCCGCCGGTCTCGAGGGTGATGTTCTTGAGGTTGACGGCGGCGCTCTTCATGATGTGCTTGGCGGTCGCGGTCGAGCCGGTAAAGGCAATCTTGTCGACGTCGGTGTGCGAGGACAGCGCGGTGCCGGCGACGGCGCCCAGGCCGTTGACGATGTTGACGACGCCCGGAGGGAACCCGGCCTTGACGACGAGGTTGGCGAGGTACAGGATGGAGAGGGGCGTTTGCTCGGCGGGCTTGAGGACGACGGCGTTGCCGCAGGCGAGGGCGGGACCAAGCTTCCAGGCGGCCATGGCCAGAGGGTAATTCCAGCTAGAAAAGAAAAAAAAAGGGCTTGTTAGCTGCGTTGCTTGCAGAGAAATTGTGTAGTGCTGTGCAATTGAGCTTACGGGATGATCTGGCCGCAGACACCGACGGGCTCGCGGACGGTGTAGGCAAACTTGTCGCCCGTCGTCTCAATGACCTGGCCAAAGACCTTGTCGGCGAAGCCAGCGTAGTACCGCAGCGTCTCGGCCACCTCGACGCAGTCCTCGTTGAGGGCGACCTGGTACGGCTTGCCGTTGTCCCAGGTCTCAATGGTGGCCAGCACCTCGCGGTTCTCCTCGACCAGGTCGGCCAGGCGGCTCATGAGCTTGCCTCGGTCGCTGGCGGGCAGGTCTCGCCAGGCCGGGTTGCGCAGGGCATTGCGGGCAGCGCGAACGGCCTTGTCGACATCGTCCGAGGTGGCGGCGTAGACGGACACGATTTCCTTTTCGTTTCTGCTCAATTTGTCAGGGCCTGCTTCAAATGTATCATGGGAGCTCTCTCATGTCAGTGACGTACGTGGGGTTGATGGAAGCAATCTTGCCGCCGTCGGACGACTTCACCCACTCGTTGTTGATGAAGAGGCCGGTGGGCTGGGCGTAGGTGCGCCCATTGGGAGCCGTCAGCTGGATATCTAAATTCATTTTGGCTTCTCTTTTTTTTGTCCCTTTTCCTGCGGTGATGCAATGGAGAGAATGGGAAGCTCCAGGATGCGGATCGCGACCCGCAGCATCTGGTTAATATGCTGCTGGGCGCGATGGACATGGGACCAACCCAATCGGGGCACTATGCTGCATGTGCGGGGAAGTCCAGGTAGGTTTCAGCCTCTGAACGCTCATTGGGCTCAAAGATACGCCAACCCGCGCCGGCCTGTAGCGGACATCAGTGGGGCGGGATCTTGGGGAGCTGCAGCGGGTTACGCAGCCGGGCCGGCCGACCAAGATAGGCCACACGGCACGTAGCGCAGGGCTTTGATGCTTGGCTCGATGCGGAAGTTGGAGTGCAATCTATGTGGAGGAAGGATGCCAGATTGCGTAGCATCCGTGCTGTCATTTGTGATTGCCGAACCATCTTCACCGCACCGGTTTCGGCATGCTGGAGCTCGAATAGTTTCACCGCGAAGCCTCGGAATGCGGCCGTGGCCTCCGTGGAGCATTTGCCGGTCGCGCTCCCGAAACGGCTGCACTGTTGCAATCGTTAGTCACGGATATTCATGGGTTTTGGCCGGCGCTGTCCGCTCCTATGTCAGCACTACACCAACCACATGGCATAGTCTGACAGTGCCATGCAAGCCCAATGCACAATTAGCACAATGCAACACAACACCACCACTATGTTTGCATGTCCCGGTTCACACGCACCGATGTAACACACCATGGAGCTAATACAACTTATTATTTACTTCATCAACTAGTCAAGCATGTACCGGTAATTCTAATGACAAATACAGTGCCGCAAGTTTGATTGAATTCAAACCCGCGCTAGGCATTTCGAAAGATAATTTCAATTATGTGCAAGAGAGAGAGAGAGAGAAAAAGACACCATCTAGCTCACTGTTTACCCTTGGTATCCGCTCCAGCCTCCTTCTCCCCCACAACCGTGGTGGTCGTGAGTTCCCCGCTGTCCACATCCATGACGACGCGCCCCTCCGACTCCTCCGACTGCAGGTACGTGACCCTGCCCTTGATGACCCAGAAGCCCAGAGTCACAACCATCATGACTCCGAAGACGGCAATAGCGTAGTTCATGTCGCTTCCAGTGGGGTTAGGGGTTCCGGGGAAGAAGAAGAAGACGGTGGTGATGGCGCAGTAGACGACAGAAACCCAGTTGGCAATAGGGCCGAAGCGGCCAAGGGAGAACTGTCCGGGTGGGAGCTTGTCGCGGCCGCGGAAGAGCAGCACCACGATGGGCATCATGTAGGAAATGGTCAGGGCAATGGTGCTGACGCTCAGGATGGCATCGAGCACGGTGGATGCAAACGTGTAGAGAATGCCAACCAGAGCCATGATGCCGCCCTGAAGCCACAATGCGCGCACTGGAACTTTCCAGGTCTCGTCCACTTTGGAAAAGTAGTTGCTCCAGGGAATGCCGCCATCTCGAGCAAAACCCCAGGTCATACGAGAGGCGGTGGTGACGATGCTGATACCTTGACCAACACCGTTCATGATGAAAAGAGCTAGTAGAACTGTTGCGCCCTGGAGACCAACTGTTTGCTTGAGAAGATCCATAAAAGGAAGATCCGCGTTGAGAACAGCATCAAGGTCCTGGATGCAGAAGAGGCAGACAACCATGAAGATGAAGCCAGTAACGGCACCCATGGCAACGGAGAGCCAGATGACCCGGGGAACATTGGTTCGGGGCGAGGGGATCTCCTCCACCATGTGGATGGCGGAGTCGAAAGCAGTCAGACCATAGGCGGCCTGAATGAGACCCATGAACCAAGTAACACCGTCTGTCCAACCAGTCTGGTTGATCCAAGTCCTAAAGACAAAGTGCCCAGACTGAAACTCCATGCCGGACTTGGTTCCGGCCGAGATGAGCAGAGCCAAGCTGATGATGAAGAAGAGGCCGACAAAACAGACGCCAACAAAGTTGTTAAACATGGGAAGAATAGCATCCCTGCGGCAAGAGACAATGTTAAAGAGCGTCATGGTCACAGTGATGCCGACATAGAGGAGGAACAGGACCCAGCCCTTGCTCGCGCCCGTCCAGTCGGGAGTGAAGAGAACCTTCATGCCAAGCATAAACTGCGTCATGAAGGCAATCTGGGACGCAGACAGAGTCCACCAGCCAAACGTGTTGATCCAGGCGCACAGGTAGGAGAAGAAGCGGCCAGCAGCCGTGGGCCACAGCCGCGAGATCCAGTATGCCTGGCCCAGGGCCGTGGGCATGCTGCTCACCAGCTCGCCCATGGAGAGGGCCACGCACATGTTGCAGGCCGTGACGAGGCACAGCCCCCAGAGAATAGCCACGGGCCCGCCGTTGGTGAGGCCGCTGGAGAAGCCCTGCGCAAAAGTCGACCAGGTGCCCAGGACGCAAAAGGCCAGCGACAGCATGCTCCAGAGGCCAAACTTCCGCGTCAGGGCCTCGGAGTGGCCAAACTCGGCCAGGTCGTCGGCATCTTGAAGGGCCTGGTCGTCGGGCACGGCGTGCTTAAGTGATGCGTTCGTTTCCGGGTCCTCGGCCATGTTCAGTCGGGTCCGGTGGCGGCGGCTTGCTGAGGGAGATGGGGAGCCGGGATGCTCTGCCTGTCATTCGCAACGAAGAAAATCCCAAACCTGGTTGGTTTGTCTTTGGGGATGGGAGGGGGGAAAGACCGAAAAAAAAGAAAAAACCTTGACGCGACGATGAGGGGAGCTGCGGGCTTAATTATACAGCCCTCTCTCTCAATCAGGGTGCGTTCGGGCCAACATATGTCAGGAGAGGGCGGCGACCACACGACACGGACAGTTTTTTTTTACAGTTGCGAATTCGTTTTCCCAATCTTTTTTCCTAATTCGGCCTCAGGTGATTTCGTGCCCAATAGACGTCCGTCGTGCGAGGGGGATGGGTGGGCACAGTTGATTTGCTTATCCGTACTCTGTACTGTCTACTTGGGCGCCGTTATCTCTGACCCCGGCGACTTTGATGGGGACAGGGCCAGTACTCTGTGCATGGCCGCTGTAAGAGGGAGCTCTGGCCAGCTAGATAGATGCAGCGCATTTCTCTGCGACAGGAAGCTTCGCTGCATCAACAGCGCATCGCTCCCCCAAGGCCGCGCGACGACGCATCGCCAACGGAAGCCGTCGTCAAAGGTAATATACGCAAAAAAAAGCTGGGCAGCGTTTGCAGGGGACAACGGCATCCCCACGGGGAATCGACGTGAGCCCGCTGCCATTACGTGATAGCTCAGAAGCTCCATCGCCAGGTCTTGGGTACAGCGACTGTTGCGCCATGGCTTCCCCACGGGGTACCTGCGAGCTGCCTACAAGGTGCGGCGCCTCAGCGGCATGGATGGCCTTTGCCAGGCCCAGGTACGGGCAGCCCGGGACCGGATCAGTTGGTGGTGATGGGACGGCGAGCTGGCCCAGGCGTAGAAACCATGCTTCTTGTACGTAAACACACAGCCAACGGCCTCGCGGGAGGGCCACAGGCGCCGCCGATTAGCTATCGCCAAGGTGGGCTCCTCGTTTATCGACAAGGACCAGCGACGTCATTCGTCGCAGGACCCCCGGGCGGCATGCAATCTATTACCCCGTTTGGGAATGGTTGCATATCCGCCCTAACGCAGCGTCTACCCCGGCCGCGACATGAGCGCGAACTGCCGCAAACGGCAAGGCGCCAGGCGTTGCGTTTGAGCTGGGATCCTTGCGCTTCCGCGTTTCCAGAGCTTTTGCTTGCTGGCTGACGCTGAGCTTACTCGCGCAGAAACCAGGCTTCGCCCAAAGCAGTCACTCATGTGCATTCGTTGACGATGGCATCCATGCGCCGTGCACCGGTAGTGCAACGCCTGCGCCTGTCGGACAAAGCAACGATGCCGCGTCTCCTCCAATCCCGCCCGTCATCTGACCAGCCCCGGATGCGCTGGTGGGCCTCTGTTCCCCGTTCACGAATCGACGCCTGCCTTGACACGGCAGCTCGGCCGCAACGCTGCACCGCAGGACCGCAACTTCATCTGGCACCCGCTTTTACCGGTCTCCGCCGGCTCTTCAGCGAGCGATGGCTGTTGCGCCGTCACAGCGGCCGGGCCATGGTGGGGAACTTTCCCCCCCCAACGTGAGGCGTCTGCGGCAGTCACCGACGAACAGACGTGCCCGTTCCCGTCGCGTCTATAAGAAGCTGTATCCTTTCCTGTGAGCTTTGGTCCAAACGAGGTTCAGGTCCAAGAGACACAGACAAGTACAAGTTCCAAGCAATCCGCACTCCATTGCCTTCAGCCAGCTTTCCCTCTCGCCGGCTGTACATTCATTCCCCATCGACACTTAGTCGTTGCCTCTTACATCCTCGTATGGCACATTCTCTCAGCCCAGACAACCCACATCATGATTGAGGACACCTCCGCCATCGCCGGTTACACCGTGTACCGGGAAGAGCCCAGCGATGCCGCTCCAGATCTGTCCAAGCTGCACACCGTCCATCCTCTGGGTAAGTTTTGAACCCCCCTGCGCCGTTGGCTGCTGGCTGCTAGCTGCAGCCTTATCTTCAACCCCAACCCAATCCCACTAACACACGTTTGCCCCGCAGATCCGCTATCGATTGATGAGATCCGCGCCGCCCGCAAGCTCATCACTGACCATGCTAGCCCCAAGCAGCTCAAGTTCAACTGCCTCACCCTGCGTGAGCCCAAGAAGAGCGAGTACACTGCTTTCCGCGCCCGCAAGGCTGCCCGCCCCGACCGCCGGGCCTTTGCCATCGTCATTGAGAAGCCCGGCGGCCAGGTCGCCGAGGTCGTTGTCAACCTGACCACGTCCCAGGTTGAGGACTGGAAGCCCGTCTACGATGTCGGCCCCACGCTCACCCTCGAGGATCTCGACGTGTGCGAGCGCGTCTGCCGCGCCGACCCCCAGGTCATTGAGGTGTGCCGCGAAATCGGCATCACCGACATGTCCAAGGTGTTCCTCGACGCCTGGGCCATTGGCTTCGACAACCGCTGGGGCTTCGAGCGCCGCCTCCAGCAGGGCCTGGCCTACTACCGCAACTCCGAGTTTGACAACCAGTACGCCCACCCGCTGGACTTTTCCGTCGTCGTCGACACCGAGACCGAGGAGGTGCTCGCCGTCGACGTGCGCCGCGTGAACGGCGAGCGCACCAAGGTGCCCCTCGAGGAGCACAACTACATGCCCGAGTTCATCGGCGAGAACTACGTCGACGGCATCCTCAAGCCCATCAACATCACCCAGCCCCAGGGCGTCTCCTTCCGCATGCGCGGCAACGAGATCCAGTGGGCCGGCTACAAGATGCACATCGGCTTCAACTACCGCGAGGGCATCGTGCTGTCCGACGTCCGCATGGAGGACCAGCACGAGCACCGCGAGCGCACCCTCTTCAACCGCATCAGCGTGGTCGAGATGGTGGTGCCCTACGGCAACCCGGAAGCCCCCCACCAGAAGAAGCACGCCTTCGACGTCGGCGAGTACGGCACCGGCTTCATGACCAACTCGCTCAAGCTGGGATGCGACTGCAAGGGCGCCATCCACTACCTCGACGCCGTCATGGCCACCGGCTCCGGCGAGCCCGCCGTCATCAAGAACGCCATCTGCATCCACGAGGAGGACAACGGCCTCCTGTACAAGCACACCGACTACCGCGACGGCACCGTCATCTCGGCCCGCGACCGCAAGCTCATCATCTCGCAGATCATCACCGCCGCCAACTACGAGTACGGCTTCTACCACACCTTCACCCTGGACGGCACCTACAAGCTGGAGATGAAGCTCACCGGCATGCTCAACACCTACTGCATGCACCCCACCGAGACGGCCGCCCCCTTCGGCACCGAGGTGGCCCACCGCATCAACGCCCACAACCACCAGCACATCTTCTCCCTGCGCGTCGACCCCGAGGTGGACGGCCCCAACAACACCGTCGTGCAGAACGACGCCGTCCCCGCCGACGACCCCGTGGGCTCCCCCGGCAACTACTACGGCAACGGCTTCTACTGCAAGAAGACGCCCTACCGCACCGCCAAGGAGGCCACCTCGGACTACAAGTTCGAGACGAGCCGCTCCTGGGACATCATGAACCCCAGCAGCATCAACCCGGCCTGCAAGAAGCCCGTCGCCTACAAGATCCTCAACAGCAGCTGCCCGGGGCTGCTGGCCAAGCCCGGCAGCATGGTCTACAAGCGCGCCGCCTTTGCCCGCCACAGCCTGTGGGTCACCCCCTACAAGGACTACGAGCTGTTCCCCGCGGGCGACTACGTCTGCCAGTCCACCGGCGAGGAGAAGCACCCCTACAACTCCACCATTGTCGACTGGGTCGGCCGCGACGAGCCCATCGACAACACCGACATTGTCTGCTACATCCAGTTCGGCCTCACCCACTTCCCCCGCTGCGAGGACTTCCCCGTCATGCCCGCCGAGCCCGTCAGCGTCATGCTGCGCGCCTCCAACTTCTTCCAGAAGAACCCCGGCCTGTGGGTGCCCCCCTCGGCCATCTGCGTCGACAGCGCCTCGGCCAACGCCTTCACCTCCAAGGAGCAGGAAAAGCCGGCCGCTGCCTCGTGCTGCGCTGCTCCCCCCAAGCTGTAAAGGCTTAAGTTGCTGTGTCTATTTTCTGTAAAAATCTTTTAGAGTTGTTTGTTTTTTTATTCCTTTTGTTAAAAAAGAGCGAAATGCATTGCCGTGTCTAAACACTTGCATATTGGGGAATTTGGGAATTGGTTTTTTTTTAACGAATCGGGGCGCTTTCTTGTGAAAAAGAGCGGAATGCATTGCCGTGTCTAAACACTTGCATCTGGGATCTGGGAATTTTTAACGATATCTGGCGCTTTTTTTATGAGTTTGATGAGGACTTAGCAATAGCTAGGAGAAGAGTGAATCAACTATTTCACTGAATGACTGCTGTTTAAAATGCTTCACTTGTGATGTTGCTTGCGACCCGAAAAGATTAATTTGATGGCATCCTTTCAGTGGGCGGATCAAACGACGATGATAACTTCCTTGGTCGAACTTGCCCAAGTGACGTGGACTACGCTTCCACGGCGATTCATTAACTGAAACTATTGTATGTGATGCCACCATTAGCGATGAAGAGGCACCCGAGGGTGGGGCAAATGTCAAAATTCCCTCCCGGACAACTGGATAAACAACTATCTAGGATGCAATTCCAGTGACAAATCTACCCGCTCGCGCATTTTCGGCTCGTAGAGAAGCGGGATCTAGGGCGCGGATCGGACCTTTTTGGCCCCACTGCATTCTGAATCAATTCAACCATGAAAGGCAGTCCAGACTAGGACACATTCCGAGGCTAGTCAAATATGGACAATGCATCATTCAGCGCTTAGCACTAAATAAAGCAACATCGGCTAGTGCTCCCACACGCTTCTAAGTAACATATTTCTACGATATCAACGGTTCAATGTTAGGCAGAACAATCATCCTGAACTGTAATATTTTGTTTCAGGAGCGGCGTTTTCGATACCCAATCCTTTCAAAGATAGGACAAGATCCGATTGAATAAACACGACACCCATAGGAATGACACCCATTGCTCTCAAGAGACACCAATCGACGATTGCAGATATCGTATGCCCCGTCGGCGAGTCTAAAATGGCCATGGTATTTAGTGGCGCAGAGATAAACCTTAGCGGGAGTCGCCTGTCCAAACGCCATTCGTCAGAATCACTCTCCCCGTATAATGTGACTGTCCAAATCGGCGTATTTGTCTTAATCCGGAGGACTTGGTAGCTGGGAGCTGCGAGTGTCTTGGCAATTTCTGCTGCAACCCCCGCATGCTATGCCACGCAAGGTTTCTCTTGCAGTGCTTGTTTCGATTAAACCTGCCACATAATACGAAGGTTTGATAAAAAAGAATAGTGAAACATTCATTCCCATGAGCTGCTGGTCCTATAAAACCTCCATATTCTACTCTACCCAAGGCTACCCAAAAGTCAGTTGGTTTCTACCCAGATCTATTCAACACATATTTTTGCTCTCAACAAGGCCACGTCTAAAATGGCCCTTGCAAGCCAAGATGGCGAGAAGCCCATCAACCTTGTCCTTTGCTTCGATGGCACGGGCAACACTTTTAGCGGAACAGATGCCGATACTAACGTGGTTAAACTACTAAAGCATCTTAATCGCAATACTGCTCATCAGTTTCATTACTACCAACCTAGACCCATCCTTTCCTTATGGCCTAGGTCTTTTTACTTACTATGATAGCTGGAATCGGTACATATGAGGACAACGAGCCCTTGGTCGACCAGTCGCCCCTGGACAGAGTCAAGAGTTGGATTTCAAAAGGACTTGATAAAATGTTTGGGAATACATTTTACGCACACGTAATTGGTGGTTACAAATTCATAATGCAACACTATCAAAGCGTAAGGATGCTAGATCATGTACGAAGCCATAAGCTGCTAACATTCAAAATCTCCAGGGTGCCAAGATATATATGTTTGGATTTAGCCGCGGTGCCTATACGGCAAAGTTTTTAGCCCAAATGATTCACGATGTGGGCATTCTATGCAGGGACAACGATGAAATGATTCCGTTTGCGTTCAGGCTGTTCAAAGGCTACTTTCACAGCCGAGGCAAGGACCTCAAGCAACGCCTAGAAGCAGACGATTCAAAATCTCGCTTTGGAGAATGGGACAAGTCTGAGCTTCTAGGGGAAGAAACGCCACAGGAAGAGGATTATATGCCTTCCGTCGAAGACCTCAATGACGAGAGCGGCAACCAATCAGACGACAGTGCGGTGCAATTTGACGTCAATGAGAATTCCCCCCTCTTGAACAATACAAGCGCAGGCAAGCCCAAGAAACTCGGAGAAGGTCCTCCTACAATGGAAGACCTCCGTGAATTTCGTGGAACCTTTTGTCGGCAGGACACAACCGCGCTGGCACGAGGGTACAAGAACATGAACATCAGAGTCCATTTTCTAGGCCTCTGGGATTGCGTTTCCTCTGTGGAGTCGATGGAAAAGACGGAAGCTCCGATGCCCATATATGGAATTGCTGAATATGTTCGGCACGCTGTCTCAATTGATGAGCGGCGCGTCAAGTTCCAACCCTGGCTTATAGCTCAGGATATTCGTGACCTGGAAAGGTTCAGAGCGGATAACCCCCCCACAGGAAAATTTTCCAAGAACAAATACATGCGAGTCGCCGACTATCAAGATATAAAAGAAGTCTGGTTTCCAGGCAATCATTGCGATGTCGGTGGTGGGTACTCGGCTCAAAATCCCAATCCAATCTCTCCTGAAGAGGAGAGCGAGCGAACGACGACCTGGCGGCGCAATTTCAGGCACTTCTGGTCGGGACGCGAGCGCACAGCAACCCGTGGGTACATGCAAATGAGTGATGCCTCGCTGGCGTGGATGATTGACGAGATTAAATTCATCGACGCGGCTGATGATAGAGGTCGAAAACTGCAATGGAACAAGAAAAGGCTCAACAGCTTCAAGCGGGGATTCAAAGAGTGGAAAAATCACGTGCGGAAAGATAGATCCAGCAATAATGACCGCAAACGGGATTTTCTGCACAATTCGCTGCAATTCAACCAAGGCACGAGTTTTCTGGAGGTGCTGTCCTGGAAATTTCTTGGTAAGCCTCCCCCAACGTCTCATGCACCAAATAAGCTGATCTCTGTAGAATACGTCGTTCCTTTTACTCGATGGGAACTGAGGGATGGCAGATGGGAATTACAAAAGAACACTCGTAACCTCTGTCGGCCTCGCTATATTCCGTGGATGGCTGTTCTACACGAATCAGTGCGTTGGCGATTACAGAATGACCAGACGTACCTCCCACAAAACACCCATGGCTCTGAGGGCGAACCAGCATGTTTAACCTCACAGACAAAGTTCAAGCGTCATGGTTGGACGAAGACCGGAAAACATGTCTTGTGGACATTTTTCCCTGAGCCTCAAAGTTCTACGCAGTGATGAGACTATGATGGGATGGTTGAGTCTGCTGGTGGTTTTGACTTTTGACAACCTCGTTTCATAAGGAATTTCAGTTATGATGCAGTTTTTAGACATCAAATTCTAGAAAGAACCCCCACCAGCTTCCTTGTAATGCCTTGGGGTAGGGTGGTCCTCCTCGCTGTTTTGCTTATAGGGTAAGGAGGAGATCGGGGAAGCGAGCTAGGGCGGGCCTGTGCAGCGAACATGTACCTGGTACATGCTCCACCCCCTGTTATCGTCAATGTGACCCAAGTGGGCTGCTTCGGACTCTCTTTGTCAATCGTGTTACCACGCGGAATGATAGGTAGTACTAGTGTGTAATGAAATAGAGAAGCGACGATCCTGGCTATGCATCATGAGCAGCATGTGGTGGATTCCTCCGTTCCCCTAATGCGTCTTTGCATCCCCAGCCGAAAAAACAAAGAAAAGGAGATGAGTTCCCGATTCCCTTGGTAGTGGATACAAGGGACAAACTGATTGGGCGGGCGTTTTCTCCATCGCCGTGAGCTCGGGCCACTGTAAAATGTCACTGTGGGCCTTGGATCTAGGCATAGCAGCGGAGTTATTGTCTAGTCGATGTTTTTGAGCAAACCGCTGACTCATCAGACCTCGGCTCAATATGTCGTCATGGCTTCGCAACCTCAGGCTGGAGAATTTGCCATTTCCAACAAAGGTCTTTGCAAGAGTCCTACCATGACAAAAGTGAAGTCGGGCCAGCGGAGAAAAGCCTGGGCCCCAAAGAAGAGATCGGGATGTGGCACATGTAGGCGAGTAAAAACCCGACTTGGAAACTAAATGAACAAGTCCCTAATTTTGGTCTAGAAGTACTTCCATCTATAAGTCCAACTGTTGTGAGAATGCACTAACCTAGTATCCACTCAGCGAGGCATGTCAAGTGTGATGAGACTCGTCCTATTTGTTCCAAATGTACGTGATCCTCACGTCCTGACGAGGACACCAATAGCATGAGGGAATATTCTCACAACACCGTAGGCTCACGAGGCGGCTACAAATGCGAAGGGTTTGTTGAATGGAAAGAGCTAGCGCTTAAAACGCCGTCATCTATTGCTGCATCTATGTACAATGCTACAGAAGATGCGAGGGCTTTGAGCTTTTTCCAACATAATGGCATATCAATGTTATCAAATGGGTTTGGCTGCGACTTTTGGGAGCGACTGGTCATCCAGATGGCCCATGCTAATCCCTCCATTTTTCGTTCAGTTGTTTCGTTGAGCATTCTCCTTGAAGACATTTCCACATGGCAAATGACTTGGTCGCAAGGCTTGCAGGCGCCACGCAACGAGAAAACACACCTGGCGCTGAAACATTACGGAATGGCATTGAGGCAGCTATCAAGCCAGCTGCATCAGTCGCAGTCCATGAATGTCGTCTCGCTCACATCGTGCCTTATTTTTGCCTGTATTGAGGTTTGTGCAAAGTCCTTTCAATTGAAAACCAGGACTAGGAGCTGACTGTGTCAAGTCTCTGCTAGGAAATGTCGCCGCTTCGGCAAACTTGACGACAGCTGGATTGAAAATGCTGAGCCAAGCCGAGTCTGCAAATATTGATTCGGTATCTCAGGGTCCTTTGCGCAGCTTTTTGCTGGCCCTTCTAAGAACAGACTCGTTTCTTGTGCAGGTTTGTTGATTTCACAGGCTAAGCATCAATCTTCTTACCGTCGCTAGTTTCAACGTATCCATGCTCCTGAATACCAACCGCCATCCATCTTCCAACAGGATCTCTCGATTCCATCGGATTTCTCAAAATTGAGCGAGGCGAAAGCTTATCTGGATGCCTTGATCAACATCTTGAATCACCTTGAAAAGACCTCTAACTCTTCACGATCATGGAATATTGTTCGGTGTCGTGCGTTGTACAATCAATGGAGTGCCGCATTCACTCGACTACAGGAAGCTCAAGGCTCAATATTATCCGAATTGGAAAGGAAGAAGCTGTGTATATGTAAGGTCTGGGCCCTGGATACCTATCTCAATCTGTACGGGCCTCAAGGAGATGCACCAGAGAGTTCGTGGGACGATTATGAGCAGTCGTTCAGAGATTTACTATCATATGCGACTGAAGCGAGCGACCCGGACTTGACACCTCAAACCACCACATCATTCTCATTAGGTGGCGGGATTCTGTTTCCACTTGTCCGGCTGTCTCTGAGATGTCGAGATCCCTCTCTCCGCCGAGCCTCCATTTCCCTCCTCAGCCGGCAGTCTCGCGCAGAAGGCCCCCTACTAGGGCCTATAGCGGCTAGGATCATGACCAGAGTTGTGGCCATCGAAGAAAAGGGGCTGGGAGTCGTCTCTTCGAGTTCCGAAGTGCCTGAGAGGTCTCGAGTCCGACCCGTCGTGGTGGTGCTGCGTGGC
This sequence comes from Calonectria pauciramosa, assembly GCA_017140785.1. Taxonomy (NCBI): domain Eukaryota; kingdom Fungi; phylum Ascomycota; class Sordariomycetes; order Hypocreales; family Nectriaceae; genus Calonectria; species Calonectria pauciramosa. The sequence goes on along the minus strand of JAACIZ010000023.1, from coordinate 38,406 downwards.
GAGAGCAGTGGGGCTGCAATTTCGTATTCACGGTTAGTGGATTTGGATGAAGAGTCGCGAGTGGTTGTGCACGAGGCTTTTTGATAAGTCAGCGGTGTATTCAAAATAATGAATGTTGGAATTCTGCCGGTTCCTTGTATCCCCTAAACATGGCGGTTCTTGGTGTGTACCTCCAGCCTAATCACAGAGGTGGTGCCAAGGCCGAGAGACAGGGACCGAACGACGCGACCAATCAGCTCTCCGCTTTCCCCATGTTAATGCCCATGACCGTCTCCACAAGCGCGGTTTATGCTTAGTTTGGAGTGTCTGATCTGGAATAGGGAGGGATCAGTGTTGTCACCTATTTTGGACCAATGGGGCAATTTGCTTCATTCTAGCCGAAAGACCATCGGAGTGATCATGATCAAGTGTTTGGCCGTGCTGGGATAGATGGAATGCAATGCAAGGCATCTAGCCGAGCATGCGTCTAGACTATGATCAAGATCAAGTATAAATACTGACTGCATATCTCCCTTGAGAATGAAATTCGAAAATCAAATCACCTCTCCTCTCCATCTTCAAGTCTGAGCTGCCTTCGGCGCCCCCAGCTCTTTTTAATGCTTGCTTCCTTATTTGGGCGAGGGAATTTCTCCCCTATCGCTCTGGCCATTTCTTTACTCTGCTCCTCAGTTGCCAATGGGGAAATTGTCCAAGGAACCCTAAAAATATACGGCGATGACGCTTACTCCGTACCTATGCGACGACTTCTTCCGGTTGACGCACCACGAGCCCGATATCCAGGATTCAAACCCGAAACCCTCGTTCTGAAAGCCGGCACTATTCGACGAGAAGGTGCCAAGAAATTACCCTGTGACATCTTGTTTGAGCGGGACGTTCCCTTGTCACTGCGCGATGGAACAGTAATTTACACCGACATCTTCCGGCCGGTGACTAACGAGACTGTGCCAGCCTTGGTGGCTTGGAGTCCCTATGGAAAAGAAATTGGCGGCCAGTGGCTCGATGATACAACCAACCGAACCAATGTACCGCTTTCCTGGGTATCCGAGTTCCAAAAGTTCGAGGGCCCTGATCCAGCTTACTGGGTCAATCAAGGCTATGCAATTCTGAACCCCGATCCCCGTGGTGCCTACAACTCAGAGGGCAACTTGACATATTGGGGCCGACAGCTAGCCGAGGATGGTTACGATTTCATCGAGTGGGCTGCTGCTCAATCGTGGAGCTCAGGAAAGATTGGCATGTCGGGCAACTCGTTTCTTGGAATTTCTCAGTGGTACATTGCTGCAGAGAACCCCCCGCATTTGACAGCCATTGCGCCTTGGGAGGGTACAACGGATTTGTATCGCGGCGGCGCAAGGTCCGGTGGCGTTCCCAGTGCGGCATTCCAAGAAGCAATCATGACCACCTTTTCGGGGCACAACTTTGTCGAGGACGTGTCCCGAATGTTGATCAACGACGGCCTCATAAACGCCTATTGGGAAGACAAGATCCCGAAGCTTGAGAAAATTACTGTTCCTGCTTACATTGTCGCAAGCTACACCAACGTCGTCCACACATTGGGTACTTTTCAAGGATACCGCCAAATTTCCTCGGCCAAGAAGTGGCTCCGCGTCCACAACACCCAGGAATGGGAGGATTACTACCAATCAGAGCATGTTTCTGAGCTTACCGACTTTTTCGACCGCTATTTGAAGGAAAAGTCCAACGATTGGGAATCCACACCAAAAGTCAGAATTTCTGTCCTGGACCCAGGAGCCGAAGACACCGTCAACCGGGTCGTGCCTGACTGGCCAGTTCCTGACCTCGCCAACAAGACTTATTACCTCCAAGCTGATGGAAACTTGGCCGAGGACATTCCTTGTTCCGACGGTTCGCTATCGTACAGCGTTGATGAGCACCCTGAAGGAATTACCCTCAATTACACTGTTCCCGACCTCATGGAAATCACCGGCTACATGAAGCTCCGACTCTGGGTATCCACAAATGGGTCATCAGATATGGACCTCACTGTGAAGGTTGAGAAACGATCGGCAGACGGCACCTCGTATGCGATTTCTTCTGGAAGTGAATCCAGCAGCACGATTGCGGCTTCGGGTACATTGCGGGTTTCGCACCGAGCTCTGGATCCTAAACGATCAACACCCTTTGAACCATTCCACCCCCACGATCACGAAGACCTTTTGGAAGAAGGACAGATTGTGCCCATTGAGATTGGCCTCTGGCCCATCGCATTGCGATTCCACCCCGGCGAGCGACTGGCCTTGACGATTGCGCCAACAACGATTGCATCGGCAGATTTAGACATGGGCTGGGGTACGCAGACAATTCCCGTCCCCAAGGAAGGAGGAACGTTTGTTTCTGGGGCCAACGTGACAATGCTGGAGCTTGGCGGAGCGTTGGATTCAAACCCCGACTTTGTCAACCAGCAGAGGGTCGAGACGCCAAAGAGCAGGAACAACGGCACCCATTTCATTCATTTCGGCGGGAAATACGATAGCTTTTTGCTAGTTCCAGCGAACATCACTGCCAGCTAAATGTGGTTAAGGGAGGATAATTTGTGTTTACTTCGAAGAATACCCTTTTTTCTAAGGGGGAAGCAGACCGGTCGTATCATTTCTTATTCATTATCTAGTCATCGGCGCATACCGCCCTTGTTTTCTAGCTAAATTTAGGCTTGGCAGCCGATTAATTACAAGGGACGGTCCCAAATCTCCTTTGAGCTTAAACAATCCCGGACCTGTTGGTTTCCGAATTCCGCATTGCTCGTGATGAAACCTGCCTCTGGCCTGGGGTCTGGACCGGGGTCATTGAATGTAGACACATGTCGAGTGTTGTCCTTGCCAACTTCGAGAATGGTTCCGCCGGGATGCTCGTCGCTCACAACGCAAGCATACATGGCCTGGGCAACCTCTTCGGGCGTCACCCACCCATCCTTGGTTTCGTCGACATTGCCGAGCTTCTCCGGGTTCTCCGTCCACAGGGGCGTGCGGACCACGCCGGGCGCAACCGCGGTGACGCGGATGCCGTCGCTGGCCTCGATGTCCTGCAGGCTTCGCACGAAGCCGGTGATTCCGAACTTGGTGGCGCCGTATATGGGGGCCCTGTACACGGGGAAGTAGCCAGCTACCGACGCAATGTGGACGATGCGCTTGGGGTTGTCGACGGTCGCCTTTTCCTGGGCCGGCTTGGAGGAACCCGGGGCAGCCTTGGGGTACAGCCAATGGGAAATGGCCATTTGCGTCGCGCGGATGGGATGCGTCAGATTGATATCGATGAGCGCATAGTGTCCGGCATCGACGTCATCCTTGCTCTCTGGGGAACCTGGTGGGTGCCAGAAGCTGGACCAGTGTGGCTCATAAACGCCCGCTCCGGGACACACGATATCAAACTCGCCAAACTCGCCAAGCGCCGTCTTGAAGGCCTCTGACAAGTCCTTCCACGAGGTCACGTCCGTCTTCACAAAGACGGCTCGCGAATTGGTGTTTCCCTGGTGCTGGTTCACGAGGGCCTGAGCCTCCGGGCGAAGCGACAGGTCTGCAAAGACGACATTGCAACCGTTTGATAGGAGGATGCGGGCGAATTCCAGATTGATTCCTGGCGCGCGGTTATTAATACCCGTCAGAATTGGGCTTAGTGGTTTAGCTCCAACTTACCGGAACCGGCGCCGGTCACTATGGCAGTTTTGCCCGAGACGGAGAAGGGTGCCATTGTTGAGTTTTCTGGTGGAGAGAGATCCAGCTATATGGATTATTTTTTTTAAAAAAAAAAAATACAATAGAGTCAATTTCTGTGACAAGGGCATCACAATATAGTTGCGGATGCCGTGATATATACGAATACCGATGGTCATTAATTAATTTGGCTGCCTACACGTCGCCCGCAACCCCCACTAAGCAATGCGGCGCCAACCCCGCACTCGCCTCGATAACCTTGTTGAGAAATTCCCACCCCATCTCTCGGCTCGCTTTCCCAGTTCAGAACAGAGCCTTCGTCTTTGGCCTCCTTTTGTTCTCGACTCCCGAGATATTCTCTGCAAAGGACTTTGACTGAATACTGCATTGCATGGTATTTCTGGGCTCATCCGCCTCGCCATATCCACAATTTCTCTGCAGCGTGCCGGGGAATGCGTTCCTACTCCGGATGGTTTGTGATCAGGACCCCCTCTATATAAACCCGTCGTTAACCCTGGTCAACAGTCTCACTTGCAGATGCCGCAAACTGAAATGCGACGAGGTCAAGCCCATCTGCGGTCACTGCACCAAGGGCTCCAGGGATTGCAGTTATACAGAACGATCCGTCTTTCGGAATTTCGACCTTCGCCCACAATTTAAGCGCAAGAATAAAGGCATCAATACGTTTGCGGAGGAGGAGGTTTCGAATTTTGACTGTAGCCATGTGTGGCTAGAAATTCCATCACAACGTTTGTCCCACTAATCAATGGTCTTTGCCTCACTAATGACGTCCTTAGTCACGTTTATTCAAATCCATGATCCTTACGCTCAGGAAGACTTGGAAAATTTGGAAGACATCTCGGGGTTGGCTGAGAGTGACCACAGAGACACTGGTTTAAACGACGTTTCCACAATCGACCTCGACCCGCCTACCCAAGAGTTACAAAATGAGCTTGAAATCGAGTTAAATCTAGTTTCCGGTGATACGGGCTACTCATCATCTCATCTCTCGAATAATATCGAATCTACTATAGACCCGAACATCATCTCCCTACACTTGGTCAGGCATTTCAAAGAGGGTCCAGGTCAATGGTTAGTCCAGGCCATAGCTCTAATTCTGCGTTGCTAATCGGCTTAGGATGGACCTCTTTGACACTGGTGCATACTTTTCCTCAAAAGTTCCCGTGATAGCAGCGAGCCGACCCTTACTCAAGTCTGCCGCATGTGCACTTGCCGCCAAACACTTACAACATGTCGACTCCAAGTTTCCCGATACCCAGTTATATCCAAATAGACTGAATAGTCAAGGTCCCTTGGTCGATCATCATTTGGACTGGCACTATCAATCCGCGACATATTACGATCAAGCCATTGGCCACCTGAAGGAGGCTATCAACTTGCAAAAGTTTGACGACGACATCTCAGACAAAGAAGAAGTGTTTGCGGCTGTTGCTATACTTTGCACGTATGAGTTGATGACTGCTCCAGGAACGGCCTGGAGAGCCCACCTCAGCGCCTTGCCCCTCTTTAGTCCCGAGAAAAACCTCATGTCTGCCCCATGCTCACCCGTCATTATCCCCCGAACAGCCATAAAAGGGCCCATATTCTGGAGTCTTGCAAGGCAAGATTTACTTTGTGCCTGTAAGCTCTACTAGTTTGTATGCATCAGAAGCTTTACTAAATTTCCTAGTCATTAGCGAGACACAGACGCGTCTGGACCTCAAGGACATCCGACTATGGCAGAACGCAGGCCTCGCTACCGATGAAGATGGCTTTCTGCAGCCCTTCAGCCCGCCTTACTCGGCCGACGTCCGACCCTCTGCCGATGTCGAAGAGGACACAAAGAGCAACGAGCTGACCTGGCTTCTCGGGAAACTTGCCAACCACCTCACATCGGGAGACGCGCTGTATCCCGAGGATTACGCGCTGCCGCCGGGCCAGAGGCCGATGATTGGCGTCACGCAGGAGCAGCTCCTCGAGAGGTGGAACTTGCTGCTCAACGAATTGCAAAAGTGGCGTGCCAGCCTCCCGCCCACGTTTCAAGCCAGCGCTCGCACGAAAGCGCGCAGCCACGGCGGGAAGCAGAGCACGGGTGGTGGCAGTGGTGGTGGTGGGGGCATTTTTGACCAAATCTGGTATGATTTACCACTCTGCGCGGCGACGATGCAGAGCTATCACATGGCCAGCATCTTGTTGCTCGTCAACCGCCCGCAGGAATCCACAGCCATTCGATCCACCGTGTCGGCCCGCCTCAAGTGCTACCGGCAGATCCAGACCGAAGTGCTTCGGCACGCGAGAGAGGTCTGCGGCATCAGCCTGGCGAACCCGACGGCGCCGGTGCGCATCAACTCGGTGCAGGCGCTCTTTGTGGCCGGGCAGGTGTTTCACCAATTGCCGGAGCAAAACGCCGTGCTGGAGCTGCTCTCTGGGATTGAGAGAGATCTTGGTTGGACGACCAGCTACCACACAGCGAAATTGTTGGACGAATGGGCGAGGGACCAGGATGGCCTGAGCAGTGAGAGGAGCCCCAGCGAAGACTGGATGCTTCCGTGAATTTGATGCTCAGTTTGGCTCAATCAGGTGGTTGTCTTCCCCGCTTCGGCGCCCACTTGAGCTTGTCTGCACAGCGCAATTCGGTTGAAATGCCACCGAGCAACTTGGCAAGGAAATTGGCCAGTTGTACACGGCCATGTTGCATCGTCCTTTCAACTGTCCCGCGCCCCGCTGAACTAATCAGCTAGTGGGAAATGCGCCACCTCGGCTCGCCTTCTGTTTTGGTGGTTTTGCTAGTCACGAGGCGACCCGCAAGCATCTTTGGCGGTGGATCCAAGTGTCGCCAGCGATTTCGGCACCCTCGAATCCTTGGTGCAAACGGATGCTCAGCAATACAATCACCTTGGTACATTTCTCGGGTCATAAGGCTATACAGTTTACGGAGACTGAGATAAAATAAGGATGTATTACAATGAAACAAGGTACTATTTAATTGTTATTTAAGAGCAGTGTCCAGCATCCAGTTCGGGGTCCAAGCCAACGGAATAAGCTTTAAACAGCAAAACCCATCCGATGGGCTGCAATACTCTTACAACTATATACACTCATGATATCTCCAATAGTCTATCGCAGCACTGTCCCTGCCCTTCACAGCTTTCAATTTGAACCGGTTGGAAGGTGTCCCCCAGGAGCTCGACTGGTGTACCTGGTTTCGATAAATGCATTTGAAGTCAATAGCAATTAAATTCTATTCTTCAATTATTCGCCCCGTTCCTTCTATGATTACTCTACTAATAATAAATGGGACAACCCAGCCTCATGTCAACTATAAATATGTCATTTCTTCAGAATAGGAATTGGTAGCCAATGGGTGAGCCGTCTGACAATCAAGTTGACTGACTGCCTGACCCAGATCGGCGGAATAGGAAATCACACCGATCACGTGGTCGGACTAAACGCCTTTTGTGCCCAGACGCCGCCCTATCTTTACACATGTCACTGACTGGGCCATTGGGTGGATAAGTTCAGCAGCTGTTCCTATCTAAAGGAGATTGGCAAGTAAGCGCAGTTACGTGGCTATCACTGACTCACCCGTAAAACATTTTGAAATGCAATAGTTAGTTATTGGCCACAGAGGAATCAAATCTTGCAATTGATACTGTTCGCTTATTTTCGAAGTGTAATACGGCACGAAGAGTCAACAGATACACACATTTCAAAAATGAAAGCCCGCCATCATCCTTCTAACCAGACTCAACCACTGCACCCCCATCCACAACTTTGGTGTCGCCATCGGTATCTCTTTTGACTCCATGCTTTTCTTGCAGCCTTGAGATCGCCAGCCTTCCTAACCCGACAATCGTTCCGGCGTTCATAATCTCAAGGACAGTAATGTCCATGCTTAGAGTCTTGCGCCACCAATTACGAACCTCAATGGCCGCCAAGGAATCGATGCCGATGGATTGGAGCGTCAGATTTATGTCCAAGTCCTCCTCAGGCAGGACCAGGAATTCAAAGAGCGTGCGGCCTATTTCCCACGATGTTCTTTCAACAACACCGGGCTCATGAAGCATCTCTGGGTTTGCTTCTATTTCAACCAGGAGCTCTTTCAACCCCTTGTCCTTTAGCTCGAATTCCGTCGGTGCTACCGTTCCCATGTTGTTATACACGGCGATGCGCGGATCTCCCTTGAACAATATGCGGTTGGTGGGGTCAGATAATGACTTGACTGATCCCAACCCCACCACTAGTTGACTCATGTTGCCATATGCGCCGCCAGATGGTACCAGCCCACTACTGACAGACGGATGACCCTGCTGTATGCTTACCTGAATAGACTGCATGAGGTCTGTTTCCTGAAGCATGAAAAGACCAGAGTTGCGATACTGGCGCGTCCTTTGAGGGTCTGTACTCAGGAACCCTACGTCTTCCATGCCGCCGAGATCTATAACAGAGCAGGGCATACCAAGGCTGTGGCGGTATTGCACAAAAGAGTCTAAGAAGGTGTTTGCGGAAGCGTAGTTGGCCTGGCCGGGATGTCCCACTGTTCCAGTCATCGAAGATACTAAAATGAAGAATTCAAGGTCGCCCCCAAACGCTTGATGAAGATTCCATGTTCCCTTTACCTTGGGATCTTGTGCAGATGTCCAATCGTCGTATCCCATTTCTGGAAGAGAACGGTCCTGAAAAGGCATATATGTCAGCAGGATATCAAACGTACTGTTATGCTCACACGCACCCTTAACACCATAGACATTTGGAGAACACCTGCAATTGTTGTTGGTGCAGCTTCAATGGCTCTCTCCACGTCAGTCATCTGAGCGACGCTTCCAGCCACCGCTATGGCATGGCAGCCTTGAGACTCCAGCTCCTGCAGGAAAATTCGATCCTCGTCCGAATTACCAGCAGATCGTGAGAGGAAAACAAAATTTCTCGCTCCTCCCTCCACCATCCATGTCGCAACCGCCCGACCGAGCCCTCCTAGACCTCCAACCATGAGGTATGTTGAGGTTTCTGAGAATAAAGCAAGCTTTGGAGGCCTTTTGGCCAAAATACCCGCTGCGTTGTCCGGAACTTGGATGATAATTTTGCCAATGTGCTGACCCTTCTTCATGAAACGAAAAGCTTCTGATATGTTATCTGCCGGGTACACGTGGATAGGTCGAATCGGCTGTATGTAGTTTTCAGCTGCAAGCTGTGAAAACTGGTTGAATAGTCTAACATTTGAGTCATGGGTTAGCTCTAGCACGATAAATCGAAATAGGTTGAGTATGCGGTCCCTACCTTGTTACCACGTCAGGAAACTCGCGCATTATCACCTCAAGATCAATTCCGTGAAAGCTGCGATTGCATTGAAACATGTTCATGCTTACATTTCCACGCTCGAGAATGTCTCTTTTTCCGATTTCGAGCATTTTCCCAAACTTTGCCACACATTCCCAAGAAGCGCGAAGCAAGTCTCCAGAAAGTGAGTTGAGGACGAGGTTCACGCCTTTACCACCGGTCGCCTTCATGATACCGTCCAAGAAGGATGTGTCATGAGAGTTGAAAATTCTCTCTCGGGGTATTTTGTGGTTGTCGACCAAGTACTGAACCTTCTCCTCGGTTCCTACCGTTACGTATATCTTTTCTTCCGTGTCAGCACTCCTTATTTGGCTCCTATTCCAACAGATTTTCAGACACTCACCTCGGCGCCGAAACCTTGACATAGGTTAATCGCTGCCTGTCCAACTCCTCCACATGCAGAATGAATGAGAATGGACTGGGCTTCATGTTAGCTTGTATCTGGAATTCTGGCACTTATGAGCCTGACCTGTCCCTTTTCCAACTTTCCGATCTCAAGGATCGCGAAGATGACCGTCATGTAAACGACTGGCATTGTCACTGCCTCTTCCAAAGTGAACTGCTTTGGTATGGGGAAGACGCAATGAGCAGGGACCACTTTACGGGTTGCAATTAATCCCGCATTCATAACCAAAGCCCGATCTCCTATCTGGAATTTCTCAACAGCATCCCCTACTCGAGTAATGAGGCCAACGGCTTCCAGGCCGATGTCTTCCTTCCCGCCCTGTACGATGCCCATAGTCATCATGATATCCTATAATTCGTGTCAATGCGTGTCGGCGAGCTAAAGACCGAGATGAATCTGAGTGTGAGAGATACCTTGAAATTTAAGCCAACATAATCAATTTGAACCTCAACCTCATTCGGCTGGAGCACACTGTGCTTGCTGTGCTGCAGCCAATGCAGAGAATCCATTAGTCCATACTGGCCGATGACCAAATGTTTCGGGTCATCGTCCTGTAACTGCAACTCCAATTCCGTTGACAAGTCAGTCCAGTGGTACCGGCCCACCTGTACTATGCCTTCATGAACGGCATATTCGTTATCTAGCACCTCATCCGCCTGGGAGCGATGCCCGAATTTGCGGCATACGGAAGCCACTGGTGCAACAGCTTCTGAATCCAGCCGCTGAATCTCTACTGTCCAAAATTCAATAGATATTTCGACCCGAGCAGTCCTGGCAAGGCCAAGACTTAAACCGTAACTGGGGTCGATGCAGGAAATCTGTGCGGGGCGAGTAAGCCACAGTAGGCCGCACTTCAAGTGAGAAATGAAATCCCTCAACCTGACATAGTCTGTTTCAGAAACATTTTCTAGAAACGGCCTTTCAAGGTCAAGGACTGATATGACATCACAATCCACCAGATCGAGGGAATCATTGTGGAACTGTGTCCACTGCACCATGGTTCCGTCCATTTCGATCGCTTCAGCTAGCTTGCAGGCAAATTCTGGCTTTTCATCGCGGTATAAAATGGTCACAGGCTTTGGCTTATAAGCTGGCGCCGGAATGGTGCTGATGATTCCGGCACAAAATGCGTACTGTGGGTCATCGTCGAGCACAGTAATATCGGTTCCAGAGAAGCCCGCGTCACGAAGCTCTTTGTCCCACCTTTCGACAGATACAAAGGGTGCAGAAACTCGGCCGTCATCCACACCACTCCACCATCCAGGTAGAAGCCCCTTGAACGCGTCAGCTTCTATGTTTGGAATGAGAGTGTTTGCAATTCGATACGTACCATTATGAAATTGAGCTGCTTCCAAGGTAGAGCTATGAAATATGTGTTAAATTGACGGTCGGCGTAATCTTAAATAGAGAGATTAGACTTACGATCAACCAACTCGTGGAGAAACAACTTTCCGTCGGGGCGAAGAAGGGAGCGCACGTTCTGTAAGGTATTGTGGAGCGAAGAAGTGGCATGAAGAACCTAGAGTACAGACCTTTTTAGCTCCTTGGCCCGATACTTACTACATGCCCAATTTGGAAGCACAGCGAGAATAGCTCAGAAAGTGAAAACTTACGTTCGATGCCACGACGATGTCGAATGATTTTGCCTCAAAGCCTTGCTCGATTGGGTCTTTTTCAATGTCCAGGACTTGATAATCGATCCCGCTCAAATCCTTGAACTTTTCCTTGGCGGGAACAAAGAATCCAGCAGATATGTCCGTAAAGACGTATTGTGAAAACATGCGGACACCGGACTTAGACTTCATCGCATTGATGATGGCTTCTGTAGCGGCGCCTGTTCCTGCTCCAATCTCGAGAATCTTCAACGTTGGCTTAGAATGTCCACACATGCTGAAGAAATCACCGATATCGAGCATTTCCATGGCGAATTGGTAGACCCCACCTAGTCGGTTGTCCTCGAAAAGGATCTCTACCGGCTGGGTTTTCTCTAGTAGGATGTTATCGAGGTTTTTCCATTGAGCAATTTCATATATGGCTTGTGCATGAGATGACGCGCCTGGAAAACCCAAAGCTTGCACCTCCTCAAGCAGAGAAGTCACAAGGGTGCGCCGCGATTCAATGTCCATTCGGGCCCACTGCTGTGCTTCAGGCACCATGGGATTTCCCCGGCCCTGAACAATATTTTCCTTTTCATTCTCTAGCCAGGCAAAATACTTGACTAGTTTGTAGGGAATTGGTTTGTCCAGAGCCTTTATCATGTCCGTTGTTTGAAGCATGGCTGCGACCGAAAGCCTTTCAAGCGCGATCGAGCGTTCACGGCCAACCGGACGTCTTTTGACTAAGCCACCCATATCAAGACAGTCGATATCAGGACGCCATTCTATGCGAGCTGCATGCGCAGCATTCTGATTAATTTTACCATCACCAGTGTCAAATGGTATACCTCTTCCATTTTCAATGGCCAACACGATATCGTTGCTGTCTTTTGCCAGAGCCACTGCTCTCCCACCAGTACTTTGACCATCCAATGAAACCTCAGCGACAAGGTCACGGTCGCAGTGATTGACGGAAATCTGCCGAATATCGAAAGGAAGTTCAAGCGTGTTGAGATGACGAGAGATGCCATTGCTGCCAGCCACAGCGCATAATTGAAAACAGAAGTCAATTGTCGTCGGGTGGAGTGTGTAGGCGCTCTCGTGCTCGCTCTCGTCGTTCCGAAGAGTGGCAGTCGCCCTTTTGTCCTCCGTGTGCACTGATATGTCTTCCATCCCCTGAAAACGAGGCCCATACTTGAGACCTAACCGTTGCACTCGTTCGTAGAAATAATTCTTCGGCACTCGGCGCGGACACGGCGTAAGTTGTCGATCTAGTTTCGTCCCGCCTTCTTCACCACTCTTGCCCTGGGCAATGCAATTTTCGATCCAATGAGTCCCATTAAAGGTTGATATCGCTAAATCATACCAGGCAGAGTTGGTGAGGCTGGTTAGCCGAGAGGGTCGCATGCTGGTCATAATCTCGACAGCGTCATCAGCCAATACAAGAGCTGACTTCACCATCACGTTTCGCAGGACGTAGCTGTCGGACCCCAATGTTTGCCTTATAGTTTCACCCATCATGGCAATATATGCAGCACCGGGTAAAACAACATTGGATCCAACCACATGATCAGCAAGCCACGTGGTGTCTGAGTAATGAAGCACGTTTCTCCAAAAGGGCTCAGAATCATTGGACTCCAAGCATCTGGACCCAAGAAGCTCGTGATGGGGGTGCTTTTTAAACCTCCAAGCCTTGGATATACGACTTTCTTCCCAATATTCGTTGCGGTGGTCCCAGGGATAGTTTGGTAAGTCTGTCAAAACAGATGCTTTCGGGTTCACCGATGATAGGTCTACTTCAGAGCCGTATGTCCAGAGCTGACCCAAGGCATTTAAAATGGATACAGCGCAATTCTCGTTTCTCAACAGTGTCGGGGTGTACTTTGGAGGTTTGTTGGAGGCGCGGGCTTGCTGAATTTGACGAATGGGGCCTTTAAGAGCTGCATGTGGACCAATCTCGAGGATGTTGTTCAGATCAGGAGTTTCTTGCAAAAGCTTTTGCATTGCCTCATTAAACAACACCGGGGATTCTAAATTACGCTTCCAGTAAGTAGCATCAAATTGAGTATCATTTGACGCAGCTTGGCCACTGACGGTCGAGTAGAAAGCTTTTTGGGGCCTACCCCCAGAAAGGTGCGGCCTTAGGCTATTCTCATAAGCGTTGCCAATATCACGCATGTGCTCTGAAAGGTTCCATATGAGTTAGCTGTGGCCGACAATAAAGAATGACAAAATACTATACCTGAGTGATAGGCCATGTTGACATTGAGTTTTCTGGTAAATATTTCAGGATCGCCAGCTTTGATTGCCTCCAAGGTCTCATCAATGGCTGCGGAGTCACCAGAAATTGTCACACTCTTGGGGCTATTATCGCATGCAAGTTCGGCGCCCTTTTTAAGGTAATTCGAGATCTCGTCTCTGCCTATGCCGATGGCTGCCATAGCACCAGCACGATGGTGGCCTCTTGTCGCAAGTCCGCGAAGATAGGCGCAGACAATAGACTCCTCCATTGTCATTCCTCCCGCGGCATATGCTGCGGCTATCTCGCCGCTGGAGTGTCCAATGACAACGTTTGGTACTACACCGCAATTCGAGAGAAAGTTGACCAATGCGAGCTGAATGGCTGTACAGAGAGGCTGAGAGAATTCTGCCTTTAAATGACGACTGTCGGTCTTCTCATCGTCAGAGATTATCATTTCTATTTAACACAAGTTAGCAAGTTTCAAATGAATACAAAGGCGAGTAATTACCTTCCAAACGCCACTTAGGCGGCTCCTCAACCTTTTGCAGGATCAAATCCATCTTTTGAATGTCATCGAGGAAGGACGGAACCAGTCCAAGCAGTGCTCTTCCCATCCCAGCCCAATGAGCTCCTTGACCGGTAAATACAAAAGCAATTTTGTGTTTGTTGGTTGGAGATACTAAGGTCTTTTGGGAAGTACTGAATTCTAGTGTTGAGTCCGGGGCATCTTGTGAGATACAAAAGCTTCGATATGGCAAATGGATTCTATGCTGAGCCAGAGTGTGAGCAACATCAGATAGTGATGCAGGTCTGCATTCAATATACTCCCGCAGATTTTCAATCCGCGCTTGCAGTGATGTTTCAGTACTTGCCGTCACAAAAAGTAGTTTTGGTAAGGTTTGGATTGTTCCATTGGCAGTCTCGCCAATGCCTGCATCCCTATCTGACGTCACGGATGTCTCTATAGCTTCTTCATGGTCAACCTCATTATTGTTCCCGTTGGGTAGGTATTCAGAGGTCGGCTCAATATTAGATTTCCCTGTCCCGTTAACCATTGATGAATCAATGGAAACTTGAGGGTTTGTTTGAACGTCATTGGTGATTGCATCCTCCCCATTGGCGCTCGAAAGGCCCGCGGGTATTTCGAGTTTCCTTTGCTTCTGGTAAATTACACGACGGTTAAGGCCAAAAGAAACCGCTGAGTCAATAATTACCTAAAGAAATTTTCGGAATTAGGAATAGAAACAAGAATTGCTAGGGACTTCAACTTACATGCGCATTGGCACCGCCAATCCCAAAGCAGTTGACGCTTACCCTAGCGGGACGATCTTTGGGCCATGGCACTGCCTCTATTGGCACGTGAAGCTTTTGCTCTTTGAATAGAACTTGAAAAAGTCAACACAAGTGTTCAAGATAAATAATCAAGATACATACTCTTTGGATTTGGGTTTGAAAATCTGATATTGGGAGGAATAATTTCATGTTCCAGTGCTAGAACAGCTTTGATGACACTGCTCAAACCCGAGGCTCCTTCTGAATGGCCAACATTCGGTTTAACCTGGCTAGTATTAGTGATTTTCTCCGTGGATTACAACTTCATCAACTTACTGATCCAATATAAGTATCATCCTCAGCAAACACGGCTCCCACGGCGGCTGCTTCCAAAGGATCTCCCACAGAAGTTCCTGTGCCGTGACACTCAACAAATGGTGTCTGGGCGATGTCCTCAATCCCAGCCGCCTCGTAGGCTCGACGTATTAACTGTATCTGGGCCTCTGTGCTTGGCGAGCCGAACGTCGATGTTTTACCATCCGAATTGACTGATACCCCTCTAATAACAGCCCGAACAGGGTCACCATCTCGAATTGCATCTTCCAGAGGCTTAATCAAAATGGCGTTGACTGCTTCACCTCTAGCAAACCCATCTGCTGAGGCATCAAAGGTCTTGCAAGACCCAGTAGGAGATAGCACCCCTTGCCTTGACATGTCTAGCGTCATAGAGGGCTCAAGGATGAGACTGGTGCCTGCCACAATCGCAGTGGGGCAGTCGCCATTGCGAACTGCTTGGCAAGCGAGATGAAGCCCAGACATGGAAGCCGAGCATGCTGTACGGATAGTCATGCTACAGAATTATTCAGTACGCCATTAATTTACAATGCCATATTTTGTGGAAGCCATACCTGGGACCTCTGAAATCGTACTCATAAGACAGGCGGTTCGAGAGTGCAAAATCAGCAGCAGAGAAAGCGCGATAAGGACTGGAGTTTTGCTTGTCCAGATGGAGAATATTGTGCCAATCCTCGCCAAAAACACCGACAAAAACACCTGTGTTAGTGCCACGCAGGCTTGTCTGACCCGCACTCTCCATGCACTCCCAAACAACCTCAAGCAAAAGGCGCTGTTGGGGATCGCAAGCCTCTACTTCGAGGCGCTTGGCCCCAAAGAAAGAAGCATCAAAGGATTTGATATTGACATCATCCAGGAAGTATCCGTGCTCTGTAGCGACATTTTGACGATGCATCTTGCCGTAGAAGCTTCCAACGTCATATCGATCAACGGGAACACGGCATTTGCCGTCTCTTTTGCTAACTAGTAGGTCCCAAAAGTCATCGGGTGTGGAAATGCCACCGGGAAGCCTCAATCCCATGCCAATAATGGCAATAGGTGCTGGCGGGGCACCATCTGACGGCATAGTGTTTTGTGCTTGATAGAAATGTAGAGGATGCTACCGAATGAACGAAAGACCAAGAGATTGAGTCTGAATAGCAGCAGTATTTAAGAATATGAGGATTCTTACAATTGATCATCAGCTCAGCTGGTGGATGGTCGAATGCTTGGTGTAATGCGACGTCAGTAGATTTCAGCTCTACGCCACACGGCAGAAATGAGAGAAGATTAGAGACATTTTAGCTGAGACTTGCATTAGACCCTACAGGTACGAAACACATGAGCTCACTAATGCATCTGGCCAAATGAGAAACACTAGCGATCGTCTTTTTTCCCAGCTACCCGGCTTGCATACCAAAACTCTTAATACAACATGAGACCGATTTTACGGAATATTTGACACCGTTTTCCCCAGGCATTATGAATATAAAAAGAAAATTCTATATACATATATTTCTTGAATTCATCTTTGGATATTTTGAGGACGGAAATTTCCGAATTGATGTGATGTATGCCGTGTCCTGGCGATGGTCAGCTGTGAGGGTCCTAGCGTCGAAGCTACCCAGCCGTGTCTATCCTTTGGTGAGACATCCGGCAAATCAAGTTGCTTCATTACGCGATTGTGGTAACGGAAGAGTATGCAATGCGGCCACCAGAAGAAACTAATGTAGCTATTGAATGTGATTAGCAAAGTCCCGTGCTCTGACCATGCGACTACTTGTGCCGTGTGCGACGTGTCTCATACTCGTTCATGCCGAGATTTGTCAATTCAGCAAATAAGATAATTCGCGCATCATTAGAATTGCCTTGACGGAGAGGAGGACTTTCCAAGTAAAGCCAAGCACTGTCGCACTTCCCCTTTCCAAGTCTTGCTCCAAGCCTTCTACGAAAAGGCGTATGCATTGTGGTAAGTTTATCAACGCAAAATGCTGCCTAAAATGGCCGTGCAGAACGGAAAGAGTACGTGCTACGATCATCCGAATACCCCGCTTAGCTGTATTGTCTTGCCCCGTCATGATCTAGATTTGCCCTTATGCAAGATACCATTTTGGGTAGTAGGCACGATAAAATTGTGCCACCCTTCGTGCACGCCAAGCAGACCCACAAGCGTGTTAGACCCAAGTCTAACACTTGTTTCCATATAACCATCAGCCTCCCAGTGGGTACCCTTAAATCGCTCTGCTTTACTTATTTTCAAAATCTGGGCTCATCAAATACAAACCCCTAGATCATATTACCGCGTATTCATCATGCATATCAGCCTCCTCCCCATTGCTGTCTTTGTGACGGCTGCTCTCTCAGCTGCGCAAAAGGATCTCGACTGTTTAACGCAGATCCAAACGGCCACTGCCGACCTACGAGGAGAGCTTCTCAATTGGAATGGTGGAATCTTGGCCTCAGTCCCAGTCTTAAGAAAGGTTCAAAGAATTTACACCATCGTAAAAATCGAATCGACATGTCAAATTAGCGCCAGCGACATCAGCGGTCGCACAATCGACATGGAGCGTCAGACTCTCCAGGCAGGCGAAACCCTCGCAGATGAGATTAATAACACTATTGACGTCGTCATCAATTTGAAACCCACTCTAGCTGCAGTTTCAGTCATCAACAATCTTCCTCTTGTCGGGACCATCATCGCGCAGTTTCCAGTTGCTCAACAATACATGTCGAAGCTTCCCGAAACAGGAACACAAGTCGCTCTACTTGTTATCGATACATTGACAAAAGTGGGCTCTGGATTAGGAGTGGTATTGGTGGGCTATGCCAGCCCAGAACTACGAGATCAAGGGCAACAGCTTGTTGTCAAGGGTCATGCCGCTCTTCAAAGGGGTTATGATGCTTTGAAATAAAGAGAACACAAATCTGCCTCAGTATCGATTCTACCAGCTAGTACTATGCTTTTCACCTGTGTATCTGGACCAAGTACAAATCTAGGAAAGCGCTTTTGGTCGTATGAAGCTTTGGAAGAAGGATTTGAAGGAGGCTTGTCTTTCTGTGATAAATAAGGGTTGTGTGGTAAGGTTTTGAAGGAAATATCACACAAGGTTATTTTGGGGCTAGGCGGACCACCTGATGAATCTTGCAACATCCGATGAATTGACTATGCTGTGCCAGGATTCGCAAACAAGTCACACGATGGCTTAGTCCGGTGTCAATTTTAGCTAGTTTCTCTTCATGTCCTTCATTTGAATTATTTCAATTTGATTTGCAGCTTCATACAATGAAGCTTGCTTTTTAATCCCACCTTAGCACTGTTCATAGTTTTCGTCATTGCTTACTTGTTGATTCCTGTTTCCAGTTGACCATCTCCCGCATTTTCAAGCTAACCCAGGCTAATCACAGCCTCACATCTTAGATAAAAATGATAAATTAATGTGGAGAATTTTATCCTATGTGTTGCTAAATTTGTATTAAAAAGACGCACATATCCTATATCCTAATACATTGCTCCACTACCAGCACATCATCTCATGACTATCATCAACATGCACGATACTTTATCAATCCTCCAACCAATCTTGTTCCATCATGTTTTAACATTAGCCTCATATTTTAGGGGTGATCACAATCCTTCAAAAGGCATCTATTATTTAGAACACACAACTTGGACTTCGGGGCGGAAGGATATGATGGAACACCAGAGGTCGAGGTTGACTTTGGCTGCTGATGCTATCGTCGTCCCAAACAGCAAGGATCGATAACGACGTTCAATAGTCTCTACGCATATGGGGAAACCCATTCAGGTCGGGTTCAAATCTAACCCACCACGACCAAGGTACATGAGGAGATGAATTAAATCTACATCATACACAGTCGGCCTTAGGCATATTGGTTCCTACCGAGAAGTTGGTGATAATAGAAACATACCCTCAGGGTTCCGAACCACAAGAACAAAATGCTTCAAGATTCCAATATCGACGTATTCCAATATCGACGTATTTAGTAATTCTAAAATCAGAAAAGTCTGCTCTGGCCACTGGATCCTATAAATAAAGTTTCAGGATGACCTATTATCAAGAGAGTATCTTAACATGACACCCCTCTTAGAACTTTCCGGGGCATGGACCTTTAGCCACCTCCCGTCAATAGTGTCGCAAGCCAGTGGTTGAATCTGAGATTGATGGTAAAAACGAAGATGCAACTACAGGAACTACAGGTAAAGCTGAGATTCCATCCTGCCGCAAATATGGAGGACATTAGAGGCAAAAAGAAATACACTACCCGTTGGCCGGGTGTGGCGTATATTGACTAAAGCTAACCCAGAATCCACCATCAAATATCTTGATTCCGTATGCCTATTCAAGTACAAAACTTCCCTCTCAGTTCTTTTATTCCAGTCATATCAATAGGACTTTTATAGCTTGTTTGATCTCTGGGAGATCCATCATGAAGTGATTAGTATTGGAGATCAGGCCGCTTAAGAAATTATGCATGAACTCTTTTCTTCCTGCCTTGTGAATTCTTCCATTCATCACAATCACATCTAGTAGATTGTGGTCCTGGAGAATGCCATGTCCTCTAGAGGATTACCATTAACCAAGATGCAGTCGGCGTAGTATCCGGGTTTAATCTTACCTAGTTCGTGTCCTCTTATCATCAGCGCAGCCACGTCAGCTGTGGCCGCAATGATACTCTCATGCGGGGTGAAGTCTAGAAGTTTGACAGAATGCTCCAAGTCCCGAGCGTACGTTCCATATGGAGTCCATGCAAAGCCCTAATCGCTTCAAGTCGAGTTAACATGCTGGCAGTTCTCGCCGGAACGAGTGGAGCAGACTTACTCTCCTGGGAGAAACACAATATCACACCGATGCATCTCTCGAAGCCCGGCGACGGCAATGTCTAATTCTTTGGTGTATCCAGCTGCCTCGGTGGCCTTTTTAGTGTAAACGAATGCCTCTGCCTCATAAGCTGTTGCCCAGAGCCAGTTAATAGCCGGGTCAACAAACCATGAACAAAGATGATATTCTCATTTCCAGACCCAAAATTTTGATAATTAAGAAGCTTGCCATAGAAATTAGTAAGACCAATGCTAATTCCCAACGATTTTGTGGAGTTTGTTAAGGGTATCGAAGAACTCCTAGCTACTTAATAAACATTTGCATTCGCCGAAGGTACAGGTACAATCTTGTTTCAGAGTATGCCAAGACCCATAACGGAAACAGCAACTTCATCTCCGGAATTGAGATACAAAGGGGGCTTCTTTTCTATCTCAGCCCCAGCAGGCTACAAGCCATTAGCATATGAGGCCCAGTGGGTTCTTGGGAAATCGGTGCTTATAGTTCCGGTGGCAATTACATCTCCGGCCTGAAGAGTTTGGCCCTTAGAGAAAGTCCTAATCAAAGTAGGGATAGAGAAACCCAAGTCCTCAGTTGTGGCACTTTGTCGAAGCTCTTTATTTAAATGCGTCTGAAGTTGAAGAACTGAGGGAATCCGCTCCTTGGGAATCGCAATGGGACCCTGGGAGTGATTTAGTTTCCGGGCGGGCACTCATAGGACCGTGTTGAGCCAAACTTACAATGGTGAGAAAGAAGCAAGGTCGCCGGGTCCTCCACCTCAGGCAGTGACCCACGACGAACATTGCCACATGGGCTAAATCTATCTTAGTCTGTCACAAGCTATGAATCCAGGTGCATGTAGAAGCTCTTGTTTATTCAAAGGAAGGTCTATCTAGGTCTCTTATAGCTACTGTTCCTGCTAGCTGTTGGAGGCGGCCGGTGCAGCCCGCCGCCGGCGTCGGGGTCATAAGGTTCGATCGTCATGATGATCGTCACCACACAAGGATGTTCAATTGGCCGGGCCCGGCGGGCCCCGTAGTCAATAGATTGATAACCTAGCATCGTGTGTTGTTTAGTATGGTGTTTTGGGGCCGGTTACGGTCTTGCTCATCTAGCTGCTACATCACTTGTGATGTCTGCTAGCCCGATTATCGGACCGGCGTCAAGGAGGTCGGATGAGGCTGTTGCAATGACCGGGCTGTTGCCCTTGGTCCCGTGCCCTGACGGGCCCGGTGTCGGCAGCAGCTGTGAGATGCCTGTGACGGCGGTCGCTGTTGAGGGCAGTGACGGCTAGATTGAGGTCATACCAAAGTTGACGATATTTGTATGTGAAATCGGGCTTGGGCCCGATTGGCCTTATCTGTTGACGACTGTTGTGTTCAAGCTAGGCAGCTGTGACTACCAGAGAGTGTGACATAGTCAATGACAGGAGCTACCTCTATCTTCTCGGTCGGGAACAATAGCGTCCACTTCGGAACGTCGGTACCATTCTATCAGGTCCCTCGTAAAGCGATCGCTCTATGATTGTATATGGATCCGCCGTCATATCTGTTTCTACTCTGAACGCCGGCCAACCTCGGGCGCAGATAGCAAACTGCGGTTCGATACTGGCCACTTCATGCCATACATGAGGCTTTTCCGGGTCAGCAGGAATGTTTACCGTCAAAACGCTGGCAAGCCTTTCTTCAAATGAGAACGGGCTATCACTGGGTCCTGAATTAGCATTGAGAAGGAATTGTCGGCTCGGTTCAGCGGTATCCAGCCAGATATTTACTGAGAGAAGGCCTTGCAATTGATTTAGCTTCTGACAGCAATCTCTCCAGCGATCCATCTCGTCCTCTTCCTTGGATTCCTTGTGTCTCCAAGGAACAGGAAGACGCATGGCAAGTTGAAGATGTGCCAAATCATGAAGAATAGGAGGAGGGCGTAAGATGGCAAAATGATAAAGTGTATCGAGGTCGTGCACAACGAACGTGAGATTCTTGTAATAGATACACGGCACTCAAGATATCTAACACAAGAGCACCATTAACGATTGCAATTAGACGCCAGATGGGTGGGTAGAAACTCACAGCTGCCGACAGACCAACATCATGGCAAGAAATGGGCCTTTTTGGGGCTTCCCATCCGATTTATAACTTTCCTCGCATTTCCAGTGATTTACCCACGAGGATGTAAGGCGCTGATGCAGCAACTGGTTGCTAAATATGCTCGAGTTTGCCTTCACACACTCATCCATAAGACCATCCGGCGCCGTATGGTCTGTTAGGCATTTCGCACGCGCAAAACGGCCTTTCTTCAGGATCATATGTTGCGACAATCCTGCATCGTTCCACAGTTCTCGGAGGATGACATCCCGAATCTCTAGTGGTAACTGTAAAAACGCAGAGATCTGCTGAGGGTAGGTACTTGAGGCTATCGCCTCTCGGTTTGGGTAAAGAGCGCCTGTTTTAGGTCACACAGGCCATGTCAGCCATATCCAGCGTCACAATAGTATCACTTACCCGGTTTTAATCGTGTTACGATCTTGCCACGGATCTCGCGAAGCTTCATGACAGACGGATATAATCGTAGACACTGCGGCTCAGTTTCTTTTGGGTAGTTGTGGATTGGATGATGGATGAGAAGAAATGTACGTTGAGGACAAATGGTGAATTTGAAAGTAAAAAGGAGGGGCTGAGGGAAGAGGCTGAGCTGCAAAGGATCACAACCAACAGAACAACCAACAAGACCGAGATTATACCGGGTGACATTGATGACTAATGTGCGTGGTCTGTTGGTTATACTCTATGAATAGTTGCGTTTTCATAGCCGTGAACAAGTGGAAGGTGCATCGGCGTATCGGCAACATGGCAATCACTGTATTGTGGATGGTGGAGATATGGTAGCAATTGGGCCTGTAGAAACACAGGCCATTGTCAGGCTATCATCCTCTAAACGAACCTTACGCAAAGGGCAATACACCTTAGCTGCGAGGTTTTGCAAGTGAAAGCTGATTACATCAAGGTGTTCATTATGACATAGATCGCTGTTTTAGGCTGTTGGTTGATACCAAATTACAGGTCACTGATGCAATGCCAAGCGCCTAAATGCTGTCAGACTAGCAAGGGGGTCATGTTCAGTGATATTAAGGACGGGAGTAATTGCCGGGGTGCAGCGAGCAATCGAGCCTCTTTGCAGGGGGTATCGCGCGGGTGTGACGAACAGCGTTGAGAGGCGACCATTTTCCCTCCAATAATAAAGGGTCCGCTGCCTGCCTACAACCTTGCTCGGAAAGCATATAGTGAGCGCCCGAGACCATTACTCCGAAGACAATGTTCCGAAGAAATAGTCCCGAGTGTACGAAACTAGTTTTTTGCATTGTATATAATAAAACGTTTAAGACAGAAGAAATTTCGCCACGCTGCAATGTGGAAACACCAGTGAGGAATTCGGCACTAGTGGGCTTTCTCAACTACAATCCCAGCAGTTCATCTATCTCAATTAGGCCGGCTGGCGATCATCCCAACAATGAAGATTTCAGCTCTCTTCACCGCCAGAGCTGCTAGTTTAGCCGCCATGATGCTCTCTGCACCATTAGCTCAAGCGACGCGGCCGATGGAGACTCTCAGCCGCGGCGTCGTCGCAGTACGCTCAAACGAGACGGCCGTGCTCGTCAGTTGGCGCCTACTTGGCCTTGACCCCGAAGACATTGGCTTCAATGTCTATCGCGGTTCCAAGCTCCTCAACTCCAAAGTCTTGACTGGCGGCACAAACTTTGTCGACGCGGGAGCCGACCTGGGAGAGTCCAACACCTACCACGTCCGAGCCGTGGTGGACGGCAAGGAAGGCAGCGGCAGCAACAAATTCACGCTTGGCGCTGACAACGCCGAAGAGCCTGCAGTCAGAATCCCCATCAAGGCTGGCGGCCAAATCAAGTTTGTCTGGGTGGGCGACCTCGACGGCGACGGCAACTACGACTTCGTGATTGATCGGCAAACGTCCCCCCAGACGCTGGAGGCCTACGCCAGCGACGGCACCTTTTTGTGGGAAATCAACATGGGCCCGAACAGCGAAAACCAAAACAACATCGAGCCCGGATCGTCCACGCTCAACGTTGGACACTGGGACGGCGTCACTGTGTACGACTTTGACAGCGATGGACTGGCCGAAGTGGCTGTTCGCATTGCCAATGGCGTTGTATTTGGTGACGGCGACACATTCGACGGAGGCGACAGCGATGATGAGCAGTTTATAGCCATCCTCGACGGCAAGACCGGGGCGCTCCGTGCAACCGCCCAGGTGCCGACCGACTACATTTCCGACGGTCCTCTGGCCGCACGTTTCGGCGTCGGCTACCTAGACGGCGAGCGCCCGCACTTGGTCACGTACATGAAGAACCGCCAAGACTCGGGCGACTTCAACCTCGTCATGGCTGCGTGGACGTTTGACGGCCGCGACGTCACCATGGAGTGGAAGTGGCTGCGCGGGGACCAGGACGCGCCGGACGGACACAACACCCGCATCATCGATGTCAACGGCGATGGCAAAGACGAGATTGCCGAGATCGGCTTCATGCTCAACGGCGACGGAAGCGTGCGCTACCTGCTGGGCCCCGAGGGCATCGTCCACGGCGACCGCTACCACATTGCCAAGATGGACCCGGGCCGCGAGGGCCTGCAGGGCTACGGCGTGCAGCAGCGGAACCCGAGCCTGCTCTACGAGTACTACTACGACGCGACGGACGGGACCCTCCTCTGGGAGCACCACGGCGCCAGCCTGTCGGACGTGGGGCGCGGCATGGCCGGGGACATTGACCCGCGGTACCCAGGCATGGAGGTGTGGAGCTTCTCGGGCGTCTACAACGCACCGTCGAACGACCTCACCGAGAGCGACACCGAGCTGGCGCCGTGGCCGCACCTGGGCCTCTGGTGGGACGGCGACGTGCTCATGGAGCTGTGGAACGACGGCCGCGTCGAGAAGTGGGACTGGGAGAACCCGACCGCGTCCAACAAGCTGCCGCGGCTGCTCAGGGCATCCGACTACGGCGCCATCAGTCCCACGGGGCGCAACCCGGGCTTCATCGGCGACATCCTCGGGGACTGGCGCGAGGAGGTGATTCTCACCAACGCGGCCTACGACGAGCTCATCATCTTGACCACCGACAAGCCGACAGATATCCGCCTGTACACGCTGGCGCACAACCCTGCGTACCGCAACGCCATGACGCTCAAGGGGTATATCCAGTCTCACCACCTGGATTACTTTCTTGGGTCCAACATGACGCAGCCTCCTACGCCGGATATCCGATACGTCTAGGGCTTTATTTCGAGGAATCAGGTTTAGCTTCGTTTTCATTTTATTCTTGTATTTATAGACCGTTTAGTCGGTCAGATTTGAAAAGAAGTATTGTTGAGAGTGAGCTTTGTGGACGGATCTCGCTGTGCATGTCGCTTAACGCATGGGCTCTTAAGGGTTACGACCCGCGTAGGTTGGAAGTGGAACTTGCACACTTTCAAAGCATGTTTGAGCATACAGCCAGCCTTCATATTATAATTACCAGACGATTGACTGCATTTGGCATAAACTACCCTCGACTTTCCGAGGTCCAACCACCGTGACTACCTCTGCATTGGGACTCTTCTACCATGGGCACATCACAATAGTTATAACGGCGCGGAGCCTTTTTTTTCTTTTTCTCGTTATCCTCGCATTTACCAAACTAAACTAACTACCTCATTAAATCGTCTATGGAATAATAAATCGCTCCAGAGCCAAGCATAACATGAATAATTTTAACAAGTGCAAAATTCCAAACATTGGTAAACATGGTTTCCATCCAATCTTGTTCCCGTATGATAGTAAATAAAAAGAGATATTTTAATGACAAAGGAAAAGGGTTGCTTCGTCTAAGCGATCGAATCGTGAGTGGGTCGTGTAGGTCTTCGTTTCCATCCAAGCATGTGTCGTGTGGATAAATATAAAAAAACAACATGATGAGGAAACAAATGTAAAGAGAAAAGGAAATAATAAAAAAAACAGGCTGAGAAAAAAACCAAAGAAATGGTAAAGAAAAAACAAATATCATGTACGCTTGCGCCATGCTCTTAATCCATATCCGCTTTGTAGCACAGGAAAAAAACAATACCCTCTAGCCAATTCCAAAAATCCTACTAGCACAGTTGAGAAATGTTACACTGTACATGTATCATTACACGTATTCAGCATTCGTATAGCACTCGTATATGTTGTTGATGCTGATTTGCAGTTATCGTTTATTTTCGTATTTCATTCTTCAAGTGTCCTTCTCAGATCCCTCGGATTGCGAGGACGATCGAGCAAGGTGTAGATTCTTGCGGCGCACAATATGGCTAGAAAGGCACGTTAGTCGTTGTCTTTAACGAAAGGGAAGCAGGAGGGTCTTGACTGACATGGCTCCGCCTTTTTCGCGGGATTCGCGGACAACGACAATCTCGTCCTTGCGCTTGCCGCCGTCCTTCTTGGAGCGGCCGCTGCGCGTCCTGGCCGAGTTGTTGCTGCCAATGATGCCGTTGGTGCCGAGCTGCACCACGAGCGCAGCCACCTGCGTCTGCAGGGCCGACACCTCGTCAAGCGCCGCCTGCTGGGCCGCCTGCGCTTCGTCCAGCTGCTTCTTGACGTCTTCCAGCTGCGCCGCCAGGCTGCCGTTCTCGACGCGCAGCTCGGGCAGCTCCTTCTCGGCCGCCTCGAGCTTCCCGGCAAGCTCGTCGCGCTCCGCCATCAGAGCATCAACCGAGGCGGACGACTCCTTGAGCTTGGCCGTCTCCTCCTCAGCGGCGGCCAGCTTACCGGCAATCTCATCGCGCTCGGCGGTGATGCCGTCGGCGGCCGCAGCCGTCTCACGGAGCTTGGCAGCCTCCTCCTCGAGGCCGGCGAGCTGGCTGCGGATCTCCTCGTTCCTGGTGGCCAGGATGTCGAGAGCAGCCGCCTTGTCGACGAGAGCGGCGTTCTGGCTCTTGAGCTGGTCCATCTCAGCGAGCAGAGCAGCGCCAGCCTCCTCGATGGCAGGGTCCTTGGCAGCCTCCTCAGAAGGTGCCTCGGGAGCAGCCTCCTCGGCGGGGGCCGGGGCGGACTCGGGCTCAGGGGCAGCCTCCTCGACTGTTGGTTCAGGAGCAGCCTCGGCAGGAGGGTCAGCGGGCGTCTCGGCGGGAGCCTCGGGAGCCAGGTCCTCGACAGGTGCCCTCTCCGTGGTGTCGGAGCGGGCATCGCTGACGACGGATGATTCAGCCACCGAGGAGCCGACAACGGACGAGCCGACGACGGACGAGCCGACGACGCTGCCAACCTCGGACAGGGTGCGCAGAGTGCAGTTCTCGTCTCGCAGGTTGTTGTTCTCCACCGAGAGCCTCAGCACGCGGGACGACGAGTCATCCTGCTCCCTGAGCAGCTCTCTAACCTGGTCGAGCAAGCTCTTGTTCTCCCCGTTGAGGAGCTCAGCGCGCTTCTTTAGCTTCTTGCGCTTGGTCTCGAGCTCCTCCATCTGGCCCGAGACGTCCTCCTTCTCCTTCTCGAGAGCCTCGATGCGCTCCTTGAGCTCGGCGTTGGCCTTGTCCGTCTCGTCAATCTTGGCGTCCTTGGTCTCGCCATCCTTCTTGAGGTCGTCGTTCTCCTTCTGGAGGTCGTCAATGTTGGTCTGGAGGCCGGCGGCCTGCTCCTCGAGCTTCTTCTTGTCCTCCTGGATGGCGCTGAGCTGCTCCTGGAGCCCCTTCTTCTCGGCGTCCAGGGCATCGAACCGCTCCTGCAGAGCCCGGAGCTGGTCCTCGAGCTCCCCGGTGCGGGCCTGGAGCGTGTTCTTCTCCACCTCGAGGGTCGCCTTCTCCTTGCCCAGGTCGTCGAGGGCCTGCAGGCGGTCCTTGGCCTGCTGGTCGAGCTTGTTGCGCTCGGCGGTGAGCGAGCCGAGCTCGGTCGACTTCTGCATGAGGTCGCTCTCGAGGCCCTCGACGCGGAACTCGAGCGACTCCTTGGAGATCTCGAGACCGGCAATCTGGGCGGTGAAGGCCGTCTCGCGGG
The DNA here is from genome assembly GCA_017140785.1 of Calonectria pauciramosa. NCBI lineage: Eukaryota > Fungi > Ascomycota > Sordariomycetes > Hypocreales > Nectriaceae > Calonectria > Calonectria pauciramosa. Next base: position 10,687 of record JAACIZ010000023.1, on the reverse strand, counting down.
ACTTGCCGATGATGCGGATGTCGTCCAGCTCCCGCTCCAGGTTGATGGCCTTGGCCTCGTACCGCGAGCTGGTGTCAATCTTGGTCTGGGACTCCTTCTCGAGCGAGTCGCACTTTTGCTCGAGGATGTCCTTGAACTCCTTGTAGCGGGCCACGTGGTCCTCGAGCTCCTTGACCTTGCCGTCGAAGGCGCGCTCGGTCAGGACCAGGGCGTCGCGCTCCATCTTGAGCTTGTCGTAGGCCTCGCCGTGCTCGCGCCTGAGGCGCTCAATGGCCATGTCGCGGTCCTTCTTGATCCTGTCAAAGGTGGCCTGCTGGTCCTTCTTGTACTTCTCAAACTGGCGCTCCTGCTCCTTCTTGGCCTTCTCGACGGCATCCTTCTGGTCCTTCTTGGCGTTGTCGAGCGTGTAGTCGCGGTCCTTCTTGAGCTTGCTGACGGCGGCGTCGTGGTCCTTTTCGAACTTGTCGAAAGCCCGCTTCTGGTCGTCGAGCTTGGACTTTGTCTTCTCCAAGCTGCGGACCTGGGAGTCGAGGTCCTTGTTGAGCTTGTCCTGGGTGTCCCTGGCCCGGTTTCGCTCCTGGCGGAGCTCGTCCTTCTCCTTCTGCATCGACGAGATCTGGTGGCGGGCATCGCTCAGCTCCTTGCTGGCCGACGAGTTCTGCCTCTTGAGCTGGTCGAGCTCCCGCTTGAGCTCCTCGAGCTCGTGCGCCATGGCCCTGTCGACATCGTGCCTCGAGCGCGAGCGACGCTTGGTGGTCTCGGTGCGGGTGACCTCTGTTCGCTGGGTGATGATGGGGGCGCCGGGGTTGACCAGAGCGCTTCCCTGGGGGATGTAGGGAGCATGCTGGACGGGCTGCTGGAACTGGGGAGCTGCGGCGGGGTGAGGGACGAGGGGACCCTGCTGGGAGTAGATGGGCATGGACTGGCCGGAGAGGATGGACTGGTGAGGGCCAGGCACGAGAGGCTGCTGCTGGGGAGCAGGGAGAGCCAGAGGCTGGGGGGCCTGTGTAAGAGCCGGAGCCTGTGTCGGGGGAGGCGCAGCTGCTACGGTAGGCTCGATGTGGATGTGGAATGTGCGGCCGCGGCTCTTTGAGCGGCCTCTGCTCTCCTTCTGCGTGTCCCGGGACTCGCGAGAGTCACGGTTGTCACGGCTCTCACGGCTCTCACGGCTGTCACGGGCAGGCGGCTGGGCCTGGGTGACGGTCATGCTCTGGAGGCGGGTGACGGAGCGGGAGCGGACGCGGGTCGTCTCATAGTCGATCTTGCTCTCGCAGTCCGTCTCGGAATCCAGGCTGGTGACGCCGGTGGTGACGGAGACGGCGGAGGCGGCGGACGAGTTCCAGCGGAAGTCGGTGCCGTCCGAGTCGTAGCGGTTGTCATCCGAGGTGTAGGCGCCGCCGCGGGGGGTGAGGGGCTCGGGCGTCTTGGGCCGGGGTGCCGCCTCCCCGCGGCGGAACTTGAGAGCGGGCGGCCTGAAGCGGAGGGGCTTGGGGGCCGGCGAGGGCTTGGGGGGAACGGTCGGCTTGGGGCCCCTGGACCGGGGCGGAGGGCTCTGTGAAGGTGTGGTGGATACATCCGACGCCGTGACGGAGGTTGTGGTGGAGACTTCAGAGACGGTGGACAGGGTGTCTGGGTCTGGCCCGCGGGCCGGCCGTGAGGGTGCTCTTATGCGGGTCATGGCCATGCTGTTGGTGTTGTCGTTTCCGGTGCCATTGATGAGGTTGTTGAGGACCTCCCGCCTGCTCAAGCCGCCATTGCTTGCGCTCTGGTTGTTGTTGGTCTTGCTGATGGTGTTGGTCCTGCTGATGGTGTTGGTGATGGTGTTGGTCCGGCTGATGGTGTTGGTGTTGTTGTTAGTCCTGCTGATGGTGTTGTTGTTGCTGTTGCTGTTGTTGTTGCTGTTGTTGTTGTTGTCGGAAGACGAGTTCCCGTTCTTGGGCGGGTAGCCCCGGATGGTGAGGGCGGGCATGGCTGTGTGTGAATGGGTATATGGTGTGTGGCCCTGCAGTGGATGGTGGTGATGTCGTTGATATAGAAATGGGATATATAAAATTAAGAGAGCACGAGTCTAAGTTCTAGTTGGAATCCTAGTACTTCAGCGCCGAAATAGTTGTTGGTGGCGGTGGTGGTGATGGTGGTCCAGATGGGGGTGTGATGGTGGTGCGTGTGCGTGTGCTTTGTGCGTGTGCAGCGTCTAATGATGTGGTCTTCTGCGGATTTAGGTGTAGGTGTAGGATCGATCGTCGCCTGTTGTTTGCATCTTCTAGATTATAAAGGGAAAAAGAAGGGAATTTTGTTGATACGGCGGCGGCGTTGGCATTACCTATATTCCAAGTCGTGCGAGAGCCCTAGCAGCCCAATTCTACTCGAGCAACCCTGCGTGTGGCCCCAACGTGGTTCGAGATCCACTACCCAACCGCACATTGGGCCGTGACAACTGGACCAACCAGCGGGTGCTATGCACGGCCCCGGACGGCTACAGAGGGATGACGGCTGCGGCTTCTGGGAGCGTGCCTCTGGAGCTTGGTGCTTCCCTTGCATTCGCCTTGCCGGCGCGGAGGACCCAGTTCTACCCAGTTCTTCGATCGCCCCGGAGGGCCCGGGCAGCGACGATTGGGCGCGGAGGGGGGGGTCGGGAGGGCCCCTGCTGGCTGGGCAGAGCAGAGGGCACCCCTCCCCAGGGGAGATCCCAGGCACTCGCAGGTTGGGTGGGTGGGCACCTGGCGGGCACTTGGCAGCGAGCGCAGCTGCGGCTGCCGACAGTTACAGCGACGCCCGCCTGTGCTTGTTGCCTTGGTGCGTCAGGCGTCACGGCTGTGGTCGTGGGTGGCCGTGGGTGCAATGTGGGTGGGCGTCGCGGCGCGGGTGGCGAGGGGCCATGCGGACGGGGGGCCTGGCTCCCTGGGGCGGCGGGTGGGACGCGCCCGCTGTCGTGGACGTGGAGCAGCCAGTGGCCGCCTGGGTGCGTGCCGGGGCCCTGCTGCTGGGCTGCCGAGCGCACGAGGTTACTGGGCGCGCTGGGCCCTGCTGCTGGGCGAGCCGGCCCTGCGACTGGGCCTGGCCGGGGACGAGCCATTTTCCAGGGCGGCCACTCACGGGGCGGGCTGCGCAGACCGGCGCCATTGAGGCCAGGTCAGGCGTGGGCTCCGTTGGGCTGCAAGGCGATGTGGGCGCCTGCCATTCGCCCAACGGCCGGATCGCCAGAGACACAGGGGCCCGGCGAGCAACGGTGAAAAATTTATTAAAAGCGAGGGCTTGACGCCATGCCCGCGACGCAGGCGCCTGTGCCCTGTCTTTCTGGGCGGGTTTTGCTGGGTGAGGTGTTGAACTGGTGAAGTGGTCACCAAGCAAGAATGAAGAAGAAAAAAATAGCTATGAGTCGAAGGGCTGTGACTCTTACCCATTCCCCATTCTTGCCAATTGTCTGCGTTGCTGGCCGTCTGCAATTGGCATTGCCGGCTGCCTCTTCGCTTCATTGAGCGCGCTTACTGGCTGCTATTCTGGTTTTTTTGCTTTGCCTTTCCCTTAGGCGCCACCCGAGTGCGTTTTTGCCCGTGGCGATCCCTCTCAATTCCTGACTGTGATGACTGCGCTTGCTGTCTTGTCTCTTCCTTCGTCTTCGTGTTGCTTCTGCTCTTTTTTTGATTTTTCAACCCATTCCATTACGTGGCCCTGCCTCCTGCACAGCCGAGCCCGTTACTATTACTCATCCTCGCCTTGTTTTTTTTTGGTTTGTCCTGTTCTTCCCAATCGACCCCGGGGGGGCGTCGTTGGTTTTTTTTTTTTGTGCTATGTGAGACATCACGGCGGCAGGCTGTCGGATCCCCAGCAAGCGAACGAATCACTCCCCGACTTACTACGGGGAACAACATTGACAACAAATCACTTGGCTAACTCGGTTGTCAGAAAGATTTTTTTTTCTTCGTGCTGTAGTGTCCATGCTAATGCTTAGACGAGCATTTATGCCAATTCACAACCCAATTTCTGGATTGTTCCCGATTCAGGTCCTGTTCCCTCCTCCCGGTGCCGCCCTGATAGAAAAGGCTCGCGTGCATCCGCCTCGAGACACTAGTCCAAAGCACCACGTACATAATCTCGTGTAGATCACACATATGCCCATCGACTTACTGTACCGTCCTACTGCAAGCCCAATGCACTCGAATCCCGTTCCGTTTCGTCTCGTGTTTCCTCCGTTGCTCTTTGTCCTTCCCCCCTTCCCCACCTGCAACATGTGACAGCGGGAGAGGGAAAGGAGAGAAGACCAAAAAAAACTGACGTATAATTATGATCAATTCGACACTGCCAGATGCTCGACGCAGGGGTTGGGTCGCAACCCATCTTGACAGGGCAATAGATGCGACCGCGCAAACGGATCCGTGCTGAGACCCAGGCGCTACGGCTACACGCTGCTGAACCCCCGAGGGCGCTAGAAACAAGGGACCCTCTCTGCGTATTTTGTCTCTGCCTTTTTGGCTCTGCCTCTGCATCTGCTCTGGCTCTGGCTCTCCGCCTCCAGGTGGAACGTAGCCCAAGGCCCGGGTTGGCTGGGCCCCTCGCTGCCTCTGTCACCTGGCCCCGGAAATAACAGCGGTGAACGACGTCAGAAGCTGCCAGTCAATGTGGAATCGCTCCATGGGTGCCGCGCTAATGAACGTGTCGTGCCTCGCCTAAACCTTTGGCTGTAAGTCGACCGCCCAAATCCCCAATCACCGTCACCAAAACACGTCGCCCAGTCGCTTCTGGCGAATCACGCCCGCCCCGACTGTTATCGCGCGCCCTGGCGGTGACGGTCTCCTGTCCTGTTCTCACTGTTTCTGTCTGTCTGCTGCTGCTACTGGTACCGCTGCTTGGCCCCGCGCCGAGAGCAACTCCAGCCACCGTCTGCAGCGGGACATGCTCCCAGGATTCTCCAGACGCCGACAGACATGGGCCACAGGCACCGACAGGCACAGGCACAGGAGCGTGCGGGGGCGGCCTGCGAGGATTGGGATCGATAGACAGAGGCCGCACCCCTGTAGCTTTTTTCGTTACTGCCAAGTTCCCAACTCAAATCGCTGGGATACGTCGTCAACCCCGCAAAGCCTGGCAGGGGACTGCAGCACAGCATACGCGACAGTGGTGAGGTGAGACAATGAGGTCACTTCCGTTCAGCTCTGCTTTGCTCTGCTCTGCGCTGCACCACAACCCGCCGCCGTGAGTGATTCAGTTTCATCATCATGTTTCATTCTTTTGTGATGCACAAAACAAGGTCTATAATACATTTGAAGCCGCTTTGACACAAAACAAACAAAAGTCCTGGCGTCATATATCCCAGAAATCCCAAGATCCAAGATTCCAACATCAAAGAGCCAAATGTCCCCATCAGGCAGGATCGATATCCATCCCGGGTACCACGGACCCCGTCGCCGTTGGGCCTTGGTATCCCTTCCTGGCACTGCCAAACCACCACACGGCGACAAAAATCGTCAGGCTCCCCCAGATGAGACAGGCGTAGTTCATGTTTTGCGCCGTCACAGGTAGAGCCGTGGGGAACGAGTAGATAACGCCGAAGGCGAGCAGGTACGCGCACGCTATGCCATTCATCGTAAACCCGATCCACCCCTTCATGTGGAACGGCCCGTACGTAATGTTCTTGCGGCCAGTCACGAGGTTGGGCAGGATGCACGCCAGAAACGAGCTGCTCGACAGCAGGATAAAGCTGCCGACAAACGCATTGAACGCCGTCGTGCTGCCTACGTAAATCGCGCCCAGCACCGTCACCAGCGCCGCCGTGATGAGCGTCGACCAGAGCGGCATGTCGAGCTTCGGGTGCACCGCCCCGAGCACCTGAGGGAACGGCGTGGCTCCATCACGGGCAAGGGCCCACAGCGTTCGGCCGCAGGTAATGTATAATCCGACGACGGTCAGCGCGATGCACATGAGGATGAGCGATAGCAGCCCCGTCGCCCCGGCCGCCGATCCGGTGGCCTGGCGATAGATCTCGGCAATGGGATATGCAGACGAGAAGAGGGCATCGTAGTCGTTGATGGCGTACATGATGGCCACCAGATAGCAGAACCCCGTGATGAAGCCCGTAATGACCTGCAGGAACAGGGCAATCGGCACGTTTCTCTGCGGGTTGGGAATCTCCTCGGCCAAGTGCGTCGTTGCGTCTACAGGTCCGACGCTAAAGGCTCCGTTGAGCATGCCGGCCACAAAGACGAAGCCGTCCGGGTACCCGATATCCGCCTTCCACTCCTTCCACACAAACGACGAGCTGGCGTGCTCCGACTGGCACACTACAATAATGGTGATGATGAAGCCGGCCAGCACGGCGAACACTCCAAACTTGTTGAGGCTGGGCATGGCGCTGTTGAACAGGCACACGGCGGCGCACGCGATCCAGGTCGTGGCGATGTAGGCGATGAAGACGTGCCAGGCCTGGGCCACAAAGCCCGGGTGATTGAGGGCGTACATCTGGACGAGTGTGTTGCCCAGGATGGACGACATGCTCGCGCAGCCCAGCACCCAGGCGAAGTAGTTCCACCAGCCGGCGAAGAAGCCAATGATCCTCCCCCAGCGCCGGCCCGGCGTCACGGACGCCCAGTGGTAGACGCCCGCCGACGACGGGATGGCGCTCGCCAGCTCCGCGATGCTGGCCGCCACGGTCCAGTAAAAGGCCGACACGACGATGAACTCGTACAGGACCCCGGGGGGACCTCCGTTGAATATCGCCACCAGGATCGATCCGCCAATCGCCGGCCACACGTTTCCCACCACGAGCCCGACGCCCGCGAGCGCGAGCAGGTTGAAGTTTTGCGGCAGCTCCTGCACGTGGCCCGATGCGTTGATCTGCACCTCCTCGTGAGACTGCGACTTGGACACCACCGCCGGACCGTCGACGTCGTCCCCCCCCTTGACACCATCGTCCTGCTTGGGGAGGACCTGCTCCCCAGCCCTTGAGCTCGTCATTTTTCTTCGTGTTTTGGCGTAGGTGTATCAAATGACGAATCCTGAGAAACCGATCCAGAAAGAAAAGAAAAAGGGTGGGCGTTCACAGGTCTTTTATCAACGCCGACAATATTCCAAAGCGCCCCCCGGCCACATGGAATGAATGGGTCCTGGTCAAAACCCCCGTTTGGAGAACTGGGGGTAGGCTATCTCTCACCCCAGCCGACCTTTGAGTAATAGAAATTACCCCGCACGACGGGGTAATCAAGAGAGGTAGCATCGGGCCTTTTTTTGGAGATTTTTAGGGGATCTTGGGGTGCTGTCGAGATCTTGAATCCCACCGGACCGGCAAAAGATTTAGCAAAACGGAGGTTTTGCCCAATTGACTTTGGCCGCTAAAATAAATTGTCGTTTTTCGCCGCCGCCGCCGGGGACACATGATTCATGTATCGGCCAACTTCGGAGTTGCGTGTCTGGTCTGTGCTAGCATGGGAACACGCACTCGAGCCACACGAGACCATGATAGTATGGGGAAATTCTTTTGATAGGGCAGAACCAGTTAGTCAGCGGTCCAATACTGCAACAAGAGGTGCCGCTGCGTGCAGTTCTTCAAAGGTGCATTTAGGCTCGGGATGAACTGTGACCTCCCAAAACCTTAATAGCTTAATGGGCGGTATAACAGTCTAACCTGTCTTGTCGCAATTCTCCGAGCTGGCCTCACTGCCATTCGCACGGTTTACTTCGTGCTTTCTGGAAGCAGCCGCGATGCCAAAGTTGCCTCTCCCTGTTCAATCTGCCATCAGCCCCCGACAATGAAACCCGGGCTGATGGCGGAGGTGGAGACTTCCCCAACGGGGGGTTTTATGAACCCGCGCGGCGGCGGCCACTCATTGCCGTCCGTATGCTTGGCTCCGCCGGGGAGAGCACGGCGCCAAGCAAGTGTCCCATGGGGTAGAATTTCCATTACCAAATCGTTCATTCTGTTTGAAAACTAAACGAAAGGGAGGCCGGGGTTTACGTACATTTCTGGTCCATACCGGCCCCCGCGAGCCCGTGGCTTCCTTCAGATGACGGTCGTCTCTCCTTAGCTCGGTTCAAGTGAATTGTCCGCTGACAAAGAGCCTGCCGTTGACAACAGTTGTCGACTTAAACGCCGCCGCAATTCTCCGACGTGAAATGGCACGCTGTGGCTACAGCAGATACCATTGGGCCAATGAAACCAGCGCGAGCGTATAGCCAAGGGTCATTTCGTAGTTCATTTCGAGCTTGGCCGATCCGGAGCTGGAACCTCGTCGCGATACCGACCCTGAGCGCAATCCCGGGAAGACGTTGCCGGGCCTGTGGAGCCATTTTGGCCGGCGGCGGGGCGATGTGGCCGGGGCGGTTCGCCGGCGGCGTCAAGCGGCATCGGCCTGGCACCCGAACCGGAATGATCGGAGCCAATAACGGAGCGAGCTTTTGATTGGCATGGCCCTTTTTATTAATTGCGGTGTCGTAAGTGCTTTATTATGGCCTGCGACGGCTGATTTAGACGTGGGATGGGGCTTGGCAGCCTTTTTAGGAGCAAGGTTAACCATTTACTATTTGAAGCGAGCATTCGCCCAATTGTTCTCCAATTAATTCATGGAATTAGCCAGTTTCCAGCGCATTGGGAGTGGCTCAATACATCCTTCTTTGTTTCTCTTTGACAAGCGTGATATGGTCATACAATATCCTAGATACAAAACTTGCTTTGCGATGGTTGCATCATTATGACGGTAGAATTTTACAGCGATAATCCCTTTCGCGCGTTTCCAATTCTCGTGCCATTCTGGGAAAGTATCAACCTTCACGTCTGCCAAGCTCTACAGCGATTTTTAGTCAAGCGCATCGTGTCGAATCAACCGTGCCACTCATTGTGTCATCATTTTCGTACAAAATAAATAAAAATGCCATCTAAATAAACTTTATTACCTAGAAAATATCTCAAGCACTTTTCTTAGGATTATTTTTGTGTGGCTGTGGTTGCTTTGGCTAGGATTCATGCTGTACAGTGCCCATGGGAGCTACCTCCAGGACAACCATTCAAGGGTTGGATTGTAAAACGGATGCTCAACCAGAAGTGGATCTTGCCACCCGATTCCCTCTGGAACTACCAACGGTGAGCGTGAAGAACTTTGCTACATCTGGCTAGGGGGGGTTGGGGTTGTTTGGTGATGGTGCCTTGCATTAGCCCAGCAACAGATGACAACCAACGCATTTTGAAATTCATACATCGTAGCCATTCTAATAAGAACAAAAATCAAATGGATATCAGACATTATATTCCTATCGCTTCCAGCTTATTCATCTTTTTCGGTTGCTAATGACACGATGTGGGGGGCTGCATCGCAATAGGGTAGCTGGCGATAATTTTAGGCAAAACCATGCAACTCTGCAAAAAGACGCGACTGTCGGAATATCCATGATATAAATGTAAAATATACAAAAATTTTGACTTCAGAATGTTTTGTTCAATGTTTGTAGCCACACCTCTCGGCATTGTCACGAGCATAGTCATCAACACCGCGACGGTATGTTGTTGTGGTCAACCCATTCCTGTGAGCTGTCGACCCGAGACAAGACGGAACAATGAAACCCCAAAATAAACGAAAATAATTTCCTCTATGACTTCCTACTGTCTCCCTTTCCATCTTCCCCTCTCATTTTTTAGTAAAACTTTGTTTGTCAGCGGACTCTGCCCATGGCAAATCATCGAGGCACACGACTCCAATCGAGTCCGTCAAACTCTCAAACGGTTCAACCGTCAGACCAACACCAACACCAATGTCACCATTGCAAATAGTTACGTCATGAGAATTGCTTTGTTGCGATCCGTCGCGAGAAGCGCGCAGGGACACCTTGCCGCCACAATCTGCAACCAGCGGGGAAACCGTTGAGCGTCCGTCAAGAAAAGCCACGTCTGTCTACATAAAAAAAAGGACGCGATAATTTTATGACCGGCCTGTGCTGCATAGAGCTAGAGCTAGTATAAGATGGGCCCCACAACTCCAAGGAAGCGACCCAGAGGTTTATGATCCAGAGTGTCACTGGCGGGAGATGCGATTCGTCTCTTGGCAGACCGGACTAGTCGCGCCCTCTGTTGCCAGCTCACCGCGTTGTCTTTGCACGGGGTGCTCCGCGACCTGTTTCGGAAATCGGACGGTGGCTTCCCCCCCATTCTAGAAGAAAAGTCCTAGACGAGCGAAGCGACGCAGCCTGTAAAAATTTGGGAAGCGAGTTTTACGGGTGCTGGTCCGTGTGGGCTCCGTCCGTCTTTTTCCCCCCTCCTCTTGTGTGTTGTTTTCGCCAGCGGTGAGGAAACGGAATTTTGCACATGACACGAGGGTCACTTGGGCCATGACCACTAGGCTAATTGATCTAGATGCCGCCGATCAGCGCAGCATGGCGCGTCAGAGGAGATTACCATACGCCGTAGCCTGAATGAGAGAGATGCCCAGAGGCAGAGCGGAAGAAAAAAACGTGGTGCAGGGATTGACGATTTCCGCCAGGCGATTTGATTTGATTAGGCAGAGACGCGTCCTCCTCGGGCCGTCAAGGGCAGAAACGACCAGCCTGCCTCTAGCAAAGTCAACCGGGTGTCGGTCTCGGCCGGGTTCGAGGCTAACTAAGACCGACATGGGCTAAGCGACGACTGCCGATAATCAGGTCGTTGTTGATGATATTTCACGGTTATCTAGCCGAGGGAAGAGGAGGGGGGGGGGGGGGCAGGCCGGAA